>CM053510.1:74347153-74389653 GCA_028627145.1 Eidolon dupreanum
GAAGGAAGGAAGGAAGGAAGGAAGGAAGGAAGGAAGGAAGGAAGGAAGGAAGGAAGGAAGGATGTGGAAGTCACTTTGATCTTATATCAATGATGGTTATTGTTCAGCTGAAATGTTGATGAGGTTAATAAGTGGGAGCCTAGTACCAAGCCACCACAAGATTCTCTTCCCCTCACACTGCAACTGTCAACTGACAGCTGTCTGGTTTCTTGACCTCAGGTTGCCTAACAGAAAAAATTCTTTGCAGATCTGCTTTGGGAGACAATTTCTGTTTATGATGCAGCAAAGGGCATTGAGAAGCTAGGAGGTCTAAGGGAACACACATATAAAGTAAAGGGAAAGAAACATTTGGCTCTTTCTATTTATTCAGTTGTACAATGGATCTAAACTATTAAGTGAGTGTTTGAAGGCCTTTGAAATAGTTACTCAAGACTTCCATGATGATTTGGAAGCTTGTGACTGATTCAACTGCAGGGTGACTGAATATAAATTCTTCAGAGAACAGAGCAAATCTCTAGTAGGGCAAAGTTGTGACAATCTTTCTTTCAAAATTTGTACTCAGATTCAATTTATCAAAATGGTAGACATGGGACACGTCCTTGATTCCCAGGTTTTGTCTGTTGAGTCCCTAGATAAATGTTAGTGCTGTTCACTGATAGAACAAACTGTGGGGAGGATAATCAGAGAAAGATCATAAGAAACGCATAAATTTAAGGTGTGAAGTTATATATAAAGTGGCAAAAAATTGAGTAATGAGGGATATCTTCAAGAATAAAAGGAGTCTAGAGCCCTTATGGATACGTGGTTTCTGGATCCTCATTTATAATTATCACTATACTAAGAACCCACTGGCTATTTTGTAATCTACTGAAGAAGTTGTATTGCCAGTCAAGGAAGTTAACATATATTGATCAACTACTGTTTGTTAGATACTGTGCTAAGTGCTTTTATAATAACATATCTATAACACAAAATTTAGGCATTAGATACTTTGTTATATACATAAAGAAGCTGAGACTCAATCTATCCAAGGTCATATGGTTAAGTGACAAAGCAAGACTTTCAACCTAGGTCTATTTAACTACAAAGCCATCTTGGAGTTTGAAAGTTTCTTCTACACAAAAACTCCTGCCCTTTTTCTCCTACGTCCTTGACAACTTGCAGCATTCTTTCTTGTTTGGCATGGACAAAATCACCAGTCTCTCTACACAGGGCTCCAGGCTGCTAACAACTGATAGAAGTTCGCATGCAAGATGAATACTATTTGCAATTCTTGTGCCTTTATCAGTGGGCCAGGGCTGGAGGAGAGGAACTAGTTCTGTTCTCATAAGTATTTACTGAATACTTCCAATATAACGAGCCCATGCATTGTATTTTTGGGTTCATTATGTTAATTAGTGGGTTCCTTGATTATTCAATAGGACTGTCTTTTTCTTACTTTTGCTTCTTGACATGTAATGTGCATAATGCTTATTCTCCAGTCTTCAGGCTAAGGATTCAGACATGCTCATTCTTTCCTTTCTGGAATTCCATGTTCATAAAAGCATTTGATGAGGACCCTTTGGTGGTAATGATTATAAAACCAGAAAGATTATGGGACTTGGTCAAGTTCCTGCAGTAAATATGTTACAAAACCAAGCAAAATTCCAACTTTTCTGTTTTTCCATGAATTCTTTCTTCTTACAGATCAAGATTATAAAGGTCACATCTCACAGAGGTCTAAGTTTCAGTTAAAGCTTCTTAGAACTCCTTAAGTTATTTACAAAAAAAAAAAAAAAAAAAAAAAATCAAGGTTTAATTATTTTTATAATTAAAGACCTGATAGTTTTTTTCACCTTATTTTAGTTCCTCTCTTTTTATCTCTAAATTACCCTTTTATCTTTGCTCTGTGCAAAAGAATTTGTTCCCAGTACAACCAAAGATATTTTGTCAGAAAAAAAAAATGTGCAGAAAAAGTATACATGTGAATTACTTAACTTCTCAGACTCATGATTTTCTCATTAGTGGAATGAGATATAAATAACCACCTCATAGGTTGTGGAGATTAAATTTTATATAAAGCATCTAATAAAATGCCAGACACATAGTAGGCATTTGGTAAATGTTAGCTCTTGTTATTGTTAACACTGACATGCTTTGCCTAAGGAACGACATAAAGCGTGTAAAGAAAACTTCTACCAACATAACTTCTAACACTATATTATTATTTCTGTACCTATGATTTCCTCTTAGCATAGATTATTGATTACAGAATAGTTTTGCTTTGATATCTATCATCTATCTATCTATCTATCATCTATCTATCTATCTATCTATCTATCTATCATCTATCTATCTATCTATCTATCTATCTATCTATCTATCTATATCTCTATCTATCTACCTATCTATCTAATCTATTATCTATCATCAAACAGGTCAAGGTCAACTATTGTGATGGCCATGGTCACAACCATTTCTCAGGAAACCACTTTGCACACAGCTATTCCTAAAGGACCAGAGGAGCATCCTCAGACAGCCATATTATCAAACAAGTGGTTTTGTGTTCAGCTTCATCAGGTTAGGTAAGGGGTAAACATTTAACTTGAACATAACCAATCCATAGGCAAACCAATGGCTTATGAAATCTCTAAATTTCTACTTAAGAATAAGCTATGCTAATAAGATCCTTTCAACTGTCAATTAGTCTTGGGAGTTGTGAGAAAGATTAGGCTTTTAACAGTAAGAGCTGAATTCTTTTCTTTTTCATCACATTTTTTCTGTCTTTATTGAAATATAATAGACAATTAGTTGCTTGTATTTACATTGTACAATTCAATGAGCTTTTTTTCAATTATAGTTGGCATATAATGATATACCAGTTTCTATTGTATAGCATAGTGATCAGAGATCCACATAACTCACAAAGTGATCACCCCGCTAAATCTAGTACCCTCTTTCTCCTTGCATATTTATTATATTCACCATTTTCCCCATGCTACACTCTATATCTCCATGTCTATTCTGCAACTATCCATTTGTACCTCTTAATCCCTTTTGACTTTTTTGTCCCCCCAACATTCTCCCATTTAGTATCCCTCAAAATATTCTGTATATCTATGAGTTTATTTCCACTTTTGTTGTTGTTGTTGATTATGTTCTTTATATTGCGCATGTAAATGAAATCATACAATATTTGTCTTTCTCTATCTGAACAATTTCATTCAGCGCAATACCCTCTAGGTCCATCAAGGCAATATCTTTTGCCATCCCCTTCCTTTTAGTCTGTGTGTGTCTTTTAATCTGAAGTGAGTCTCTTGTAGACAGCATATGTAAGGGTTTTGTTTTCTTATCCATTCAGCCACTCTATCTTTTGGTTGAAACACTTAATGCTTTTCCATTTGAGGTACTTGTTGATAGGAATGTAGTTATTACCTTTTTTATTTCTGTTTTTGATACATGTTTTTCTTCTTAAAGAAGTCCCTCCAACATTTTCTGTAATACAGAGTTGGTGTTGATAAATTTCTTTAGCTTATTTTTGTCTGGGAAGCTCTTTACCTGTCCTTCACCTCTAAATGATAGCTATGCTGGATAAAGTATTCTTGGTTGTAAATCTCGGGTTTTCATCACATCAACTATTTTGTGCCAAGCCCTTTAGTCCTGCATAGAATCTTTTGAGAAATCTGCTGCCAGTCTTCTGAGTGCTCCCCTCTAGGTAACTAACTGCCTTTCTCTTGCTGCTTTTAAGATTTTCTCTTTGTATTTAACCATTGGCATTTTAATTATGATGTGTCTTGGTGTGGGCCTCTTTAGGTTCCTAGTTTTTGGGATTCTCTCAGCTTCCTGGGATTTTATGTCTATTTTCTCCACCAGGTTAGGAAAGTTTTCCATCATTATTTCTTTAAATATCTTGTCAACATCCTGATTTTTTCTGGTACCCCTATGACACGGATATATGTAATACTATAATAGTGTCCCATGTAATAGTGTCCTATAGGCTCCTTGAATTATTATAACTTTAGCTTCTTTTTTCTTGCCATTCTGATTGAGTGTCCTTGGCTTTCCCATCTTCTATATAGGTCATTCGATCCTCTTCTTAATTTACTCTGTTTATTCCATTTAATATACTTCTCATCTCAGATAATATGTTCTTCTTTTCTGACTGATTCCCTTTTATAATTTCCATTTTTGTGCTTTTTATCTCTTTGTTGAAGTTCTCACTAAATTCATCTACACTTCCCCTAAGTTCATTGAACACCTTTACAACCAATGTTTTGAATTCTGCATCTGTTAGATTGTTTGACTCTATTTTCTGGATCTCTGTTCTGTTCTCTCATACGGTTTCTGCTTCTTTGTCTTCCCACTTTGGCTGCTTTTCTGTGTCTGTTTCTATGTACTAAACAAAGCTCTTAAGTTTCCTAGTCTTGTTAGTGTAGCTTTGTGTAGTAGTTAGGTGTCCCGTTGCACAGTCCAGATAGGGGTTCAGCTGCAGGCCAAATTTAGCCCAAGCCTGTGCCCCTCCAGGGCCACCTGTTAAATTTCAGCCAGCAATTCACAGATGCTGTGCTTATAGTTGCCTCAAGAGGCCATGCCAGAAACTGTCACCAATGTGAGTCTAGGCACCACTCAGCAAGGAGCACCTGGCTCGATGAGGATACACTTGGATATGGCTTGGGTATAGCCTCGAGTTGGGGTAGGCAGAGTTTCAGAAAATCCTATGGGTGAAGCAACCTCTATTATCCAGTTTGATGACATCTCCACTAAGGTGACTCTGCATCTGCACACTGGGAGCAGGGAGGGCCCAACAGAGGAACAGTGGATACCACTGGCACTTCTGTACAGAATGAGTTTTGCCTTGGCCCTCATTCTGACAACTCAGTGTCTCTCTGTAAGTCCCTGGTGCCCCCCATGTAGCCAAACCAGTGCTGGTGTTCAGAGTGAGCAGGTCCATCATTGCAAAAGTCCGCTCACAGACTGCCCATTTAAGAGGTGTTTACCGGCTGCTACTACAATGGCCTCTGTTCCACTCAGCTGCTCGGGACCGGACAGCCTTGTGTCCTCTCCACATCCTACTTTCTGCCATTGCAGGGTGATTTCTTAGTTCTCTCCATAGTTGTATGACTTGTTCTTCTTGACCCCAGGAGATTTTCCTTGCTGTTTGTACCTTGTTTCTGTCAGAACTTTGATTTGGTTGCCAGAGGGATGAACAGAGCCTCTATCATCTATACCATTTTTTCCCCAAGAGCTAAATTCTTTAAAGAGACACAGAGACAGATTGTGAAGTAGAATGAGGTCATACACTGGACTTGTAATGAAAAATAAACTAAAATTTAGCAGAAGCCGTTAGCCACACTTACTACTTATGATTGCAGTGTCTTGATGGCCTGCAGTAAAAAGTCTATGCACTTGTGTTCTCCTCATCCCAACTACGAGGCTCCTCTTGGATGGCACTGAACATCCAGCAACTTTTCTCACTTCATGTCATAGTTCGAAGGACAGCAAATTGCCTTAAAATCTAACTGTTAATTCCCTTCAGCAGTTGCTACTCTTTTACTCAAATGCTATATTGAACCTGGAATTTTTCTATGAGGCTTGCAGTTCCTAGTCTCTAATTTGCATAGGGCAAATTAAAAAATGATTCGTTCTCCATTTTTAAATTCTCTCAGCTTATCTGATACTTCTATCAGGGGTTCTATTATTCCTATTATCTCCAATCGCAGCTGGGAATAGGCCACTTCGCAGGAACTGAAGAACATCTCTGTTAATCTATCCTTTTCACATTCTTTGATCAAACTTTGTTTTCATTTAATAAATTATAGTGTCATCACATAATCTTTACACTATGGCTTATGATATGTATACATATTGGGGAATTTTATTTCTTTTTTTTTTTTTTTTTAGTGATTGCCCTCAAGTTTGTAATATGCATTCCTAACTAATTCAAGTTCACTTTCGAATAATACTATACCTCTTCATGGTAGTACAAATACCTTATAACGGAGTATTCTCAATCATTTTCTTCCATCCCTTAGAGCAGCGGTCCCCAAATTTTTAGCACCAGGGACCAGTGTTCCTATGAGAATCTAATGCCTGATGATATGTGGTGGAGCTGAAGCAGTGATGCTAGGGCTAGGGAGTAGATATAAAAAATGAAGCTTCACCTGCTTGCCCACAACTCACCTCCTGCTGTGTGGCCTGGTTTCTACCAGGCCATCAACAGGTACTAGTCTAAGGCTTGGGGGTTGGGGACCTCTGCTTTATAGCATTGCTGCTATTTATTTCACTTATCCATAAACTATAATCTCCAAGCACATTGTCATTGTTATTATTTTGAACAAACTGTTACCTATTAGATCAATTAAGAATAAAAAAATAAAAGATTTTATATTATCTTCATTTCTTCTTTCCCTAATGCTGCCTTTTCTTTATGTAAGATTCAAGTTCTGACTTCTATCATTTTCCTTCTCTCTGAAGAACTTTTTTATAACATCTGACAAGGCAGATCTACTGGCAACAAATTCCCTCATTTTTTGTTTGTCTAAGAAAGTCTTTATTCCTCCTTTACTTTTGGAGGGTAATTTTGCTGAATACAAAATTTCACTGAATACAGAATTCTAGTTTGATTTTTTTTTAATTTTAACACTTTAAATATTTTATTTCACCCTCTTCTTGCTTGGATGGTTTGTGAGGAGAAGTCTGATACCATTCTTATCCTTATTGCTAAGTGATGTGGGGTTTCCCTGTCTGGCTTCTTCTAGATTTTCTTTTTGTCTTTGATTTTTTGCAATGTGAATATACGTGTGTGTGTGTGTGTGTGTGTGTACATATACATGTATGTGTGTGTGTGTGTGTATTAGTATTTTCTTGTTTGTTATTCTCTGATCTTCCTAGATTTATGGTTTGGAGCCTATTGTTAATTTCGGAAAATTATTTCTTCAGTTATTTTTTTCTTTTCCTTCTGATATGTTCATTACAGTTTTATTATGATGTGAGTAATTGTCTCACAATTCTTGGATAGTCTGCTCCACTTTTTCATTCATTTTCTATTTACACTTTAGTTTTTTAAAATTTGAAATATCGATATATCTTCAAGTTTACTGATTCTTTTCTTGGCCATGCTGATGAGCTCATCAAAGACATTATTATTTCTGTTGTGAAGTTTTTAATTTCTTACATTTCCTTTTGATTCTTTCTCAGTTCCCATCTCTCTGCTTACATGACCTGTCTGTTTTTACTATACTGCTATTGACTCTTCCATATTTAAAGTAAAAAAAGTCAAATAATCTTTTTCTATTTTAAATACTTAGTTTTTGCCACAAAAAGCATGGCTTTCAAGATTATTTCTTTTTTTTCTGTTTTAGATCTATCTTAATACACTTACATGTTCCAAAGTGAGGAATTTAACACTTTGTTTGATACCACCCTCACTTTAAGGTCAGCATTATAGCAAATTGTTGTTGCTGCTTGAATTACTACAGGATAGGTAAGATGCAGTAAACAGACTTTAATATTAAAATATCCTCCTACTACATTTTACTTCTTAAGGGGTTTGTAAAACCTGGAATATGGAATTCACATGGCACTTACCCAGCTGAGAAGCAAAGTATCCCTGACCAATACTGGGAATATGAAACAGAAGTGCCTCTACCCCAACTCTGAGCATTATTTACAGCTTATTTACCCATTTAGTAGGCTAATCTATTTATACTCTGTTGGTCATAACAAATAGAAGAAAAGCCAGACATACTTACCCCACTTTTTCCAAAACACAGAGATATTTGATATTATACTCTAGATTGAGGAAAACTAATTGATTGGAAAGCTAATGAAAAACTCCTAAGGGAAAATTCAATATAGAACAAAATAATCTATTCTGTAATTCTGTATGCTATTCCCCTCACTGTGTTGATTATGTAGCATCAATGTCATCTATTTTAGATGGGAAAGTTACCAACTTTAATGCTTCTGTTGATATTTCAGAAAGAATCTAATCTCATTTCAGTAATAGCTTCTGTCATTTCTAGCTACACATATGTCATAACATTCTTGGTTAAATTTACAGAAATATTAATGTGCCCAGATTTTATATTATTCAGACCATTGTATGTCTCTTTCTTAGTATTTGATTGCTTTATACACAGTATCAGAGTCTGGCTGCTCGATCCCAATGCATTAAGTATTATTCATGAGGGGCATTGATCTTATCTTCTCTGTGTGATTTTGGTCTTCTCTAGCAGAAAATCTGTCTATAACTCTATGGGTTTCTTCCTTAAACTTTATACTTTTCTATCCTCAAATGAACTTGTCATATGCCTTGTTCCTGATCTTCGTTTTGTTCCTTTAGAATCATTGCCTTTTAGAATTGGAATGGATTAGGGGTGTAAGCCTTAATCTGATGTTTGAAACTGTCATACACCTCTGCTAAGTTCCTACTTTATCTTTAAATTCATTGCCTTCCAGTAGCCAATTTAATCTTTGCTATTACTATTACATAGATCTTATATGAACAGATATTTTTCAATATAGTTTCACTTCTTATTCTAGTTTTAGTTTTTAGCATCATTTAGAATAATTCAAATCTTTCTTCTTACTCCACAACCTTTCAAATATTTAAGACAGCTACTGGGAGCATTTATTTCTCTGGGCTAACTATCCCTAGTTCCTTCTATAATTCATCATAGGATACAGTTTTGAATTTTTTTAGCATTTAGTTAGTAACTCACTATGTGTTTGAGTTACATATCTGGTGACATTTTGGAAGACGTTTTACTTAGGAAAATTCCCCACTTTAGCATCGGCATCCAGGCTGGAATGATTAAGAATATATGGCTATCTCCAACACTTAAAAAAATTAAATGGAACTTCAGAAAAGTAAATAATAATAATAATAAGTAATAATAATTAATAATAATAATAAAATAAAAAAGTTTAAATAGAATTCATTTTCATACAATTGAATAAAACCTCATTCAATTTTCCATAAATTTGATAATGAACAGTTTTAGATATCATAAAGCAGTAATAATAAATATCAAGCTCAGTGTCTGGCATCTAGATAATACTCATTAAATATTTGTTAAATAAATAATAGATATTTTGATCTGAATTTAAAATTCCCCTCCACTAAATATTGATGCAAAGCCATGGGAATATTATAGAGGCTTAGAGAATTACCTGGGAGATTCCATTATAGTTTCAGAGTGTCTTTAGTAGAGATTCAGTGTGTGTGTGTTTTTCTTGGGGGGGGGGGTGTCATATTAGAGAAACTAGATGATATTTCTTGAAATTTTATCTTCACAGTAAATAATGTTTTCATCTATATTGTATATGATGGATCAGTTAATGTAGTAAAGGTCTCTAAAAATACTTTTACTCACAGTTCAACTAAGATTAAGAAATTATCCATTGTCCGAATCAAAGATTATTATTTTTCTTTAGATTAGCTTTGAAAAGTGATGGAGATTCTGGAAAGGTAAAAGTCATTCTCCAACAAAGACATTTGTTAGAAGCACCATTGCTTGGATTCCTCATATGTTATTGTCCTAGATGATTCTGTGTTGTGTGTACACTGTCACTGATCATACACAAAAAAAAATGCAAAAAACTGTCAGTCTCAGTGATGCACCTGCTTAATATTTATTTGAAACAACGAGACTTAGTAGTGGTTATAGAGAAATACTTCTGATATGCATTGTGAAGTGTCTGCTACCATTTACTTTTTATTCTGGAAATGATTTGTTCTCCCTAAGTGCTTCTATATTTTATTGTTTCTGTGTCTCTCTTTCAATGCCCCTCTGTTCTATCTATCTTATGTTTCCAGAAGGAAAGAATATTCCATTTATTTTAGCCCAGATTTGGTCATTGCCAGGCCAAGAAAAAATGTGTTCCCATCAGAGTAACAGTTATATCAAAATACATTGAAACATTCTTTCTGGTTACAAATGTTCAAGTTTTTATTTTGTAACCATTTTAGGCCTATTAGTCCTAAGACTACACATGTAATGCTTTTAAAGTGTAGTATCAGGAACAAAATTTAATGCCACAGGTAAGAGCTGATCCTAACTTTCTCTTAGCTTGAAAGTCATGTAAATTCCATTTTGGGGGATACTTTTTGGGTATGAAGAACTGATGACAGATTTCCTTTATTAAATATTCTCTGTAAAGAGAACATTTTGTTTAACTTCGGAAGATCAACAAACTCATAGACAGCCTTGTAGAAGATAGAGAATTTCCCCTCAAGAACTACAGTGTAAGGCACAGTTAAAAAAACAACCCACCACTTGGTACTAATTATAAAACAATCATATGGTGAAATCCCACCTACTGCTATTTGCACAGCTATCAAAACATGAAAGATTTTGGCTCATAATGACAAGATTTATGCTGCAATACATGTATGTGTATATAGATAGATAGATAGATAGATAGATAGATAGATAGATAGATAGATAGATAGATAGATATAGATGCAGTTTATATAGACATCTATTGGGGCAGGTTGGCAAATAGAAATATTTGTTCAGGGCCTGCAATGTGCCAGCACTACCTCATTGAATTATTACAATGATCCTTTAAATATGGGTTATTATTCCTATTTTACAAATGTGGAAGCTATACCCAGACAAGATGCTACACATTTTAAATGGAACCACTTTCAAAGTAAACAAGCTTGAGCATAGATTTGTAACTTCAAAAACAACGAATTGGCAACCACTGACATTTCACTGTGTAAAAGTTGTTCCTACATCTCTGTTTGAGTCGAATATTTATTTAGTGCAGAGCCCTTAAACTTACTCCTTCTCCACTTTCACCCTAAGAATAACTGAAATTCATTCCTTAATTTATAGCAAACCACGGAGTGAGTAATCTAGCATTACTTTCTCCAGTGTTAAGTTATCAGTGTCCCGGAGTAGTTAAAAGGTAATATTTATATAATTTTTCCATGTTATGTCACTTAGAAGCTCCAATTTTTACAAGTTTTGATACTGTCTCCAAAGACAATGAGAAGCATTCGCTTCTCCGTTTCCAAATCCAAGATGTTGGCTCTTCCAAGATATTTCTGACTGAAATCTTATCCCTGGAAAAGTAGCATATAGACCAGTTCTATTCCTTGTCATTTGTCTGATGGCAAGGAGGTGAAATTTCAAATGTTATCCAGGTTGTGAAATCTGCCCCTTATTCTGTTTTGACCTTTTCATTTTCCTTGTTCAGACTAGCTGGCTATTGTCAGGCCCCTACAGGTTGATTGTGTTCTAAGAACTAAAAGAGCACAATCTCCAGCTAATCAACATACCAACTATTGAAAAGGTAAAAACCTGCTGGTCTTCTCTATAGCTTCAGTTGAGCCACTCCCAGTATTTACAAGTTAACTTACACAGAAATTGGCACCACTTTAGAAACATCTTGTTCTAGGTTGAGATATTTTTTTATAAATAATAATAAACAATTTTAATAACATTGATTATTTTACCCTAGTGAAGTAATGTGGGACAAACTACCTTCCACTACATAATTAGATTATAAAACTCATGGAGGACTATGGTTATATCTAATTTATACTCACTCTAGATTTTTTTCAAGTAAAACTAGAATTTTTTCAATTAAGAAGTTTCAAATGAGATTCCCCCAAAATAACTGATTTTTCCTATCTTAAATTTGATAATTTAATTTCCAAATCAGGTTTTATTTTTCTTCTGTCTTTAATTTATCTTCATCTTTACGCTATAAAGATATATTTTCTCCCAAGTACAATCACGACCAATGCTAGAAAGTGAGCAGTTAAAATGAAAATATCTTATATTTTGATAGCACTGTATATTATGAAAAAAAAAAAAACATATCATTTTAGTCAGAATGAGATAGTTTAAGCTGTAGTGACAAATTAATCCCAAAACTTCAGTGTTTAACACACTAAAATTTTATCTATTGTTACATGGCACATTCAACACGAATTAGCTGGGGGTTGAATTCCACATTAGCTCACAGATCACAGGCTGATGTAAACTCCATTATCATAGCACATGCCTTTGAAGTTTGCTGTGCCAGCCTTAGAAGACATTTATTCTTCTGTGTTTTGGCCTAAATTGAAAATGCATCACTTCTGCTTATAGCACAATGGCCAGAATTTGTCATATCGCTCCACCTGGGCTTCATTTAAGCATAATAACCTTGAGATGTTGATAATCTTGCTACTAACAATAATATAGTAACTGTTCATTATTTCCCGATTCTGTATTAGGAATGGACTATTATGGCTTCGTTTTATTCATCTGGAAACTGATGTTTAAGGAGAGTAATGTTTCTATTCAGGTCATCATGGAACATATGCCATAATGGAATTAGAAGTAGAAGAAATTTATTGAGGGTAATCTCTGTGAAACACAAAGGGAAGAGGAAGCAAGAATAGGCACAAAGCCTTTGGACTATAGTGGAGGTTTGACATCTATAAAAGGACAGGGAAGGGAAAATCTAGCCTCAGATGGCCAAGCAGCTCTGAGTAGCTCAGCTAGCCCAAAGAGAGCTCCAAAGATTAACAGTACAGGAATTTCACAATGAGAAGAAATGGCCAGGCCTTAGCGCCTTGTTGTCATCAGTTGTTGGCTGGGAGCCCATGTTTTCGGCTCTTACAGTGAGGCACACCAAAAGGTGGTACTGCAGCTAGAAGTTGTGGCTTACTGCCCTTGTCACAGCAGGTTTTCTCTTGAAGGGCTGCCACAGACATATGGAAAGTAAGAGAGTGAACCAGAAGATCTATTGTATTCTGGTGTTAAAGCTTTCTGCCACTCCAGCAAGCACTGTTACCTACATCAAAACTTTTGATATAATTATTTTACTGTAAACTGAATAAAGAAGAATACTTTAAGAAATAATTAAAAAACAATGGGAAGAAATACTAAAGTCAAGTAGTCATAAGATCACAGTTCTAGCCTCACTTTTGCTATTAACTAGCTGTGTGACCTTGTTTTAGTCATTTCACCTCTCTACGCCTTATTTATCTCATTTGTCAAGTTAGATGATTGGACCAGATCAGTTGTCTTCAAACTTTATTGTGCATCAGAATCACCTGGAGGGTTTGTGAAAACACAGCTATCTGGCCCCAACCTCAGAATTTCTGTCTCAAAAAATCTTAGGTGGGGCTAGAAATATGCATTTCTAACAAGTTCCCAAGGGCTGCTCCTGGTTGAGAGCCCACACTTTGAGAACCACTGGATTAGATGCTCTCTAAGGTCATTCCAAACTCATAAATACTATATCCTTGTGATTCAGCTACATTTTAAAAAATTATCATAGTTACAGTTATTTATATCTACCTCCTCACTCCCCATTATAAGCTAATATAAATTTGCCTTTATTACTATTTATATAATACATATATATATGTATATATATATAACCTATAAATTAAAATGTCAAATGATGTCTTGCCATATGTATATATTATGTTAAATACAAAGAAAGTATTATTTATGTTTGAGTTAAGAGACTAATAGAAGAGACATCATCATCTTCATCCTCCTTATCATTTCAATAGCTAATATTTATTGAATACACACAATGTCCTGGACTGTATGGTAGCTCTTTAGATAGAGCAGATTGATGAGATGAGGAAGAAGAATCTAGCATGAGGAGTTGTAGACATGTACAAATGTCATGGTTTGTTTAGCTAGTGGAAAGTAGTGAGATGAAGCCTTACCGTAGACTGAAGGTATTTGGGAGGTTAAGAGGAAATGCTGTCTGTATGGGTGGAGGAAAGGAATAGAATTGCATATTAATTCAGATATGCAATTCAATTCTGTGGATCCAATGCATTTGACAACTGCTTAGAGCAGTCTGTACCATATCAACTGGTTTTACTAGAGAGAAATGAGAAGACAGTGGAAAGAAAGTAAGACTTGTCTCAGCTCTGCAACAGCATCAGCTGTGTGGGCTTGAGCAAGTCAATAAGCTCTCTTAGTATTCTGTTCTCATGTATAAAATAAATACGGTACTCACCATGCCTATCTTAAAAGATGGTGAAGAGTACAAAAAAAGAACATATTGTTAACCACAAAGTTCTGTGCAGTCATATGACATTATTAATAAGAAAGTTATCTTGTATTTTTAGATTTTTCAAAACAGTTCTAGCTTTCTTGTTTGGCAACAAATTTTAATCTCTTTAAAAAGGCCAGTACTCACATAAGCAATGGCCTAGCCTTTACCCAATTTTCTGTGGGATATCTTGCACTCCTGGTAGTTTTATGAATGTAGAAAAAGATATGTCTGACTCATGACTTGACATCATGAGAGTTTCCTCACCCATGTAGGGTAGGTCGTCTTCTCCTGGATTAATACAAATAGAAAACTCCGAAAAAGTTAGCCCATGTTGCATTTTGTGATATAGGACAATAAAAAGATGAGATGAACATAATGCAAAACAAAACCATGATCAGCCAAAGCATGTTATAAAATTAACATATTCCAGTAACTCAGTTGGCTTTTTTCTCTGATTGGAATCTAATGAACAAAGGCAGGAAGGGGGAAAATCCAAGCCAGTTAAAGAAAATGCAGCTTAAGGACAAGGCTGTGCTTTGATGATCTTTCATTAACCACTTGAAGACAGGTTCAGAATGGGTTAATACAAGATTTGATCTCTGGCAATAGGAATATATGATCAAGAGAAAATCAGTTTTTTAACTAGAGAAAAGGAAGAAAACTTTGTTTGCCCTTCAATTAATAGATGCATATAAAATTGGTGTTTAGAAAATTGAGTCTGTCTAGTAGGAGAATGCTGTGGAAGCTGGCTAAATTGGGACCCTTTGCTTGTATGAGTTATCACTGCCTTTAAGTAGATGCCTCAATTAATTATGAAGGCATCCAAAGGTTAGATTATAGGAAATAATTCAAAATTCAGAGGGAAAATTATTCTCAAAGAGTAAATGTCAAATAATTTATATTTGGTTTCACAGTTTTATCCTAACTCATTTTTAGCTATATGGTAATACATTGGTATTTTATTGCGAAGAATATTTAAAAAGACCAGCATTCTGTGTTCTCAACACATAGAGTGGAGCGAAGGTCGTTGAGAATTCTTTTTTGGACAAATAAAGTGTGAGATGACTAATAGACATCAAATGAAAGTGTGAAATTTGTGAAAAACCTTGAAATTCATCACCTTCAACACTCAACTGTCTCTCCTAAGCTAGAGTCCTACAATACTAACCATGAAAGGTTTACACATTCCCACATCACCCCTTGGATGTTCCATTATAACAGCAAACCCAATATATCTGAAGCAACACTTATCTTCTTCCTCAACAATATGGCTTTATTTTTGCCATTTCTAAATCTGTTGTGGATTTCATTATTTTATCATCACATAGGTTCTAAGCCTCATGGTTAGTCTAGATTCTACCCTCTCATTCTACCCAGATCAATTCACTGAGTTCCATCAATCACACTTTTGTAATTCCCACCCTATAATCCTCATCTTTCAATATAAAAGTCATTTTAAACTTCTCTAATCCAAAACTTTCTATTAAGTGAAGGAGAATTTTCTATAGCTTTGGTACTAAAAATGTATTTGGTGACTAACAACATTTTACAAGACCCCCAGTGATTCAAATGCATCTTCAGGTTTGAGAAGTATTTCATCTGAGCATCTAAGTGCCATTGCACTGCTGCTTCAGTTGCTTGTAAATACACAAAACACCTTAGCTTATTCTTGGACAGCTGAAATTATTAACCAGTCATTCTATATCATAAGCTAAAAACTGCATCCTTGGACTGTTTACTTATAACTTTCTTATTTTTGGTCTCTGGAATAACAATAAATAATACTGATCTACCACAACTATTTTAAGATAGCTATCACTTGTACCAAGCCTTTTCTTTCCTAAGGTGAACAATTCATTTGAATTGACATTCTTCACTAACCTGATTTTTAGACATTTTATCCACTTTTAATACATACTCTCTTATTATTGCCCTAATTAAAATACAAAACTAGAATTCAATATTACTTCTTAAAAGTGTGGAACTATATGCCACAAGAAAGAGTGGACTGTAACTCCCTAACTCTGCAACCTATTGCATACAAATTTCACTTAATCACTATAGTTTTGATGGTCTTATGATTAATGCACATTTTATTTATATAATATTATAAAAATCATTTTTTTAAATTAAAGTGTGCTGAAAAATATCAAAAATCACATCTTGTTTGTTCACTCTTTTTAATTAGAAAAAAACTATGCATGTGGCAAGACCACTCTTTTCTCTTTCTAGAGCTTCATTCAATGTAAGCCAGTTTCTAGCTACCTATTAATACTCTCTCTTGAGTAACTGGCCCACATCTCAAACTCAATAGCTTTACCTAATTCATATTTCTGCCCTTTTTGTAGTTACATATTTACGTGCCTTGCTACCCTTTTAAAAAGCAGTCTCCTTGACAGCTGGAATTCATATTTCTCATAACACCTAGCATAGTGAAGAATGCACACTAGACACTAAAGAAATATTTTTAAATGAATGAGTCAATGTTTATTCAGTGGGACATAGAACATTACTAGATTAGACTTCAGCAGAATGAGTTGGGGTAGGCTAACCAGAAAAATACCAGAACTCTTCTTGCTATCTTTACATGAAATGTATAGCTCCCTCTGGGATTGTCCCAACAAAGGAGTTGACCTAGTTTAATAGAGTATAAATATAGTGTGTTCCCCAAAAGTCCCCAAACACTAGATACACAAAAGTGTGTCTTCAGTGTTTTAAGTGGTGCAACTAATACGGATTGACCCACTTAAAATGAGCCTTTTTATACAAAGTGGTTTCTATTTAAACTAGGATCATCCAGCAGATTCATGCTGTTTACCGTCCAGCGAGATTCTACTCCTTTTCTCTGAATGAATTTTGAAGAATTTGTGTTTACCAAAAGACAAAATTAAAGCCAACAACAAACAAAAAACAGCTACAAGAAATTTTATCAAAATGAAGTGATTCTTAAAAAGAAATCGAGGTAAATGCAGACAAAAAGAAGAACATCTAACTTTAGCATTTCCTATCATTTTATAGCCTAAGTGTGTGCAGCCTAACTCAGGACACTATTTCCATCTTATATATATTTTGCCTGAGGTTAGAAAGCTGTCAGTGTGGAAATATTTTTGCTCTGATTATGGTTTCATGAACTATCTGTAAACATCTGGGCAAAGAAAAAAAAAAAGAAAAATACCATCATGTATTTTCTCCTAGTTGTATACATTTTTTAATGACTACTTTACTGAAATAGGCAAATATAAATCTTAAGTGGTATTAATCATATAACACCTTAATTAAAGATAAATAAGATTTTAAAAATATAAGCATTAATGGCACATCCTACATCTAGGAAAAGTTCACACACTATTCTCTTCAACTAAGCTAAGTTCTAATATAGTTGTTAATAGAAGATAGAGTTTTTTAGCATTGCTCTCTCTTCTGTCCATCCCTCTCATGACACTTATATCTTCAAGCTGGACTGAGGCCATCTCCCATGTGAAAGGGCTCTACTACTTTAGAATAACTAGTAGGACTGAGGGACAGTCCAGGGCAATGGACTAGATAGCTAGGGAATAGATAGATAGGGAATGGAGTAGATAGCTAAAGTCACTTCTGCTCTATGCTGAGGAACAAGGGCTATTCCCCCCCCCCCCCACTGCCCCCACTTTGAAGCTATAACAGCAAGCTAAATGAAAATATCAGTCTCCTATTGACAGAAGAGTTGGGCTTCTTCCAATCTTTTACTATTACTAACAGTGCTACAATAGGTATTCATATATATCATTTTGCATGCATCCTAGCATACATTCACAGAAGTGAAATAGTTCAGTCAAAGGGTATATGAATTTGTAATTTTAATAGTCATTATTAAATTGCCTTCCCTAGGATTTGTAACAATTTATATCCCCACCAGCAATATATGAAATCAAATTTTCCTATAGCCTCACCAATATATTATGTCAATCATTTGGATATTTGACAATCTGTAGATCAAAAATAGTATCTCAGTGCATTTGTTTCCAGTATAGTTTTTAAATTGTATTTCATTTATGAGTAGTTTCATTTATTTAAAAATGCTTTATATTTCCTTTTATATTCTTTGCCCATTTACCATTGAATTTTATGAAAATTTAGGAGCTCTTTATATATTAGGGAGATAAGCTCCTTTTCTTGATATTTGTTTCAAGTATTTTACTGCAGTTTAAGATTTTTGTTTGTTTAATAATATGTTTTGTGCTAAAATTTTATTTTATGTATCAAATATAACAATTTTTTAATTTTGAATTTTGATTTAGATAGGCTTTTTTCTATCCAAGCCTGTAGTGGAGTCCTTCTATGTTTTCTTTCAGTATTTTTATGGTTTCATGTTTTATATTTAAATATTGATCTATTTGGAATTTATCCTTGTTTGAGGTGTGGTATTTTTTAAAATGTGGATATTTTTAATGGGAGTATATTAACTTTTAAAATTGAATCAGATAAAATTGATATCTTTATAATGTTGGGTCTCCCAAACTAAAATACATATTTTTTAAAAAAAAATTTAAAAATAAAAAAATAAAATAAAATACGTATGTTTTTCCATTTGTTAAACTTTACTCTCTTTGGTTAATTTTATAAAAATTTTCTTCATATGTCTTGGATTTCTCATGTTAATTTTCTTTTTAGGCATTTTTATCTTTTTTGTGTGGATCTTTTAAATCAGATTTTTTTCTTCTGTCACATCTTCTAACTAGTTATTATTTACATATATAAAAATAATTTATTCATATTAGTTGTATATCCTACTATGTGGGTTTTTTTGAGTTTATACTTTTATTCAGTTTATTCTTTTGAGTTTTCTAAATTGCCATCAAACACCTTTGAATATTGATTGTATTTTCTTCTTGGTTTCTAAATTTGTACCTCTAACTTTTTTCTGTATTCCAGTTGTGTTGGCTAGTATCTCTAGTACAACATTAAATAATAGTAATGGTTGTGGATTTCTTTCTTATGCTTTTAGTAGGAATTCCTCTATCATTTTAAAATTAAGAGTGATGCTCAAAAAATTAATAAAAATAAAACAAAGAAAACAAAACAAAAAAATCAATAGTAAAAAAGAATGATGCTTAATTTGGGCCAAGATAGAAATATTTAATGATATTAAGAAGGTGTCTATCTAGTCCTCTCTAATTGGGCTTTCAAAAATCAAGAGTAACTGATTTTTTTAAAAATCAGGTTTATTGAGGTATAATTTTCATACAGTAAAATTCAGATTTTTAGGTGTAGAGCTTAGAGAATTTTGGCAAATGTATGCAGTTTTCTAATTATCAACACATTCAAGATATAGGATATTTTTTTCACCCCAAAAAGTTTCCTTATGTCACTCAATAATAGTCAATTCCCCCAACATTCCCATCCCTTGCAACCACTGATCTATTTTTATTTCTTTAACTCATTATTTGTTTTTTTTTTCCAAAATAAATGAAATTATGCATTATATAGCTTTTTTTGTAGCTTGCTTTTTTTTCCCTTTAGTATAATGCCTTGAGACGCATCCATCTTGTTTTATTTACCAGTAGTTGTTCCTTCTTATTGTTGAGGAGTCCATTGTGTGGATGTATCACATCCTGTTCACTCACCAGTTAACAGACATTTGGGATATTTGAAGATTTCAGCTTGCTATAAATAACCTACAGATCTTTGTGTGAACTTGTGCTTCCATTTCTTTAATGTACATATTTAGAAGTAATAAATATCAGTTGCGTAATGAGTGTATGTTTAACTTTGTAATAAATTACCAAATTGTTTTTCAAAGTGGCTATACCATTTTGCATTTACATCAACAATGACAATTACAGTTGCCATTTTAAAATGCACAATTTAATGGTTTTTAGTGTACTCACAAGATTGTACACCTATCATTACTATCTAGTTTTACAACATTTTTATCGCTCCAAAAACAAACAAACAAACATACAAACAAACACACAGAAAACCCTGTACTCATTAGCAGTTCCCCAAATTCCTCCTTCCATCCAGCTCCTGTCAACCACTATTCTATTTCCATCCCTACAGATTTTCCCATTTTGAACTTTTCATATAAATGCAGTCATATAATATATGGTCTTTTGTATCTGACATCTTTCACATAGAATAATGTTTGTAGCATGTATCAGTATTTCATTCCTTTTTTAAAATAATTAAATAATATTCTTTTTTGTGGATTACACTGTCTTGTTTATTCGTTGATCAGTTGATGGACCACTGGGTTTTTTCTATATTTTGTAATTCATGTACAAATTTTTGTGTGAACATAGGTTTTCAATTGTTATGGATATATACCTGGGAGTGGAATTGCTGGGCCACATGGTAACATTATAATTAATTTTTTGAGAAACTGTCAAACTATTTTCTATAGCAGATGCACCATTTTATATTCCCAGTACAGGGTTCTAATTTCTCCACATCCTCACCAGGGCTTGTTCCTTTCTTTTTTCTTTATCAAATTTTAGTCACTGTAGTGGGCATGAAGTGGTATCCCACTGTGGTTTTGATTTGCATTTACCTAATACTAATAATAATGAATATCTTTTCTTGTGCTTACTGGTCATTTATCTATCTTCTTTGAAGAAATATCTCTTCAAAGCCTTTGTCCATTTTTTATTTGGGATATTTGTCTTTTCATTGTTGAATTGTAAGCGATCTTAATGTAGTCTGGATATTAACCCTTATCAGATACACAATTTGCAAATATTTTTATTTATTATGTATTTTGTCTTTTCAATTTATGGATAGTGTCCTTTGATGCACACATGTTTTTACTTTTTATAAAGTCTAATTTATTTAATTTTTCTTTGGTTGTTTTTGTTTTAGGTGACATATCTAATAAACCATTGCCTAATCTAAAGTCATGAAATTTATGTGCATGTTTTCTTCTAAGAATTTTCTAGTTTAAGTTTGCATGTATGTCTATTGTATTTGGGTTAATTTTAAATATATTGTGAGGTAGAGGTCTAATTTCAATCTTTTTTCATTTAGATATTCATTTATTCTAGCACCATTTGTTGAAAAGTCTATTCTTTCTTCCATTCAATTGTTAGTCACCCTAGTCAAAACTTTATTAACCATAAATGGGTAGGTTTATTTCTCATTTGTATTCTACTGATCTACATGTCTATTTTCATACCAGTACCACCATATCTTGATTAGTGTAGCTGTGTAGTAAGTTTGAAATCAGGAAATGTGAATCCTCCAATGTTATTTTTCTTTTTTAAATTGTTTTGGATATTCTGTTTATTTGTTTATTTTTTTTTTTTACATTTTCATGTGAATTTTAGGATCAGCTTGTAAACTTTTGCAAAATTGCATTAGAAATTTTGACAGAGATTGCCTTGAATCTGAAGATTAATTTGGAAAGTATTCCATGTAAACAATGTTATGTATTTCAATCTATGACTATGAGATATTGTGCCATTTATTTAGATGTGTTTGGAATTCTTTCAGCAATGTTTTGTAGATTTCATTGTACAATTCTTGAAATTCTTTTGCTAAATATACTCCTAAGTGTTTATGCTTTTTATACTATTGTGAATTAAATTTCATTAATTTCATTTTCAGATTGTTTATTACAAATGTATAAAAATACAACTAATTTTCGTATACAGACCTTGTATCCTGTAACCTCACTGAATTTGTTTACTAGGTCTAATAGATTTTGTGGATTCCTTAGGATTTTTTTGTATGAAGGATTATGTCATCTGCAAATAAAAATGCCCAGTTTTCTTTTTTCTTTACAATATGAACGCCTTTTATTTTATGATCTCACCTAATTTCCCTGGATAGAACTTCCTAAAAATGCTCAATAGAAGTGATGAGTAGATATTCTTGTCTTATTCCTCCCCTTAGAATAACAGTTCTCAGTCTTTCACAACTAAGTATGATATTAGCTATATTTATTCTTTTGACTTGGTGTATTACATTGATTGACTTTTATAGGTTGAACCAACCTACATACCAGGGATAAATTCTTTGGTCATGATGTATATTCCTCTTTATAGGATGGATTTAGTTTGCCAGTAAATATTGAGAAATTTTTGTCTCTATATTTATAAGAGATATTGGTCTATATCTATTTTTTCCTTGTGATGTGTTTTCTGCTTTTGGTATCAGTAATATTAGAATCAGAATGAGTTGAAAAGTGTCCCTTCCTCCTATTTTTTCAGATGAGTTTAAGAAAGTTTTGTTAATTCTTTTCTAAGTATTTGGTAGAATTCACCAGGAAAGACATCTAGTTGTGGGCTTTTATTTTTATTTTTATTTTTTCGTATGGGGGAAATTTTTTATAACTAATTTAATTTCTTACCTTGCAATAGGTCTATTCATATTTTTTTACTTCTTCTTAAAGTCGGTACTGTTAGTTTGTGTATTTCTAAGAATTTTTCCATTTCATGTTGTCTATCTAGGTTTCATCTATGCTGATGTATTATTGTTCATATTATTCTCTTATAATTCTTTTTATTTCTATAACATTAGCTATGATGTCTTTTCCAATTTTAGCAATTTGAATATTTCTCTTTCTCTTTTCTTTGTTAGTTTATCAGTTTTGTTGATCTTTTCAAAAAACCTAATTTTGGTTTCACTGATTTTTTTTCTGTTGTGTTTTTCTTCTCAATTTCATTAATTTCTACTCTATTATTTTCTTCTGGTTTTTTTTTTTGTATTTAATTTTCTCTCTTTTTCTATATGTTTTAAGGTAGAGGGTTAGGTTATTGATTTGAAATCTTTTTTCATTTGTAATGTAGGTTTTTAGAGCTACAAATTTTCCTCTAAGAACTGTTATAGCTACATTCCATAAGTTTTGGCATGATCGTGTTTTCACTTTCATTCATCTCCAAATTTTTAAATTTCAATTGTGATTTCTTCTTTGACATATTGGTTATTTAGGGATATGTTGTTTAATTTTCACATTTGTGTGAATTTACCAAATTTATTTCTGTTAATGATTTCTAATTTCTTTCTATTGTGATTAGAGAAATACTTTATACTATGTCACTCCTTTTAACTTTCTGAGTTTGTTTTATTGTCTAACGTGGTTATTTTGGAGAATATTTCAGTACTTTGAGAAGAATATATGTTCTGCTATTGTTGGGTGAAGTGTTCTATGAGATCTGTCAGCTCTAGTTGGTTTATAGTGTAGTTTAAGTTGTGTGTTTCTTTGCTGATCTTCTATCTAGTTGTCTTATTTACTATTGAAAGTAGGGTATTGAAGTTGCCAGCTATTATCATTGAACTATTTGTCCCTAAATTATATAAGTTTTGCTTCTTGTATTTTTAGGCTTTGTTGTTAGGCATATGTACATTTATATTTGTTACATCTACTTAATAAATTAACACTTTTGTCATTATAAAATGTCCTTCATGTCTTTTGTTGCAATTTTTGCTTGAAGTATTTTTTTATAGACATTGAAACTCTCTTTAGTTACTGTATACATATATTTTCCTACGCTTTTATTTTCCACTTATTTATGTCTCTAATCTAAAGTATGTCTTCTGTAAATAGCATACAGTTTGGTCCTTTTTTTAAAATCTGTTTTGTCAATCTATGCCTTTTAATTGAAGAGTTTAATTCAGTTACAGTTAATAAAATTACTGATAATGTAAGGTTTATGTCTGCATTTTGTTATTTGTTTTCTATATGTCTAATAAATTTTATTATTTCTCTATTCATCCATACTACCCTCTTTTATGTTGAAATGTATTTTGTAGTGTATGATTTAAATTTCTTTGTTTCTTTTACTATTTATTTGAGTTATTCTCTTAGCAATTGTGCTGAGGATTAACACCTTCATTTACAACAATCTATTTCAGATTTATGGAGAGAATACATTGTGTTTCCCCTTCCTCCTCATTCATATGTTAAAGTCATAACCCCCAATTTGACTTTATTTGGAGATGGAAACTTTAACAAGGTAATTAAGGTTAATTAAAGTTATAAGAGTGAGGCTCTAAGCTGATAGAACTGGTCTCCTTATATTAAGAAGAGACATCAGAAAGTTCTGTCTCTCTCTCAACATGTATACAGAGTAAAAGATGTGTGAAGACACACTGAGATGGTGGTTGCCTAAAAACTGAAGAGAGGCTTTACTGAAAATCAGTTTTAATGGCACTTTGATCTTGAACTTCTAATATTGAAAATTGTGAGAATACATTTCTGTTATTTAAACCACTCAGTCCATGGTGGTCTGTTATGGTAGCTCATGTAGACTAATATAATATACAAAAACTTTGCCCCCATAGAGCAAAAACTTTGCACCTCCTATTTATGCTTTTATTTTCACATCTGCACATCTATGCATTGTATTCCCATACACATAGATTAAAATTATTGGTCTATGCAGTAGTCTTTTCAAATAGGAGAAAAAAGGAGTAACATACAAAAATATATTTATACTTTTACATTTATTTCTGTAGTTACCTTTACTAGTGCCCTTTATTTCTTCATACAGATTTAAGTTACTGTCTAGTAATTTATCATTTCAGTCTGAAATGCTTCAATTAATATTTCTTGTGTGGCAAATCTCCTAGCAGCAAATTCTCTCACTTCTTGATTATCAAGGAATCCTGTAATTTCTTCTTATTTTTTTGAGGAATAATTTTCCTCAATATAAAATCCATGTTTGACAGTTTTATTTGTTTGCTTTCCTTTTAGTGCTTTGAATATGTTATTCCACTGCTGTCTGGCCACTATGATTCCTCATGAAAAAAAAGGTGTCGATCTTATTGAGGCTCTCTTGTAAGCAAGAGTCACTTCTTTTCTTACTTGCAAGATTTTCTTTTAACAATATGATAATGGTGTATCTAGGTGTAGATCTTTTTGAATTTATTCTACTAGAGATTTGTTAAACATTTGGGATGTGTAGATTGACTAATGGTTTTCCTCAAATTTGGGACATTTTTGACCATGATTTCTTCAAGTACTTTTTCTGATTCTTTTTCTTCTTCCCTTCCTCTGTAGTTTCTACTATGCATGTTAGTATGGTATCCCAGGGGTCTCTAAAGCTCTGTGTTTTTTTTTTTTATTTTCCCCTCTTTCTTCAGACTGGATAATCTCATTGATTTATCTTCAAGTTCACTAATCCTTCCATTTGCTCAAACATTCTGTTGACTGCTTTTAGTATTTTTTTTAGCTACTGTGTTTTTCAACTCCAGAATATATACTTGATTCTTTTTAAACGTTTCTATCTCTTTATTGATATTCTCTATTTGAAAACATACAGTTCTCATACTTTAGTTCTTTGAACATTTTATAAATGACTGATTTAAAATCTATGTCTGCAAAGTCCAGTGTCGGCTTCCTCAGGGACCGTTTCTATTGACTGATTTTCCTCTCTGGATATGGATGCATTTACTTATTTCTTTCTAAGTCTCATAATTTTTATTGAAAACTACACATTTTAAATAATAGAATACAGCAACTCTAGAGATTCTCTTTCTTCCCCAGGGTTTGTTGTTTCTGATTGTTGTAGTTGTTTGTTTGTTTACTAAATTTTTTGAATGAATTTTATAAAGTATATGTTATTTTTCATGGGTGGCCACTGAAGTCTCTATTTGGCTTGCTTAGTAATGACTGGAGAGAGATTTTCTTAAATTCTATTTTTTACTTTTCCAGCTTTGTGAAAATTTACCACAAACTTGGTAACTTAAAACAATACACATATATTTTATTATAATTCTCAATTTCAGAAGTCTGAAATCATTTTTATTGAGCTAAAATCAAAGTATTAGGGGTGTGATCTTTCCAGAATATCAAAGAGAGAATCTGTTTCTCTGTTATTTCTAACTTTTAGAGTTGCATTCCTTGGCTAATGAGCTTTTTCTCCATTTCCAAAGCCAGCAGTGCAATAGTTTGCTGTAGTCTTCATATTGTCTTTTTTTTTTTCTGTGTAAAATATCCCTTGGTCTCTCTCTTATAGGGACACCTTGGATTACAAAATTAAGGCCGATCCAGGTAACCTAGAATAATCTTCTCAACTCAGTATTCTTAAATTAACATTAGTAAGTTTTTTATTTATTTTTATTTTTATTTTTTGCCATGCAAGATAACATTCACAAGTTCCAGAGATTAGGACTTGGATATTCTTTGTGGCCATTATTCAGCTTACTGCAGCCAAGGACCAATAAATCTTTTTGTCTTTGTCAAGAGGCTGTGTGTGTGTGTGTGCGTGCGTGCGTGTGTGTGTGTGTGTGTGTGTGTGTGTATTAGGGAACACCTTCAAGACTCAGCTATAAAATTGACAACTCTACCTTAGCTTTCACTTCCTGCTTAAACAAATCCTTTACCCCAGCTATTCCTTTTAAGACTTTTGATTCACCTATTATTTACCCTAATTATTATCCTCTACTTGAGGCAACCACAAATTTCAAACACTTGTTAGCAACTGTTATTGATTAAGGATCCCTGGGGAGAAGCCTTTTTATACTGTGGAAGCTCCAAGTCTGATCAAATATAGTTAGCCTTATAAGTAGGGTCTTCCAGGAAACCACCAGAGAGGTCAAATAATGACAATTCTTTGTGCATGAGGTTTTGAAAAAACTTTGGCTTTATTCTGCTTCTTTCAGTGGCTGCCAGGGTGCACTGGGAATGCAGACCATTGTTTTTTAAAGTTATTACACAACTGGGGAATAGTAGATGGGCCTGCAAGTTAAAATCTCCCCCACCCCCAAATTTCACTGTTCTTACTAAGATTCAGTCATTTTCCTTGAATAAATTTTTCTTGGATTGCTACAACCTCTTAGGTAATTCCCATAGTTCTGAAAAGTTGAGTCTCACCATTTTTTGCCATTTTCCCTTTTTTTATGGAAGAGAAAATTTTTGAGGTTTTGGTGAGATGTAACTCACCAAACTGTTTTTTTTTAAAGTGGCTCTACCATTTTATATTCCCATCAGCAGCCCATAAGAGTTGCAATGCTTCTGTATCCTCACCAATACTTGTGTATGGTCAGTCTTTTTCGTTTTAGATATTCTAATAGGTGTGTAGTGACATCTCTGAGGTTTTAATTTGTGTTTTCTTAATGAATTATATGTTGAATGTCTTGTCATGAATTTATTTGCCATATCCATATCTCCTTTAGTGAAGTTTCTTTTTAAATACCTTATTTCATTTTTTATTGTTTGATTATTAATTCATTATTTTGCTTTGTAGATTCTTATATATTCTGGGAATGTATCTTTAATCATATTTATGATTTGTAAATATTATTTCCTAATACATGACTTATATTCTTATTCTCTTAATTTTGATGAGGTCCATTTTATCAGTTTTTACTGTATAGATGAGAATTTGGTGTCTTCTGTAAGAAATCTTTATCTAATTCAGTCTTCTAATATATATGTTTGTTTTTTAGAATTTTAATAGCTTTAAGCTGTCCTAGATTTTTAAATAGTTTTAGATTTTCATTTTAAGTTTATGATCCATTTAAGCTAATTTTTATACATGTAAAGTATGGATTAAGCATATACTTCCTTGCTTGCTTGCTTGTTTGCATAAGGGTATCCAATTCTTCCAGAACCATTTATTATAAAGACTATCATTTCTCCACTGAATCACCTTCTATCTTTGTCAAAAATCAATCATTTCAAATATTTGAACACTACGTGTCTCTCTTGTTTCATCTATCTATTTTAAGGCTATCTTTATGGCAACACCACATTTTCTTGATTCTTGTAGCTTTAATTAAGTCTTGAAGTCAGATAGTGTAAATCTTCCATCTTCAATAATGAAGATGCCAAGTAATTATGTCTCTTCTTAGTCACTTATATTATTATAGAAATTATAGAATCAGTTTGTCAATGTTTACAAAACACTGTTTTATTAGAATTGCATTATATATATGCAGTTCAATTTGGGGAGATTTAACTTTTTAAACAATATTGATTGTTCTAATCTATGAAAGCAGTCTATCTCTCCATTTATTTAGGTATTCTATTTATTTAGGTAAACTACAATGTTTTGTAGTCTTTAGTTTATAGGGTTTTTAAATATTTCATCACTAATACTTCATATTTTGATGCTATTCCAAATATGTTGATTTTATTTTCTTTCTATTTATAATTGTTCATTGTTAACACATAGAAATACAATTGATTTCTGTACATTGATCTTGTACATATAACATTGCCAAATGTATTTATTTTTACACCTATTTTGTGAATCCCATAGGATTTTATACATATATATATATAATAATAACATCTAAGAATAAAGAGAGTTTTACTTCTTCCTTTCCATTCTGAATGTCTTTCTTCTTTCTTTTTTTGGGGGGCGGGGTGGGGGAGGGTGCACTTATTGTTCTAGCTAGATCCTCTGGTATAATATAGAATAGCAGTAATAGAATGAACATCTTTACCTCGTTCCTTACTTTTTTGAAAAAAAAAAAAACCCTTAATAACCATTAAAGATGATTTTAACTGAAGATTTTTCAAAGATGCTCTTTGTCAATAATATGATAAAAGATTTTTTGCTATATTTCATAAATGCATCTTAAATTTTGTTGTATTTTTTGAAATATATTCTGGATGATTATATATATATATATATATATATATATATATATATATATATATATATTCTTTATTTTGTTGTTTAGGTTTCTTTATTGATTTTCAGTCCCTGAACCAACTTTGCATTCCTGAGATCAACTCTGCATGATCATAATGTATTTTTCATTTTACATGTTTCTTCCAACTTTTTGGTGAGGTTTTTTGCATCTATGTTCATGAGAGACTGTATTCTGTAATTTTTCTCTATTTTAATGTCTATCTAGTTTTGATATCAGGACAAAAACACTTTATAAAATGAATTGAAAAAAGATTCTATATCTTCTGTATTTTGCAAGTATTTATGTAATATAAATTTATTTATTGTGATATTTTCAATCCTCATTTTATTAATTTTTCTCTATTATATTTCTATTTTTATTAAATTTTGCTCTTATGTTTATTATTTCCTCCTATATGCTTTGCATTTAATTTGTTAATCTCTTTCTCATTTATTAAGGTGGAATGTAGATTTTTAATTTGAGGCTTTTTTCTAATATAAGCATTTTATGTTGTAAATTTCCCTCTAATTACATTATCTGTGTTGACAAATTTTGATATGTTTTTTTTTTTTATTTCAGGCAAAGTATTTGAAATGACACTGTGATTTTATTTTGCCTCCTTTTATTTATATATATGATATATAATTTCCAAATATTTGAGGATAGTGATTACATTTTTATATTATTTACTTCCTCTTTGATTACACTGTGGTCACAAAACATGATTATATGATTTCAGTTATTTTCTATTTTTTGAAACATGTATATAGCCTAGAATATAATCTATTTTGATAAATGTTTGATGTATTCCTTAAAGAATGAATATTCTTCTGTTTGGGTAAATAGATAAAGGAAGCTAATATTGCTGTTCAGGTCTTATATTTCCTTATTGATTTTATTCTACATTCTTACTGGGAGAGAAGTATTGATGTCTCCAGATATGTCTGTGAATTTATCTATTTATCTTTTTAGTACTATCGATTTGGTTTTATGTATTTTGAAGTTCTCATATTCTTAAAAATAATACTTCATTATTATATATCTTTCTTATTTCTAATTATAGTCCTTGCTCTGAAGTCTACTTTGTCTTTCATCTTGTGTTAATAAAGCCACTATAGCTTTAAAAATTAAATTAACAGTTGCATGGTATATATTTTCCATCCTTTTATTTTTAAGCTAGCTGTGTATTTATATTTAAAATAGTTTTTTTAAAAAATAGCATAAAGTTGAATTTTTTGTTTTTAGCCAATATGAACATCTCTGCCTCTTAATTGAGGTCATTAGAACATTGATGTTTACTCATTGTTATGGTTCAATTTATCTCTAATACCTTGCCTAATTTCTATTTGTTGTACATAATTTTTCTCCCATTTTCTTCATTTCTTGCCTTTTTAAATTAATTGAGTTTATAATCCCATTTTATATCTATTATTAGATTATTAGTTATACCTTATTATTTTATATCTATTATTAGATTATTAGTTATACCTTATTATTATTTTTTAAAATTAGTTATTACTTCAGGGTAGTGGTTCTTAACAGGAGAAAAATTTGCCTTCTAGGGGACATTTGGTAATGTTTCAATGCATATTTATTTGTTTACTTATTTATTTCAGCTTTATTGAAATAGACGATTAGTTGCTCATATTTACAGTGTACAAGTCAATGAGTTTTTTAAAATTATAGTTGGCATACAATAATATATTAGTTTCAGTTCTGTATCATAGTGATTAGAGATCTATATAACTCACAAATTGGTCACCCCACAAAATCTAGTGTCACTCTTCCTCCTTACATCTTTATTACAACATTATTGATGATTTTTTATGCTATACTTTATATGACATGACTATTTTGTAATTATCCATTTGTACTTCATAATCCCTTTACCTTTTACCACTGACCCCCTCAAACCCCTCTCATCTAGTAGCCCTCAAAATATCCTCTCTATCTATGAGTTTATCCTATTTTTGTTGTTGTTGCTGTTTATTTTGTTCTTTCAATTCCACATGTATGTGGAACCATGTGACATTTGTCTTTCTCTATCTGACCTACTTCATTTAGTGCAATACCCTCTAGGTCCATTATGGCAATATCTTTTTCTGTCCCCTTACTTTAGTCTCTGTGTGTCCTTTAATCCGAAGTGAGTCTCTTGTAGACAGCCTAGGTAAGCATTTTGTTTTCTTATCCATTCAACCATCCTGTATTTTGGTTGGAGCACTTAATTCTTTTCCATTTGAGGTACTTGGTAACATGTACCTCATATGTAGTTATTGTCATTCTTTATTTATATTTTTGATACATGTCTTTTTTTCTCCTTAAAAAAGTCCTTCCAACATTTCTTGTAATACTGGCTTGGTGATTGTGAATGCCTTAGCGTTTTCTTATGTGGAAAGCTCTTTATCTGTCTTTCAATTCTAAATGATAGCTTTGCTGGATAAAGTAATCTTGAGTATAGATCCTTGGTTTTCATCACTTTGATTATTTTGTGCCAAGCTCTTCTGTCCTGCATAGTTTCTTTTGAGAAATCAGCTGCCAGTCTTATAGGTACTCCCTTGTAAGTAACTAACTACTTTTCTCTTGCTTCTTTTGAGATTCTCTGTCTTTAACTTTGTCGTTTTAATTATAATGTGTCTTGATGTGGACCTCTTTGGGTTCATCTTGTTTGAGACTCTATGAGCTTCTTGGGGTCTATTGCCTTCACCAGATTAGAAAAAATTTCCATCACTACTTCTTCAAATACATTTTTAACTTCTAGCTCTCTCTCTTATTCTTCTGGTACTCCTATGATGCTAATGTTGTTACATTCAATTTCATTCCTTAGGCTTCTTAAATTATTTTAACATTTTCAATTCTTTTTTCTTGCTGCCATTCTGATTGAGTGTCATCCACTACCTCATCCTCTATATCAGTGATTCGATCCTCCACTTCATGCACTCTGTTGATTCTCTCTAATATATTCTTCATCGCAGATAATATATTCTTCATTTCTGACTGATTCTCTTTTATAATTTCCATTTCCACTTTTATGTTTTTATCTCTGTTATAGTTCTCACTGAAATCATCTACACTTCCCCTAGGTTTATTGAACATCTTTATAACAGTGTTTTGAACTCTGCATCTGTTAAATTGCTTAACTCCATTTTTCCTGCAGTTCTGTTCCATTTTTTCATATAAGACCTGCTTCTTTGTCTCCCCATTTTGGCTGCCTTTCTGTGTCTGTTTCTATGTGCTAAGTGAAGCTCCTAAGTCTCCTGGTCTTATTAGCATGGCTTTGTGTAGTAGGTTTCCAGTGACACAGTTTTGAGAGCGGTCCAGCTGTAGGCTAAGTTTAGCCCCAGCCTGTGCCCTTCTAGGGTCATCTGTTAAGATTCAGCAAACAATCCACAGATGCTGTTTATAGTTGGCTCAAGAGACCATGCCAGAAACTGAGGCCAGGGTCCACCAGTGTGGGGCTTGGAGCTGCTCAGCAAGGGGCACAGAACATGCTGAGGACAAAACTAGATGTAGCTTTGGTTGAGCCTTAAGTTGGAAGAGTTGAAGTTTCAGGGAATCTTTTGGGCAGAGTGACCTCTGTTATCCAGTTTGATGGCATCTCAGCTTTGGCGGCACTGTGTCCACACACTGGGAGTGGGGAAAGTTCAACAGAAGAACAATGGATACCACCAGCACTTCTGCCTAGGAGGAAGACTCACCTCTGACCCTTGCTCCAACAACTCAATGTCCTCCTGTAAGTCCCTGGTGACCCATGAGCAGCCGACCTGGTGCTGATGCTCCACACGAGCAAGTCTATCATCTCGAAAGTCTAGTAGTGGGATAGGCCCCTTTAAAAGGAACATCTGCATCTGCCAGCGCAGCTGCCATAGCTTGTGTTTCACTTAGCTGCTGGGGACCAGGCAGCCTCATGTCTTCACCCTCACCTACCTCCTAAGGTGATTTCTTATTTCTCTCCCTAGTTGCAGGGCTTTTGTTCACTCAGACCCTAGGCAACTCTGCTTTCTGTTTTATCCATGTTTCCATCACTACTTTGGTGTCTCAACACATTTTTAGTTGTGACAAATGTGAGCATTGCTTATGGTATCTAGTGAGGAGAGATCCAGAATGTAGCTAACCATCCCACAATGCATAAGTCAGCTTTTCACAGCAAAGAATCACATGGTCAGAAAAGTCAATATTGCCTAGGTTAAAAAACTTTGTTCTAAGGTTTACAACATACATCTTTAATGTACAACTGCCTATCTTCAAATAATATTCTATTACTTCATGCATAATGTTATTGTGTAATAGAGTCTGATTCCATTTTTGATGTTTGACTGCCAATAACTACTAAGCCTCGTCTTTCTCATTCTGCCCCACATCTGGTCATATTGATGAGAAATGCCAGTGAAAATTTCAAATCATGCAAGCTTTGGCTAGCACATAGAAATTCCCATCCCAACCTCAACTCCTAAACACCATTAATGCTGAACAAGACTCCTTTGCCCACTCTCTCAAACCATTTTAAATCAGCTTGGGAGACCTCACTATTTTCCTCATAAAGCTTTCTTATTTGAGTAATACACTTTTTCATACCTTTTTGGTGTGTAGGGGGTGTCATAAGTCTCAACACCTGAAACAAATTTTGGATGTGTGCTATTATATCTCTTGACAATAGGTCATTTTTTGGCTTGCTTTTATTTGTCTCATTTTTTTTTTCTTGAATGCCAGATGTAGAAGAATAATAAATATAGAGATAAATAGCATTTATGTTCAGAAATGGTCATGTGACTCCTGTCAGGTCTTTTGTATGTGTCTATAGAGGTGTTTTATATCAACACTGTCAGTAATTGAACTGGGTTTGGATTTTGTTGTTATTATTATAATCCTCAGTTTATAACAGGCTTCAAATTCTTCCAGTTGTTGGCTTCCATTACCTTGTGGGGACTGTGAGTAGATTTTCCTCAGTGTCCCAATTCCACCTGTAAGGTTCAACATTCCCATGTTTATGTCATAGAAGTGAACTCTTTCCATGCTCGAGCACCATCTCCAAGATAAACTGCTATTTAGTGTTAGCGCTAGCTCATGGTGTGTATGTGGGAGGAGGAAGGTTTGGCCCTCAGTTCTGGTTTTGACTATTGTATTTTGTAAATCTTTTTTATCATCTATGAATGTGATTACATTATTTAATTCTCCTTAAACTTATTAATATGATAAACTATATCAAGGAATTTCATAATGTTGAACAAATTTTATATTTCTTCAATAAACCCTAACAGATCATTAAGCATTATTTTAATATTTTTTCTGCCAACTTCTGCTTACAAATATTTTACTAAGGATATTTAAAACAGTATTCATAAGTAAGATAGCCTTATTAATGCAATATTTGTTTAGATTTGCTTGACAAATAATTTGGAAGTTAATATTTAGTTATATAAGCTAATTTGTAAAATATCTTTTCCCATTATTTGCTACAGTTTAAATAGCATTGGAATGACATATTACTTAACATTTTGACAAAATTCTCCCATAGAATACCCTAAAGATTGCTTTTAATGATGAGAATTTTTAAAGAAAATTGATTTGCTTAGATTTTAAATTTTTTTTCTATGGTCAGAGTTGGTAAATCATAGTTTCCTAACATATTTTCCCTTCCAAACTTACTTCCATAAAATTGAACAAAGCCTTTTCTTAAGAGTATTTTAATTTTCCCACTTACATTATTATTTTTGTATTTATTATTTTGTACTTTCTTTTTTCATTGATTTGGTTAAATTGTATCTAATCTGTTATATTAATTTTTTTCAAAGTGTTAACTTTTGTATGTCTTAAATTGTTTTTCTGTTTTCCTGTTTTCTAACCATTAATATCTTTATCTTTTTCACTTTTTAAAATTCCATTTTGCTTTGTTAAGTTTATTTTCTTGTGCTTAATTATTTGTTTTAATTCATGTTTCATTTTTGTGTTTATGATCTAGTCTGTTTTCTGTGGTGTTTATTCTTCATTGTACTTCTTATGATTTTAATTTCATTTCTGTGAATAAATTTTCCCCTTTACTGTATTCTTATACTCTACTAGCTTGTGTTCCATCTCCTCATGTTGTCCTAACATCTCTTCTCTGATTCTTGGATTTCTGATTTGGGGTCTCCCTTTTAGAGACTGTATTCTTTTAAAATGTTTCATCTCTTAATTCATGATCACATGTTTCATCCACTCTGTTGCAACATTTTCTGGTGAGTATTCTGAGTCTTGTGGTGAGATTTCTTGCTTTTTAAATATATGATCTGTCTCAATTTTTTTTGTATGTGTGGTGTGAGGTAGAATTTCAATGTCATGCTTATTTTTATTTTTTCATATGTTTATCTAGGTGTAATAGCATCATTTATTGAAAAGATTTTTCATTTCCTATTGAATTGCCTTAGCAGCATTGTCAAGAATAAGTTACTGAGTGTGTGCGCGTGTGTGTATCTATATCTATATCTATATATCTATATATCTATATATTTATATATCTATATATCTATATATCTATATCTATCTATCTATCTATCTATCTATCTATACATACACACACACACACACACACACACACACAGAGAGAGAGAGAGAGAGAGAGAGAGAGAGAGTCTCTTTCTGGACTCTATTCCATTGACTTCTATGTTCATTATTATGCCAATACCCCCCCTATTTTGATTACTCTAGAGAGATAGTCTTAAATCAAATAGTATAATACTCGAGTCTTTTTCTTTTTCTTTTTCTTCCTTTTTTTTGAGGTTGGTTTGGCTATTCTTGGTCTTTTTCTATATTCTGCATTTCTATATTAGTTATGAATCAACTAGCATTCTGCAAAAAAAAAAAAAAAACCTAGAGTACTACTGAGATTGTGTTTAATTAACAGATCAATTTGAAGAGACCAAAAAATTTGAGTTTTCTAAACCATAAATATGACATATTTCTCCATTTATAGGAGTTTGTGGTTTTTTTATAATAGGCATGTGTATTTGTTGATAAGTTTATATATTTTCTTCCAAGATATTTAGTATGGATTCATCCTATCAATGCTCTTCCAGGGTATCTATTATTCATGAGTTGGAATTTTCTAGACATGTCTTTGGAGGAGCTTCCTGTTGAGGGGAAAGTGATAGGGTAGCCTTCTAATTGATATATAAGAAGATTGTATCCTACAAGTACAGTCGATTATTGCCACTTTTTTTGTTTTGTTTGTTTCTTTTTATATTATTTTTTGCTTCGCCCATCAATATGATCAACCCTAGTTTCTGATCCAATTTTGGTAAAGAATAGAATAGGTTCTTTCCTTTCAAGAAGTATATTTTTATTAGCATTTTCTCAGATTTGTCACTCCTGGGCTACACTTTCTGTACTTCTCTGTGTGATTCCAATATCAGCACTTATTATTGGCAGCCCTTACATATTTTTTTTCCTACCCATGAATTATAGCTGTAGTGTGGTTTCATTTACAATGTAGTTTTCAGAGATTTGTCTTAATTGTTTTGTATGAATTCTAGAAAGGAAAGAGAAAAGATGCTAAGGAATGTACCCACACTAGTATAAAAGTTCAAATTTTAATTTTTAAAAATCACATTAAAACAGAATATATTAAATTTCCTAAACACACTTACAAAGTAGATTCTCTATAGAATAAAATTCATAATTATCTCATAATATTCTCAATGTAGAAGATGGTCATTCTAGATTTCCAACACCTAACCAAAAAATATCCATTTCCAAAATAACTTGTCCTTAAATAGAAAGGTCTATGTAACTACAAAGCTGTCAACCTAAGTTAATCTGAGCAATTAGCTAAATTAAAATCCCTTCAAGATTTTAATTTTTCTAACATTCTTTTATCTATATTAGATTCTAGAGCTGAAACAGACATTAAGTTAATTTGGAAAAAAAAGAAAAAATAGATTAATTGCCTTGACCTGGGTGCCACTGCTAAGTGGCAGAACCATAGCACTTGTATAGCTCAACCCCCAGCCTTTGGTTCTTTCACTGTTAACTGTAGGCCTCTTTACTATTTATCTCTGATGAATTTATGTCTTTGAAAGTTTAATCTCTAATAAATTATCAGAGGTAATTTTCTATGATGTAGATGTGAGAAAATGGATGTGAGTTGGATAAATGTGCACTTTTGTTAAAAACAAAACTAGGACTAGAACCCAAGTGCACTCAAGGCAGTTACTGAGACATTCAACTTTTAGAATAATCAATGAGAATCTCTATCTCTTCTCATTATATCCACTTTTTTTTCTTTTGGAGGGCTCTTTCAGAATAGCTGCAATTACTATGGTTTTAAAAGCCTAGGAAGCAAGGATCTGGGTAAACATGCGTTAAAAACTACACAACAAACCATCTTATTGGTAGCTACTAAGAGAATGTTTTCTAATGGTAAAGATCCTGTTGAGAGTAGTTCATGCTTTGGTATTCCACCGCCCTTCTTCTCTATTTTCTTCCTTTCTGATGCCCCTTGCCACCTTCCTTGGATATTCAGCTTCACACTATGACCATGAGCAATGGATTATCCCCAAAAGCTGTTGTAAGCCAAGACTAAAGGAGATAAGACAAGAGAGAGACTAAAGGAGATAATGACAAGGTAGGAGAAAAGACCCAGAGAGAAACCTAGGGATCTAGAAATGAGAGACCCACAGAGTCTGCATATAATCTTAGGCTGGGAAGAAGATCAGGCATAAAGCAGGTGGCCAGCACAGCAACTCCAAAACACTAAGAACAGAGGTAGATACCAATCAGGGAGAAACTAGCTTGGGGCCTGTGAATGCAGGACTATCATTTTGCAGACCTCCAGGGAGCATTCTTATTATCTACTGTGAAGAGTAAGTCAGCAACATTAGAGAATTGCCCAGTGTCTTTAAAAGGTTAAAGATCAAAGATGGAATGTAAATCTCTCCATGTGACTTTGCTATCAAACATGCTCTGAGGAAAAGTACTGAAATTCACAATAAGGTGAGGTCTCCCCAGGACAGTTTGCATGGTAGTGGAAATCAAAGCAATAAAATAAAGGGCATAATCTTCAGATGAGGTAATTGTTGAGGGCATAGAGTGATTTGGGGCATTCCTGGGCTCGGTGACACTCCTGAGTGGTTGATGTGCTGCCTTGGGCCTAGACACCAAGTCTGATAATTGCATTCTTTGGGAGAACACCCCTACTCAGCTCCTTAGTTCAATAAATATGCCTTTAATCTGGTGTTTGTTCATTCAGATCCAAGGTTGTCGTCAGCCATTTTCCGCTTTTTCCTTTAACACTGACCACCTTGTTCCCTTTTATACCCCGAACAGAGCCAAGCAGTGTGCATTGAAATCCAGACATCTTTTGTGTTGTTTGAGAAATCTGAGGCTGACATCTCCAGGGCTTTTTTGTTTCTCTTGCCTTTCTCTGCCGTGACCTGCCAACTTCTTTTGGCTCTCCTGGGCTTTCATCATGTCCCCTATCGATTGCTACCCTTTTCTTTATTTGCGGGATGTTAAGGATGAACCCTGTAGCATGATGACACTGGCTTTGGACAGGGTGGGGTCCGTCTCTGTCTCCAGGCACATCAGTCCAGTGATATTTCACCAAATGAGGGTTGTTGTTGCATCAGTTACTCATAAAGGAGCCAATTGATTTTTTTTTTTAGACTGCTATTCTGAATTCATAAGGTCTTTTCTGGGATATCATTCTGCTTCTTTAAATGTTCTATTTCTGCTTCTTTTCCATTTTAGACCTTGTGATCATCAGGTACCAAGTTCACTAATTATGCACAATGTTGGCACCTGACAGCAGGTGGCCACAGTTCTGTTAATTATGTCCCCAGGCTTAAGAATTCTCTTATAATGACATCCAATCATCTGCTTCTGACTCTTGAGCTGAAAGCAGGTTGCAGGCATACTTCTTTTCCCCTGAGCTCCTAAAATCTATTCTTCTGGCCTAGCACTTTAAGATTTATATGCCGTGCCTTGAAGGTATATGATAGAAGAGCAGAGAGCTCAATACCTCCTATAGTAATGGGTGGAGCTGCAATCAATTCAGGCTCAAATGAAGGGGTATTTGAGACCTGGCTGGCACAGCATGCATTTACCAGTCACACAGCTCAACTGGGGAAATTTTAGCAGAGGCATTCTGGATAGACCTGTAGTAGACTAAGGTCCTTCTCTTGTCTCCTTTCTTCCCACTGACCTAATGTAAACTGTCCTTTAGCCCAAACAGAAATTACAGTTTTCTGTAGAGCATGGAATAAAGAATAAAAGAAGCCAATGTTAATTTCTTCTTATGGGATGACGGACCTGGTTTTCCAGAGAAGTAGGCTCTAATCAGTTATAATCACTCCATGAGAGACTGGGTCATAAAATAGGAGAAACATCTATTCCTAGTTTGAAGTGAAACCAAGAGAATTAATTGTGCAATATTTCCCAAAGGCTTGGTGTTATGTGGAGGCAGATGCTGTATGCATATATGTAAACACACAAAGGTATGTAGACATATAGATAATCCCTCATTGATGATTACAAGTTACTAAAAGAAATGAATAATGGGTGAGGAGAACTGTTGAGCAGGGGGTTTTGGTCAATTTGTAGGTACTTTAAAGCAATTGTGATGGATGTGGGAAAAGAGATCAATGGAAAAATATCGGTAGGGATTTTACTGTAAATACAATATCCTAACAGCCTAATTAGTCATCAGAAGTACTAACTATCTGTAATATGGCCAAATTAAAAGGGGAAAATAAGATCTTTGCATATAATTAGTAATTTAAAAAAATTCCCCTAACCTCACAAATGCTAACAAATGATAAGGCAAATACGAGAAGAAACAAATAAAATTGGTACTGGTCAAAGTCAGAGATGCCTTATCTGGTCTACAATTACGATCACAATTTTTATCTGCATAAAAGACTTTCATGTGTCATTGTAATTGATTCTCATTTTATTCCTGTAAGATAGCCAAGGCAGGTCCCCTTTTTATATCTGAGGAAGCTGTTTCAGAGAGTTTACCCAGGATCATAAGGATATGTACATAGGAATGTTCATACTTAAGCCCAGGCCATACTTCTTGAGCTGGGGCACTTCCTACTACTATTCCACACTTGCTCTGGGAATTATGTCTTTTCTTTGAGGCCTCTCTAATACCCTGTGCCCTCTCTTCAAAGAACGTTCTTCTTATTTGTCCCTTATCAATGACTAGGTAGCCTGGGCCCATTTAATGACTACTCTCTAAATAAGACCTTCCTCCTATGTCAGCAAACTCCCTAGGGCTGCCCTAAATGGTGATGTATCATTTGATCCTGTTGAATCTCCAAACTCTCTTCAGCTGATATTATCAAAGCAGCCTCCAAGCCTGGAATTTCTGGTCATTGCCCAATCAAAGGTAATCCCACAGAAGGAGGCTGATAAGAAAGAAATAATTTGGAAGCTGCCTAAACAAATGTACACTAAAATTCTTGGTGACTGCATAGTTTCCCCTTCCAACTACAGGCCAGCCCTGGTTAGAAATAATTTAGATTTTCTTGCTGAATTCACTGATTATTGCCCATCATCTACATCTGCACTGATAAAATAACTCTCAAGTGGGATTTTTAATTTGTACTTGGTTTTTGCTAGGTCTCCTCTTTTATGCTCTTCCTCTCTAGTTATTGAACTCTTTGCACTCTTCTCTTTCTCTCGGATTGTTTAAAAGCTTCTCAATTAATTCCCCCACAATATATTTGGGAGCTTTGGCTCTCAGATAGGTCAGGGTGCCACATTAAAGAAGCTGTTAAATATGCAAGCTAGTAAATACACCCACATTATGACTGTTGTGTCATTCTTTGTACTGTTTATATCTAGGGGAAATTACCTTTCATCTCATACTCATAATTTTTCCTGATTACTTGGAGACTGAGAAAGGGTAACAGTGGTAAGGGTTTATTGTTCTTTCTTGATATGTGTGAATAAATTGCATTATTCTAATGAGATCTAAACTTATACAACAGACTCTCACTGCTGGGTTGATTGTGTTCTCTGTTCTGCAGACAACAAAAGATGACAGGTTGTAAGTTCCAGCATCAGAAGAAAGCAACTGGCTTCCATTGGCAACCTGGCTCATTAATTGGCAGCTCCAAGAAACAAGGCTCTCTGGGACAAGCAGGGACTGATGAATTTGAAAGTTGAAGAAAAAGTAAAGAAAAGTTTGACTTCAATTCCATAGCACTGCAGTGCCACAGCACCCCTTTCTCTTTTCACTTTCCTCCTCTCCAGAGCTCATCCCCATCTCTTATCACCCATCCTAGTAATAGGGTCAGATGGTAAAACAACAACAACAACAACAACAACAACAACAACAACATATATATATATATATATATATATATATATATATATATATATAATAAGAAGCACATTCAGTTTCCAAATAGGATTCATGGAAAGGACCTCAGAACAGCCTCTGTAACTATGGAAGTTATATCAACAATAAATATTGTTCTATCCTCTTCAGCAAACCTAGACAGCTAGGGAGTATCTGATACCAGTAAGGAATAAAGTATACTTACTTGATTTGTTTTCAGTGGAAGACTCCCAAATGTTAAATTTTAATTCAATATTCTAAACCCAGTTATATCACAAATAGGGAATCAATTATTTTTAATAAATGTATTTTCAATAAACACTTTATTTTTGAATAAGTATAGAATTACAAAAAAAGTTGTAAAGATAATACAGTGTTCTCATATAACCTTCATTTAATTTCTAGGAGATCAATTTTGAAACATAGCTAAGATTAGACTAATGCTTTAAATTTAACCAAACCATATTTTTATAACTTTTTAGGCTTATGTGGTTTGCACCACCCTCCTTTTCCTCATAGTTGTAGTTCTTAATTCCCACCCAATGTCTCAGTCTCTTCTCAGGTTCTAAGCTAAGCCTGACCAGCAATAGGGTATTTAAGCAGACCCAGTCCCATATTCTGGCCCTTAGCCAGCCAAAGTTTCCCTTATGAAGAACCAAGCTAGTCTTTGGGTCCCAGAGCTGAGTACTTTGGACATCTACATCATTTAACAGGAGGAGTGTCCGCATTAAGGCTTTATCAGGATACCCGAGTCAAGAACTATGTACTTACCTCCCATCTTAGAGATATAAAATATCCACATGAAGATGTTCATTAGACATTGGGTGTAGAAGCCTGAATATAGGAAAGAAATGTGGGATGAACTTTTGGGGTTATCAGAATACAGAGGTAAATTGCATCCTAAGGCCACCCAGAAGTCATGGATAGGAGAAGAGAGCTAAAACAGAGACTTGGAAGAAATCAACACTTAAGGGACAAGGGGTCAATACTAGTAATTTCAAAAGCATCTTCCCACTTGGGGCATGAAAAACACAGGGAGAGAGATATTTATTCAGATCCTTTCTTCCCTGAACCTTAGCACTCTCCCTGTAGCGTAATCTTCTCAGGAAGGCAGCAGTTGGGTATCACTCTCTGACACTGCTGAAAAAGAAAGCAGAGTGTCATGGCCTATTATATTAAGGCCTAGGAATACGCATTCTCCTTCAAGTTATGGATGTTGATGAAGTTTAAAGAGAAGTTGAAGAGAAGCTCAGTCATTCACAGTCCCTGAATATATTTCACTATCCTCGTCCATAATGCGGGGATAAGATAAAGGTCATTAAGTTGCATTCTAAGAAAAATAGACTGTGCTTCTGAAACAGTGGTTCCCTGGGAATCACCAAAGTACAATTAGATCTTGTAGAAGTGGATCAGGACTGTTAATGCTCAAGTTCCCAAAGAGTTTCCAATATAACAAGGATTCCCAAATAACCTAATTCGTAAAGGATAAACTCCAGAGTCTGTACTTAGGAACTAGAGAAACAAGGATGTGTGATCTGTGTCCAGCAAGAAAAAAAACAACACAAAAAGATGTGATTGTAATAATATTTCCCAGAAGTATTATACACAC
>CM053510.1:74394653-74472089 GCA_028627145.1 Eidolon dupreanum
TTACCTTTTCACTTGTGTCTTTATTCACTTACTATTCATTCATTCACCCATCTATTCATTCATTTATTCATCCATCTATCCACCCCTCCATTCCTTTTTCCATTCATTCAAATACCATTAATTATGCCCCTTATTTTTTCAGAATTATAAATATGAATAAAACATAGTCTCTGATTTCAAGGAATTTTATAAGAGACAAAATTTTCATTAAACTTTTCATGCTGATAGAAATTTCAAAATTTGGAACACCAGGTAGGAGATGGTCAGTGTCAGATGGTCAGATATAAGTTCAGAACATCTTCAAAAATAAGTGGCACAAGACACATCTTAAAATATGAGTTGGTGTTCATCCTGTGCACAACCTGAAGATGCTGCATGAACAAACACCAAGATCTGAAACAGCCTTGTGTCCTGAAGAAGCAGAGCGTGAAAAACTCTAAAAGTTAAAATTAAAGAAATAGGCAATGCCAGATGGTAAAAATGCTTATATTCGCCATATATAAGTATATAAGTTTTATCCTGAATTTTTTTGGAGAGTCACTGAGGAACTTGGGATGGGGGTTTGCCAGTTGGAGAGGTAAAATTTTATCTTCTCCTTGGGTTCCTCCTGCTCTGCTACCACCACCCTGCTCAGTTTTACCATTTACTGTTCTAGCTTTAGTCTCTGACCTAGACAAGAACACTGCCTCCCTTCCTTGCCTCTCTTTCTCCTAACTCTTGAAGCAGCTGGAACATTTCCAGTTTTCAGATAGAACTTTACTAAACACTAAAGGAAAATAAAGGGAAATTGTAGAAATGTCATCTGTGAAACAATAGTCTACTTTCCTAAGTACAGATATATGAGTCTATCATTTTGTTAGAAAGAGCAAAGATTTTTAGTTGGCTTCCAAATCTTCTTCTACTGCTTATACGATTCTTACCACTGGTACTATGACATCTACCACCACTACCATTATTGCTGCTACGACCACCAGCAGCTTTCTAGCAGTTAACATATATTAAATATATATCTATTACCAGTCACCATACTTGATGCTTTATTGATAATGTCTCATTTAACCCCATTAAAATAAATAAATAAAATCAATTAAGTATTTATTAATATTCCATTTTATAGATAAGGAAGCTAAAACTCAGGTGGAAATAAAAAAGCTCCTCCAAGATCGCACAGCAAGTAAATGACAGAAAAAGCAGTTCATATCAGCTAGTAATAGAAAGTTTAAGAATTTTCTGCTTTCATGGTTCGTTGGCAACCTGAGTCATTCATACAGAGATACCCAGCTCACTGTAGCTTATGCTAAATATTTGTTGGACACACCCAAGGCTTGTCCTTTCTGCTGATGAGTCTCTTGTCTTCTAGTTATCTCCTTTGCCCAGTATTACACTTTATCGAGATTGGAGAGAGACTACTCTCCTCTCAAAGCACTTCCCTGGAGTGAAGACTCTTATAATTCTCTTGAACAGAACATTCTATGGGGAAGGATTGGATGAAAGAAATGATCTGGTATGTGGCCATTTGTATATGGCACACAAAAAATTAATAGATGAGGCTCAAACGTGCTTTTCTCTTTGTCATTCTCTTGGATTAAGAGATTTAGGAGGATGGGGAAGTATTAAAAAGACAATTGCATTTTTTGTTTGGTTTTAAGAGGATTCTTCATGCATTTTCTAGGTTTTTGTTTTGCTTACTTTCAAGAACTGAACCAACAAAATCATCTTCAGATGTAAAACAAAATAATCAATCCGTTCTGCATTTAGTAAAATACTGCTAGTGCAAGGTATTTCCAGAGGCCACATGCCTATCTCTGGGAACCATTCTCAGAGGAATTGCAGCTAAGGATGAAGACAGACTGTCTCTTTCCTCAGAAAATGAAGATTATGATAGTTAATTATCATTATCAGTGTTTATTAAGTATGTACCATGTTTCTAGGCACATCCTCAAATGTTTTGTAGATCTCACAATGATCCTACAATGTAGGAATTATCATCCCAATTTTTAAGATAAATACATTGAAATTTTGATAGTTGGATAACTTATTCAATTTCACAAATCTTTAAGAGGCAGAGCTGAAGTTCAAAACTATGTTGGACTACTTTCAAAGCCTTAGTTATCATCAACAAGTCAGTATACAGGGTTACACGAACCTGCCTTGCTATTCCAGACCCAGGATTGCTATTTCCCATCAATACACCTGTATTCTGTCTTCCTCTCCTCTTTTTGCTAAGTCTCCACAAGGACACCACCGACTGCCTGTGGATCTAGACTCTGCCTCTACCTTCTTATGTGATTTGAAACCTCTCAGAACCAACTTCAGTCTATTAACACCTTTACATCATTATTATATACTAGTTATATATAATTATTATCTGTCTCTTGTCTATCTTTCCAGTTTGACCTTAAATTAAAGATGTTGGCTCCAGCCTCACACTCAGAATTCATGGAATCACATAGCTCTCTTTCTCCACAAAGCTCCAGACTCTTCAGCAACAACTCTATCTTATATTCTGCACCACCCGCCATACCCACGTTGGAACCATTGCTTGTTCTTCTGCTTTGTTCAGCAACCACCCATTACTGGCCCAGACAAAAAGGCTAATGAAGTAGACAATGTGGAAATGTTAATGAGCATCAGGAACCTGGTATTTTGAAGAAAAGCCACAATTATGAAGAGCTGTAAACAATTTTGTTCTAGAGGCAATGACTTCATTTGTGAAGTTCACTGCCATCAGGTTTGAAAGCCCTAAAATCTATATTTCTTGATGTGTGTGTGTGTGTGTGTGTGTGTGTAATTATTTATTTAAATGTGAAGTAGGACCTTTAGAGAAGCAATTACAGTACAGAACAGACGACTCTTTCTTCTTAAGTTTAAATGACATAGTGCAGCTATTGTAAATTGTCCCATTTTCCTACTCTTCCTCAGTGCTCAAGTAGTAATGTTAAATAGGCAGTTTGGGATATATGGTCAGAGATTCAGGTTAAAGACATAATATTGAGAGTCTACTACATAGAGTCATCATTACCATATAGATGGCATTTAAAGTAATAAATCTAGAAGAGGTTATATAGGTCACAGATGAGATTATGTAGGAAATAAATGTAGAGAAGGGTCCCCAACCCTGGGGTTACAGACTGGTATAAGTCCATGGCCTGTTAGGAACCTGGCTGTACTGCAGGAGGTGAGCAGTGGACAAGCAAGTGAAGCTTCATCTGTATTTGTAGCAGCTCTCCAGCACTAGCATCTCCACCTCAGCGCCACCTCAGATCATCGGGCATTAGATTCTCATAAGAGCACCCATCGCTGGTGCCAAGAAGGTTGGGAGCCATAGAAGAATGTAAGAAAGAAGACATTCTAAAACTGAGCCTGGTGGGAATCCAACATTTAGAAGGCAGAGAGATGAGGACAAACCAAGAAAAGGAAATAAATAGGTGCAGCAAGAAATGGAGGAAGAAAACAAATATAATGAGGTGTACTAACGTCAAAAATATAAATTGTTTCAAATTTTCACTTACAACAAAAGCTATTGATAAGTAAACAGGAAACACCTGTATAGGTTAAAGGACGAGGGAACAGGAGTGAGCAGATTGCAATGCTGGTCTGATACCTGTGAATGGAGACAGAGAAGAAAAGAGAGTTGGGTAAGAAGAACCTCAGGTGGCAGCACAGCATGGAGAAAGTCTCAGTCAGGCTGAGAGGGAGTCCTGAGCACAGATATATTAGGGGAGAACTGTGCTATCCGGCTTTAGTATCTTTCGTGATCAGCCATTGGTTAGGAGCACACTATTGAGACTGTGGCCTTAGCATGAACACTGTGGAGGATCCAAAGGTGCAGCAGCTGAAAGTTGTTAGTCAGATGCACTCCTCACAGTGGTTCTCTTGAAGGCAGGTCTGAGTGGCATATCACTATGGCTGCCAACATGCCAAATTTTGTCTGAGAGGGCATTCTGAGTCTGATATAAAAGCATGAAAATCAAAATTGGAAGTAAGTAAAATGAAGAATATATTTTAATATTAAAATTATAAAATAATTTCTAAAGAACTCAGAGGATATTAGTAACTTGCTAGTGGGTTTGTGCATAGTTCCAGCTAGCTTGGGTGCAAGAAGAAAGTTACTGATGCATTAAGAATTGTCTCTAGTTCCTCCAACCAGACCAGGAAAAGAGAAAAATTATTAAGTTGTCCACCCAATTCCCTGTGGTCCTCTAGGGCAATCACACCACAGCATCGCCTTTCTCCTCCTCTCAGTCCTTCTTCAGAATTGTAACACAAAGCCCTGCACAATAAAATATGAATCAGTGGATTTCTTTAACATAATAAAATTCACACATTTCAACCTAAATCTGGCATCAGGCTTGATGAGGAAACAATAAAGTAATTTCTGTTAAAATTAGGACCATTATCATCATACACAGACAATATTACAATCTTAAGTAACACAAGAGAATCAAATGAAAAAACTGTGGCAAACAATAAGACAATTCAGGAAGGAACCTATATTAATTATCTATTGCTGCATGACAAATTATCTCAAAATTTCACTGCTTAAAATGACAAACATTTATTCTCTTACACAGTTTCTGAGGGTTGGAATACAGAAGCTTAGGTGGGTTTTTCTTGTTCAGGGTCTCTCATGAGGTTATAGTCAAGTTGTTGGCCAGGGCCACAAGCATCTGAAGGCTTGACAGGGGCCAGAGGATTATATCCTAGGTGACTCATTTGCATGGTTCTTAGAAGGAGGGTTTAATTTCTCACTGACTGTTGGCCTCTGTTCTTTGACACATTCGCCTCTCTACAGTTTCCTAAACGTTCTCTCAACATAGCAGCTGATTTCAAGAGGAAGTTCAAACAAGCATGAAGTGTAGTTCCTTCTATGACCTAGTTTGTGAAGTAGCACACCATCACTTCTGCATTAAAAGTGAGACACTAAGTCTATACACTCAAGGGAAGATCATATTTTGAAAGAAAAACATATTAAAAATCAAATACCATCATGGTGCCATATCATATACAACCATGATGTGTGATACATAATTCATATACAAAATGAACACAATAACCTTTCTAACAGGTATGTAGAAAATATAATTGATTTAAAAAGAAAAGTGAAAAATGTATAAAAGATATGAATAAGGAATTAATTTTAAAAAGGAAACCTAGATGGTTAATGAGCATATGAAAGATGCTCAAATTCACTAACACTAGGGAAATTGAAATTAAATGTTATACTCTTTCATATCCCTTCAGATTGGAAAAATGTTAAAGTTGCACTAAACCAAGTGAAAGCCCAGACATGGAGTATAAGAAACTCTTAAATACAGCTGGTGGGAGTATATCACCTTAAAAACAATTTGACACTATTTGGTAAATTTAGTGGTGAATTACCCCACAATCTTTCAATTCCATTCTCTAACTGCTGTCTCTCTTGTGTATAAGGAGATCTAAATGAGATATCCCTGGCATCATTTTTTTCTAATAGGAACAAGAGAAGAAGGACACCCTAAATGTACATTTCCAGGAGGATGGGTAAATAAATTGTGAAATACTTATTTATTAAAATAATGAACTAGAATTATATGTATCAGTATGGATGAATTCTCACAAATACTTTGAGTGACAAAAGCAAGCTACAGAAGAAAACATTTACGTAAACTTTAAAAACATACAAAACTATGTTGTTTAAAAATACATGCCTACGTAGTGAAAACAATCTGAAGAACGGGTGTGAACAATGTATACACTAAATGCAGATAATGGTTATTTCTGGGAGGCAATGAGAAGAAAGAGATAAGAACTTCAACTTTATTAGTAATGTTTTACTTATTAAGCTAAGTGGTGAACACATGGGCAATCATTTTATTGCTGTTAATGCCCTTTAAAATATTACTTCACAATATATTTCATAATAAAAAGCTTAAAGAAAATGTTCTGAAAGAAAATATTCCATTTAAAATTACAATAAGGGAAGAAGCTAAATACCTAAGAATTTAAAACAATCTCAGAATGGAGTAATTTAACTACATTTTTTGGCATGGTAAATAAAATATAAATATAATTTAAGGATTGCAAACAACTGGAGAAATATTTCCATATTTCAAAGGGCTCGTGTCTTTAATATATACAGAAGTCCTCGTTAAGGGTCATACCACCAGTAACCCAGAACATAATAGACTGAAGTCATGAACTTACAATATGAGTAGCATTTAAATGTATGAGAAATGCAAGTGGAAACCATGAAATAATATGATTGTCAATTAGAATGTCAAAGATGAAAAGGTTGGTGAGGATGCAAGGAAGGAGTTCCTCTCATGTTTTCTTGCCCAAATCGTATGTCAAATTGTCTGCAGAGAGACATCTATAATGACCTATCAAAATGTAAAATGTAAAATGTCCACATTCTTTGACTTAGAAATTTCACCTTTATGAATTTTCCCTGGTGATATACTTGCACATGTATAAAATGATTTATTACATTGTTAATAGTTATAAAAAATGGTAACAAATTAAATATTCTTTGATAGAGACTTGGTAAAATAAAATATGATACATCCACTGAATTGAAAACTAGGTAGTAGTTTTAAAGTGAGGTCATCTCTATGTATATTGAAGAAAGAGCTGAAAAATAAACTGTAAACCATAAAGTGACATGTGGGATAATGTGTATGCTACTATTTTCAGAGGAAAAAAAGAATGATGTACATACATGCTTATTTATACATAAAAAATTACTAAAAGGAGAATAAAACTAATAATAGTGACTGCTTCCAGTAGTATCATGGTAGTATGGGAGAACCCTAAATTATGTAAAAAACAAATAAACAAAAATTCTGAAATAAAGACGATAAGAAATTTTATTTAATTTAGCATCAGATATAAGTTTTAAAATCCAGAGTGCCTGTCAGCCATTTGAAAATAGAGAAATGTTGCTAATGTGCAATTCTGTCCTTAATTATTCTTGTTAACCTCTAAACATTTCTCTCAAAATGTCTTGCTATACAGCCAGTCAGAGTGAGTGAGAGAGAGAGAGAGAGAGAAAGAGAGAGAGAGAGAGAGAGGTTAAGTAGCATGTTACCAACACAGCCTCACAAATTAATCGGTATCCTAGAACTGCTTACCTGTGCTCTCTGGGATATTTCTAATAAGAGATAATGATAGCAAGGTAGGAAGTTTTCAGGTGGGTGTCAGGAAGGACACACCAATGTAGGTCGATTTTGATTTATTGAATATTGGACTTTTCACTTTTTCTTTTTCCACAAATTAATAGCCATTAGTGAGAAATTTGGAAGGAATACAAACATAAGCCAGTCAGCAAAACTGGTTTAGATCTCTTCTGTATGCAGCTTGGAACTGGAGATCTAGATGGAGAAAAAGTGTCCGTCCTCAAAGAGATGCTATAGAACAAATTCCCCTGCCCTCAGTGGGGCATAGACTCTGGGAGTGGATCAGGGGCTTGAGGAAGGGCAGGAAAGGTAGAGCAATCCTCACCAAAACATGTAAAAATAGAATTTGCCCATATGTTGTTGCTGTATACTAAGGAAAAAGTAAAGTGAATAGAGCTGGGTTAGGTTCATTAGCAAATGTTTTGTGGCTCTGGAAACACATGAAAAACTATGTAACTGATTATATAGTCAACAGAAATGTTAAACGTGGAACATTTGTTGAGCACCTACTGTTCTAGGTCATAGGAATATGTCCCAGAACAAAACAAAACTCTTAATCCTCATGCTGATTACATTCTACCAGCCAGGGCAGAGGGGATAGATAAGAAAATAGATGATAAACATGAGAAAATCTATGAGTTAATGTAATGTAATGATCTAAGAGCCAATTTTTATGGTAAAGGAAGAGAAAGACAGGGAGTAGTATGAGGATGGGGGCTATTAAAGGTAGGTGGTCAGAGAAGCCTCTCTGATAAGGTGACATTTGATTAGAGACTCGAGGAAAGTTTAGAAGCAAGTCATGAGGCTATATGAGGGAAGAGATAGTACAAAGGCCCTGAAACTGAAAAATGATTTTCCCCACATGGGTAAAGAAAAATAAGAAAGAACTGAAACAAAAGTATACCTTCCTCATGAATAGATAGATAGATAGATAGATAGATGATAGATGTATGTATGTATGTATGTATGTATGTATGTATGTATGTATACATGTATATCAGAAAAAACTACCCAAAATATAAATCCTTATAGTGTTTCAGTGAAAGGATAAAGGCTATTTTTCAAAGGTAGTCAGTATCTTCGAATTCCTTGTGTTTGATGCAGCCATGTTTGATATACGTGGGCTCCTAGTATAAGTAGAAACAATATCTGATGACTAAATAAATGAATTATTTTGAGAATGTTTTATTTATCATTAAAAAACAAAACAAAATGGTTGTTTTTGAAAAATTAAGTTTGTAGCAACACATTTCATAGTAGGATTTCCCCAAAAGATGGGAGTTTAGCTCTGGACCAGCCCAAGATATAATTGGAAAAGACAGAAAGCTGAATTTTATGGATTACCTTGCTAGCACCTGCTTTATATTTGTACATGCATTATCTTGGGCAAGCCTTAGAATAACTCAAGGAGAAAGATATAGTTATCCCTCTTTTGCAGTTTAGAACATTGAGGCCAGGGAGATTCAGTTTCTAGCTCATGGACACAAGACCAATAGATGGTGGAGATGAACAGCAGATCTTTTGACTCCCAATTCTGGCAACCGCAGCTAAGCAGTCTACTGTGAATGTCTTCCCTCGTGACAAAAGTTTTCAAGGACTTCTTTCCAGTCCCAGGTACTCTCAGTGGTCCTTCATTTTCCCAAACCCTCACAGTGTGGCACTCCAAAAAAGCTGTTTCCTCTGCTGTACCAATATCTGATCTTAGTGTCAAAAAACTGGATCCAAAACCTCACATTTACCCTCTCACTAGTGGTGTGACTCTGAAGTCATTTCACTTTTTTGAGTCTCTCTTTTGTCACTTCTAAATAAAGATATTCTGCGTTGGTATCATGGTGCAGAATCAATAAAATCATACAGTTAAAGTCTTTAGATCAGAGTCTAAATATATATGGCAAATACTCAGTGAACACTGGGTAAGTCTATCTGTGGCTGACTTCTGTCTGGTCCTGTAAATAATTGACTAAGCTGATAAGTAAATCCTGGATTAGTTACCAATGATGAAAACAGCATAAAATATTGTACCTCTCCAATAACTTATACATTTTAGCATAATTCATATTAATTGATGATGGTGTGAACATCGATCATGGCCACAAGGGAAGACTTGTTCACCTTGCTATTCAATGGGAAGGCAACCCATTTGTTCAAAATTCATTTGGCCATGACTTAGGTTCAGAGTAAATTTAACATGTACATTGAATGCCATAAATTGAATAAAAATCTCCTGCTAAGAAGAGACCAGTCTACAAACAAGGCCCCTAAACTTAAGGTTCAGGAAAAAGTGAAACTCAAACACTCCAAATATGAGCCAGTCTAGTGAGCTATGTTTGGATTATTTTTCTATACAACACTTTTATTTTCTTAATCATTTTGGCTGAGAGCAGATGGGTATATAGATAAATGGGAAGAGCCTAAAAACTGATTGTAATAGTTTTCTAGGGCTGCTATACAAAGTAATGCAAATTGGAGAGCTTAAAACAACAGAGATACATTGTATTATGATTCTGGAGGCTGGAAGTCCAAAATAAAGGTGTTAGCAGGACTATACTTCCTATGAAACTTGTAGGAGAAACTCTTTCTTCGCTTCCCCTAATTCCTGGTGCTTGTCTGCCATCCATGGCATTCCCTGGCTTGCAGATGCCTCACTCTAGTCTCTGCCTCTGTTGCCACATGGCCATGTTTTCTCTATGCCAACTCTATTCCAATATGACTTCATTTTAAGTAATTACATCTGCAAAAGCCCTATTTTCAAATAAGGTCACATTCTGAAGTATTAGAGGATGGAATTTCAACATATCTTTTTGGGGTGCACAATTCACCCTATAACAATGGGTCACCAGTCTTAATTGGGGAGCACAAGTCTGGAGAACCAGACAGTTGCAGAGAAACTGTCTCCTAGACCAGAGCCTGTAGAGTCATTAGAAGTCTAAAGGTCACCTTTTCCCTTCTTTCTCATTGTGGAAAACTTGTGTCTGCAGGTATCACAAGCCTCAAGCTGAGCTGCCCCCATTTAGATGTCTTAGAGCCATTAGAATACTCAACTTCAGGAGCCAAAGTGAATGACCTTTCTCTGTTTCCATTTTAATAGCCAGAGTTTTATTTCAATCCCATCTGTGAGAAAAAATATATTAAGTATTCTTAGCACTGATTGTCCTACTTTTATTAGATTGAATTATATGGTTTCCATTTTTATTGATAAAAAATGGCCAAACATAGGTAATTTCACATGGTTCAACTATTAAATTTGGTAGATGCTGTCATGGATGAGCCCTACTTTGCTCTAATTATTTAAATTGGTCCCAACACTCCAAATTTTAGACTGGGCCCAAACTTACCCATATGTCCTACTGGGACACCACTGAAAATTTATACACCCTACCATGCTTAGCAATCCTGAGAAAGGTAGAAACTCAAAAAAAGCAAAGATTTGGGGATTCAGAAAGATTTGCATTCAAATTAACCCCCTATTATTTGTAGAGTTTGACTTTAGGGGGCTAATTAGTTAGCTATCTTTGCTTCTCAGAGTCCTCATTTGTGAAGTGGAGATAAAACTTTGCAGGATTATCCTGAAGATTAATACACACACACACACACACACACACACACACACACACACACAGAGACCCAACATATCACAGGTGTTCAATGAATTTTGATTCCCTGTACTCATGGCCTCCATGACCTCTACTATAGTCTCCAATAATCCCAGGAACTGCTCAGAGACACACTGAAGCAATGGGAAAATATTCATGCCTAATAGAGGTAATAAAATTAAACAATGATAAGACAAATAAATATACTACTTTGCATGTATCCATTCTTTTGGATCCTATGAAGACACCAGTTTTAAGGAATATACCTTGAAAGTCAGTTACAGAAAGGGCACATCATTATTCAGTCTTTTCTCATCTCACAATAACTAAACTCCATTGGAATTACATGCATGACATGCCAGTGTTTACATAAAATGTCATTTTCCAGTATAGTAATTCTCAACTTTTTTTCTGTTGGGACACATAGGACATTAACATAATTTAGCATATATGGCTCATTCTACGGGAATTTTTCAGAGATTTTCTAATTCTCTGTAGCCACTTCTTTCTTGCTCACTCTATAAAGTATATTGGAAAGGAGATGATGAGGGTAACATTATAAAGATAGCCTCCTTAAATTTTTTCCAATTAAATTTTCTTCAAACTTGAGCAAATTAGCCACAAATGCTATACTTGTAACATACCTAAAACTGCTATGTAGTACAATACGAAGATTGAGAGTCAGTCAGTCTGAGAGAGGTTATTATCATGACCTTTCAGAATGGTAAAACTTTCCAAAGCCACTAGATAATTCAGATCCAAGTAGACAAATTGCAGTCTTCTACATCTTATTTAGATGTTACTAGGTGCTCCTACTCTGAGTGGATACACAAAGTCGGGATAATTTTCTCTGCACACTGAACAAATAGATGTACTATTTCATTGACAGAGTGTTGGCACAAATGATTCTCTTGTCCATATGTCACAGAGGCAAAGCAATGAGTTATAAACAAAACCACCCCAGGCTTTTTTGCCTTCCAGTATATACTATATGATATGATCAATGCTACCTAACTCCCAGAATTATTCTCCCATATCTTTAGGCACTTAAGCATTCTATTCAGTTAATTTGCTCTCCCCTTTGGTAAAAGCCATTTATTACCAATTTCAAGTAAAGTAACTATGGAGGATGCTACCTGTGACCACTGAAAACTTGTCATGGGTTATAAGCCCTTGGAACAGACTCAGACATTGTAAGTTTAAAAAACAAACAACTGAAAAAAACCCACACAACTCTTTAAGTTAACTCAAAGTCCTGTGTGTGTATGTATTCTCAGAGAACCCTCTCAATAACTATATCAAAATAACAACAACAACAATAATAGTTAGCACTTTTTGAGTGCTCATCATGAGTCAGGCACTGAGCTACAGATTGTTTTACTATACTCCCCATTTTACAGACAAGAAAATTGAGGTTTAGAGAGAAGTTTAGTAACTTGCTAAAGGTCACAAAGCCAGTAAGAGAAGAACTGAGATTCATGTGCAAATTTTTCTGACATATTCTTAATTACTCTGATATATGCAATGTTATAAGGTATGCTTTTAACTACTGTGATATGACCTTCACAATCTTATAAAAATATTAATAATATACATATTACATAATATACATGTTACATCATATGTGTGTGTGTATGTAATATAAGGGTCCAACCTCATATTTCTTTTAAATCAAAATGTTGCTTAGTTCAGTGCTCAATAAATACTAGTTGAATAACTAAAGCTATGTCAGTGAAGTGGTCCAACCAAGCCCAGGAAAAAGGGCAAGTAAGCATAGGCCAAAGTGATATAAGATAATTCAGTTCATCTGGTCTAAATTAAAGCCTGGATAGCTTTATGCCAATTGCAGCATGCATCCTTGTAATTTGTTTTCTATTTAATTTCAAGTAGCCCCTGCTAGGCCCTGGGCATCAGTCCCTCTATCCATGCATCTTTCATTGAGAATGGCTACATTCACCTCTCTTCAACTTTTCTCTATGAATATTTATGAAGGGTTCTAGTATCCTGGTATCCCATAAAAATGCAAAGTGTAATTATTGTTAATGATACAGTTAGCAAGAAGGACATTCGTTATTTCTACTCAATTTGTTTCCCCAGGGAGCAGAAACAATTTTTTTTTGACATAGTATAATGTGCCATCTTTGCAACTCTGATCATCTGTCATTTTCTTTTTGAGAAAGTTGTGCCACTGTTTCAGGCAACACTCTGCCTTTTCCTTTGCACTATGGTCACCATCTGAACACGAGTTGCTTCATGGTTTAGATGAAACTGTAGATCTTTACTTTATTTCTGGTACCAGGAAACAATTTATTAGGATCAAGGCAGTTAGACTATGAGACTTCCTTTCTTTCCTGGGTAGTCACTAGTCGAGCAGGCAGCCCTGGCTCATAAATCTGGTTTTATTTCCCCAACTATTCACCTGGAACTAAATGATGTTTTAAAGGCAAAGGGGAGAACACATTTCCTTGTGCAAGCATTCTTCCTCTAGCTTGTAACCACCATTGTTTCTTAGACAAGCCAGTGAGCAGCTGAAGCTGGGAGACATTTCCATTTTCAGCATTGCACTTGTGTTATCAGAGTTTACAGAAAAACGCTGCAACCAATTTGGGATTTCCCTGGAATGAGCCACTTCCTCTGAATAAATCAGAATTGATTCAAATGTGAATTTCAGAGACAAAAGGGCTTTTTGCAAATATCTCCTTTCCTATGCCCTTCAGAAACTACCTTGCCTTTCTTTCTGTCCCCATCCCCCGCTCCCACCAGAACTCAAGCCCCCACCCTGTCTTCCCCTCCTTCTTAAGAAGACTTTCCCAGGTCCCTCTTGGCTGTGGTTGAACGACGTTGGCTCCTGTCCATGCTGCAACAAAGACCTGGCATTCCAGCTGTCTGCGTCTAATCTCCAGTGTCAGCTCTCGTTAATGTGTGAGCGTGAAATCAGAGGGGGCAGAGCTGCACGGAATATTAAAACCATGATCAGAATTCCACTGAAATGTTGAGAGTCTGCAAGCACCATTAGAGGAGGCTGTCAAATCACGGCTTCGCATTAAATAAAAGAAAAGATTTCTATCAGAGGAAAGTACAATCAGTGAATCGTTGAGCTAAATTAGCATTTCTTCAATTGGAGATCGAAGTTGATTTATTGTTCTACACGACATTAATGTAACTATGTGCTTGACCTGCTAAGGCAGCTAATTTTTCATTTAAATGGTTTCTTTCCTTCCCAGTGCAAAGGCTGCAATCATATTTCAACTTTGCACAATGATCAGAAAAGTCGTGGAATGCTGCAAAAATGTCTTAGGGCAGCCTTTCCTTCCCCTCCCCTCTCCTTCCTTTTCTTTTTCCAACTCTAGCGCCTTCCTCCACCCCTCCCCTTCCCCACTAACCTCATGGCTGGTGGTCAAGGTCACAGAGGAGGAATAATCTCAAAGCCACCAACTTCAAAGCCACCATCAAAGAAGCCCCTACATAGCCACTGAATTAAAAGGGAGTGGGGGTGGGAGGGCTCTGGGCAATAGCATTCCTATCTACAAGAAAAGACCCTTTAATTACCCCATTGGTACAGCCAAACCTGGGGCACCCTAGGTCTAGTTCTCCCCTGCCAACCTCTCAATATGTGTTTCTTCTCATCCTCCCTAGTCCCCCTCCCTGCCCTACACACATAGCCTAAAGATAATATACATTTCCAATTAGCAGAGTACATTCTGGTCATGTTCTCTTTTACGGCACTGTCTTCCTTTTCCTAAAAAGCTGGGCTGTCATTAATGAAATCCTGCAGTCTTGTTAATCCAAGATACAATGCTTCTTTTCTCTCTCACATTCTCCCTAACATAAAAACTACAGTTACTCAAGTTCCCCTCTTCTGTTTAGATTCCTTGTCATTTGTCTTTCATTACATACCTGATGTAGCACAGTAGCAGTCAAAGTTCCTGGATATGGAGGGAAAGGACACATTTATATTTGTTTCCCAATGCCCTGTTTGTAAAGAGAGTTGGCGTTTTCTCTCTCTCTCTGTGTGTGTGTGTGTGTGTGTGTGTGTGTGTGTGTGTGTGTGTGTGTGTGTTTTAAGCACATCGATTTTAATCTCTGGAATGATGAATAATCTTTTGGGTACTTTTGGATACTTAACATTTAGCAACCTTATTAGATTTTAAACTAGTTAGAACTTTCTGGAAGAACCATGATAAGTTAGATTTCAGCATTTACCTGAAATACCGCTTATGAATTAATTCACGGTATCACATGGTAAGCAAAAGGAAGGCTCTGGGAAATGGATGATGACAGGTGGGAATGATTTGACACCCTTTACCAATATAAAAGCTATTTCTAAAACAAAACAAACAGTGGACCAGTAACTAGTATTTATATTTTATCTCCCCCTCCAAATATCTACCTTCTGAAATAAAAATTGAGTAATTTTTTATATTTGGGGGAGACATAAGGGCATTGTCAAACCCTTAGATCAGAAGAACCTAAGGTTATGAGGCTAAGGACCAGAACCAATCACTGCATGCAGGGAGAAGTTTGGACAAATAAGGTGGAGAATAGTGCTCCCCACCACCACCTTTTATCCCTGTGGCCTCCAGGATAGATGGAGTCACTCCAAGGGTCAATAGAATAGAGGAAACTTACCCTCCCACTTCCAACACAATTGGATCTAATTGGCTTTTCTTCATGAGCCAAGAGACCATGGAATAAATGGTCAGGAAGTTGCTCTTTGCTCTAACCCAGTAAGAATGCCTCTATACAGGCCAAAGGTGAGGGTCTCAGCAAAAGTCTGCTTAGCTGGATGCTGGAGACAAACACCACTTGTCACTTCATACTTGCCACCATTTTGTCCAAGTTGCTAACCCTTGCTCACCTCTTATTCCATTTAGAAAATAACCCCATCTCTTCCCATGTTGATTATTACTTAAACTGATCACTCTAAAAAAAGAACTGTGGATTTCTTTTTTCAAAAGCAACAAGAGACTGGTCACTAAATACATAAAATCTTCACCATACAGCACATCAGTCATTTGCCTCTCTCCTGGATGACTTCTGCAGTGCTTCCTTCTATACTAAGAATTAATGTCAGTTGCTCAGGGTTCCTCTGTCACCTGACAATCTGCATTCTTTAGCCAAAAAGTGGCATCCCAGCATGTTACTGCCATATTTTCCAGTTCCAGGGCAATTGCAGAGTCTCCTGAGAAACCCTGATGCAAAGCTTTTTTATTTCCTGCACTATTTCCAGCATCATTTGTTTCCCAAAGATAATGTACCTCTTCTTTACATGAATATCTTTTGAGTATAGTTTTATTCCTGGAATTAAGGACTTTGCAATGACTTTGGTCACTTCTAATTCACTGGTACACAAAATAGAACCCCAGCACCTAGAAGAGACAATGCTGACATTTAGGCAGTTGACCCATAGGAACTGAAATTTTCTGTGAACTCAGCAAGCAACATGATTCTCAAAGGCCAGGAAGGACCATGTCTGGAAAAAGGCATGTTCTTTAAGGCAGAAAACACAGGAGGGGGACAAATTTGGTGGTAGAGGTAGGCTCTGCAGAAGAAGATAACCGGACTGGCCAAGACACTGTGGTCACAGAGCATGGTTCAAACAATCCTTAGCACTAAAGGCATAGCCTAATGGTAATTTGGAAGGAGAGCAGAGCAAAGGATGAGGTCATGAGATGAGCCCATTCAACACAAAAGCCCAACACACAGGATGTACCCCAGATAAATAATTATGAGGTCAGTGATGCTGGGCTTTGGGGACAAGACTCAGTCCTCAAGGAAAACAGAAAAGCTAACAGAATAGGTGTGTAAAAAGACAGAGGAGCAGACCTAAAACAGCAGCCCAGCCTGAGAAGCAGCCCTCATCTGCTTCCTTATCTGGGGAAAGAGAGTATAATAATACTACGGCATAGGACTATTGTGAAGATTAAACGATTTGATATTTAGATCAAGATCTGTGTGTGTGTGTGTGTGTGTGTGTGTGTGTGTGTGTGTGCGCGTGTGCGCGCGCGCATGTCTGTTAGATCACACTTAGTACATTAAAAGCCACTGTCTAAGTTATTATCTTTCGACACTACCAAAATGTTCAGGGCTCATCTCAGGTATATCAGATTCAGTGGCCATGAAGGCCTTTTTTGTCTAACTAGAAGAATGAAATGAACATTTATTAAGATTGTCACATAGGATGCTAGACACTTCCATATGTTATTTACTTAGCTCAATCTCACAACACTCATTTTATCATCACAGCAACCCTGTGAGGGGTGTATGATTATTTCTCCTTTTTAAGTTAATGAAATAGAAGATTAGGAGGTTTGAGTAGTTTCTTCCATGTAAGACATCCAATAGAAGTAAAACTATTAAAACTCAAGTTCTAAAGTCTATCTCCAAATGACTCACTCTTCAAAACTACAAAAATTTGAAGTATCTATTTTCAGCAGTGACTTTTTGTAAAATTGAACCTTGGAATAGTTAGAACATAAATCTGATTAGGAAGAACCATTAACAGTACAATACAATACCACAGTAAACTCCAGGTAGGAAATATTTCATTTGGAGAATAATAGCAAATAAATAGCATCTTTTGAACATATGTTAATTACCATACAGTGTTCCAAGTAATTGCATATATTAACACATTTAATCCTCATGCCAATCCAATAAAACATGTCCTATTATTATCCCCATTATAAAGATGGAGAAATTTAGGCACAAATATTAAATAACCAAAGTAACACATTTAATAAATTGTAGATCTAGTACTTGAAGCCAGCTAAATCTGGACTCAAATTTCACACTCTTAGCTACCATGCTATACTATCCTGGAGGAGAGAGTAGACTGATTCCTTGTTATTATTCTAGTTTGATAAGAAGTTTTGAGAAAGGCACATTGTAGCCCTATAGCTATGTTTGACTCAAAATATATTTTCAATGCAAAAATTATAAACTTAATTATAATGCTTTGTTTTATGAGATTTAGGTCACTAATATACTTCTTCCTCCTGTTAGAATTTTCCCAGAACTAGGAAAGATCTGGTCTTACAAGTTTTGGGAAGTGGGGAAAATAAAGGCAGGAAAAATGATTCACTTTTATCCCATACCTACTGTGCAAGTTCAGAGTAGAATCACTGTCCTCTTGGAGCACTGGAAAAAAGGATGTTTAATTCTCACTGTGGGGAGGAATGATAAAGATGAGGGGTGGGGGAAAGCTCTAAGCTGGCCCTTAAGGAGTGGGAAGGATTTCTGTAGAAAGTAGGGTGAAGTACATTATGGGCTGAGGGACACACATGAGAGAAAGTAGAGACACTATGAACTCTCAAAGACAGGATATGCATATGGCTTATCTCCATGTCCTTCACAGTGCCTTCTTTAGTGCCTGGCTATACCTGGGTTCACAGTAGGTTCACAATAAATGTTGAATGAATTGGATGAATAATGCTTTCATGCATGCATAAATGAGTGAAATCAAAATGCATTCTATGTCTAAATAATAGCAAGTAATCCAATGCAGCTGAAGTTGATCTCCCAGAACATATATATTGATCTCAGAGACTAATTTAAACAATGAACAAATCCAATTCCTGGTGGTCTCTGTCTCTTGTCTCTCGCCATGCCATGGATCATTCTGATGTGTGAGAGATTTGTTTGGAGTGGGGAAAGCATATTTTTGTTTGCATTTGCTTAGCACGTTGCTGTCGCACATTTTGCTATGAGATGTAAAGTCATCTGCATGCACCACTTGTGCAGTTAGAGAAGTCAAAACAAGCGTCAGTTAAGTTGTCAGCCACATGGCCTAGGCAGATTGTCATACTACTTTGCCCCTGACCTGTGCCACCTTCTTTCTCCTCTTCCCCTGCTCTCTTCCTTGTTCCTGAATCCCCACACCTAAATCTACATCCTTAAGTTTCAAGTGTCTAATTTCTAATTAGCTTAATTACATAGAAGACAGCATGCACACAGACAGCAGATCCAAATCCAATATGATGGCAATTCATACCTCTGAGCTGAAAGTAAGATTGTGTTAACGATACTCAGGAAGCCATACTACCCTGCATCATAGTGTCTCCTGAAAAACGAATGATAAACAAGAAAGCCGAGAGCCCTCTGCATACCCTCTGTGAGAAATAAGGTGGCATTCAGATTTTTCAAGCCAGCCACATCTAAGTTAACAGATTGGAAGATTTCATTTCACATAAATTTTACTGCTGCCACATCAAGGTTATACCATCCTGCACTCATACTTGTTCATTTATTTTGCCTTTGTTCTGAAACACTGAACCTAATGAGAATAGATTTGTACACACACTACATACAAGGGTACATCAAAAGTCACATGTGAATAAATGTTTCAGAAGTCCCACTGGCCCTGCAACTTTCACAGCCTATGATGGGTATCTTATGCTTTGGCCATCTCTGCATGGTATTGGAAAGGAATCATTCCTAGTTAATTATCTGGGTGTTTAGTAAGCTCTTTTCTTCCAGAGAATCAGAGATCCATGGGAAAGACTACTAGGGTCTTCTAGGACCCCTCCTACTCAGTTCGAGTATTTTTTCTGCAACAGCTCTAACAGGTAGTCAGTCAATCTCTGTGTGAACACTTCCAATGACTGGAGAACTTTCTACCTCATCAAACCACCCACTTCATAGTTGAGCCACAATTCACAGTAGCCACTCTACATGTTGGCTTTAGTTGTTTCTTCTGCTAACCCAGAGAATAACCCTGTTCTTTTATTCAGCATGTTCCTGGCTCCATATTAGATGACAAGATGGTATACAAAGATATGTAGGACAAGAATTCTTCCTCAGAAAGTCTACCATCTAGTGGATTTGGTAAACTCCCTGTATTAGTTTGTCAGGGCTACCATAACAAAGCACCACAGATTGGGAGGCTTAAACAACAGAAATTTACTTTCTCATAGTTCTGGAAACCACAAGTCTGAAGTTAAGATGTCAGCAGGGTTGTTTCTTCTGAGGACTCTTATCTTGGCTTATAGATGGCACCTTCTCTCTGTGTCTCCATGTGGTCTTTTTTTCTTCTGTGTGTGTATGGGTCCTAGTCTCCTCTTTTTATAAGGACACTAGTCATTTTGAATTAGGACCCACCCTAATGACCTCATTTTAACTTAATTATTTATTTAAAGACCTTATCTTCAAATACAGTCACATTCCTAAGTAACTGGGAGTTAAGACTTCAACACAGAAATTTGGCAGGAGGGGTACAGTTTGGCCCATGACACTTATGCGACTCTTTAAATATTTAAATTAATCAAAAACAGACTCACAACTTTAGTGTACAGTTTGGTGATGGACAGAGGGGAGGGGTTTGGGGGGCTGGGAGAATGGAGTGAAGGGTTAAAGAAGTACAAATTAGTAGTTGATAGTTGGTCATGGGAATGGGGAGCATGGCAGAGGGAATGTAGTTAGCATTAATACGATGGCTATGCGGAGAGCTGGGGGAGGGAGGGAGAAATTGGGGGGATCATTTTATGAACTATATAGATGTCTAACTGATGTATTGTATAATTGAAAGTAATTTAAATAAATAAATTTAAAAAAATAAAAAATACGTATATACATTACATCCTCCTACTAAACTTTTCCTTTTTGAGGATAAACATTCTCAGTTTTTTTGACTTTTTATTCTATTACATGGCTTCCAGAGACATCACCATCTTGGTTATTCTCCTATAGAAAAATTTTAGTGTATTAATCCATCCACTAAAATGTAAGGTCTAATAGAGCAAAAGGCAATTGAATTGTTTTCTTCCTTGATCTGATAACATTAAATAATTATCAATGTAGTTTTTAGTTAGGTATATGTTTTGGTAACCATCTTGAATTATTAACTCATAATGACTTTGAAAACAACTTACATCTTGGGTGTTCCATCTACAACTCTCCCACTGTCCTCTGGGCTTATCTTTTTTTTTTCCTATGTGTATTCCTATCCCTTCTTTTATTCCCTTCCCTCTTTTTTTCACTCATGTAACACTTTCACCAGCTTTCTCAGAAATAGCAGGTCATACAGACTAATGAAACTCACCATCAGGAATGTGTACTCTATGTGAGGTCTTGAGCAGTGCTGGGTAAAAGGTCATAATTAATGTTTGAAGAATGATTAAATTTGTGGGAGCAGATGGTGTTTGATTAGTCAGAATAGAAGGCATGATCAAACTGCCAGTGCAGGAAGAGCTCTTGTGGGTGAGGAATAGGTGATGAGTAGAAAAGAAAAAGAGAAAATTCTAGTAGAAATACTTCAGTTAATATTGTACATTTACCCTGCAACAGATATTATGCTAAGTTCTTGGTATTACAAGTGAATAATCTATATCCTTAGAATAGTTCATGGTCCAATGGTAAATAATTATGAGTCAGGTTCATAAATGTTATAATTGGGGAAAGTTCAAGATGTTATTGAGGCAAAGGAGAAAAACTATTAAATATGCCCATAGAGTCTCATTTTTGCTTCTATTTGAAGCCTTAGTGCTAAATATACATGGAAGTTGACACTGCATAACTGTTAAGTACTCCACTGGAAAGGGTGAGAGACTGACATTATTGGGCATCTCCAATGCATTAAAACTGCACCCCTGTAAACTCTTTGTCTGTGTCAAGGGAGATTCAGAGAGCATTCAAGGTATAGCCAAAGAATGAAGGATGTACATAGTCGGTAAACTGGATAGTAAAGAACAACATGAACTCTTTTCTTCCATAAGGATCAAAGTTATTTAAGTACAGACATATTCTAATAATAGTTCCAAGAGTAAGGAGCATCACTGCCTTTATTTTACAGGTGAGAAAATTGATTCATGAAAATAAAAAGTGAATTGTCCAAAGGTATTTTCCAGACTGGAGATAAAACTCCATCTGCTCCCTGTCAGATAGGAATATGACTCAAATGCAGCCTCATCATTCAGGGCTCACCAGCACCCACTCACTTGCTGATACTCACTGGGTAGATGTTCTTTCCCACCTAGAGCTGAGTATTCAGCAGGAAAGAAGAAATTACTTCCAGAGAAGTCATCCTTCACATCATGCCACTTTGTTAGCAAGGAGTAACCAGGATGAGCATACTTATTTCTGGCACCCCAGTCTCAATTAATTCTTTACATCATTGCTGAGACCCAAACAAGAGAGCACAAAATAGGGATGAATTAATGTAACCTTTAATAGCCTTTTGCCTACCCATCTTCCTCCTCCCTCTCCACTCATAGTGTTGTAGCAATAATTCTTTTCCAACAACTCCCCTGAGCACCTTTCTGGTCATTACTTTATTCTGCATGAGTAGATAAATCTCCAAATGGTTCACTTTCTCCAAACCCACCTACTCTCACATGTGAGGGGATTCCTATCAGATAATAATCAAGCATTTGTCTAGAGGACTAGTAGACAGGATTTTTTTCCTGCTTTTGTAACATGAAAGAAGGAGCTTAATATACACCAGACCACCAGAAAAACACTCAATAGACTATGTATTGGGGAACTTTCCAATGACTGCTCTAGGGGTTGTGTTCCATCCTCCTGGATTATTCTGTGATCAATTACTCAATTGCTAATATCTATTTCATGTCTTAATGGCTTCTTGTTGTTGACCCAGGTTCATTCTTTCATTGTTTATTAAACACTGTCTATGAGATAGGTCATTATCAAAAGTTCTGCAGCAGCTACAGTTCACCTTCTACTCATCAGAGAACAGTAGGAAGTAACTAGGAATAGCATGTGCAACTGATTTATTTTTGTTAGTTCACAATATTTGTGAAAAATTGCTCAAATTGGTCCATAGGAGGTGTCGCTCCAGTAATGCGACCAGAACATCCTTCAGAAAAAGTGCAAATGAAAGAAAATCAAGTTTTCTTCTCCTTAAATATGGTTCAGTCTAGTCCAATACTTTAGCCTCTCAAGTCACTGAAATTAAGAAATGGTTCATTCTGTGGACATCTCTTAGAGATATAAACAGATTGAGTGTAGTCACCTCTGGAAAGATATGGGTAATCCTGTAAAGCAGTATTTCTTCAACTTGAATGATGTATAGATGTCATTTTAAAGAAAAACAACTCTCATGGATCCCTGTGTTGAATTTCTTTTATTTTAATGTTTTTAAAGTGTGTATAATTGTAACACTAGGCATAAACTCCTTGTACATATAGTCAAAATTAATTTACAAGTAAAGCAAAATAGCAAAAAATAATATTGGAATTTTTACCATTAATTTAGGAAGACATGACAATTTGGTAAAAAATTAATTGTTGCTCACAATGTGAGTTTGGTTCCAAGTGCTGTGGTGTACCTGATTCTGATCTTGGTCTGCCTCTGCTGCTACATGCTGTGCAATGAATTCATCCCCTCAGTACTTCTTTCTGTGAAAATTCTGAGAAACCACCATTTTTTAGCACACTTTTATGTCCTTTGGTCTTCACTAAAGTGCAAGTGAGTCCTACCCGAGCCCTTTTTCATAAATGAGACAATTAAAGTGATATTACTCTCCCTAAAGCAAATGCAACTGGGGTTCTGGAATCATATGGAAGTATTGTTATAAGAATGTCTTATAGATGCTCCAGGGTATGCTCATATGTGTTTCTTTTAATTATCAAAATGAAAATATAACATCAAAAACTTCTCATAAAAAACTTTTGACTTTCCAAGAATATGCCTCTAGCTTCCTCAACCAAAAATCCATATATTCCTGCTTGACAAATATGATCAGGGACCTACCCTAGCTTCTTCTAAAAGAGTCCATAATGATGTGGTCCTACACCACTTCCAGGCAGAGCTAGTTATAATAGCATCACAGATATGCAGGGGATGCTCAGTCTCTCAGACTGAACCATCCCAAGTGTCTTCCAGATGGGAATCAGGCAAAAACTCAGTTCATTTGGAATAATATGCATGTGTCACAAATGGCCAAGAGATTATTATAATCTTGCCCTGTGTAGGATGCTTTTATCACATTTTATAAAAAGAAAATACACATAAACTGGCTAGCAAGAAAGCCGGGATGTCATAGTGGCCTATTTCACCTGTGATTTCAGTGATCATATAAATGATGAATAAAATCCAACTACAAGTGCTTTTTTACTATTTTCTTGATGGGCTAAGATCTGAAGAATACCACCTAGAACATAACAGCCTCCTTTAGAAATAGCAAGAACTGGAATAAAGCTGAGAATTTGGACTTTGACCTCAATCTTTTAAAGAGAACATTGCTTATCATTTCCTTGGAGACAGAGAGATTTTTATAATGAGATTATCTTACACTTGAGGAGTTGTATAAATCAGGGGTCCCCAACCCCAGGGTTGTGATCTGGTACCAGTCCATGGCTTGTTAGGAACTGGGCCACACAGCAGGAGGTGAGCACTGGGGAGCGGGGAGGGGTAGGGTTGAGCGAAGCTTCATCTGTATTTGCAGCCTCTCCCCAGTACTCTAATATCACAACCTCAGCTCCACCTCAGATCATTAGGCATTAGATTCTCATTGGAGTACTGGTCTCTGGTGCCAAAAAGGTGGGAACCACTGGTATAGGTAATTCATAAAAATCAAAAGAACCTACCTCAAATTGGCTTCATTGGTAGCAGTTGAGATATCTGGTTGGCAATACTGAGCTGTTTACTAAAGGTCTTCTACTTTGAATAGGATAGAGGAGTGACAAGGAAGCAGGGGGTTCTAGCTTTATACTGAGGCCACTGGATAGAGCCAGACCTGAGTCACTCTTCCCCAAAACATTTGAACACATATCAAATCCCTAAAAGCTAGCAAACAAACTTCAGGGCAAACGAACTAACTGTACATGAGATTAGATGTCCTATAGCCAGGGAAACCAGAATTTGAGTTCTCTCCAATGGAGTGACATCTGTGGGTAATATTTTTCATGGTCTAGCATCCCTGGGGGAATTACTTTGCCATGCTTGGCTGAGATTGTTTATGCCTGTTGCCTGTAAGGCATTTGTAGTTTAAACTAATGTCACTTCTAATGCAACCTGATTTAACAAAGAAGGCTTCTCCTAGTAACTCTGCCTATCTTAAGGTATGATCTTGGTATCAGTAATTCCCCAACCATCCAGATAACTTTGGGCATTATTAACTATCAATGGATTCACATATGTGTGCTGAAAGGGAAGATTTAAGCCACTTTTCTTGGTGGAAGTGGGCATCTGGGAGCAGGGGTTTGCAGATCTTTCACAACTCTGATGGTTATGCACAGTATCCATTAGAGAGACACCTACTCATCATCACCTGTCAAAGTGAAACTGCCCTCTTTTAAGAGCCAATTTGTTTTCTTGCCAGATCAGTGCTCTTATCTGTAATTGTGTGGACCACCAGTAACAGCCAATAACCAGTTAACATGCAATTCAATTTCCAAATAAAAGAAATGTCTTAATTCAAACATTTATTATACAAGTGTGAAAATACCTTAAGTGAAATTATTTGAGGCTTAAAGACTATAACTTATAAATCAGTTTGCCCAACTGGAATGAAATGTAAGGAAGAAATAACATAGGTTTTAGAACAGATGAAAGCAACTATGCTTAGGCTTTCAATTTTTACCCCTCAATCTGCTGTCGTTACTATACTATTATTATAATAATGGTTGTCAACATGTCTAGCTCTTAGCAAGATGGCTAGAACAAAATTCTAACTTTCTAGTGTTCCTGCAGGTTGTAACTTCTGCCCAGAATAATGCTTCTCTGCCTGTTCATTACATCCTCCTTTTCTCTTTGGTTGGATAGTGTTAGTCCCCAAACAGGTGTCTCCAGATGCCCATTAATCTATCATTAGAAACTACCCTTGATTTATTTTGTTTGAATTAGATGAAAAGAAAGATTTCTACTTATTGTGATATTCTTGTGTTGTACAGGGGCTATGCTCAATTCACATTTTCATCGATAGTTGAGTCTTATCTCCCTAATATTCTCCAATATATTTTCTCATAAAGCAAAATGTCATTTATACTGCTGTAAGCAAGTAGAAATTTTTATTTGAGAAAACAGAATTGACAGCTGCTCACTAGACTGTATTTTATTTTTTCTTGTCAAATATCTAGGCTATACTCCCCACTTTTCTTTTCTGTTGAGCATGGCCATGTGACTGAGCTCTAACCAGTGAAATTTAAACATAAGCCATAAGCTTCACTTCAAGGCTTGGCCCTAAAAAATAAAAACAAAACAAAACAAAACAAAACAAACAAAACGTTTCATACTATTCTGTATATTCTTCCCTCTTATTCTTGAAACAGATTAATGATGACAGTTTTAGAAGCTAAGTGTTTATGATGAAGTAGTAGGTAGAAGAAATCTGAATCTTTTAATCACCATTTGTGAGCTGTGCATCAGTAAGGAATACCTATTTTATCTGAGAGAAAAGTAAACTTCTTCTACGTTTGAGCCTTACATAATTTTGAGTTTGTTTGCTACAGTTGTAAATATTAGCAACAATAATACAATGTGTTCTATTGAACATAAAGGAAATGGAAGGTGATATTTGAAGATTCCTAATAGTTTTCGGATATTTTTCCAATAATGAGTGTTAAAAATGAGGACCACATTTTTGTTTGCTTTGAGGTTCAAGTTCCTTGTCAGAGAAAGAGAGAGAGTGTGTGTTTGGAGCAAATCTTCATGAATCCATATAGTGCTACTCTTTTTTTACTCATACAATTCAAAATCTTCCTTTATTGAGAGAGAAGTGAAAAACATAGGATCATATAATGAAAATTTTCTTTTTTTTCTAAGTAGAATGGAGAAGAGTTGGGAGGCTAAGTTAATGTACAAAGTGAAATAAATGCAATATCTATTAGAATTAAAGCAACTAGTTACACATCTGGATTTAACATTGCTTTTGAGCTTTTCATTGTTTCATAGAAGATGTAACCAAACAGTTTAGAAGAGAAGAAAGGCTAGAGGGAGGAAAGGAGGGAGAGCGGAGGGCAGATTTAGTGCAGAAACTCAAGTAGGAAACAAAGCAACATTTAGCAATAAATTCATGACTCTCTAACAAGTCAGCTCTGATAGACCTATTATTCCCACCTGTGACTCAATTCTATTAACAAAAGAACTATTGTTTGGTTTCTGCTTGCTCAACTATTGCTCTTCCAACAACATATGAATCTCATATGTACATAGACATATATATACTCTCACATAAGCATACTTAAAGACAGCAGGTCATAATTCTCCTTCAGCATTATTTCCAATAATTGCTACACTGTTAGATTCTGTCTTCCAAACAAAATTAACTTTCATATGTATACAATTTAACATTATATCTCATCCTATTAAAGAAAAAACAAAACAAAACAAAAAAAAAACCTTTTCAAATACACAGCTTTTAATTAACCCCCAATATGTAATATAATTCATATTAAATATTTAAACATTCTCTTACATCTTAATCCACTAATCCTTTCTTTAATCAAGACAGATCTTCCAAAAATCAACTGCCATTTATCAACCCAATAGAGCTGAGGCCCAAATTTCAACAATATATTGTTTTCATGAGTGGCTTCCTTTGTTGTCACGATACCACAAAGCACTGTGGAATTCCAAATACCCAACTCTTTGGATGAAAAACCCAGTAATTCCATGAAGTTTTTCATCCTGAGTTGACAGAATGGTTCTGTAGTGACTCACACTTCTTCAGTCTTAGAGTAGAATTATGTCAAGTAGTTCATAGAATAATCTTTTTTTTCTTCATAAGGAAAGGGAAAATTTAAGGTGGTTTTGTGCAACTCCCCTTCAAACTTTCATAGCTAAAATTTAGTTTTAATTTCAAATATTAAAAAGATTATTTTAAAAAACTAAGTAAACTGTGGGAAAATCTGGCTCCATACCTAAAAGAGTTTCAGGGAATGAGAAAGCCCCTCTAAATTAGTTCATTAAACATGAACATTGAGCATGTTCAAGGTTCCAAGCACAGATCTAGGCATAGGAAGTGGAGATGCAGTAGGATTTGCCTATGCCTTCTTTTTCGATGTTACTGTTTTTACCCAGCACTGATATATAGATGAGAAGGGCTACAGCTCCCAGGAGCTCTGAGATTGACGAGTCAGTGGCCCTTGATCATTCTCTGTTGGGCTGTTTAATCAGACCAAGGAAATTATTGCTCTGAGGCCAGGTTCCTGATGTGGTCTGGACTTGAACCAAAGAGAAGAACTGAGTATGGAAATCACTTGTGACATACAATTCACATTTCTTCCCAGTTGCCTATTTGTTTAGTCCCTTGTTTCAATCCACAAAATGTTAAAATAGACCATATTGTGGAAAAGGGAGGAAACTAGAAATTCAAAATTATAAAATCAGAATTGGAAATCAGAATGAGAAAAAGACAATACAAATTTGCTAGCCAAAACATAGATGCTGTAGCAAAGGTTCATGTTTGGTCCTGGCAAAAAGAAAATACAATCCAAAATATTGTCTTTATTCATAATTTCTGTCTGACAGGTTTTGAAATTTTAGAAAAAATAAAAATGTAAAAATAATTTTTAAATAACTTGTGATTTCATCACAAGGAAACTTAGAACCATTGATATTTCAGTGTGTTTCATCACAGTTCCTTTCTCATATATATACAAATGATTACAAAAGTAATTTCTCAACATTCTTTTCTAAATGAAGTATTATTTTTTAAATAGTTTTACTAATTTAATAGGTAAAAAATAGTATTTCATAATTTTGATTTTCTTTGATTTCTAATGACATGAAATGATTTTTTCTTATAGTTATTAAGCATTTAGTTTCTTTGGAGAATTGCCTCTTTATATGCTTTGCTAATGTGTTTCATTTTTAATATATTTTTATTGATTTATTTTTCTGTTTTTTAATATAAGCTTTTCACATATTTTATTATATTTATTTATATTTATATGCTTGCTATATTTTAAGTGAGTTTTTAATCAATTTTTCTAAATATTTACGGTAAAAATAATTAAATATTATATATGTACTTTATAACCCACAACTTGATTCAAGACTAACTTATTCCTTTATTTTTCATTTCATTGTCTAGAGATTTCTAATAGAATATAAAGTATTCTGAAAATTATGAATATTAAGTTTTCTTTTCAAATAATTTTATTTCTTATTTCTGTTTTGTATGTTTGCTTCTTGAGCTTGACATCTATAATTGGTTTAAGAAATAGACTCCTTTTCATATTTAAGAAAAAGTACTGTTTGTCCCACTTCACTATAAGTTTTTTTCAATACTGTATACTAAATTTTATTAGATGCAATCGACATGATCATGTGACCTTTCTTTTTTTGACTTATGGAAAGACACAGTATTTTAATAAATTTTTTTTCTTTTCTACAGGAATACACTCTTCTTTGTCAAAATGGTTTATTTTTAATCATATTGTATAGTTTTTATTAGTTTATTTAATTTATTGTTTATTTATTAGTGTTTTTAGAATTTTTTATATCTACATTCATAAATAAGATTGTTCCATATTATTATATGCATTGTAGTTAAGATGTTTATATCAGTGTTATAGTAAATGAATTAGATACTTTCATTTTCTTTGTCAACTTTAACTTATTATTTTATTTATTCTGTTTATTATTTGTTTTATGAAATAAATTAGATGTGATCAATACTTCGCTCTGTACTTTAATATATTTCATTACTTTTAATGTTTTAAATAACTCATCAGTGAAACTATCTGTCCCTAAAGCTTTTGTTTCATAGAAAATTCCATAATAATTTTTTGAAATATTTTGCTATATCATTTTGTCTGTTTAAAATGTCTGTTTTTGTTTAAAACATCAGTTTTGGTAATTTATAAGTTCCCTAGAGATTTACCATTTTTTGTGTTTTTCAAAGTAGCATAAAGTTTTTCATAACATATATATTTTATTTTATTTTAATAGCATATATATGTGTGTGCTTTTACGTCTTATTTATTTATTTACTTATTTTAAATGTTATACATTTTTAATTTCCCAATTAAATTTTTCTCTACTTATTTTTTTCTGTTTTCTGATTCACTTACTTCTATTATTAACTTTACTATTTTATTTTTTCTGCTTTCCTGAGATTAATTTCAGTTTTCTCATCATTCAATAATTATTATATATTTTGCATAACTAAATCATTTTAATCTGTGAATTTACTTCAGATTAGAACTTTGGCCATATCCTATAAGTTCTGGTAAATAGTTCTCATTGTCATCATTTTCTAACTAGACTGTGATTGTAACTTTGATTTCTTCCTTGATATACTCCAAAGATAATTCAGGATGCTTTTGTTAGTCATCTCCCACTAAACACACACACTGCTCACACACTTGCAATGCTTTTTGGTCTTTGTTAATATATCTAAATTTGTTAATTCGTGCAAACTTTAAAAAATATTTTTTAAAAATATTTTCAAGGATAATTCTTGACATTTACTGTCAATTTTATAACCAAATTTAATACAAATGATATTGTTAACCCCTATGTTTTACCAGCCAACAACTTAACAAAAACAATAGTTGATTACTTTAAAAAAACTATCCTAGATCTACTATATTTAAAAAATTAATTATTCTTATGTAATCACTTTCTCTGTGCTATTTGGTGCTGTGAGCTAAAAAATAAATTAATCTGTCCAGGAAACAAATTTGAAGTAATGTTCTATAGAGAGTCTACCTGTAATCAATAATTGCTATTATATTGGCATCATACTTACAAATATAAATTTACCACCTTTGACAAAGTTCTCCTTTCATCAAGTTAACTCCTACTTTTCCTTATAAACTCAGAGAAAAATAAACTTAGTTAAAGTTTTTCCTTCTCCATAAAGCCATCCTTGATTTCCAGTGTTCTTGAGAATTCGCTCAGGACTTCCAAGAACATCCTGCACACACTGCTACTTCACTGTGCACTGCTGGTCTTCTATGACAGCTTCTTTACTAAGCATTTTGAGGCCAGCGCCTAGCAGAGAACCAAGGTATTTGTAGGTAGTTAATGCAGGCTTTGTTAAATGTGTTAAACTAATTAAAGGAAAGTTCAATCAATTAGTCAATCATCATGAATGGGTAGAACTACTATCTATTTGTCCCTCTCCACTGGCTGGCTCTTTAGTACTAGAACTACAAAGAGGAAAAGTTGGAAGGAAACCTCCATGTAATGTCATAGAGGAGCACTGGGATTCCAAGAGAGTGGCTATCTATGAAATTGGCAGGTGAGTCACTCTTCACTATTGGGACCACGGTCATAGCACATAGTGAGATTACTGGGAACTTTGTAACTTGTCCCTGCCTATTATTTTTGGTTTGCCCTTTTTTATTACTTCCCTCAGCAGCAGTTTTCAGCAATATAATTATACGTTGAATGTATAAGAACTCATATAAGAACAGTGTCTTCATACTTCAAAACCAGGTTCATGATCCAGCTCTTCCCTGCGGTCTCCCCTGACCATTGCAGTGGGAATGATTCCTTCCATCTCAGAACGATGACAACTATTTGGCTTCTAAAACTAACTGTGTATTTTAATATCTTTCTACATTAACTGAGTTTGATATCTTTGAGGATGGATGGAAAACTACTTTTCCAATCCCCAAAGTTTCTAACGAAATACTTTGCACATTGTATGTACTGAATAAGCATGTTAATGCACACATGTATATATATGGGCATATGAGTGTATGTGTGTACAATTATATGTCACACAAATACCATTTCAAAACCTTCCTCCCAAAACAAAACCAAAAGAAGGGCATTGTGGGGAATTTGTGTAGGGAGGGTGAAGTGATCACCACTTAAAAATTTTCCTCATTTTCACTTCCCTCCACTCTGTCCTAATATCCAGAAACAATTTTCTGAAGACTTTGCCTCCTTTCTATCAGGAAAAATAAAGTTATTATTTACCATAATATTTCCATGCTTCTTCACAGAAATATTGAGATTGGAACATTTCTGTTTCCTTGGGAAAGCTTATAACATTCCCCGCCAAATCATCATCAATAGTCAAAAGAATCCCTCTAAGATGAGCATGAACTTCCCCTCCTCCACATATAGATATACATGCAGATCATTGTCTGAAACCAAGATGTACTTACATAAACCCAGGTACACATATATGCCCACACATATGCACACATAAATATAATTTCACTCAATGATTTGGGAGGACCCTCCTTGATTAGTGAAGATGGAAGTTAAGGATTCTGGGAACACAGTGGTTTTCTAATACCAGCTGCCATCAAGTACATGTTCCAGACAAGCAGAAGGACCATGTGGCTGAATTTCAGCATAATTAAGAAAGTAAAATGGATCTCTGAGTGCCACTGAGCACTTACCAGTATGTGCAAAATTCTCCCAGCAGGTACCCAGGTAGGCATGAGGCCAACAATCTCCCACCCCCAGCCTCTTTTGACAAGTGAGGCTGAGCCTGCTCTAGGGAACATAAATGTAAGAGCAGTGGTGGCATGGATGATTCACATTAGGTGGCCAACAGGTTTTGCTCACCATGCTGTAGCATCAGTTACATGCTGTTCTTTCCATAATTTGTCAGCTCTCCTTAACAGCCCATTGTGATAGTTCTCTCCCTATCCAGCCAGATTGTCTGCATGAACAATTGTAAGGAAGATTGGTCAGCACCAGTAGTCCTCTGCCTTATTATTTGACCTATATCTGCTGCGGTAGCAGGCAGCTTGCTATTCCAGTTCTTGCTATTCAAAGCATTTCCTCCCTGGTCTCATTTACCTTCCACTACTTCCATTCCTCAATTTCTGATCAGGCTTCATTGTCACAGGAGCCTTCCCCAGTGTCAGATAATAGCAAAACTTGGCAGTAAGTGATTTTACCTCCTATTAATGTCCCCTGTTTTTCATATTAATTCAGAAATATCTTAACTAAGAATTAATAAATATGCTGCTAATAGTAGGATTTTAGGTCTGTGATAATTGAAAAGGAGAACAGCCTTTGGAAGGCAATCTTCCTAGAGTTACTTGATTATTTGCAGTGTCAACTCTGATATTTTTATCCTTCTTTCCAGTTCCACCTCCTTAGAATTGCTTGATCATGAGTTTCCCTAAGTTGTATGGTATGAGGCTGTCTTAATTGCTGTGCTTACAGAGGTAAGTATATGGCCAAAATAGTCTCCTCTTATTATTATTCTTTGCAAAACAAAAAAACAAACAAAAAACAAAAAACAAACAAAAAGCATTGTAAAGGAGCGTGAGAGAGCCAGAATCCTTAGCACAGAAAAAAAGATGTTTTGGTATCAGACTTCTGTCCACCTCATTAGCTTCAACCTCAGCTGCACAAATTACACTTTAGTCATGCCAAAATTTTTGCAATTCACTCTCTCTCCCTCACTTTCTACTTGTAATTTCCATTACCCAAAATGGGCTTTGTCCAGTTTCTTCCTATTAGATGCCTTCATCTCAGAGCTCCCATGATACCATATGCACAAATTTCCCATAGCATTAGGCTTTGGGAACACAAGGACAATCAGCTGGTTGTGCAATATTTTAAGATTTCTCTTGGGACAAGAGTGTAAAAAAAACAGTTTTATAGAAACAGAAAAAAATGGGAAGTGTCAGGAAATAGGTGACCTGACACTCTATTGTTTATTCTATCAGTTAGGATTATATTGACAGAAAGTGAAAAAAATAGTGGCTATAAAAAGTAGTTTTTTCTGTCTCATATAAAAGTCACCCAGGTTGGCAGTCCAGAGCTAATATGGTGGTTCTGTCCCAACAAAGCTCTCTGGCTCCTTTTAGTTCATAGTTTCACCCTTGCTTTCTTATACTATGGTCCAAAATTGCCACATCTTCATTCTAGGATGCAGAAAAGAGCAAAAAAAAAAAAAAAAAAAAAAAAAAACCAGAACAACTGAGGGAGCAAGTATTGACTAGCCATTTTTGTGAAAAAATCCCTAGAAGCTACCTCATGTTTTGGCTACCTCTCAGTGTCCTGTCACCTGGACCCATCTGTAAGGGAGCTAGAACAAAATAGTCATTATTCTGGGAAACCACATATTTAGATAAAACACTATTACAATGTAAGAAAGGAAGAATGGGTAATAGAAGCCAACTACTACAATATTATTCCAGTTTTAAGGCAACCTTATTTTACAATGAAATCAGATTATGCTAGCACATTCTATAGTTAAATACAAATATTTTAAAACCAAACATATGTCCTCTCTCACTTCTACTCAGCATCATATTGGAAATTCTAGCTAGTACGATATGACAAGAAAGAAGAAAAAGAAGATATTGAAAAATAAAACAAACATGCATACATTTGCCTAATCAATCATCAAGGATTTATTAAAAGTACTGTACTAGTTTTTATGATAATTACAGAAGTTTAAGGCAGTCTTTATGTAGGTAATTAAAGGTAATTTTCTGATGAAAACTGTACCTAGGTATCCATAGCTAACCAAAAGAGGAGTTAATGAATATTCTAAGGCCAGATTTTCAACACATCTCTCACCAGAATGACAGACTTGTACATCCACCCACCTATCTTCCAGATCTTCATAGACATTCATGTGCAACACTGAACTAATTTATTTTCTCCCAAAGGTACTATACCTCTAGAACTTCCTTTCTACACCTACTGGAATTGCCATCCATCAGGTCATCCAACTCAGAAATCTATACTGCATTCTTCATCTGAACTTCACCTTGAACTTCTACAATTAATTAAACTACCAAGTTTCACCAATTCCATCTCCTTCCACACATTTCCACCAACACTATCATTACATCACTCCATGTATTATTAAAAGAGCAAATTACCAAAGAAACATAAGGGAAGCTAAAAATTACTTAGCTTTGGGGGGCATAGATTTTGAAAAATACTTTGAGGAAGAAAGAAAATATTTTCAAAGATAAATATTAGCTAGAAAGGAGCACTAAGCAGAAGAAACTGAATAAGCAAAAGTATGACATTTTCCAAAATTATAGTAGTCTAGACTGAGTAATATATTCTATAGGCTGTGTATTAGTTTGCTAGGACTGCCATAACAAAGTACCACAGACTTGATGGCTTAAAGAATAGAAATTTATTTTCTCACAATTTCAAAGCTAAAAGTCCATGATGAAGCTACTGGCAGGGCTGACTTCTTCTGAGGCCTCTCTTTTTGACTTGTAGAAAGCTGTCTTCTCTCTGTGCCTTCACAAGGTCTCTCTTCCCTCTATGTGTACATATGTTGTCCTAATGTTTTCTTCTTCTTCTTCTTCTTCTTCTTCTTCTTCTTCTTCTTCTTCTTCTTCTTCTTCTTCTTCTTCTTCTTCTTCTTCTCCTCCTCCTCCTCCTCCTCCTCCTCCTCCTCCTCCTCCTCCTCCTCTTCCTCCTTCTCTTTCTTTTTTTTTAGTAAGTAGTAAAGCTAGTATTTTCTTACCCAGCTTCAGGAGATAGGGGCCTATTTTCTTTTTTGTTTTATTTTGTTAGGGTACAATGATTTAGTATACATATAAATTGTGAAGTGATTACCATAATCAAATAAATTACATCTGTCACCTCATATAGGTACCTTTGTGTTTGTGTGTGTGGTGAGAATATTTAATATCTTCTCTTTCAGAAAATTTCAAGTTTATAATACAGTATTATCAACCATAGTCACCAGAACTTATTTATCTTATAACTGGAAGTTTGTGCCCTTTGACCAACATCTTCCCCAACTCTACCATCCCCTAGTTCCTAGAAACCACAATTCTCCCCTCTGATTCTATGAGTTTGACTTTTTTAGATTCTACATATAAGCAAGATCATACAGTACTAGTCTTTCTGTGTCTGGCTTATTTCACTTAGCATAAGATCCTCCTAGTTTATTCAAGTTATTGCAATTGGCAGGATTTTCTTTCCTATAGCTGGATAATATTCCATCATATGTTCTATACTACATTTGTTATCCATTTATTCATCAACAGATTGTTTCCATATCTTCACTATTGTGAATAATGTTGCAATGAACATGGAAGTGCAGATATCTCTTTGAGATACTGGCTTCACTTCCTTTTAATACATACTCAGAAATGGGATTGCTGGATCATGGCAGTTTTATTTTTAATCTTTTGAGGAACCTCCATACTGTTTTTCATAATCATTTTACCAATTTATATTCCTACAGTATACAAACGTTCCCTTTTCTCCACACTTTTGCCAACATTTGCTTTCTCTTATACTAATAAGTATAAAGTAAAATCTCATTGTGGTTTTGATTTTCATTTTCCTGATGATTCATGATTTTGAGCACCTCTTCTTATACCCATTGGTCATTTGTATGTCTTCTTTGGAAAAAATGTCTGTTAGATCCTTTGCCCATTTTTTAATCAGGTTCTTTTATTTTGTTTTGCTATTGAGTTATGTTAGTTCTTTATATATTTTGAATATTAACTCTTATCAAATATATGGTTTGAAAACATTTTCTCCCATTCCATATGTTGCCTTTTTATTTTGTTAAATGTTTCCATTGGTATACAGAAGCATGTTAGTTTGATGTAGTCCTATTTGTTTATGTTTTCTTTTGTTGCTTGTGCTTTTGGTGTTATGTCTAAGAAATCATTGCCAAGACTAATGTTAAGGAGATCTTTCTCTGTTTTGTTGTATAGTTTTGGGTCTTACATTTAAATCCTTAATCTATTTGGAGCTAACTTTTACATATGGCATAAGATGGGGTTCTATTTCATTCTTTTGCATGTTATCCAGTTTTCCCAACACCATTTATTCAAGATTCTTTCTCCATTGTATATTCTTTGTGTTCTTATCAAAGACAAGTTGACTACATATGCATGGGTTTATTTCTGGGCTCTCTATTCTGTTCCGCTGGTCTATGTGTCTGTTTTTATTCCAGTACTATACTGTTTTGATTAACATAGCTTTACAATATAAATTGAAATCAAGGAGTGTGATACCTCCAATTTTGTTTGGCTCTCTTAATATTTCTTTGGCTATTTGGGTCTTTATCATTCCCTATAAATCTTAGAATATTTTTTCTATTTCTATGAAAAATGTCAATGGGATTTTGATGGAATTACATTGAATCTGTAGATTGTTTTGGATAATATGAATATTTTAACAATATTAATTATTTTAAGTCCATGAATATAGGATGTCTTTTCATTTATTTGTGTCTTTTTCAATTTCTTTCGTCATCATGTTATATTTTTCATGTACAGATCTTTCACCTCTTTGGTTAAAGTTATTTCTAAGTGTTTCATTCTTTTGATGCTATCATAAATGGGATACTTTATTAATTTCTTTATTTTTCAAGTATCTAATCTCCTCTTCTTTTAAGAACATAGGTTTATTAGATTAGGAACCTAATGACCTCATTTTTAACTTACTTACCTCTTTAAAGATCCTATATCCAAATATAGTCACATTCAGTGGTTAGGATTTTACATATGAATTTGGGAGAAGACATAATTCATTCCATATTTCAGTCTTAGAGGAACTAGGCTAGGAATCAGATTATATAAAACTTTGAAGGTTGAACTAAGGAGTTTAGACTTTTTCCTGAACTAATGGTGTTAAACAAGGAAGTGCCTTGATCAGACTGTGTCTAAGGTAACTGACAGTATGAAGTCAGTAGTTCAGACCAAAGAAAAACTGAAGATATTAAGGCCAGTCAGGAGTCTGTTGCAATGAGGTGAGAAAGAGATGATAAAGGTCAGAGTAAAAAAACTGTAAACAGGAAATGGAAAAGAGATGAAAAATTTCAGAGACAAGTTATTTATAGAATTGAGCAGACATGAAAGAGAAATCTGAGACTCCCAGGTTACTTGTATAGTTGACCGAGGACGGTAGTATCAGAAACTAATATCAAAAACAATTGTTGAGTATGAGGTACTGGAGAATATCAAAGTGGAAACACTTAGGAGTTATAGAGCTACAGTCTTAGAGAAAGAACTGAGTTGAAGACATAGCACAGATGTGATAGTTGAGGTCAGAGTTGAGATCAGCCTTGGAGGGTGCATAGGCCAAGAAAAGAAAAACAGGAACTGTGGAGAAATGCAATACCTAAAGGACAGATGGAAAGGAAGATAATTCGAAAAAAAAAAAGGAATAAAAACAGAAAATAGTGTCCAGGAGTCAAAAAGGAGAGTTTTGAAAAAGAAGAAATCAAAAAGTCAATCAAAAACAGCAAAGTGAGACAATTGAAAAAGAGACCATTGACGTTGGCCTCCAGAAGAGAAGTTTTAGTAGGAGAATGAAAATAGAAAGCTGACTATGGTAGATTTGAGAGTGAAAGGAAACCTGGTATTGGGAAAATAGAATGTAGACCATATCTAGAACCATGGCTATGAAGAGAAGAAGGAGCTCAGTGTTAGTTAAAGAGCAATTATCAGTTGCTGTTGCAGCCTGGTGTCCATATCCATAGAGTAAGTAATTGCCAAATAGAGAACTCTATCTCACACCTTACATTAGAAAGACAAGTTATGCAGAACCTCTAGCTATTTTGCCACGTAGCTGTCCTTTATGCTCTCACAGTGAATCATACGGACTTCTGTCTCAGGAACTACATATATATGTAGTTCTTGTTCACAAGACTATCTTCTCATATTATACCATAAACTCCTCAAGGGCAGAAATTATGTCTGATTTATCTTTATACTCCCAGGCTTGTATGTATTTTATAAATGTACAAAGAAGGATGGAAGGGAGGGACAGAAAGAGGGAGGAAGAAAAGAGTTAACACTGAGCACTTATTTTGGGCCAGGCTTATGAAGTAGATACTATTATTATCTCTATTTTACAGCTGAAGAAACTGAGGAACCAATATAATAAGTGACCTATCCAAGGCCACATAGTTCACAAACAGTGGTGTATGCATCTGGACTCAGGCATTCAAAACCAAAAGCCCATATTCTTAACTTTGCAAAAAAACAACTTTATATTTTTAAAAACTGACCTACATAAAAGGATTTATAAAAAATACTTTGAAATATTTATTTTCTAAAAGAAAAAGAGCAAGAGCCAACATGAGCTACATTTGATCTGCTGAATTGCATTTCAATTGCTTTGCATGGTACCAGATAGAATATATGATCATCTTATCATTCCTGTTGTGTTGTGTTATGTTTAGCTGTCAGGTTTGTTTGTTTCTTAAATCAACCAATCACAAACAATCACATAAGTTCTAGAGCATAAATTAATCTATTGCATTTTGACTATTAATGATTTCAATGGCCAAGGAATGATCATGTATACAACAAAGGCAGCAGAGCCCAGATCAGAAGTAAAATAGATTTTTGCTGATGATTTTCATTTGAGAACTGATATAAAGGAATTGTCAGGGCTCTACAATGCTTCCTTAGGGTTAGGAAGGCCAGGCATAAGTATTCTTATAGTTGCTTTTTATCCCCAGCAGTTCTTCCCATGGGCTAGGCAAATGTCACTGAGTCTGAGCCCAGGTAGTAGGCACACGAGGAAAGCCTTGGTGCAGCCAGACCTCTGTCAGGGCCTTAGGTGCTGAAACCCCAGGATGAGAGTGAAAGTGCTTCTGGGTAAGTGTCCAAAATAGTAAGTCTCTCCTATGAATCACACAAGAAAGAAATAAAGTCAAACTGATGGCTTCTCCTTCAAATGGTACCTTTTTTTAGTATAAGGAGATCTGATAGCTCTGTACATAAAATCAAACTTGGATCAGCCAATGGTTTGAGATGGAAAAAAGAGTCACGCTATACTTTACCTTCTCCTCTTTGAAAGTCACTTACTCATTGGTAATCTTTTACTAATTAACACTCCCCGCCACCACCATCCAGGTCTCAGAAAGATTTCTGTACATATGGCATTTACAGTGAGATTGATGAAAAATCTCAAGGTAAAGGTGAAATTTAAGAGAGGAGGATGGAGAATGCAAAGACGACCTGCTCCTCACCATGTGGCTATTTTCCTTAAAAAGTTTCACCTTTTATTGAGACCTATTTACAAAGCATTATGTCTAATGCTTCAGATATTTCCCTCACAATATTTCTTTGACTTTGATACTACTGTAACCCTTTGCTTTTTAGATAAGAAAACTAAAACTGAGGAAGGTTAATTGATATTATGGGTTGAATTGTGTCCCTCAAAAAGTTATGTTGACGTCTTAACCTTCGGTCCCTATGAATATAAACTTATTTGGAAATAGGGTCTTTATAGTTGTAATCAATTTCAGGTGAGGTCATTAGAGTGGGCCTTAATCCAATATGACTGGTTTTCTGAGAAGAAGAGGTGGTTTGGACACAGAGACAGACATGAACAAAGGGACAACATCGTAGAGACACACAGAAAGAAGATGGGCTCATGATGATGGAAGCAGAAATTGCAGTTGCACATCTACAAACCAAGGAATACCAGAAAGGAAATGAAGGAGTTTCTCCCTAGATTCTTCAGAAAGAACATGGCCTTGCCAACATGAGGAGTTTGGACTTCTAACTTCTAGATTGGTAAGACAATACATTTCTCTTGTTTTAGGCCATCCAAGTTTGTGGTACTTTACAACAGCAACCCCAGGAAACTAATACAACTGTCCTTCTCCCAAATTACAGAATTAGTCATCCTCAGAGTCAAGATTTAAATCCATGTCTATCTGACCCTAAAATCCACATTCATAACTGATAATGGAATAAGGTAAAATTTGGAAGGAACAATCAATTCTACCTCTTTTACAGAGAAAGTACCATTAAAGTCTGCTTCTGATGATGAGAATTAATTTGTTAGATGAGGAAAGAGGGAAGAGAAATTCAGACAGAAATAACAGGACAAGTATGAAAGACATGGAAGTGTATGCTATGCCTCAGGAATAAACATGGCTCATGCATGGGGGTTGAAAGGAAATTCAGTCATTCAGAGTGCCTCCATTTTCTGGAAAAGTCCCAGATACATGCTTTCAGGTATGTTTTCACATTAGAGAGGCATCCAAAAACATAGGATGGTTACAGTCTGTGCACGCATCATGGAGGCAATTTAATGTTAGAGCTTTGGGGGCAATAAGGCCTTCTAACATAGTCAATCCACTTAGCCAGGGTGATCTGGAAGATTCCATTAGAAAAGAAATCCACAAGATAAGAAACATTTTACTCCCTTGGTATTAAGCACAGTCTCTTAACTAAGTTGTCTTCCGCACTCTTGATCAGAAGAGAATACTAAGAAGTTCTTTTCCAGGAAAATGTTTATTTCTCCTCTAGTCTCCTCCACAACCACCCACCCTGCTTCTCCATCCTCAACATGTCACTTAGTAGTGAGCTGGTGCCAAGAGGTAAACAAGCCAAAGGACTGAAGACTGAGTCCTCTTTAGCTCAATACATTTGTAGGTGTGTGTGCCAGGGGAGGAGCAGAGCCTAAACCCCTGGCAGGTGCATGAATCACAGACACAGTCATGCTGAGCTTCATGATAACTTCAGTGAATCCTTTAATCTTGCGTAAAGAAAGAAAGTCATGAGCTAGATATTAAAGGGTAACACTGACAGCCTCTAGATTCCAGGCTTTGCCTTGTTTCTACCAATAAAAACTCTTTTATTTAACAATGTATATTTTTAATCAATTCAGGTAGAATTAACTGAAATAAGGGAAAAGATGCTATGTAGGCAGTGGCCACTGGTACTGGAATATCTTTAAATTAATAAGAGAGAGAGAGAGTAAAGACCTCATTGCCATTTATAGCCTCTCTTTTCCTTTGTTCCCTGTCCCATAGCCAGGTAGTCTCAAAATGCTATCAACTTTTTCCCTTTTTTTCTCCTGCTTATGTTTCTCTTTTTCTCTCCATTTCCAGTATGTAGTTGATACTCACCTACTCATCCTTTAAGTTGTAGCTTGTACTTCACTTCTATAAACATTTCCCTGACCCTACCACTTCCCCTCTTACACTGTGCTGGCAGAATCAAGTACTTTGTTCCTTATGCTTTAATAGCACACCAACACAGCTTTTATGAGATATATCACATTGTACTGTAATCATTTATTTACCCTCCTCTATGGCTGCATAACAAGCCACTTCAAAACTTAGTGGCTTAGAACAACATTTATTATAGTCATCTTTCAAGATTATGGAGGTCAATTAGGCTCAGCTACACAGTTCTTATTCAGGATCCCTCCACAACTACTATTGGAGTAGCAATATCAGTAGTATTGGGAACTAGAGCTGAGATCATCTCTAAGCCTTCATCACGCACATGACCAGTGCCTATTCTGGAAAAACTCAAACAGCTGGGACCCTTTGCGTATCTCTTCATTCATAAGTGGATTCTCCTCATGGTCTCTCCATCATGGCAGTTTCAGAAAAGCTGCATATATTACATGGCCAATTAAAACTTCAAAGGCAAGTGTCCCTAGAACCACACAGAACCCGTTTTGACTTTTATCCCTTAGCCCAATCACACAGTACCTATTTTGCTATAGTCCCAGGCCACCCAGATTCAGTGGGAGAGGGAATATAACCCACCTCTAAACTCCATGGAAGAAGGTCAAATCACATTGTAAGAAAAACATGTAGGATGGGATTTATCCATGCAGCCATCTTTGAAAAATACAACCGCCCACAGTTATAAACACAGAGTTTGGCAAAATGCCTGGCATTTAATGGTCTCTCTATAAATATAAACGGCTTATTTAATGAATGACTCGTATTCCCCTGTGTAGACCTTATTATCTTATGCCCAGCTATTTAAAAATCTTCTATTCTTTTCTCTTTCTCTTTACCCTTTCCTACATCCAGTTTATCTATTTTCTGAAAATCCATTTTCTAAAACCTGTTTTTTTTAATCTCATGTTGAAAAGCCTTCAGCAACTTGTGGCAGCATGAGGATTTGTACCAGCTTGTAATGCTGTGTCATTACTGTGATTATAACACAGATATACACATCTATATATGTATCTTAACTTACCTCCAGACTTAAAAAAGACCATGTCTGGCACATGTGCGTGTTAATGTCTTTTAAATGTGCACCTTGTTTTATTTACAGAAGTTGTCCTGATTTCTGGTTCATAGTAATGAATTAAAATATTATGTTTACTTCTGCTCCCTCCATTTTGTTCTACAAAAACAGCAGAAGTATAGAGAGGACACAAATCCTTAAGAGACTGGAAAAGAAGATGCAAAATTCAAAACTTTGGAAATTGAAAAGCCAACAGAGCCACAGCTGATTTAGATAATTTGCAAAGTTAAAGCTTCTTTGTTCCAAAGAACTTCATTGGGGCTTAAGAACTGGAAATACCAAATACCTCTCATATCAAGGGAAAAGGTGGGCTTAACAATTTTAAATGAGTTAAAAGCCTATATAAGGAGCAGTAGCAAGCTGTCCTTCTCTATCCTGGCAAAGACTTTAGGTTTATTCTCTGGAGAGGATTAACCAGGACTCTAAACATGGAACCAGAGGCTAGCTGATGATGGAATGTGTTACTAAAAACAGAGGAATAAAATAAAAATCTGTATATGAAACTGTGAGATCCGTAGAAACCTTTCCCTATTAGACTCATGAATGCTAACAGATAGATTTTAGCCCATGTACCCCTTCTTCAAACCAGTCAAGAAACTGAAGAATTTTTCTCTGAAAACAAAAACAAAAACAAAAACAAAAAACAAGAAACATATTGCTGGCCATGAAAAAAGAGACCTAAAGATTTTGACCATAGTGGTTTCCCACATGTACTAACCTACTAGTTTACCAATGCACAAGCACTAGGTAACAAGAGCTTCTAGTAGGATTTTTGATGTTGATCTCCTTAATAGGAAGAGAGAGTCAAGGATCACCACATACGTGAGGAAAAACTCCAATTGAAAAGTCAGAGGCCAAAACAAATTTGTGGGGCAAAGAAACTCAGAGTGAATAGAGACAAGCCAGGAATAATAAAGGGAGGAGTGGAAGGAAGAAGAGAGGGAGAAAGAAAACTATAATTAGGACCCTTAGACAGATTCAAGAAGATAGCAAAAATAAAAGATTCAATATAAGAATTGGAAAATAGGCTGAAGATATATCACAGAAGGTGGAACAAAAAGACAGAAAATAGAAAACAAAAAAAGAATTAGAGGATGTATGACCATTTATCATCAGAATTAAAAAGAGTTCCAGAAAGAAAGAATGCAAAAACAGTGAAGAGAAAGTTATCAAAGGAATAGTTCAAGAAAAATTTCCAGAACTCAAAGAATATGAGTTTTTAGATAGAAATAGTTACAGATATCCAGCAAAATTGATCACCATAGTCAAAAATAACAAATTGCAAGCAACTAGAGAAATAAAACCAGACAATTACAAAAGAAGTCAGGTATCAATAACACAGGACTTTTATAGCAACACTGGAAGTTAGAAGACATCAGAAAAACACCTTCAACATTCCTAGAGAAAATGATTTCCAATCTAGAATTTTACATTTATCATCAATAAAGAGTCAAAGTTAAGTAAGGATGTTTTCAGACAAGCAAGGTATCAAAAAAGTAATTTCTCTACACTCATTCTTCAGATACTGGAGGGTGTGTTCCACCGAAATAGGAAGTAAACAAGAATTAGGGAAATGTAAGATCTGAGAAACAGTATATCCAACCCAAAGAAAGGAGTGGAATAAATATCCAACAAGATTAAGGGGGAACTGTCAGAGAGTCACTGTGTAGTCAATCTAGGAAGCATCCAGTCCTGATTGAAAGAGGGACCCTGATGGATCCAGAAGTGTGTCTCCAGAAAAATATGAAACAAACAGTATTTGGATATGTTTGAACAGAAGTTCTAAGAGAAGACAGCCCTTAAGTGAAGTTTGGGGTAAATTAATGGTAAGTGCACTGAAAATTAATTTTTAAATAGCACAATTATTAACTCCGGGGGGCCAGGTAAACTGTCGTAATCCCAGTATACTCTATGGCTCAACTGTGAATGAAATGTAAATAATTGTATTTGTATAAAATTTAAAAATGAAATTTAGACAAAAAGAAGAAAGGAAGAAAGAGAAGGAAGGGATGGAGAGGCAAGAAGAAAGGAAGGAAGAACAAGAAAAACACTGTAAATTGTTATTTACATTGAAAAGTTTTGGAACCTTTTCCTACAAGATAAAATCTAAGCCCTTTTGCATGAAATTTAAGGTCTTTCACAATAGCTTCATTCTAACTCACTATTTGACCAATAATACCTAATATTTTTATATTCTGCAACTATGCTCATATTTCCCTCCCAATCTGGAATTTTCCCTATAATTTATCTCCTCCAAATCTTATATATCTTCTAAAACACTTGAATTTGTACCACCTACATAAAACCTTTCTTGAACATCCCCACGTAGAGGGATCGTTCCCTTCTCTAAATTTCCACAGCTGTTATTGTCTATATTCAGTTAGTTAATTGGGTTCTTTGCATTTCAGCTTTCAAAATATTGTTGTTTTATGTAAGTGACTTACAAGTTCCTTGAGGAAAGATTCTCCCACAGTGGTTCATGCAGTGCTGCAGAGCTATCTACATAGTAAGAACCTTAATATTTTTGAATAAGTTAGTTAATTAATAATTAATTTACTTCAACTTCTGTTTAGGTTTTTGTTGTTTCTTCCACCGAACAACAGGGGTTTGTTTTAACTTTTCACTATCTCCTCTGCCTGCAGTTACTGGCCTGTGGCTACTGATTCAGTTATTCCTTGGGCACTCTGCCCCTTCTATCTTCAGACCCAGGAGCCCAGAAGGTGAGGAAGGTTTGGATGCAGATGAAATAACCACATAGTGATACTTTATTCTTGTTAATTTTGTTTGGAACATCTTTCTACCACAACCAAGTGGGACCAGAAATGGTAGGTGGAGGACTACAACCCAATCACTTCCTGGTTCCATTTAAAAAGGAGAGGAAAGACAATGGGACTATCATCTCTTTAAAAGTTGTCCTGGAAATACCAAAAACACTTATGTAGGCCCTTTTCAAATACATTCAGGCCACAGACATTTTCCTGTACAGAGATGTCATATCAGCATCACCCATATTTTCTAGGACTACCTGCTTTGCCCCTTGGACATCTCATCTATCTACTCACTTTCCACATCCCCTGGCTCAGAGAACTCCCAGCCTCTACCTGTAGCAAATTCACTCTGTCTCCTAAGCAATGAGGATGGCACTTACTTAAAAGAAAAGCAGGAATAAAATGCTGATTATGTAACCCAAAGTTCTCATTTCTGGCTCTTAGTTCACTGAATCCTAGAACCTTGGAATTAAAAGAGACCCTAGAGACCACCTAGATCATTTCTCTGCCTCTGCTGCATCTAATGAGAAATCCCTCTACTGCTTCTGCTTTGATGCTACCAACAAAGGAAGGACCTCCCTTAGCAAGTCAATGACCAGAGACCTATGAGGCATGTGACAGGGAAGCTCTAGGGCAGAGGGCTGATTGAAGAGAGTTTGTTTAAATGCAGTGGTTCTTTATATTTTGCAATCACAGACCACGAAGAGAATATGAAGAAAGCTTTATACTAACATCTCCAGAAAAATGTATACAGACATAATACTTTGGACACAATTTTAATAGGTTCAAAAAATCCTGAATCCCATCTTTAGACACCAGGTTAAAAATCTTGGCTTTAATGTTATTTTAGGACCAAGCAAATGGCATTTGTCCATGGACTAAAACAACAATTAAATTAGTCTGGCTTTAGGTGGGGGGGCGGGGTGGAGACAAGCCCTGGGAATTGAGAATTTCATTTAAAGTTGTAGCATCACACGTTGCTGTTATCACTCAACTGCACCAGTTGTGTCTCAGAGACACTGAGAAAGTTAAAAACACTGAAAAAGATGAGGCAGCCTTAAAAGTTCTTTGTGGGGCTGCATATTTCCTTGACATGCTTTCCACATTGTATAGAGAAATGGTACACTCCTCACCACTCTATTGGCAACTCCTAGGATTCCAAAGATTAATGATTTTTTGGTCCCAGAGCTCACACATGTTGCACTTTCAAAAACTTAATTTCTCTTTTGTTTGGAGCATTTCCCAGTGACTTTTAATTAAGTGTAGTCTATGTTGGCAGGAATGAGGCAATAGAAAGAGTTTTGTGCATTCTTGCTCAAAAAACCAAACATATTTGTTGGTTGGTGATTGATTGGTGGAAAGCTTAAGGTCATAGTTGCAAAGTAAAATCCACGGTTAAGTGCTACCTATAAAGTGCTCCTGTAGCACTTGCATGGTGTATTTTATGGTTTATGTGGACTTTTGAAGATTTTTTAGGTTTAGGGCTCTTAGTCCTGGGAATGTGTGCTTCCATGAACAAGAAGTTAGCCTCCCTGGATGGAACAATGTTGATAGCTGGACCAGATGTTTGAGGAAAAGGAGAGGTGTGGAGATGATTATCAGGGTACAGTGTACTTCTTAGGAGCATGGAGAAAATGTTTTGTATTATGCAAGGTGAGATGAGAGAAGAAGCAGACCTCTTTTCTGAATATTAACTTCTTGGTCTGAAAGAAACTAATCTATTTTGCTGCCTCTAAGCAAACCAACATCCAAATAAATTGGTTTTTGTTGTTGTCGTTGTTCTTTCAGCATTTCCAAAGAAGAACATTTCAGCCTCCCTTTCCTTAAACTTGCACTCCAGAGTCTCACAGTGCTTATACTTAGGTTTAACTTTCTCAGGTTTAACTTAAAACTTAAATCTCCATCCACAATGGGAGACCATTGCTATCCTTCAAGGACTAGAACATCTGCCTGTCCCATTGCCAGTCACATCATTCCATGTTCCTATTGTTCAAAAGAGGAAATGCTCCAGGTATTTGTTGATTGGTTCCCCATCACCCAACAAAAACACAACCCTGAACCCCAGGCTTCTCTGAGGAGTTACTTTGCAGTTATGTCAGGTACTTAATTGGGGCACTGTTCTCCCAGGACTCTAAAATTATCATAAGTGACTTATCACCCTCTGAAAAACAAAAGTCTGTGCAAGGGGCTTTGAGAGATGACATGAAAGAATGTTCTATATTTTTATGTGCTTAACATAACATGTGCATATGTAACTTCCACTATAGTTATAATAATAATCATTTAAAAATAAGGAAATGTATTCAGCAAGATTGGCTCAACCAGCATTTGCACAAATAAGAATGGAAGCCAAGAGTTGGCCCTCAAATTACAATGTGTCAAGCTCAACACTCTGCACTACACCAGAGGTGCTTCCTGCCAGGTAAATAAAGCCCGGGACCACTGACTCTATATTTCCTGTTTTTATTATTCTTAGTCTAAGGAAAAGAGAGACAGATATAAAAAGAAAAGGACATAAAGACTCACTGAAAATTGAACACACATAAAGTCTTCAATCATAGGAACTGTGAAATTGGCAGCCATGTGGGCAGCAGGAAAGCTACCCTGCATTGCAAGGTAGTCAAGGGGTGGGGGAGGGCTTTAAAGACAAATAGACCTCATTTCCAGCTCCATCTCTAACACATACAGTGTGACACTGGACAAGTTCACTCACCTCTGAGCTTCAGTTTTCTTATGTATGAAATGAGAATAATAATACTTTTTTCACAGTTTTTTTTGAGGAATAAATAGATAATTAATGTAAAGTGTTTACCACAGGGTATGACAGGAAGAGGTGAATAAACATTTACATAGTAACTATACATGTTATTGAATGAATAGAGCAATGAAACTGAATGGATTTAAATTTGGAAAGGTTTCATGGAGGAAATAAAAGTGCAATAGAAATGTGAAAGCAGGATAGGGGCTTGGTGAAGAAAATGAGAGAGGGGATTTTTTTCTCTGCCCTTAGCCTCCCATAAGCATAGATATGTCAGTCTTTGAATGTAGATGACCAAACTCTCCGTCTCCATGGACTTTCAGATTTTTAAACACATTGTGGAACAATGAAATAGCAGAATGTCATAGGAGAGGCTGGATATGAATGGCTTACAGGAGACATAAGGAGATACCAGCTTTGAAGCAAATTCTATCATAGAATGAAGAATAGCTTCAGTATAACTCCATTAAAAATTGAGCACATGATAATGTTGAGCTATTCTTAGTGTGAAAAACTTAAAAGACTAAGTCTAATAACTCAGTTTGCTTGTCACAGATCTGGAAAAAATAGTGCTGTTTCTAATATAAATGAGAAAGATGATCTCTCCAAGACTCTACAAATTATTGGATATAGGGAGATTGCAGTTCTTGGAACTTTCCTAGTGACTGGTTAAGTAAATTATTTGCTAAATGGATATCTAATTTGAAAGGTATATATTTAATGGAACTAATGAGTGAACCAATTAGGCAAAATATTAGAAATAACCAAAAAAATGCCCTAATTTGTTGGAGACCTGTAAGCAGGTCTCAAAGAGTAAGGAGACTGAAAAGGAAATTACTGGATGCTCATAGGGATTATGGTAACACTGCTTTTGACATCTGCCTAGTCCAGAGTGAATATGTGGAATACGAACCACAGCATCACAACTCCCTTTAAAGGAATGTAAGTCAGGATACATTTTTATCCATGTATGACATGCAATTTAGGTTAAGACTGAAAGACTGCATGAAGTTCACCCTGTGTGTTGGTCCCACCAACTCATCATATGGGTTTCTGTGGCCAGTGAAGTAAAGCTGGTTTCACAGGCCTGGTTGCCCTGCACATATTTCCTGCTTGGAAGGCTGACAATGTGTAGGGAAGTGTTGATGTGGAGAGTGAAGTCCATAATGTGCTGTGGAAAAACACTCCTCAAAAACAAGTGAGAAATAAAATGCTGAAATAAAATACTTGAGAGGAAATAGAGAACAAGAAAGAAAATCATATCCATTTATAACTCTGTGCTAGTTACTTTATCTATATTATTTTATTTAATCCTCATAGCAATTCTGGAAGATAAAAATTACTAAGCTTATTTTATAAACTAGAAGCCTAGTGGCAGAGCTAGGATTTGAGCCCAAGTCTAACTGACTCTAAAACCTACAAGTTCATGGTCTTTCCACCTCACTGGGTTGCCTTGAGAAAATGAAATATAGTTCAATTTCACTGAGACATTAGGCTTTATGTATTGAACAAGAATGAGTTAGGGCTGCAAAGTTGTAGCCAGATCACGAAGTACACAAAATCAGAGGACCATGTTAGATGTGAAGTTTATTTCATAGGCAAAAGGCAGTTCAAGGAGGTTTTAGATGGAGTAGAGTATGGAATAATCAGAATTTTCAGAATTTTCTTTGCTATTCTTTGAGTGTAATTTGATATAGAAGAGAGTAAAAGACACCAAATGAAAAAGAAAATAGAAAGGAGGAGATAAGTCCAAGTTAGTAATAATGGTTTGAACCAGATTGCAATCAAAAGAACTGGAAAAAAAATGTGGCAGATTATATTTTCCAAAAATGGCCGTAACAATATTTCCCATTCCACGTGTTCCAGAAACTTGTTACTCTCTATCTAGAAATAGAGTCTATAACCATTCCCCCCTACCATGAACCTGGGCAGGACTTTGTGACTTTCTCTACTAAAGCATTATGACAAAAAATGACACTATGATTTTCAAGACTTTTATAAAAAGTGATATAGTTTATACTTGGTTCTCTCTCTTTCAGGATGCTTGTTCTGGGAAGTCAGCCATAGTGCTGTAAGAAAAACAGGTCATATAGACTCATGTGGAGAGAAACTGAGGACTTTAACCCTCAGCCCCAGCTGAGCTCTCTGCCAACATAGGGCACCAACTTACTAGCCAGACTTGTTCACAGTAAGTCTTCTTGGAAGTAGATCCTTCAGCCTTGAGTTGAGCTGACCCAGGTGATGTCACATGGAGCAGGGACAAGCCTTCCAGACTGAGCCTTTCTCAAACTATAAATTTGTCATCAAAATAAATGATCGCTGTTGTTTTAAATTACTAAGATTTGGGGTGATTTCGATATGCAGCAATAGATAACCAGAACAAAAGCAGCTAATGGAAGAAAGATTCACTGGCGGATCAACCAACAGGCACACTGATGAATCCTGGCCAAATGGCAACAAAGGTCAGTTTTGTTTACTTGATTGTGTCTCAATTGCTGTGAAGGGTCAAAATTTTAGAGCTGGGAAATATTTGTGCATCTATTTATAACCGAATAACAAAGTACTGATCATAATATTTCTATAGTATCCACTCTACTAAAAGGAGATGGAGATGCAGATAATTGTTTATAATGAGGAATAACTCAATGGAGAAAAAAACCTATATTGAGAATTTATTATTTTTTAGGCAAAATGTTAGACCTTTCACATTCCTTTTCTCACCTAATCTTCATAAAACTACTAGAGTCTTCCTCTTCCTCTCATTTTACATGATTAAAAAAAAAGGTGTAGAACATTATTTTCTTTTTAAATTTCACACCAGTGAATGGTGGGAAAAAGATTCAAACTCAAGCTTGATTTCAGTCTCTTTCTACTACATCATCTTCCATATTTGCCACAGATGATTTCTCTTTGGTTTTTGAACATGTGCTGTTGATGATTTGTGAGTTTTTTTAAGTGATTCTTTTTCCTTCAGTAGCAGAATAGTTACCTTTCTTGGCTACTGTTTTTTTTTTTTTAAAGGAATTTGTATTCCAGAAGCATATACAGTCTAATGGTGCTGAGAGCAGATGGTCCACGAGTATGCTGTGAGACAAAGGGAAATCAAAATTAAAAGAAAATTTGTCACAGTTATGAAGTGCTATGGTGCTTTGTATATATGTACACATAATGAAGTTGTATGTCATAAATAGAAGTGACTTTTTCTTCTTTATTAAGTTGCCCATTATCTGTATTAACAGTGTGCTTTCAATAAAAGCCAAGACATTTTGCTCAATGCCTGAGTGTCTTGTAAGTGGTAGTGCAGAACACAGTGTTGTGCAAAACTTGCAGATTTCTGCCCTGATCATTCTGCTTTAGAATTCTGTTGGGGGCTTGTGATTGTTTGAATGGGAAGAGTTCCCACAGTCATTTCTTGGAGGGAGAAATTGTACGAGGACAAAAGTGGAGTTTCTCCCTCTGAATGTCATAGGTTCAGTGATTGGGGAAAGTGAGCTCCTCCATTCTATCCTGGCACTGCCACTGCCCACTGTGAACTTACTCAAGTCATTAACCCCTTGTTTTTTTTACTGGTTCCTAGGGAACAATTACATCATGCCAGCCCTGCTGAAAACAAGTCAGTTCTTCAGAAAAAGCCATCAGTATTTGTCCAAATCCAAAAGCCCTTTATTATAAACAGCCCCCTTCCCCACCCTTTTCCCTTGACGGCAATGCATTTCTTTCTTTAGCATGCTGTTTCAAAACCTTTGACATTTCACTGCACCTCATCATAGCCTTCATCGTGTATCATGCCAATTTGTCAGTTTTAATCTCTCTAAAAACCTACATCTGCCAGCATAAACCTTTTTATTTCATATATGTTGATACAAAGATTTCACACATTGATTTTTGTGTAGCTCCGATTTCATGCAAGCTAAGCAAACAGTGACAGGTTGGTAGTTGGGGTAATGTATGCTCAATCAGATTAATATAAATCAATGGCATTGGCAAGTTTCAGATCAGGCTCAGCGGGTGGGGTCTGGACAGCATGAGCTGCCAGAACAAGACAGATGGTCAGAAGCTGACACTCTTACCTCTTTATCTTGATAGGCTCATTAGCAGCTTTCTCTCCTTTGGGTCTCATTTGAGTTTCTTGGCTTTAAATGGCACCCCATAGATTGCCCATCATCCTGGAAAACAACTGACATATCCTTCTCACAACCTGGCATGTGCAATATTCTGGTGCCCAGGGTCTGTTTAGCAACCTGGAGGGTTAGGGCTTAGCTAAATGGGTGCTGGAGCTACTGTTTACCCAATAGGATCACTGAAATCCAAAGAGTTAGTCCTGTTAAAAACCTACTTTTCTGAAAACTGTCATTTGTTGAATTTCAAGTCCTTTACTAGGCACATTATTTTATTTAATTCTCACAACAACTTTAGGAGGCAGATTCTATTATTTTTGTTATTGCCCTTATTGTTTTACATTTTTTTTATAAGTGAAAAACTGAGGATTAAGTAATTTGTCCAAAGGAGTATAGCTGATAAGTGGAAAAGGCAGAATTTAACTCTGGATTTGTAGGACTCCAATGCTTTGAGGTTAACCACTGGTGTAAACCCCACATCACTTTTACCACTGGTCCCACATGCAAGGTCAGATGGCTAAGCCTCAGGCATCTCTTTCAGTCCTGAACTAGTTCCTTCCTCTCTCCATTCCTTCTTCTCTCTATTCATCCTTTCCTTCCAGCCTCAAAAATGCTTGACTCTCTTTTCTTCTTTTTTTTGAAACCTACCTCTATCCTTAGGCTTTTCCTTCTAAGGCTAGTGATGGAGCATGGTGTAGTTTCCTTGGCTCCCCTCTTTTGTACTCTTGCTCCAGATGACCACCATCACAGGAAAAACTGATAGATAACAATAAGGTTTCAGAAATCCTTCAGGGATGGTGGTAGTTTATAGTTATTTATCCATCAAGTAGAGGTCTTGACTTCCTATTTTTTGAAACTTTTTGTTTTCTTTTTTTAAAATTAAGTTTATTGGGGTAACATTGTTTAATACATGTTGTTTTCTTTTTAGTGATGTCCTTTCTAGATGATGTCTTTAAGTTTTGTCTTAATTGACTTGGCTACTTAAATTAGAACTGAGAGAGATTCATCCTAAAGAGCTTCTAATGGTAAGATTCTCAGGCCTGGTCTAAGCCTAATTCATAACTTGAACCCCGAGTTTGAGTTATTTCTGCTTTTCTTCATTTCTTTGCTCCTGGTCAACTTTTCTGATTGAGAATAACACTTCCATCCTTGGCCCCAGAAATCATCTATGAGGCTTCAGCTCATAGACACTTTCCCATACTCAGAACAATCTCATTGTCAGCCCCAGCTGGCAATGTCCTGTACTCTCTCTGTATCCTGGAAGTTTTCCAGAAGAATGCTCACTAGCCATATCCCGGCATTGCTTCTACCTTCTATCTGCACTGTCCTTTGTTGTCTATGGAACTAGATCCCATGCTTTCAATTCACTTATCTCTGAGCTTTGCCAATATTCTCACAGTCATTCTTCCACTTATTTAAAAAGAAAAACAATGGCTTCTCTATATTGGCTTCTTTAACATTATTTTCCTGGTTCTTCAAACTCCATGGTTTTTTTTTCTGCCTTCTTTTTCTACCTCTGCCTAAGGTGCAAATCCCACTGCTTAGTCTTTACCTTCTGCTTCTCAGCTTTTACATTAACTGCCCTCAAGAGGTTATCCAGACTCAAGATTTCAATTATCATTGTAATAATGATTCACAAATTTCTACATCTAAACACACTCTTCTTAATTCCAAATAGCTTCCTATGGGAAAGTTCCACTTGAAGATTCTACCATTCTCTATAAGTCCCCATGCCTAAACTTCCTATTTTTGTCAATAGCATCACCATCCTTCCAGGCTCATTGGCTTCAACTTGAACACTTTCTTGCCCATCAAATTTATTCATTTTTTCATGTATTTATTCATCCACATGTTTATTCATTCACTTGCTAATTAAATATTTGCTAAGTCAGTGTCTGGTTGAGGCACTAAAGATACAAACATAAATGATATATCCTGAATCTAAAATTGAAGATCCTTCATTCACCAAAGACATCCCCTATATACCCTTTTTCTGTCATGGTTTCCAACAATACTAAGTGCTTCAGTCAAACTGATTGCTTACCCTTCACATTCACATGTTCTTTCTTACCTCCATGCCTTTGTTCTTATTCTTTCTGTCTGGGATAACCTCCCCAATCTTTCTGTCATCTAAATTCAACATTTCTTTCAAGTCACATGTATTTTCAAAGTTTCAACATAGTGGGTTTTTTTTTCCTTCTCTAAATCCCTATAGGATTTTGTGATTCAGTGCTCCCTTCTACCCATTGTGATAATGGGAAGTATGAAGGCTAACAGAGAATGTTTTAGTGATAGAAAATCTTCAGTCTTTTAGTGAAGTTGCTGTAAGCAAAGCTTTATTTTCTTGGCAAGAACAAGACTAACTTGTCCCTTTACTCATCCATTTATTATTTTTTTTCTGAACTCTCTGAAAAAAGACATGAGCTACCAGAGGGCATGAGGCTAAGCCAGGGTGGCTATCCATGCTGTTGCTCACCCTGGGTTGCTAGACTGACATAACCCTGCTGATCTGTAGCCTGGTGGCACTTGCTGACAGGGATCAGGCCTGGCTAAAGGAGGAGCAGGATATGAAACACCTTTTTACAATGAAGAAGCTGTGTCATGAAAGACACCCTCATACCCGCTCAACCTCATGATAGACTTTTTCCAAAGGATGCATCCCAATAGGGTAACCAATAACCTCAATATCCACAGGAAATATGATTTAATGTTTTTGAAGAGAAGGAGCATGTCAACTAGAACTACCTTTTCTTCAATGTCCCCTTAGTGGGCAATCATGAAAAAGTATTAATATTGAGCTCCAGATGTTCAAACCCTGGCATTTGCTTGGGACCTAACACTATCACATGGTAGAAATTCATCAAGACCTGGGCCCATGATGAGGGAGCCTACTTTCAACCAATGATTTTCTCTATTCTCTAAAGACTGGTCCAGATGTTGAGTGATTGCACCCTGGGGAACACAGTCTAGAGCTTTCTGGGACAAACCATGAATCCACCAAATTAAAGTTAGCACAAGACCTAAAGGGATCACCGTGATAATAGGAATTCTCTATTGATTCTCTATCAACAAGGGCAAGACATTGTTGGTTCTGGAGGGCTAGTTGTCCCTCCCATCATGCTGCACTCACTCTCAGAGCTGCAGAGTCTGTCCCAGGCAGAACTTCACCTCAGCTACCCCAGGAAGTTGCCCTAAAGTGTAGGACACAGTTTGAAAGGGTTTGTGATAGCCATAAGTAACTGATCTACATGGACTTTCAGGGCCATCAGCTGTATAAGCAGGGGTAGCTCATCCCAAAGCTATCAAGTCAATAGCTGCAAGATCAATGGCTCTACCCACTGGGTCAACACTGAAGACCCTTGTGACTACACTCTGGTACACATCTCCACTCATCAGAAGAGAAAGAAGAGACTATCTATTAAGGAGCCTGCAGCTCAGGGTTTTCATTCTGATAGTGTATTTAACTTCCAGTATGGGCTTGTGATATCAATGATTCTCTGTAGTCCTCAGTATATTAAATGTTAAATGAAATTGTTTTTATATCATAGGATATTCAAAGGTCTAGAGAAGCCACTTGGAGGAAGGATCTCACAGGAGTTTGGGGGAGGATTGGTTTCTGTTTGTGGTACAGTTTTTCTATAGTGGATACTTACTAATGTATCACCTGAACCTAGCAGAGTAAATGGCATATAGTAGGCCTTCAAAATGCATGAAATAAAAAAAATAAATGAGGCTTCTGAAATCATCTATTCCCTCAAGGGCCATGTATGAGTTTTTCATAGCTAAGAGAATAACTATATCTCTTTTATGTTTTCCTACTCCATTCCTAGTGATAAATTTATAAATATCTCGGCTTGGGCTAAAGTCTGTGACCCACTCTCCCAAACCACTCAGTTTTCTGTGTAATAAGAGTTATGTGTGGTTGCTTTGGTACATTTGTTATTCAGAGAAGTTATATGAAGACTCTTTAGGATATGGATCATGATGGAAAAGGAAGGGGATTCAGAAGTTTGAGTCAGGCATCTGGGTTATATTAATTAGCCTCCTCAGAGTTCTGTTCCTTGCTCAAGCTCAGGCCTGGAATTGTTCTCTTGAAACCTATCTCATGAGGCCTGGGAGAAGTAGGAGGATAAGGCTGAGTAAGGGAAGGGATAGATGGAAGAGGTCTAAGAATGCTGACTGGAGTTAAATCATCCAGCTTAACAGTGTTGTGCGTTTTGCCAGCCTTTCTATGCCTTAGAGTACAGCAAATGACAAAGAGGACCTGGACTCCATCTCTACAGGACCAGGTAACAAGACACCTGCTTCTCTCATGCAGCTAAGGGGCTGGCTATGGAAAGAAAAGGCCTTTTTGATAGTTACTATCCCTTCCCTTGATAATCCCTCCAGAATTCAAGGTGAGACTGCTAGGGCTCTAATGATCATAACCAGAGCTTTTGCCTTACCATGAAGCTTCCTCTTTGTCATCAAGTGGCAGGAAGATAGTGATATCTTCCTCATGGGACAGTTATTTGACTATTGTCTGTAATTTCCATACTCATTCTTCTTAATATGTTCAGACTTCCATGCCCACTGCCTTTCTAATGAATCCTGCATATTAGGAGGTATTAGTGGGAGATCAGAAATTAGAATTGGAGAGAAGTTATTATTCTTACTTTCTACCCTTTTCTCTTCTTTTTCTTCTGACAGCAACTATGTAACTGGTTATATTACTGTGATTATCCCAGCTTTGGTGACAGCAATCATTCCTTGGTACTTCTAGCAGTGACCAAGTGGTTCTCCCTCTATGGGGTCAGCATCTGCTGGGTGGTCCACCCTAGAGCTCCATCATCTGCTAAGTAGTACCCTCTTCCATGGTAACTGCATTGTGCACAATACCCTCACTAACTAGCTCAGCAGTCAATGTGTTCTGCACTCTGGAAACACCAACTCCTTCCTTTTTATTCTCTAGCCAAATCTTCTTCCTATAGTAAATTATTTCTGGGCTATTGCTTCTCCCTTTTGCCTGGTTTCATTTCTTTATGTATTTTATAACTAGCTACCTGTATTAAATTCCTTATGTTTGTTTTTCTATTGTATCTTAACTGATACACAAAAATTAAGGAAGATGGCTATGTATAGGTAGAAAATGATTTTCTCTTTTTTCCCAAAAAAAGGTAAGAAGGAAATATAAAAAATGAAATTAATAAACAAATTTATTATTTTATATTACAGTTAACTAAGTACTAACTTGTTGATCATAAAGTTAGATCACTGGTTTATTATTACTTATCTTGGGTAAAAATACGTTTCCATATATGACATGCTATATCCATTGGAACTGAATTTATGCATATGTCATCTTAAATTAATTCTGAATAATGTTTCACATCTGAACTCATTGTACTCTCTGAACCATTACATACATCTTGTTGCCATAATGTATCAAATTAAATGTGACGTTTTCACACACACACACACACACACACACACACACACACACACACACACACACAAATGATATCTTCCTTTATGGTCTATTGTGGATGTATAGCATGGTTTAGATTTAAGTGAAGCTAAGTTAACAAATGAATTACTCCTGCATTCCTGCTAGCAAATGTCTGCACAAATGACATCATTAAGAAACCATTTAAAAGAGTTGTGATCTAAATGTAAATCTGCAGGGAACTAGCTGATGAAACTATAGTGGATAGTAACTATCTATCTACCCATTCATCCAGCATAGGCAGACTATTGAGTCATTGAAGGTGATGTCCATCTGTAATCATTGGTATTTCAAGATATTTACAAAATATTTGAGTGAATAAAAGTTATAAATGTTTGTACAATACGATTACGGTTTTTTGGTTTAAAAATATCTGTATAGAAAAAAACACAGGAAGAAAAGCAAAAAAAAATAGTGATTATATTCTGTTAGTGGGATCATGTGTGGTTTTTAATTTTCTTTTTATTAAGTTGACTTTTTACATTTTCTATAGTAAAAATATATTAATTTTATTTAAAGAGAAAAATTTAAGTTATTTAAAAAACAGTTAAGCTCCTGATTTGTACATCATGGGAAGCGGGACAGAAGAGTTGTGCGAGGATGGTGGAAGAAGCAAGGAGGGCTTGGGAAGGGTATCTTTGGGACCCACCCCTTACAGGTTATCAGATGGGTTCCCACCTTATAGGAACAAGGCTTTGGATGACATCTAAGGCTCTTCCCAAAACCCAATCTAAGAATTAATTCAAAGAAAATTTGTTGGTGATCATTTTATGTCAAGACCTATACTAGGTCCTAGAAAGACATAGATAAAAGTCTAGTACTTGCATGCCAAGAACCTATTGTTTTGTCAGTGGATTGATTCTGGCTTTGGAGTGGAAAGATATCTCTTTTAAACCCTGCTTTTAGCCCTTACCAGCTGTGTTGCCTTGGGAGAAATTCTTCTCCTGAGTTTTAGATTTTTCATCTAAAAGAAGGTAATGATTCTTCTTTTTCTTTGTTGTCTGGACGATTAAATAGAATGATAAAATAATCCAAGATGGAGGGAGGGAGGGGGAGAGAGAGGAAGACAGAGAGAGAGGGACAGACAGACAGACAGACAGAGACAGAGAGACGGAGAGAGCCAGAGAGAGAGAGAGAGCCAGAGAGAGAGAGAGACAGAAACAGAGAGAAAGAGAGACAGAGTCATTTGTTTTCTAGGACAGTTTTCTAGGCTTTCCAGGAATGAGAATAATAAATAGGAATGAAGAAGAAAATAGAAAAAACTCCTTACCTAATGAGGGGTAGCCAAACTTAAAAGTTAATTACAAAGAGATTTCATAATTTTGCAGTAACTCCTCATGGTCTTTGCCCTTTGTGAGTACTTAGGGTTTTATCACAACCCAATTTTCCATGTAACCAGCATATGGTCACTGAAAGATGAAGGATCTGCTTGGCTCATGTTTCCCAGGAACCCCAGATAAATGGGAAATCAGTGTGCCCTGGACAATGGTGGAAGAAGGAAGAGCCATGTTTTTCTGAGTCTGCCTCATAGACATAAAGTGAACAACACTGAGGGAAGTGGGTGGGAGGAAGTTGGGAAGGGGAAGTAAAGTGGTAAATTATTTGGCCATGGTAAATCATTTCTACCACATAGAAAATGTGTAGTTTCTACATCATTGCAAAACAAAGATATAGAATATGTAGAAAAAACTACATGAATAGCTTTTTGTTTATTTCAGTTTATTATGCTCCAATGGGTACAACTGAAGGATGCAGCCTATCCCTGTTCTGAAATCTCCTTAACCAAATACTCAGAGATATGCAATGACCTTGAAAAATAAAAAACACCAACCAGCATCCCAATATGCAACCTGACATTCTTTTGTTCTTCAGAGTCTTATCTCCCTGACTATGTTGTAAGCACATTGAAATGAGGAGTTATGTTTTTATTTTCATCTGTAGGAAATCTTAGTATGGTGCTGGTATCAATAACTTATTACTTGGAGAGCTCATCAATATTCCTTCTCACCAAAATTATTCTATTATTTATTTTTACATTGTACAATTATCAACCAATCACAGTAAATGTAGGTCATAGATAAAACATCATGTCCTAATCATTTTAAAATATTGACATGAACAAGAGATAAAGTCAAACAAAGGACTGGATGAAGGACAAGTTAATTTAAAAGCAAACCAGTTGACCCAATACTATGCCAGCTGCCATAAGGGATAATAAAAGTATAATTCCCCTGTCCTCAAGGAGTTTTGAATCAAATCGAAGTATCAAGACATGTATGGAAATTAGGAAATAATAAAGACACTTTATATTCAAAATAAAAAGATGTGGAATAAACCAGTCTTTTAAGGTAGAAAGACTACACATAAAAATAAATTTATTTATTAAATCAGAAAAAATATATATCTAACTATTAAAAATTATAAGTCATATGATACTTTTGTGATAAGAACTGTTAACATTTTGGTATATCTCCAGAATCATTTTTATACAAATAATAGTAATTTTAAATAAAATAAGACCAAAGTATAAAACTGTTTTTAACAATATTGTTCAACAATATATTATGAACAGAACTGAAAATATTATCACCAAATTGCAGATTACACAAAGCTATGGAGGAAATCCATTATTGAAAGAATCACAATCTATAAAGATATTGTTAGAAGAGAAATAACAAGATTAAATTTAACAGAGGTACTTCTTAAATCCTTAACTTACATTAAAAGCCTTTAGGTCTTGGTCAAATATAAGTACAGTCTAAATCAACAGTGTCACTGGCTTTCAAAATGCTAATGTAGCCTAGGCTGTCTCAACAAAGTCATTGTGCTCAATAATAGGAAGAAAAAATCTCTCTAAGTTTGTGCTGGTCTGAGCATACCTTTGAGTTCTATATTAAATTTTATGACTAAGCTTAGTCAAGAGAATGATAAGCAAAATGATAATTATGTCATATGGGTCATAATTGCAAGAGTGAGAGGTGCTTAGCTGGAAAAGAGGAGACTTTAAAGCCCTGTGTGTTCAGGCATGTGCATATGTGTGTGTGTGCATGTCTATGTGCACATCTGTGCATATTTGTGTGAAAATTCTTAGCAACACACATACTCATGAAGAGCTGTCCTGTGAAATAACAATTTGATATATTTTGTGTAAATTCAGAAGGCAAAAATGGTTGGACAACTTTGAGATCATTCTCACAGCAATCTAGGAGGAGTCCAACAATGGAACAGATTGTCTCTATGGTGAAAAGTTCTCCTTTCCCTGAAAATATGTAAGCAAAGGTAGAATAAGGGATGAACTTGATGAACACTGTGGTCCCTTCCATTTCTAAGATTATAATGTGAAAGAATATTATTGAACTAAATTAAGAACTTTTACTCTTGATTTGTGTATTTGTGTATATGTGTATGTATGAGTGTATAGGTGTATAAAAATATCTAGATTTTAAAATATTTATTTATTGGATATTTTCTCTTAAATATATCTTTATCTTAAATCTTTAAAAAATTACCTGCTTAGTTTTCCATGATGTATAGGAGAAAGACAAAATCTGAATTTCAGCTGTGCCTCATACTAGCAGTATGACTAAGAAAGTTAGTTAAACTCTTTGAGTCTTATTATCTCTTTCTTACAGATAAAGAACTAACCTACAGGCAAAGGAGTATATGAAAATTAAGTGACTTCTATTATCACAATGCCTGGTACATATTAGGTACTTAATACATAGTAGATGTTATTATTGTTGCTATCATGATAATGATGATGATGGTGATGATGATGATGATGATGGTTTACCATCCCCTTCTCAGCACCCCCTCCCTTTCTCTTCTTTCTCCCCAGTATCTCCTCTTACTCTCTAACTTTATTTTTCAAGGTACTGTCAGTTTATTTCTGCATCAATATACACCTGTCTCATCTCTCCTATGATACTGTGACTGGTGTTCAAGTGAAATTGGACTGGCAGGCAGGGGTGTGCAGATATATAATGTTAACAGAATGGTACAAAAGAGAAAAGTAAAACAAGAGTGTGCAGGAGAACCAGAACAGGCCAGGTCTTTTTCCTCCTCCAATTCCTTACTCCCTCCACCTCCATTAAAAAGAACACAGACAGGAAGGAAGACCAGTGGAGGAAAAGACACTGTCTAAAGAACATGAATGGAAACATTAAGAAAAAAAAAACAACAACAGATCTTGCACTAGAAAGGTTCAGAAAAAAGTGAGATGTAAAAGATAAACCCCCATGCCCAGAGGGGGTATAATGAAAAAGAGATGGTTTTAGAAGAGATAATTAATGAAGCTGATAACTCTAATTTTCTGGGCCTTGGTGAGCTTTGCCTAAGCTTCAACTAAATAGAACTGAGAAAGAAGCCAGTCGATGGGAATGGACATAATGGACTCTGAAAGATATGAGACTTTCTTAAAAGTATAATATTTTACATGATCACTTATCAGGGTTCCTCTGGATGACTGAGCTCCTTTGGAGAATGTAAGAGGATTAGCTAATCTTAGTGTTTTCTTTAAGGTGTACCCAGCATTGTGCTGGAAATCAGTTAGCTTTATTGAACAGAGAGGGAGTGGGTAAGAACATAGGCATCCACACTCCTCTTCTTTCTCCTGAGGGGTTTCGCTAGACTGAATGTTCAACTGCAGATACAAGGCTTACTTTCTCTCTCCTCTACTTTCTTGTCTAACTCATCACATTCTCCATCAGGGCCCTTATTTGAAATAATTAAACCATTTTTATCTTCCTGCTTTCACAGGGTATATTACTTGACAGTCCACCCAGGCACTTACCCAATGGACAACACCTTCTGTTAAAATCCCTCACTCAACCCTGATTGTCTGCCCTCAGCTCCATGAATTTGCCTCTTCTACCTCTGTTCTCAGTGCTGAGCACTTCCCATAGGCTCCACCCTTTAATGATCTTTCCCTCTCTCTCATTATTGTCTTCTTTAATTGTTCTTTAGTGGACTTGGAGCATGTTAAAAGACTCAGATGCAAAGGCCCAAATTCAGAATTTCCTGGAATAAAGCCTGAGAATCTGTACTTTCACCAGTCCACAGCTGATTCTGATGCATGACATTGTTTGAGAACCATTCGGCTTTGCGTGATTGTTCAGGGCTTGCTTTAAATTGCCATGTATTGCGTGTTAATTTTTCATGAGTTGGGTCTAGCTTCCAAACACGAACCAGAATCTCCTTCTAGACTGAGACCATCACTTATTTTATCTTGAGATTTTCCTTCTCTGACATAAGAAGAGGTGCTCAGAAAATGTGTGTATACAATGCTTTGGTAATTTGGGTTTTATCGGTACTATAGGATGACAGGTAAGAACCTGCTGATTTTATATGACTTCATCTTAGTAGAATCACAAAGCCTACAAATGTCTAATCACTCAGCCCTTAAAGATTTACCAAAGAATTAGAATTTTGAAAATCTTTTCGGCTAGCTTTCCCTCTCCAGGCTATCCATACTCCCCAAAACGATGTCAGTACTCTCTTACTCTCAACAGCAACTTACTCCTGATACTCCTGATACCACCTCAGTGAAACAATTGCTTGGGCTCAAAATTGCCATATGACAAAAGTTCTAACCTAAGTCCTTCATTATTTTCTAATACTTCATCTCCTAAGGAAAAAAAAATCTAGAGCAGAGGAAAAAGACAATGTGACCATTAAATTCACACAAGATCCAGAAACATATAAGAAGCTGCCTTTCGTTGGACACATACCAGATACATCCAGTGGCATGACTAAAGCAGTTGATCATTAAATTCATGAAAGAAGACGACAAAATGTGTTGAAAATAGTTAATTCTGAGGTCAATATTCATATGTATTGTCATTTCATGGATGGGAGTTAAATTACTTCACAGTAATTGGGTGTGTGTAGGAGTCTCAAAGTCTGAGTCAACAATGTGAAACATGTTTTTTTGGTGAGAATCTAAGGTGATTGATTACATAAAAAGTTTATTCTGGCTCAAACACATAGAACTGTGACTCGCACTTTCCCCCGGACTCTGGCCCTACTATAAATAAGAACAATTCCATACAAGCCCATCTGCACCTAAGTGAGAACAAAGATAGAAAAATGTCAAAGGTTTTTCTTTTACTTTCCTGACATTTAATTATTTTTTTTCAGCAGAGAGAATAGCTGGTGGCTATTTGCTATTAAAATAGTTTCGAAATACAAATTCCCACCAGTTGACTCAAAGCTCACTTCTAGGATTCAGGTGAACCGCTGTTCATGAAATTTACCATTTCTAAACCCTACCCACCTTCTAAGATTCAACTCAAGCTTTGCATCCCCTTCAAGACTGAGTCCAGCATCCATCTTGACAAATATAAACATATCCTCCTTTTTCATTCTTACTTCCAAACCCTCAGATAAAGATTTGCTAACTTTTTTTGCTTTCTGGCACTCAATTTACTATTTCTGCCTCCAGTTCTGTAGACACTTTATTCTACCTCTATCCCTCTCTAAATTCTACCTACACTTCAAGGATTGGTTCGAGTAATATCTCTTCGACAGGACTTTTTCTACCAACTTATCTTTAAACTGATCACCTCATTCTTTGAAACGCCATAACACTGAGTCAACTACACAAGTTAGCTTTTCATTTCTATGTGTTTGTGTTTTGTCTGTTCAAATTTACCACAAATATATCTGAATTTTTATATCAAATAGATACTCCTCCTCTGCTTAGTATTGTAACCTTGAGGAAACTATGTCTCAGTTTCCTCTCTGTAAAATAGAAATAATAGAACACTTGCTACATCAAGATACAGTGAAAATTATTTAAAGTAACTGCTCATTAAATGTTAGATATTATTAATGTTATACAGTGCCTAATGTGGGGTGCCTGGCTCAATGTCATAGTAGCATGGCCTCGCAGTCTATAATTTAGCTCCTAACTGTGGTGACCTTTTCCTCCAGCATTCTGATTTAGTCTGTGAACTTTCCATAACCTTCTTAAAGCTGATTATGAAAGAAAATCTTTCTTTCACACATATGCACACACATTTATTTGTATATAATATAGATAGCTATCTATATATTTCTGTTTTTTTTTTAATTAAATATTTTAACTGCAGTTAAAGTCATCAAACAAAATAAAATTGGCTGGCTCCTAAGGAAGGTGGACACTGTCACTTTGGTAAATCCCTGCACATAGGGTAAGTGCCCCCTGTGCAGCTACAGGAGAAACAACCCTGGAGATTTTATTATCCTACTTAATCCATTACATGGATGTTGAGGACACAAGTCTTTAATTGTTCAGATCTAGCTGTACTTGTGGGAAGCCCAGGAGATGTATGTTGAAGAGTGGAAGCTTCTGACCAAAACACCTCCCTCATCTGACTGTGAAGGGACTTACATTATTGTTACTGGAAGATTATTGGATAAAGCTGCAAATATTCTTATTAGAGAGAAACTGCTATGGTACTGTTATGACTGACTTGTATCTCCCCCACATTTATATATTGGAGCCTTAATCATCAATGTGACTGTATTGGGAGATAGGGCCTTTAGGGAGGTAACCAAGGTCAATTAAAGTTATAATATTGGGGTCCTAACCCAATATGGTTGGTGTCCTTATAAAAAGAGACAGACACCATGGATGCCTGTGTACAGAGAAAAAGCCATATGAGGACACTGCAAGAAGGTAACATTCTACAAGCCAAGGAGAAAGACCTCAGGAGAAACCCTTTCTGCCAGCAGCTCAATCTTGATTTCTAACCTCCAGAACTGTGAGAAAACAAATGTCATTGTTCCTTTGTTGAAGCCACCCAATCTGTAGTATTTTGTTATGGTAGCCAAAGTCGACTTGTACAGTTGTAAAGCCCACAAAATATAAATTCTCCGTATCAACATTAATGTTCTCAAACAGATGAATGATTGTAATCCTGGTGATCACAAAAAAGAGCAGAAGATAGTGCTGGAACTCACACAAGCCAATGTGGCTAGAAGAAGGGGTCCTGAGGGTAGATGAATGTTTCAGCATAGAGTGCTGCCAAGGAAAGGGAGGTGGGAAAAAGTGCTGGAGTGGGCAGCCCCAGGCAGCCCCTGATTGGAGGTGCTGTTGAACTTCTGCAATGAGAGGGTCAAATGTGGCTGGCTACAGATGTCCACTTATCTTTCAGGTTACCATGGCATGGCAATGAGATATGAATGGGCTGGAACTCCACTGGGCTGCTTTTCCCTCATTGTAACTCTTGCTTCCCAAAGCTCTCATTATCAAAGTCCAATTTCCAGGAACTGTTTCTGATCTGATTCATTGGCTGCACTTAAACTGTACATATGAAGTAATTAGCTATGGTGACTGGAAGTGTTTTCCTGGAATATCTATTCAGTGGCTATCTCAGCATACTCTGAGCCATGCTCTCTTCAGTCTCTTGACACCTTTAAGAAAAATATAGCCAGCAATCTTGCTGGGGATGATGAAGTCAGGGTTTGAAAGGGTCAGGACTCACAGAGCACAGGGCTCAGAGAATTTTTTAACAATTCATCCACCCTTGCAATTCCAAGTTCTTCTAAATACCACCCAAGTACCTTTCCCATAGAATGGTTCTGGTTTGGGAGTCCAGAGACCTGAGTTTAAAACATGTCTATGAGAATGAGTCTAAGTTAATTGCTTTTTAATACTATAAATTACCCACCTTGTAAGTCCATGTTTTCTTCTTTATAAAGTATGAGAACTTTAGGTGGTGAAGTGTACAGAGAGCACAAGACCAGAACCTGGATATCTGCCTTCTAGTCCCTGCACTTTGTAACTAGCTTTGTGGCCTTTGGCATCAATGTCCCTTTCCTGTCTTGGTCTCCTTGTCTATAAATAATGAAGATGCACTTTACCATCTATAAAGTCCCTTCCAAGTTTCAGAATTCTGGGATGCTATTTTTTAAAATGTTGAGGACAAAAATAGATTGTGAGTGTTTGTGTGTATGTGTGTGTGTGTGTGTGTGTGCGCGCGCGCACGTGCATGTGTGTGTAGAAAATGGTCAAGTCAGGGTGTTTACTTAAAAACAATACAATCATTCTTGCTTGATTTGTTTGATTACAGGTAGCACTCATTGCTACAGCACTCTGCCCCTACACTAAATAATGCCAATGAACAAAATGTGTGATGTTAGGTTAACAGTGAAAATATGCATATGCAGTGGAGAAATACCCATTTAGAGAGGATGCTTGGAAGAGATAAACCCTAGACTGCATCTATACCATTCACCACTCTGGCTACACTGAAAAGCCAGGGCACCACACAACCATCTTGAGAACTCAGAGCCACACAACGAGCTGCATTCCCTATTTCAAGGCCATCCGTCCTCCTTCATGCTTTGGTGTTAAGATGCAATGCACATGCCAATCCTGAATTAGAGTCAACTTGAACAGCATCTGCTACAGATTAAATAAAAATTTACCAGGTAAAAGCCAAATGTGATAAACTTTCCAACAACAAGAGGATTTGGAAAAGAATATTAAAATGGAAAAAAAAAAAACCCTAACCAAAACAAAGCAGTCATTTAAATTTACCAAGTGACTCCTTTAATTAAGGACTATCTCCTTAAATTACATTCATTTCTGTTATTCTTTCAGGGTAGTCCAGGGTGAATAATATGTTTGTTTCTGGCTGAAGAGGTGCCAAGTTTAAAGGTAGTTTTTGGTTAATAAAACTAGTTCAATCTACCAACCAGAAATCCTGTCTACTTTTAGAGACCAAAAGAAAGTAGTTTAACCCTGATCTTCAAGTATAAGAGTACATACTTATCCATAGCAAATTTCATTTTAAAGTATATTGAGGGCAGGTGAGATAAGAGTAAATAACATTTAGATAGACTTTTCTGTTTCTGTGCCTTTTCCTACCTGACCTAATATTGTACTAACACCATGGCACTCACTGCAGTCCTTTGTAGCCTGTGCACAGTTGCCAGTCAAAGCATTCTAGATATGAATTGGTTTTCTTTCCTGAACAGAATTAGTGATGGTTTCCCATTACCTGTCAGAAAAAAAGAAATATTTTTCTCATTCTCGATGCTGATAGAATCTTGCTCAACCAATTGCTTTATCTCTCCTGTCCCTGTTTCACCTTCTCCTAAGCTCATCCCCCCATTCACTTTCAACATGGCCTTTGGGAACAAAGCAGACTAGTCTCTTCCATGTCACCCACAGTTGTGCCCTAGTTCATGCTGGTTTCACTTTATTTTTAAATTCACTGATCCAACCTCAACTTCTAGCAGTAAACCAGGCATATAGAAAGCATATAATAAGTATGTGCTGAAAAAAAGAAAGAATGAAAAGGAACAGACAAAAATTTGAAAATCTTTCCATTGTCTCCACTAGCCTAACTAATGATTCCTACAAGCCTGCTTCCTGCTCTCACAGGAAGTACAAAGCTTCAGCTCTCTACTCCACACAATTTCTTCTTTCCTTCAAAGATATGAGGAACTTATTAGCCCTCTGAGGACTGATTTGACTGTTTATAGTATCCACCTTAGAACTAGACTCTCAGTAGGTTCCCCCAATTTTCATATGAAGAAAGAAATTGAAGTTGATACTTAGAAGACTGGGGCACTGTATTTAACTTTCAGTATGGTCAAAACTGACTTAATGTGATCCTCACTCTTATTTTCCTGAGTTGCATGGTATGGTCCTCGTTTGTTCTTTTACTATTTCTGAAGTTTGGTACTGTGTTCAGAGGGTAGGGAGTTGGAGTGAAATTGTCTTGGCTCATATCTCAGCTTTGAAATTTCCTAGCTGTGTGACCCTGGGCAATTTACTTAACTCCTCTGTGTTCTCAGTTTCCATATCACAGACTAACTGTGGAGGTTAAACAAATTAATACCTATAAACCACTTTGAATATTGCCAAGTACATAAGATGCCAAATTAATATAGACTATTATTATACTCCAGCCACACTGGCTTTCTATTACCTATAACACACCACACTCCTTTCTACCTCAGAACTTTTACACTTGTGACTCCTCCCTACCTGGAACCTTTCTTGCTCATTTTTTTCCTTCAGGTCTCAAGTTAAATAGTACTTTGTCAAGCAGGTCATTCCTGACCTATCTGCAGTCTACGTTAAGTCTCTTCTGATATGTTTGGATAGTTCCCTGCATATTAACATGACACTCATCACATTTGCAATTTCTTATTTCAATAATCAATCTTCAGGTTAGACCATACACTCCAAAGGTAAAAGGAATGTATTTGTCTGATTCATCCTTAGACACACAACACCCAGCAGAGATCACGAATAAATATTTATTGGGTAAATACATCTATAAACTGTCAAGAGGAAACTGGAGAAGGTTACATCCAATAATGAATTTATAAGACACAAAATAAAGTAGATTAGATTAGCTACCTGGAGACCAAACAGCAAATGGGTAGTTAAGATGGAGAAATATCTATGCCCAGGTTAAGTTCACCACAATGTACTGGCCTTTAGCATTAACTCTCAAAACAGGGGAGCAGAAAGGTCAGTGACACATTGGATACGAAACGTTTTTGCCACTTGTAATAAATCACCATAGAACATATCCTAAAAGCCTTCTTCCCCAAAGGGAGCCAGGAATCCACATTGTCTGGATAGTTTTAGGAAAGCCTCCTTTTGGTACATGCGTGAAGAACAATAGTTCTCTCCTGTCATTACTTTCTTTCACTTCTTTATTTGGCTGAAGATGCGGGGAGCCAAGTAGGTTAGCAACATGTGCCAAAAAGCATGGAGACAAAAATAAGTGTTCATGGTTAGCACACAGTCCCTTCTCCCAATCTAACTTAGGTAGAAAATAGCTCAGCATTAAATAAGTGAACTTGCTCAGTGCTACGATCACCCACGGCAGTTTCTAAAGCACACTCACACATTTCTAACCTCCTAATTAATCAGAGAAAGTTGGAACCTCATGGCATTATAGACAGCTCTAACAAGCTTATTTTACAAGAGTTCTTCGAAATGTGTTGATTGGAGCAAGTTGGGAGCACTAACAATAAAGACAAGGTATTCAATGAGGAGAGGCAGTTCTGTCATGGGAGGAGAAAGAAGTTAGGGAAGTAAACCTGGCCTGCTGTGACATTGGTGCCTTTCTCTAGAATTGCCACCTCAAAACTTACCTCATCAAATCATATATTCAGTCTCTTATTTTGGCAGAACAAAAATGTCCCTAGGCCTATCCTTTAGTTTTGGTTCCTCAAATCCTGCCAGGTGGAACGGATACCAATGAGTGGAAAGTGGCAGAGATGAGGAGAGCAGGGAGAGAGGAAGCAGAGCCTGAGACTTTGTGCACATGCAGAGAGGAGAAAAACTGCCCCTCTTATTTCTGCACAGCGGGAAAGAGAAGTGAAAGATCTGCAGATTAATTCATTGTGACAACCTTTGTGAAGAACCTCAGTGTTTGATCATGAAAAGATTTCATAATTCTTTTGATGGCTTTTGGAAGAGAATGGGTAAAAAGTTAACTTCCTTTTTGATTCTCTTATCAAGAATAAATAAAGTTCAACTTTGCATGTTCTTTAGATAGTGAGCCCCCTTCCTGGGACCCAGAGATCAAGTTTGTGATTGTGAGAATTCAGTAAACATGAGGAAATGTGACTTATCTGGGAACAAAGATCCCAATGTGCTCCTCTCCAAAGGAAATCTGACTCTCCCTGAAACTGTCATAAGCCTCAGCCAGAGAAACATTCTTACCTCTGCAGGCAGGTGCTGAGCAATCACGTGAGCTTGTCCTGACCTAGCACTACCATGTGCTTTCCTTTCAAAGAAACTGACCTGGGCAAGAAGATGAAGAGAATGACAAAGCAACAGATGAATGGGCAGAATGAGTTTAGCTGGCTTTCCAACTTGAGTTCTGCCAGCGTTCAAGTAACTTTGTCTAAATTACGTCATTTCTAGGCCTTAGGTTCCCATTCTGTGCAATGGGATCACAATTTCCTCCTCACCTTACTCACTGACTCAGCATCAAGTTGTCAACATTCCACCTCCATCGTACTACACAGCTGTTTGGAGGGGTCTGGCCTTCAGTCTCAGGTGGTATAGTTTCAGGCAGGCTAACTTGTAGTTCCACTTAGTGCTTGCTTTAAAAAGGAAGTAAACTTTTATTACAATAACTGATAGGCTATAAAATGATAAAATATATATTTCCTGTAAAAATTTAAAAAATCTTTTAACTTTTATCCTCTGTGTATGCATTACCTCCTCAAAAACAATTACTTACATTTTGAAAATATAAGCAACAATTTGGAACCTTAATGGATATCAAGGCTTAAATTTAATTGGCAACTTTGATTAGATTTATCCTTTGTAATTTGTTAGCATTCTCTTACTTTAAGATCAATAACTTTCTCCCAAGACATTTGCAAACTCCAGGGGCTTCCACTGGCCCAAGTAATGGAATGTCCCTTCCACTGTCCTTCATCTGAGGTATTTACCTGTTAGCAAAATGGTTTCTCAGCTTCTGCCCATTAAGGGAAGAAAAGCTTGCTTTCAGTTTTTAAACTCTCTGGCTCTCATCTGTTGCTTCTTCGTATATTAATTTCAGTTCAACCAACATTTATCAACCCCCAAATATGTGTCAGGCACTTTGCTGGCACCTGGGGCTGCAGAGATGTGTAAAGCATTGACCTGCCTTCCGGGTGTTTATAGTTTAGTGAGAGAAATTATCTATCACAGAGCTTTTGTCCAGCCAAAAGGGCTTTTAGAAATTATTTATCATTAATCTCATCATTTTACAAATGCAGTTATTAAGATCCATTGAGCGGGTAAAGTGCTTCACTCATGTTATACTTTCCCAGTGGCTGAGTAAAGACTGAAATTTAGAACCCCTGGTTAGAGTCCAGAATTTGTATCACCATGTACTAATGTGCGAATGAAAACAAAAATAAGAACAAAACAAAATTTCTTTGCTGTTGCTCTATCTGGTGAGAAGAAAAATGAGAAAATCTGTTCTATGGATCTGATAATCAGGATAAATCACTAAGAAGTAATTTTAAAACACAAACTTTTTAAATCCAATATTTCATAACCTAAAAATTTATATTTGATGTTAGAAACTTTGAAATTATTTGACACAGCCAAATACTTAATCTCTTATCTCATTATTTCCTGCCTTCTAACCCTCCTCATTTATTCTTAAAGTTGAACGTAACTTTAAGTGAGGGATCTAGCCAGATATAATTTATATTTTTTATGGATTGAAAATATTTTTATTTTTAGGTTACAGAGATTATAAATTGATTTTTATTTTACTTACTATTTTATTGAGGTATAATTAATATACAAAAAAACTGCATATATTTAATTTATGCAATTCAGTCATTAGCATACAACCATGAAACCATCACCATATTCATCACCTCCAAAAATTTCCTTGTGTCCTTTTGGTTTTTATCTGTTTATTTTGTTTATTTGTTTGTTTATTTGTTGTGGTAAGAACATTTAGCATGAGAACTACTTTCTTAAAATTTTGAGTGCACAACACAATGTGGCTGACTATGGACACTATTTTGTTCAGCACATCTCTAGAGTTTATTCATCATATGTAACTGAAATCTTATACCAATTTAACAATTCCCCATTTCCCTCATTTCCTAGCCTCTAGTAACCACAGTTCTATGCTCTACTTGCATGAGTCTGATTACTTTATGTACCTCAGATAAATGATATTCAATATTTGTCCTTCTGTGACTGGCTTATTTCACTTAGTATAATGTCCTCCAGGTTAATCCATGTTGCCATGGATAGTAGAACTCCTTTTTCTAAGGCTGAATAGTATTCCATTGTGTGTGTATGTATGTGTGTGTGTGTGTGTGTGTGTGTGTGTGTGTATATTTATATATATATATATATATATATATATATATATATATATATATATATATATATAATTTTTTTTCTTTATCCGTTCATCTGTTGATGAACATTTGGGTTGTTCCATGTCTTGGCTACTGTGAATAATGCTGCACTGAACATGAGAATGCAGATATTTCTTCAAGATCTTGATTTTAAATTTTTAAAATGTATACCCAGAAGTGGGATTGCTAGATCATATGGTTGTTCTATTTTTAATTTTTTGAGTAACAGTCATACTGTTTTCCATAGAAGCTGCGCCATTTTATATTCCTACCAGCAGTATATTTTTCCACATTCTCACCAATATTTGTTATGTTTTGTCTTGTTTTGTTTTTCGTCCACCTTATCAGTTGTATGTGTATGCTATTTCCAGAATGTCCTTGAGGGAAGCCTAGCTAGTCAATGCTCCTTACCTTATGTTAAAGACGCTAAGGAGAGAACTATCTCTTCTGTTTCCTGAAACTGTCTTCTACCTTCTGTCTTATCTACTACTTTATAACAGGGCCCTTTCCTTAAATATCTATGCTGTTAACCAGGCTAGAATTTTAAAGCACAACCAGCCAGCCAGCCTTGGTCTTTCTCAAGGGGCTGCTTCTGCTGACCCCTCTCATGTGTTCCTGTTTAGAAGTACCTCATCCCAATAGCCCAGGAGTGATCTCAGAATATATGAAACATCGTTTAGGGACTTGTTTAAAAACCTTTTGTGTACATAAATTCAGAGTAAATAATAGCCTATTCCATAAATGTCATGAGACCTTAGAGATCATCTCATCCAATTACAGACAACTAAGCCTCAGAGAGGTAAAATAGATTGCCCAAGTGTATACAGCTACTCAGTTACAGAATTAAGCTTAGAATTCAAGTTTCTTGAAACCCACTAAAATGTATTTTCTAAGATATTATATTAATGAATTAATAATAAATTTTTACTGAGTTCTAGAAGGCAAAAGACTCCATGTTAAGTGCTATGGAGGGTACAAAAATGAATAAGGTATACTTCCCATCCTCTAGAGACTTAGCCTAGGAGTGGAGAGAGGTAGGGCAGCTTTCAAAAAATTTCAAAATCTATGATTAAGTAAAAGCTTGGGAGAGATGAAAAGCCATAATTTTGGCTCTGGAGACTTAAGAAACCCTTTACAGAAGGTTTGTTTTAAGCTGAGCCTTAAAGGATGAAGTAGAATTTTGATAAAGGCCATAAATATGGAGGGCATTCTAGAGGAGTGGTGCACAGCCATAAAGGTAGATGGTGTTTCAAGCTCCCCTCTGATTTCCTAGTTAATTAGAGAAGGTGACATCTGGATTTCTAATGACCGGGTACAAGGTTCAGCCTCTGGCCTGGGTTTGGAAGTTTAACCTCTGATCCACATTCAGTAGCCGCATAAGCCGTTTTAGTAATTGCTCAAAAACTCAAATTATCTGGATCCATATCCTCTCTCACCGCTGACTAGCAGTAAGACTTTGTGCAAGCTATCTAACCTCTCTCTACCTCAGTTTCCTAATCTGTAATGTACAAATTATAATAACATCTACCTCATAAGCTTGTTGTAAAAACTGAATTGCTTAATTAGATAAAGTGCTTAGAACAATGTCTGAGACATAGTCCTAGATAAATGTTAGTTAAAACAGTCCAACCTAACTGAATGCAATAGGTTCTTTAAGATAGAGGCAAAGAAAAACTGTGAAAAATTCCTATTCTATTACTCAAATAAGGAGTAAAGAAATACATTAAATCCTGTGATGGATTCATGAAAAAAAAAATGCTTGGGATTAAGTGTCCTTGTCATTGCTCCAATGCCCTGACTCATCTCTGCTAGCAGATCCCAGAAACAAAAGGTGACCCCCGTGATGCTCCTCACCCTGAAATGGTGGACTTAGCCTTATCCAGAATTATAGTCTGTTCTTGATAATGTACATACAGGCACTTGATTATCCATGGTTCAGATTAGATCCTAACCTCACAGTAGGCTCCCTGTGCTAAATGGTTTCATGTATTCCAGATTGCATTGCTACACGGAATTGATTTTTCTGCTCTTTAAAAATAGTCTATTTTGGACATCTTTCCCCCACTCTTAGAGATGTACTTATTTTTAAGAAATATAGTGACTCTAGAAAAAATAAATTCTGATTTCTGAAATGTAAGCAATCTGTTGTCTAGTTGTTGGGAAAGATGAGAGTTTTTCCTTGGGAAATTATTTTTTAGGCCAAAGCAAATTTGTTTCTTTTATTTTGAGACCCAAAATGAAACAATCAGTTTAACATCCAACTGAGATGTAAGAACTTTTATAAAAGTTGCCAGGTATGTAGAGTGCAACAGTTCATACATTGGCACCATCCAATATGGTAGCCACTAGCCACATATGGTTACTAAGCACTTCAAATGTGGCTGATGTGATCAAGAAAATGAATTTCTAAACTCATTTAATTTTAATTTAAAAACCAACACTTTCTTCAGTTGCTAAAAAGCTTTTTAAGTTTTAGAAAATTTGGGAACATGTTTACTTAGTCAACTATAAATATTATGTAATCTAAATACATGTCAAGAATAAAATATATAGATTTCATAAACTTAGCATAAAAATGTAAACTGTTTCCTTAACAATTTTATTCACATTGGTCACATGTTAAAATAATATTTTGATTATGTTGGATTAAATAAAATACATCATTAAAACTAAATTCACTGGATTCTTCCATTTTTATTTAATGCAGCTTAGAGAAGTTTAAATTACTTTTTTGGTTCATATTGTATTTCTATTGGAAAGCACTGTTATAAAGCAATTTCAAAAATATCAACCCATTTGTTCTTTACAACAACTTCATAAGTTGGTTCAAATAGGTATTATTATCCCTGTTTTAAAGATAAGGAAACAAAGGTTCAGGCAGCTGTGGCTCACCAAGCCTTGGAATGCGAGCCAGAGCCTGACTCCAGGGCTTCTAATTGAAATCCAGGGCTCTTCCAGTACATTAGATTGAATTGACTAAAGACAAAATTTAAGAAAGGTCTCTTGGACTCTGGAAATGAATCTGTTAATTATGTATCTCAACAGCTAAAGAAACCTAGCAAGTCTTAAAAATACAACATACACAAGCAAGTTCACAAGGGTATACAGATATAGACACTTGCAATATGTGTACTGTATTTATGTGGCCTTTCTGTCTATTTGGGGATCCTTCAGCAAGCATTTCTATACTATACCCAGGGTGTTAAATGTATTATATGGCCATATAATATGGGCATTCCTCTGTATCCTACAGAGAAATAATGAGGTTTGCCCAATAACTGCAAGGCTAACACCAACCTAACTGAAGGAAAGTAAAATGCAACGTAAACATAACAGCAAGAGAAAAACTATAAGGAGCCAAAATATTAAACACGAAATGCTAAGTTCATTACCTAAAAAAGAAAACAAGACAAAACAAAACAAGACTTTGCAGAAGATAATAAAAAATAAAACTAAAAAAAAGTGAAGAGAGACTACATTTTCATGAATAGAAACATAAATTATTGTAAATTGTCATATTTCTTTCTCCAACTAGCAATAAGGAACATTTTAAAAAGGATATGTGAAACTATGCCTTAAGGAATGCAACTAGAAAAATACAAACTGTATAGGATAAACACTTAGATTCTTCAAAAAAATGTATTTCATGAAGAACACATAAGAAATGGGGAGTTAACATAGAAATATAAAAAATATTTAAAACATACATCAACAATTATAATTTGTGACTTGTTTTAATATTGATTTTTAAAATCTATTAAAAATTAATTTAAATATTTTAAGCATATGGAAATTTAAACATTGGCTATGTGATGATGAATTGTTAAATTTTTAAGCTATAATAATGGAATTGTGTTTTTTAATACTCTTTATCTTTTAAAGGTATATTTTACATTGTAAAATATTTACAAATAAAACATGCCCTAAATTTGCTTCAAAATACTATAGGCAAAATCCTAAATTACTGTTGGTTTTATAAAGGTAAAAATAATTGAGGAAATAGAAAAATATATACCATTGTCTCTTGATATACTCAATTTTTTTAAACAAAAGCTTTTACTCAAGAAATTTTTAGATATATTCTTTTGTCTGTGATACAGTAAGTGGTATCAGACTAACTCTCTCACATCAATAACTAGAAATTGGCCAGAATATAAAAACAAAATGTAGAATGTGACCCTAAAAGAGGAGATGAAAATAAAATAATCCCAACAACTGCTCTTACTTTCTGACTAGAGCCTTATTTCAGAACATAAAGGTAGGAGGCGGGTTCCTTAGCAAAGTAAATAGTTCTTGCTGAGTTGAAAAAAACAGGGCTCTAAGTTTGGGGAGGCTAGGGTGGCTGGAATATGCAAGTTGGTGTATTTGAGAGAAGGGAGCTATGCTAAGAAATCTGAAAAAATACGTCCTGGAGTTTTGTATGAATACTAATCTATGTATGCATAGGGCAAAACTACACAAGGCTGGGTAAAGAGCAACCACTAAGGAATGATGAAGTACCAGGAAATTATAAACGGAACAGTTTCCAGGGCTCTCATGGGACTGGGAGACATTCAAATTCCATCCAAACAAGCAAGGGGCTTCAAACTCTTAGAGAATTCCACAGAGACCACAGAAAGACCACACCCTAATAGTTGAGCTAAAATCATACTAAAGTAAAGGTACCACACCACCCTAACAAAGCTTAAAAACAAACCTCAAATGACCAAGCTGATGTAGAAACAAATTAATACCCTGCCAGAATAAAGTTGAACACTTTAAATAAAAGCAATAAAATCCAGACATTTAACAAATAGTATCTAAATCTCTCACATCCAACCAAGAATTACTAGACACATAGAGATGCAGAAAAATGTTACCTCTATTCAG
>CM053510.1:74472189-75000997 GCA_028627145.1 Eidolon dupreanum
AAGGAAGGAAGGAAGGAAGGAAGGAAGGAAGGAAGGAAGGAAGGAAGGAAGGAAGGAAAGAAAGATCTAGAAATGATATGAATTGAAATTAGCAGAAAACACTTTAAAACAGATATTATAAATATGTTCAAGAATTTAAAGGAAAACATAAACACAATGGAAATTTCATGGTCTTTCTGGAAATAAATCTAGAGAAGATAAATCTAATCTATAGTGACAGAAGGCAGATACAATCAGTGTTTGCCTAGGGGTAGTGATGAAAAATTTACTGGAATGGTGCTCCAGAGGTTTTTGTTTGTTTGTTTGTTTGTTTGTTTTAGAGATGGAATATTATGTGATTTGATTGAGATGGTGTTTATACTCAAAATACATCAAAATTAACACATAAAATGGGAGCACTTTATTAGATATGTAAATTATGTTAAAAAGATTGATTTAAAATGTTCAAAAAATAAATAAGAACAAAGGGAGGAAAATTGATAAGGGTGTGAATGTTAGATTGACCATCAGTTGATGATTTGGGGGGCTGGGTGGTGACTACATCGTGATTTGCTTTGTTATTTAAAATTCTTTATAGTAAAAAATGTTTTTTAAAAAGAGGAAAAATAGGCTGCTGGTTTTGTCTGAAAGGCTATAATATTTTACATGATTTTTTTAAGCCTCTCTATAAACATTTTCTCTTTCTAAAAATGTATTCATTTTTCTTTTACATTCTCCAATCCTTATTTCATTCTCATGCCTTCTCATAGATATCCACTCTTCATAATCCATATCCTTGGATATTTATGGATCTTTGAAAAAATAGTTTTGCCTTCAGTTGGTATATATGTCTTTAAAATTTATATATTGTATTGCATAATACATATTCTGTTTCTTCTTTTCTGTTTCACTCAACACTATTTAGAAGACATATGTATCTATTTGTGATCTGATTGCTGAAAGGATTTATTTATTTATTCTCCTATTGAGGGATCCCTTAATTGCCTTCTATCTCTCACTTTCACACCCACATACATGTAGAGAGTTAAAAAAAATTCTTGTACACCTGTGTACTGTTTTCTGTGGAATTTAGCCAGCATATATATATATATATATATATATATATATATATATATATATATATATACACTTTTTATATATATAATTTCTATATATATAATTTCTCTATATATACTTTCTATATATATATAATTTCTCTCTATATATAATTTTTCTCTATATATAATTTCTATATATATAATTTCTATACATAGATAATTTCTGTATATATAACTTCTATATAGATAATTTCTATATGTATAATTTAATTTCTATATATATAACTTCTCTATATATAATTTCTATATATATAATTTCTCTCTATATGTATAATTTCTCTCTATATAATTTCTCTCTATAATTTCTCTCTACATATAATTTCTATGTATATATAATTTTTCTCTATATAATTTCTATATATATAATTTCTGCATATATATAATTTCTCTCTATATGTAATTTCTCTCTATATATAATTTCTGTATATAATTTTTATAAGTCCTTCCACAAAACCTTTGAATGGCTTTCCATCCTATTTAGAGTAAGAGCTAAGGCATCCAAATATAAACAATGTAATTCTCATCTGCCCCATTTATTGTTTTTACTTCATTTTCTCTTATTGTCCCTGTGCTTTCTGTTAACTGCCTAGAACTATTTTCTCCAGGATATGCACATGGTGTATCCCTCACAGGCCTTTGTTCAAATGTTCTCTTCTCGATGAAATCTTCCATAGGCACCAAATTTTAAATTGTACTATTCCTTTTTCTCTAGTTATCCCCTTCACTTTATTCTGCCTTTTTCTTCACCATATAATTTAACTTTTAAATTGTTTGTTCTCCTCGCTATCCATCAGACTGTAATCTTAATAAGGCAAATATTTATATACATTTTTTTATTCATTATGGATTTCACCAGCATCTAAAATAGTTTCTGGCCCATTATTCACACTCGAATATTTGTTAATTTGTTAATATTGCCAGATTCATCTATAGAATATCTGTACCAGTCTTTATTACTCTGAGTAACATGAAGATTCTCGTTCTCCTCATTCTAGTCAAATATTTGGTAATTCATACTTTCTAATTTTTTCCAATGTAATGAATATAGAATGTAATTATATTTTTGTTTCAATATTATTTCTTTTAATTACTGCTGAAGTTGAACATTTCCTTATATATTTATTGGTTGTTTGAATTTCTCCCTTTGTGAATTTCTAATTCATTACCTTTCTCATTTTTTAAAATGAATTTCTCATTTATATTGTTAATTAGCAAAGTTCTTTGATTATCTGATTATTCTAAACATTAATCCCAGGTTTTGAAATTGAAATCTGTTACCTATCTGATCTAAGATATCCTTCTATTAATTTTATTTATGGTATCCTTGATGAAACAATAATCATTTATTTTGATGTAGTCAGATACATCATTTCTTTTCATTTTATATTTTTATTTTTAAATAAATTTTATTGAGATATAATTTATATACAGAAAAATGCAACTTTAAAGTTCAAAGATTTTTGACAAATAAATCACCTTTGTAACCACACACAATAAAGACATAAAAATGTGCCAGGGACACATGGGGAGGAACTGAGTTATCTGGCTTCAGGGTGAAGGCTGGAAGGGCAGCTTTCTCCCAGACAGAAGTGCTGGTGGAGTCCATTGTTCATTTGTTGAGCCCTCCCCTATCCCGGTGCGCAGAAGTAGGTGGATGCCATACCTGAGACTCCATCAACTTGGGTAACACTGGTTTCTCTGCCCTGGTTCTTACCTGAGACCTCATCCCTTCCAATTTGGGGCCCACCCAAACTGCCTCCAGTGGGTTGTTTTATACAAATGTCCTGTCTTGGCTCATGCTGAGGACTTTCCTAAAATTTCTCAAAGGTTCACAAACCCCAAACAAGTAGTACCTGGCCTCAGCATGTCTTGTACATCTTGCTGAGCAGCCCCAAGCCAGGCACTAGCAGCAGCTGGTCTAGGTTACTAGATTGGGCTCTCTAGGCACCTCTAAGGCCAGTATGGATGGCAGCCATCTGTGAATTGCTTTGTGACTCTTCCCAGATGGTCTCCAAAGTACACAGGCTATGGCCAAACTTGGTCTGCAGCTGGGCTCCTCCCAAGAGGCCCTTGGGCCAGCACACCCTGTGTCAGGCTTCAACCAGAGCTATAGTACCACACAGGGCTGCATCTAAGGAAGACACACCTGAAGGACAGACTGAACAGGTACCAGAGCCATCCTGAAGTGAACTTGCTTTGTATGGTTGTCCCTCACAGGCCAGTCCTCAGCAAAATGATCATCCCTTCCATTGTTGTATAAACAGTAACCAAGGCTCAACTACAATAGGAGGGCATGCATAACCCATAGAAGGGACATCCCTGGAGCAACCAGCTCAGGTGACCAGGGAAGGCTACATAACTGGGCCCAAAAGCACACTTACTGATAAGATTGGGAGACTTAGAAATAAATACAAGTAGGCAACCAAAATGCAGAGACAAAGAAATATGTTGCAAATGAAAAAACAGAGCAAAGCTCCAGAAAAAGAACTAAACAAAATGGAAACAAGCAATCTACACATGTAGTGTTCAAAACACTGATTATAAGGCTACCCAATGAACTTAATAGAAGAGTAGATGAACTCAGTGAGAACTTTAACAAAGAGATAAGAAACATGAGAATGGAGAGAGAAACCATAAAAAAGAACCAGTCAGAAATAAAGAATATAATAACTGAAACAAAAAATATGTTAGAAGGAATCAACAGATTAGATGAAGCACAAAATCAAATCAGCAATTTAGAATATAAAGTAGCAGAAAATGCCTAATCAGAACAGCAAAAAGAAAAAGAATCAAAAAATGAGGGTAGTTTAAGGGGCCTTTGTGACAACTTCAAACATACCAACATTCACATCGTAGGGGTACCAGAAGGAGAAGAGAAACAGCAAGAAATTGAAAACCTATCTCAAGAAATAATGATGGAAAATTTACCTAATCTGGTGGAGGAAATAGACATACAACTCAAGGAACCTCAGAGAATCTCAAAGAAGATAAATCTAAAGGGGGCCACACCAAGACACATCATAATTAAAATGCTGAATGTTAAATACAAAGAGAATCTTAAAAACAGCAAGAGAAAAGCAATTAGTTACTTACAAGGAAGATCCCATAAGACTGTCAGCTGATTTCTCAACAGAAACTGCAGGCCAGACAGGATTGGCAGAAAATAAACAGTGATGAAAATTAAGAACCAATAGCCAAAATATTTTGCCTATTATTTAGAATTGAAGGGGCACATAAAGAGCTTCCCAGACAAGAAAAATATAAAGAGTTCATCATCAACAAGTCAGTATTACAGAAAATGTTGGAGGGACTTATTTAAGAAGAAGAAAAAAACATGTATCAAAAATATAAATAGTAAAATGGCATTAACTACTAATCTATCAACAAAGACTTCAAGTGAAAAATAATTAAATGCTCTAATCCAAAGATAGAGTAGCTTAATGGATAAAAACACAAGACCCTTATGTATGCCGCCTATAAGAGACTTGCTTCAAATTAAAATACACGTGCACACTGAAAGTAAAGGGATGAAAAAAATATTTCATGAAAATGAAAATAAAAAATAATCTGAGGTAGCAATACTTATAGCAGACAAAATAGACTTTAAAATAAAGGCTATAACAGACAAAGAAAGACCCAATAATTTCACTTCTGGGTATTTACCGAAGAAACCCAAAATACTACTTTAAAGGGACATGTACATCCATATGTTCATTGCAGCATCATTTACAATAGCCAAGATATGGAGGTAACCTGGGTGTCCATCAGTAGATAAATGGATAAAGATGAGGTGGTACACATATACAATAGAATATTATTTTACTATAAAAACAAACAAGCAAACAAACAAACAAACAAAACCTTGCCATCTACAGCAACATGGATGGACCTAGAGGGTATTTGTGCTGAGTGGAGTAAGTCAGAGAAATACAAATTTCATATGATTTCACCTATATGTGGAATCTAAAGAACAAAATAAACAAACCAAACAGAAACAAACTTCTAGATATGGAGAACACTTTAAGGATTGCCAGATGGGAAAGGGTTGGAGGGTGAGAGAAAAAGGGGAAGGGATTAGAAGTACAAACTGGTAATTACAAAATAGTCACAAGGATGTAAAATATAGCAAAAGGAATATAATCAATAATATTATAATAAATATGTATGGTGTCAGATGGGTACTAGATTTATTGGGTAATCATTTCATAAGTTATATAAATGTCTAATCGCTATATTGTACACCTGAAACTAATATTGTATGTCAACTATAATTGAAAAATTAAAAAATATTAATTAAAAAAAAGACATAATGTATATCTATCACTTTAAAAAGTTCATATTCTTTAAAGTCAATACCTCACCCCTTGTCTCAGGAAACCATTGATCTGCTACCTATTACTGTAGATTAATTTAGTGTATTCAGTTAATTTATGTACATGGAATCATATAATGTATACCTTTTCGTATTGCTCATTTTATTCAGCATAAGATTTTGGAGCTATATCTGTGTTGTGTGTATCAGTATATTTATTCATTCCTCTGATGATGAGTATTTGAATTGTTTATATTTTGGGGATTCTAAAAGTAAAGCACTAAGAACATTCATGTACAAGTTTTCTATGTGGATATGTGTTTTTATTTAATTAAGGTAAATACCTAGGGGTGAAATTTCAGGGTCAGATGCTTATCTTAATTTAACTTTATAAGTAACTGACAAACATTTCTCCAAAGTAGCTTTAATCAAATCTACCAATTTTCCACCACTTGTTTTGTGCTTTGAAGGTCTTATTTTAGAGGTCTTTCCTCACTCCAATGTCAAAAAAAAAAAAAAAAATCTGTATGTTTTAAATAACTTATTCAATTTTATCTTTTACATTTAGATTTTAATCCATCTCCCATTTTCCTTTGCAAATGGCATAAGATAAAAAGGAAACTACTCTTCTGCTTAAAGTGAGCCAGTTTTAGCTGTACAAGACATTTTATAGTCACTTCTTTCTCCACTGGTTTTGCAGCCACCACTATATTCTACTAAATTGCCATATATATATTCTCTGCATTCAAAGCATATAATTTGTTGAGTCTATCCCTGTTCACCTTTTTGTTTTAAATTTCTATGCCTTATAGTATGTCTTCATATGTTATAAGTCAAAAAGTAGTAACATACCTGCTCTTTTTTTTGTGGAAATTTATTTAGTTCTGAGCTCACTTATTCACGAACCCTAATTTTAAATATTTTTATTTACTTAAAAAATCTTACTGAACATTTAATTTTAAGTTCATTCAATATAAAATTAATTTGAAATATTAACAATATTAACTCATTTCAACCACAAATAGTGTAACTCTTCATTTGTATATTTTTTGAGTCTTCAAATTTCCTTATAAAGCACTGGAGCTCCATTAATTCCTAGATACTTAGATTTTTATTATATTTTGAATAGTCTTTTATTTTCTATTTTTACTTGTTCAAGTATTAAAAGAACATTATGTAAAATAACATTATTTTTATAGAATTCTCTTATTAGTACTAATAGTCTGATTTTATATTTTCTATATAATCTTATCACTTGTGAATAATAACAGTTTTCTATCTCCTTCCCCTAACTTTATATCTTTTACTTTTTTAAATTTCTTCTTATATTGGCCGGGACCTCCAATTATCTGTAGAACAATAACAGTGATTATAGGCAGCTTTGTTTTATTCCTATGCATCTAAAGTTTTCCAGTTGAATATAAAGTTTGATGTACATTTCATATATTCTTTAATTCCTTATTAATAGATAGTCTCTAATTACAAATAGATTTTGAACTTGATCTTATGTCTTTTCTGAATCTACTATATAATCATGTGATTTTTTGGTTCCTTTCATTTAAGGTAAAAATCCTAAATAATATTTATACGTTATTTTTATACATTGTTTATTTTAGGCTTACAGTTTATTTACAATCTCTACATCTATGTTCATAAGTAAAATAGGTATATACATATACATACATACATATGTGTGTGTGTGTGTGTGTGTGTGTGTGTGTGTGTGTGTATTTTGGTACTACATTTATCTAGATATTGGAACCAAGATTGTATTTCTCTCATAATTTGACATGGAAAAATATCTGTCCTTGTATGTTGTATGACACAAAAATTATCTCTTCCTTGAACTCACTTGTAGGTTGTACAAATATTTAGATTTTTTTTAGGGGGAGGAAGGGACATCTGTGGACAATAACAGATAATATAACATCTCTGTCATTGAAATCCCAGAAAGAGAGAAGAAAGTGAAGTTAAAAAAAAATACTTGAACAAATATGTCCCCAAACTTTTCAAATTTGGCAAAAGACACAAACCTGCAGATTTGAGAGTCTGACTGAACTCCAAACAAAATAAACCCCAAAACTTCATGTCAAGACACATAGAACCAAACATTTGAAAACTAAAGACAAGGAAAATAATCCTAAAACCAGACAGAAATTATACATTACCTATATAAGAAAAATAATTTGAATGACAACAGATTTCTCATCAGAAATCATGAAGGCCATAGGAAGTGACAGAACATTTTTCAAGTCCTAAAAGAAAAGAACTTTCACCCCAGAATTCTACATCAAGTGAAAATATTCTTCAGGAATGAAGGTGAAATAAAGGCAGATGCAGGAAAGTAAATGGAACCTGTCAGCAGACCTACTCTAAAAGAATGTCTAAAGAAATTCTTCAGACAGAAAGGAAATAATAACAGAAAAAAAAACATAAGCTTTAAGAAAAAGCAATGCCAAGAACAAACAAATGTGCTATTCTTCTTGAGTTTTTAAAACTATTTGATAGTTAAAAGTAAAATTATAACATTGTCTTATATAGCTTTTAATGTAACATTTATGATAACTATATCATAAAGGCAAGAGGGGAAGTAAACCTAATGGTGATAAGATATTTACAATTCTACTTGAAGTGGTAAAATACAGATACTAGTAAACTGTAAAAAAGTTATATATGTATATTATAATTCCTGAAACGACCATGAGAAAAACTATAGAAAGAGACTAAAACACACAGACATACTCCACAAAATATCTACAGAGAAATTAAAATGGAATCCCCCCCCCCCTAAAAAAACATTCAAGTATCCCATATGAAGACAGGAGAAGGGAAACAGAGGAATCATAAACAGAAGAAACAAACATAAATCCAAAAGTTAAGTGGCATATTTAAATCATAATATATCCGTAAATCCATTAAAAATGAATATTCTAAAGATACTGATTAAAAGAGAAATTAACAGGCAGGAAAAAAATGGCATAGATGATAGGAGCTCTGTTCATCCCTCTGGCGACCAAATCAAAGTTGTGACGGAAATAAGGAGCAACAGCAAGGAAAAATCACCTGGGATTAAGATGAACAAGCCATACAAAAAGGGAGAAATCCAAGAAATCACCCTGCAATGGCAAAAGGTAGTAACAGAGCAAGTACACCAGGCTGCAGGGGCCGGAGCAGCTGAATGAGAGGGAGGCTGTGGCAGAAGTAGGCGTCTCTTAAAGGAGCTGCCTCTGCAAGCAGATTTTTGTGGTGATCTGCTCACTCTGAGCACTATTTGGCTGCTCTCAGGGGGCACCAGGGACTTACAGGGAAACATCGTCGGAGTGAGGGCCCAGGGGAGACCGCTCTGCATAGAGGTGCCTGCAGTATTCATTGTTCCCTGTTGAGCCCTTCTCCTTCCCAGTGCACTGGACACAGTGCCGCCATAGCCGTGATGTCATCAAACTGGATAATAGAGGTCACTCCACCCAGAGGAATCCCTGAAACCCCACCTCCACCAACTTGTGGTCCCACCCATGCCACATACAGGTATATCCTCTGCGAATCAGGTGTTCGTTGCTGAGCAGCGCCTAGACTCACACTGGAAACAGCTGGCTTCCATTTCTGGTGTGGTCTTTTGAGGCAAATGTAAGTACAGCATCTGTGGATTGCTTGCTGAATCTTAACAGGTGGCCCCAAAGGAGTAGAAGCTTGAGCTAAATTTGGCCTGCAGCTGAACCCCTCTCAGGACTGTGCCACTGGACACCCACTTCACAAATACACACTAATAAGACCGGGAGACTTAAGAGCTTTGCTTAGAACATAGAAACACATACAGAAAGGCAGCCAAAATGGGAAGACAAGGAAGCAGAAACTATATGAGAGAACAGAACAGAGATACAGATAAAATGGAGTTAAGTAATCTAACAGATGCAGAGTTGAAAACACCGGTTATAATGACGCTCAGTGAACTTTTGGGAAGTGCAGAGAACTTCACCAAAGAGATAAAAAAAAAAAAAAAACATAAAAATGGAAATGGAAATTATAAAAGATAAACTGTCTGAAATGAAGAACACATTATCTGAGATAAGAAGTATATTAAATGGAATAAACAAAGGAATAAACAGAGTGAATTAAAAAAAGGATCAGATACCCTATCTAGAGGATGGGAAAGTCAAGGACACACAATCACAATGGCAAGAAAAAAAGAATCCCAGACTATAAAAATAATTTAAGGAGCACATGGGACACTATTAAGTTTTCAAAGATCTGTCTGATTGGCATAACTGAAGAAAATGAAGATGTTGAACAGCCGTTTGAAGAAATAATGATAGAAAACTTCCCTAACCTGGTGAAGGAAATAGACATAAAACCCCAGGAAGCTCAGAGAATTCCCAAAATCAGGGATACAAAGAGGCCCACACTAAGGCACATCATAATTAAAATGCCAAAGCTTAAATACAAAGAAAGAATATTAAAAGCAGCAAGAGAAAAACAGATAATTACTTATAAGGGAATACCCATAAGACTGGCAGCTGATTTCTCAAAAGAAACTATGCAGGACAGAAGGGATTGGCAAAATAATATTCGACAGGATGAAGACCCAGGATCTACAACCAAGAATACTTTATCCAGAAAAGCTATCATTTAGAGTTGAAGGACAGATAAAGAGCTTTCCAGACAAAAATAAGCTAAAGGAATTTATCACCACCAAGCCAGTATTACAGGAAATGTTGTAGGGACTTCTTTAAGAAGAAAAAACATGTATCAAAAACAGGAATAAAGAATGGTAACATCTACATTCCTATCAATAAGTACCTTAAATGGAAAAGAATTAAGTGCTCTAACCAAAAAATAGAGTGGCTGAAAGGATAAGAAAACAAGACCTCTACATATGAAAAGGAAGGAGAAGGAGAAAAATATTGCTTTGATGGACCTAGAAGGTATTTAAGTCAGACAGAGGAAGATAAACTTTGTTAGATTTCTCTTATACGTGGAATCTAAGGAATAAAAAGAACAAACTTATCAAAAACAGACTCTCAAATATAGTGGACAATTTGGTGATGGACAGAAGGAAGCGGGGTTTGGGGGCTGGGAGAAGCCGGTGAAGGGTTAAAGAAGTACAAATTAGTAGCTGATGGAGGGTCACAGGGATTGGGAACACAACATAGGGAATGCAGTTAGCATTAATACATTGGTTAGATGGAGACAGGGGAGGGAGAGAGCAATTGGGGAGATTGTTTTATGAACTATGTAGATGCCTAACCAATGTACTGTATACTTGAACCTAATTAAAATAAATAAATAAATAAATAAATAAATAAATAAATAAATAAATAAATAGAAACATTATGTGAGAAATCTCCTTAAAGTTAAGTTAGTGCATCTTATCTGATTTATCAGAAACAGGTGTACTAAGGCAAGTGAACATATATAATCCAGAAGGTATAATTCTACTTTATTCTTTGTATGAGAAGTGGTTCAGAGCTTAATTTTGAAGTTAAATTTACTTCTAATCATAGTGCTCTTATGTGTCCAGAGGCAAATTGCTTAACTTCTCTGAACCTTTGTCTCCATATCTTTAAAAATGGGGGGTGAGGGAGAATAGTATAACTTTATAAAATTATTATGAGTATTAACTGAGATCACACATGTACAACATATAATACAGCACCTGGGACACAGTAGACAGTAAATATCATCTATGACATAAACAAGGTTGGATTGAATTGAGGAATAGGATTAAGACTTGCAGATGGGTTTTGATTGTTTGATCATTTGTTTACTTTTAACCATGGATTATTATACAGGAGAGGTTTCCATCTCATAGAGCATTGAGCTGCATAAACTCTAAGGATAACTCCAATTCTAAAGTGCCAAGTGTTTATTATTTCATAATTAAACATCTTTGTTATTGGTTGTCCAATCATCATTTATTTGTTACTGAGGATACCCAACAAGTACCGAACCAAGTGAGGAACAACTGTAAGCATGACAGTGAAGAAGAAGGAACTGAGGAAGAGTACTCATTGCCTACAGGTCAGCAAATGCATAAATCAAGATGTATATAAATCAAGTTATCATATGGTACATGCACACAAAATAATGACTCTGTACTTGACATTTTGTAGGAATTATCTCATTTAAGTCTCATAACCTCATGATAGATACCTATTATCCCCATTTCACGGTAAAGGAAGTTTAGGCTTAAAGATATTTAAAAATTTACCTGAGGTTATATACAGCTACGAAGTGTCATAAACCCAGGCTATCAAATCCATGTTTAACCACTTTGCTACCTGCTATCGTACTTCCTCCTCCAGAATTTTAAGATAATAAATGTTATACTGTTTTTTTTTAATTCTTTTTCCTAATTTAATCCGGACAGAGTTGTGAATAAAGATTATGTTCATAATCACATGGATATGCATTAATGTCTTTGTAAAATCATCTGCTTTATTTTTCTAATGCTAAGTACTCACTTCAAGGCCAAAGATAATGTTAAATTTCTGACTACCCTACATAGAATGACAATCCTTGGCATTCCTAAGAAACCATAGCATAATACTATTAATGGTGACCAAATCATTTCAGATTATTAAAGAGAAAAACTCATTTCCAAAGTTGGTCATGGGAGAAGAAAGAAGGAAGTTTCTTTTAATCAATAATTATCAATGTTCTCTTCCCATGAAAATATTCTTTTTTTTTTTTAAGTTCTTTGGGAACTGTTAACTTCCAACTCTTAGGAATGGAGTAGGGGAGTACAAAGTGACATCAGTCCAGTGATATTATTTTCACTCTCTCTAATACCACTGAATAGTTTCTTGGCTAGTAAAAGTCATAGCTTTAAAATTCTCCCAATGAAAAATTCTCTGAATCTGATTTTGAATATATATTAATGTTAAATTGAACTGTCTGGCCCTGTTGTTAGGTTAAAGCTAACATTGTCAATTTGAAAAAGACTAACACTCATTCTTAGTACAAGATAATTTTTTGACTCCGGTGATTGACTATGTAGAAGGTGAAAAAAAAATCACTCCTCCACCCCAAATTTTGATAATACCAAATGATTTTCCCCAAAAGGTGCTCAAAGAAGGAAAGGAAAATAGAGATTCCATGGGTAGTACATTGAATAATTTTTGAAAGCCAATATTTCAACCATTGCCAGCCACCCTACGAAGAATTTACTCACTTTGTTTTAGGTATGATTGATCACTTTGTGCCAGCTGATATAGATAGCACATGTTATCCTTTCTTCAAGGAGTTTACAGTGTGCTAAGGGAGATAGTGAGGTAATCAGATAATTTTAATTTTGAATTGAGTACTTTCCTCACCCCAACCCTACACTCCCCCAAAGAATTGGACAAATTCTAGATTTAGGAATTAGCTCAAACCAGCTCCTTAAATAGTTGAATCTGTAGCTGGAAACCACAAGACTAGGAATAAAACTTTGTTTAGGCATCTCTGTAACAACTACTTAAGCCATTGGAGGCTCATAGAAGGGTGGAGATGTGTTGGAGAGTCTGCTGCCAAAGCTTCTAGCTGATTTCATCTGTGTCATCAGCATTAACATCTCACCTCCTTAGCAACTCGGAGCAGAGCTCAATTCTGACTTTTCACTCTCAGAGCCTGTCAGATGTAGAAAGTAATGTTTGTGTTTCTGACAAGGCATCCTTTTTTAGCTCTCTTATATCAATCAGTCTGCTGTGCCTTTTCTACAGCACTCTTCAGTGAGAATCACAAGGTACTTGAAAAACAAGACAGGAAGTAACTCTATGTCATGGAGTCCATCCACAGCAGATGAGTAATATGTAAGGAAATATTAGGTGTTCTGAGCATCCTCATCCCCTCCTCTCCTAGTTTCATAGTTAAATCTTGCCAGCCCATGTATTTGATTTATCCACACACTTTGTCCTGATGAAGAAAAGTTTAGAGAAGTGGGCTCTTCTCAAGGGCACTTCAGCCTTTGCCTCCAATCCATGAGCCCTTCAGTTGGGAAATTAGTACTTTGCTTCCTTGTGTCTTATTAGAAGTTTTCCCTTAACAGTTTTTTTTTTTTCTCCTCAAGATAATAACCTCAGGTCTATGAAAGGCTGCTTCAAACACTTGAGAATGTTTGAATACTGATTGAAAAGACCCAATGCACAAGAATCTCTTCAAAAGACACCAAAAAGATGTCTCCCAACTTCAAAGTAGACAAAAATGTTGTTTTTCCTCTTCGAGTTAAAATGTTTTCATTTTAATTGTTCACCATGTAAACAATTTCTATGACTATTACAAAAAGAGCTCAAATTTTATATCTATTTTAAATGCCTATTTTTAAAAAGACATTTCTGAATATAAAGATAAAATTATCAATGATCCTATACTTCAGAGATAATCAGCAATTGCTAAAATTCTGTTTTCTTCCTATAGTCTTGTAATTAGCAGTTGGAAACTCATAGTAAGAACAATGAGGGATCAAGTACTCCATGTCTCAAAGAAAGCTTAAATTATTTGGGGTTCAGTATTTCCTCAGGGTCTTTGACCTAATTATCTCATACAACAACAACAATATTCTCCATAGACTGGTGAATGTATAAGCAAATTACTGACAGGAAAGAAAGACTGGGTCCAAATTAAAAAAAATTGACTAGAAATGTGGTTCATAGGTCTCAAGAGGAGTGTACGGCTTTTTCTCTCTCTTTCCTTTGGGGTGGGAGATCTACTTTCCCCAACAAACCAGTGGAGGAAATACCAGTGGTGTTGAGGGAGAAAGAAGAAATTTAACAGTCCCTTGGAGTAAAACCTTGCCATTGCTGGGGCAGGAAAGGATTGAAAATGAGTAGTAAATTGGAAACAAAATTGAAATTTTAAAGCCAATTAAATTCAGTGGATGAGACTACATTAACTAATAACTGAAAGTAAACAGAAGCACTTATCTGTCCAAGATATTGTTGAGAGGCAAGAAAGGGAAGTTTGAGCATCTTCATATAAAGTTTAATATTCTCGAGGGATCTTTTGAATATAGAAAATATTATTTTGGGTTTAATAATTTGACTGATATTAAAGTTATTTAAATTATAAGTCTAAAAGCCTCATTAAGTTCAAGTTACAAATCGTATTAGTCATTTATATATCTAATAACTTTTAATAATAACTTTAAGGATCTGTAAATAATGTTTGGTCTCATTTATAAACATAGTTAATTAGCCACTTGAAATATGTTAAACTGAATTTGTAGATATAGTATATTTTAATTCCTTTCTAATATTCAGTTGTATGATTCCACAAACAGAATCTTTTTGAATACTAAAAAATTCTTATATACCTTAAATAATTCTTATAATTTAATAAGATAGTGACCCTAAAATTCTCTTATATGGCTAAATACTTTAAATGAATTTCAACCTAAACCCACAAGTATTAATTAATCATTCAATTATATTGTTTAAATTTAAGTTGTAAAATTATTATTCTGAAATAAACCTGTAAAGCATATAAAATATATGAAACATATATATGCAGATTCCTTATTATTATAAATATACTTATATTATGGTTCCTAGTCTTTTAAATTGTTCCATACTTAATTTAACATTTTTCTAGGATTAAAAAATGGACTATCACCAAGAAAGACATTTACTTGAGACTGCCTATTTATGAAGCAAGACACCATCTTTGTTCATTGAAGTTACCTATAACCAGAGATTTCAGCCAAGTCGAAATCCTGGAGACTTTTTATCTGCTAAGAACAATTCTTCTCACCCACTTCAACTATATATAACCCTGAACCCTTCTTTGTAATATTATGAATTATTTTTTATTCTGACTACTATCAGAAATGTACAACTTCCTCTTAAATTAAACACTTGATTAGAATTTTCATTTTTTCTTGCTCTCAATTTATGGACATGTATTTTTACCTAACTCTAAAGACATTTGTGCTTGATTGGATACAGAGATAAGCAAACATATTTTTTAACAACTAAGAGTGAAAGATTAAAATCTTTCTAATTGTTGATATATTGATTTCTTCTAGTAGTTCTGTCCATTTTAACTTCATATGCTTTAAGACTATGTTATTAAACACATGTAATTTTAAATTGTTGTATCTTCATAGTGAATTTAAATTTTAATAATTCCAAAAAAAATGCTCTTTATCTCTAGCTTTACCTTTTAATATAAAAGTCTATGTTGTTGATATTAACAAAGCTATACATGTCTACTTTTGATTTGAATGTACATGATTAACATAATATATCTTTTTCCAAGTTTTTAATTTTATGTTTCTATACCCTTATTTTTTGATATGTCTCTTGTGTACATAGTACATTTGAATTAATTTTAATTTAGTTAATTTAATTCATTTTCATTTTATATAATTACTGGCATGATTGGGTTTAAGCTTAACATCTTATTTTTGCTTTATTTTTTTTTATTTTGTCCTGCTTCTTTTTATATTTCTTTCTCTTTCTCTTTTCCTTCTCATATTCTTCAGTAGATAATTCCATTCCTCTCCTATGTTTAGAAGTTATGTAATAGATTTCTATATTTTTAAATAGTATACATTTTTCTAAGACTTGCTAAAAGTCATACAGTCTCAACATTTGTGGAAGTTCCCACAAAAGATAAAGTCTTTTGACTGCCTATCCAATGACTTTTACAAAAACACTGCATTATATGTTCATGAAAAATTATTTTTACCTGCCAAGATTATCTTGAATCCTGGAACCATGACTCTGTTCATCATCCTACATCACTTGTATACAGTAGAAAAGCAATAAAAGTATCTGAAATTTAATTCAAAGAAATTTATACTTGCCTATTTTTAGATGGGGTTAATAGAATTCATTAGAAGTATGTTTGGCTCAGGATTATCCAGATTATCTGGAACCATGAAAGTACTTTTTTTTTCTTTACCATCACCAATGATAATGGACAAAAAATGAAAAAAGTAATTCAAAATTACTGCTACCAAAGCATAAGTCAGAGAAAATCAAGTTGAGGTTTTTTTATTAGTTAAGACTCAATGCTAACAACAACAACAACAACAACAACAATAATAATAATAATAAGCATCCCATTCCAAATTTCAGAGAATTATCATGGTGAAGCATGTTACCTACCACCCTAAGCCTTAATGAAAGATACCAGTTCAGAGGATCAGCCCTACCACAAACCAACTCCTCCATTAAGCCCTATCAATATGAGGAAAGAACTTGGTAAAAGAGGTTGTTTGTGGCCGTTACAGGGTTTATGAAGAGAAGCTCTTCCCTGCCTAATCTTAGAGGAATTTCTTTCCCCATATTTAAGAGAAAATTACTATGTAAAAATTGAAGGTGCCAGTAACATGGGAAGACTGCTATTTTATTCCATGGTCGGACATTTGATTCACTAGGAAACATCTATTGTGCTACTGGATGCAGTAGAAACAAGACCTGAGATGAGATGACATAGCAGGAGACTACCAGTGATGAGTGGAGACAGGATTGCCATCCTTTTTTCCCAGTCTTGAAGGATTCAGAAAATAGTTCCACACAGGCATGTACTCTAAGTATAGACCACAGAGTGTTGAAGAAATTAAGAGCTACAATCTCTACACAACCAACATAACAGGTTGAGAATGGCATATCAAAGCATAATACCACCTCCTGGGAGTCAAGAGGAAGATGAAGCCAAATCTCATATTACCAAGGACTAAGGAAGCTGCTTTGGGGGGAGTTCCTCATCATCAAGGCATGCGAGAGTGACCATCCGTCTTTTTAGAGTTCATGGACAATTAGCTATAACAGGCATCATGTTAATCTAAGGGCAAGACTGCAACATTGCCAGTCATAAAGGCAAGTTGTCTTATTTTCTTTCTCCTGTTCCAGCACCTGAGAAACTACTGCCAGGAATAGAAAAAAGGTAGAACTACCTGAGAGACAGCCTGCACAACAATCATCCTCACTCCAAGACAGTAAATTTCCAGCCAAGTTGGAGAGAAAAAGACTACTTTGGATATAATATGAAATGTAAGCTTTAAGATTAAAGTGTTAGATCTCAGAAATGGTTATTTAAACCATTTAAATAACCAGGCCTAGATATCATGAAGTGGGCCACTCTCCTATAGTGAGGACAGTTATAAAAAAAAATTAAATGCTTTCAAATTTATATCTCTAGCAAAATAAAGTTTATCAATAATTTGGTTGTATATATATATATATATATATATATATATATATATATATATATATAAAGTATATATATATATATATATATATAAAGATTATAAATTTTATCCTTCCCCAGTCTCTCATTTCTATGTGGTTCTTAAATCAAAATTGACCAAGAAAGAAAAGCAGGTTTCTTAAATTTCTTCATTGATTACAATCTTAGTTCTGAATAATCTTATGTAAAACCTCTCATCCTGCTTTCAATCATACAAGTTTTGTGCTTTGACTTACCCTACCATTTACAACCCCTTTTAGCCCTTAGACTCAACATTTGGCACAACTTCCCTGAATATGACCTTTTGATTTTCTCTTCAACTGTGATTCGTATTTTCCCTTTAGTTCCAGAGCCATCAATCATCCTGGGTCAACATCTCACCTAATTTGTCTTGACATCTGGGCTCCAGGCTAGAATGCTACACCAGGCTTCTAAAGGTTCCATTAGTTTTGATGTATACCAGATCTATGGAGTCTTACAATGCTAGAACATTAAGAGTTCCCTTTCACCAGAGAGACAGCCTTCTTGTTGCTTTTGTTCTTAAATCTTAAGTTACTGTTTGAAATTCTCTTTAGTGTCCAGATATTTCTGTACCTAAGAACTCATTGTTCAGAAGGTATCAGACAGGGTTAGCCCTATTAGGACTAAACTCTGTTCAACATTGATAGCTACTCAGAAACATGATCCAGTAGAAATTCTCAGTTTTATAGTTAGTCAGAAAAGTCATTCAAAGTGAAGATTTAATTGAGAACTTTAAAAAAGTAACTTAAATATTAGTTTTAACTAAAAGCAAATAAAAATATATACTGATTTACCAATCTTACAACATAGGGCCACAAATTGTTCTTTGAGTATAGATGTGCTGTTTAAAGTTCTGCTTAGTTTTTATTGCATAAATAGCACACTATGCATATGTAGGGGATAAAGGTACATGCTGTGAATCTTAAACTGGTATAAAAAATAAAGTTAATTTTAAAAATATATTATGCATGCGATAAATAGTTGAAATCATAAAGTATGCCGCCTTTTCAGATTGGCTTCTTTCACTTAATAGTATGCAATTAAGGTTCCTCCATGTCTGTTCATGGCTTGAATGCTCATTTCTTTTTAGCACTAAATAATATTTCATTGTCAGGATGTAACACCATTTTTTTATCCATTCACCTACTGTAGGACATCATAGTTACTTTCAAGTTTTGGTAATTACAAATAAAGTTTCTATAAACATCTATGTGCAGGTTTTCATGAGGACATAAGTTTTCAACTTCTTTGGGTAAATACCAAGGAGTACAATTGCTATTGATTATATGGTAAGAGTATATTTAGTATTATAAGAAACTGCTGAACCATTCTGTATTCCCATCAGCAATGAATGAAAATTCCTATTGCTCCACATCCTTACTAGCATTTGGTGTTGTCAGTGTGATCTGAATTTTGGCCATTTTAATAAGTGTGTAGTGGAATCTCATCAATGTTTTAATTTGCATTTCCCTGATGACATATGATGTGGAGCATCTTTTCAAATGGTTATTTGCCACCTGTGTATCTTCTTTGGTGAGGTGTCTATTAAGGTCTCTGGCTCATTTTTAATCAGGTTTTTTTGTTTTCTTATCGTTGAGTTTTGTGTATTTTGGATAATTGTCCCTTATCAGATATGTCTTTTGAAACTCTTTTCTCCCAGTTGGTGGCTTATCTTCTTCTCAATCTCTTGACATTGTCTTTTAAGGAACAGAAGTTTTTTTTTTTTTTTAATTTTAATGAAGTCCAGCTTATCAATATACCTTTTATGAAATGTGTCTTTGGTGTTGTATTTAAAGGGTCATTGCCATATCCAAGATTATCTAGATTTTCATGTATGTTATCTTCTAGAAGTTTCATAGTTTGTATTTTACATTTTGGTCTGTAATCCATTTTAAGTTAATTTTTGTAAAGGATGTGAGATCTGTGCCTAGATTTTTTTTCTATTTCTATGTCCAGTTGTTCCAGCCCCATTTGTTAAGACTATTTTTGCTTTATTTTATTGCCTTGGCTCCTTTCTCAAAGTTCAGTTGACTATATTTATCTGAGACTATTTCTGGGCTCTCTAATCTCCATCGATCTACTTATCTATTCTTTCCTCAATACCACATTGTCTTGATTATTGTAACTTTTTAGTATGTCTTAAAGCAGAGCAGTGTCAGTCCTCCAACTTTGTTCATCTCTTTAACATTGTGTTGAATATTCTGAGTCTTTTGTCTTTCCATATAAACACCAGAATCATCTTGTTGATATCCAACAAGATGCTAGGATTTTGACTGAGATTACATTGAATCGATAGATCAAGTTGGGAAGGACTGACATCTTAACAATATTGAGTCTTCCTATATATGAACATGGAATATTTGTCCTTTATTTACTTCTTTTTGATTTCATTCACCAGAATTTTATAGTTTTCCTCATATAAATCTTATACATATTTTATTAGATTTATACCCAAGTATTTCATTTGGGGGGGTGCTAATATAGATGGTATTGTGTTTTTAATTTCAAATTCCACTTGTTCATTGCTGGTATATAGGAAAGTGATTGACTTTTGTATATTGACTTGTATCCTGCAATCTTGGTATAATCACTTATTAGTTCCAGATTTTGTCAGTTCTTTTGGATTTTCTACATAGCTAATTCTGTCATTTTAAACAAAGGCAGTTTTATTTCTTCCTTCTCAATCTGTATAACTTTTATTTTATTATTTCTTATTGTATTATCTAAATTTTCACAATGATGTTGAAAGGAGCAGTGATAGGAAAGATATACTTGTCTCTAATTTTATGGGAAAGCTTCAAGTTTCTCCTAATTATGTATGATGTTATTAGGTTTTTGTAGCTATTCTTTATCAAATTGTGGAAGTTCCTCTTTATTCCTAGTTTACTGAGAGTTTTTATCATGGTGCTGGATTTTATCAAATTTTTTTCTGCACTTATTGATATAATTATGTGAATTTTCTTTTTAACACTGTTGATGTGATTAAATCAATTGATTTCAAATGTTAAACTACCCTCGTATACCTAAGATAAATCCTACATGGTCATGATGTATAATTATTTTTACACAGTGCTGGATTTAATTTGTTAATATTTTGTTAATATTTTTACATCTGTGCTCATGAGAGATATTGGTCTGTAGTTTTCTTTCCTTGTGATATGTTTGGTTTCAGTATTAGGGGAATGCTGACCTCATAAAGTGAGTTAGAAAGTTTTCCCTCTGCTTCAATTTTCTGAAAGAGATTGTAGAGAATTGTTATAATTTCTTCCTTAAATGTTCAGTACAATTCATCTTTGCACCCATCTGGGACTGATTCTGTTTTGAAAGGTTATTAATTACTAATTCAATTTTTTAAAATAGATGTAAACCTTTGTATTTTTTTTGAAGTATGATTTTTGGCAAATTGTGTCTTTCAAAGAATTGGTTCATTTTATCTAGGTTATCAAATTTGTGGGCATAGATTGTTCATACTCTTTCTTTCTTTTTCTTTTTTTGTTCCCGGTTTTATTAAAACATGATAGATAATTAGTTGCTCATATTTGCATTGTACAATTCAATGAGTTTTTTCAATTATAGTTAGTATACAATAATATAGCAGCTTCAGTTGTACAACACAGTTATCAGAGATCTACATAACTTGCAAAGCGATCAACCTCACTAAATCTAGTACCCCACTTCGCCTTACATATTTATCGCAACATTATTAACCATCTTCCCCATGCTACACTCTACATCTCCATATCTATTCTTCAACTACCCATTTGTACCTCTTAATCCCTTTGCCTTTTTGCTGCCCCCCTTAATCCCCCTCCCATTGAGTAGCCCTCAAAATATTCTCTGTATCTATGAGTTTATTTCCACTTTTATTGTTGCTTTTGTTTATTTAGTTCTTTAGATTCCACATATATGTGAAATCATGCAATATTTGTCTTTGTCTATCCAACCCATTTCATTCAGTATAATACCCTCTAGGTCCATCAAGCAATATCTTTCTCCATGCCTTCCTTTTATTCTGTGTGTGTCTTTTAATCTGAAGTGAGTCTCTTGTAGGCAGCATATGTAGGGATCTTGTTTTCTTATCCATTCAGCCACTCTATCTTTTGATTGGAGCACTTAATTCTTTTCTACTTGAGGTACTTATTGATAGGAATGTAATTATTACCATTCTTTATTCATGCTTTTGATACATGTTTTTCTTCTTAAAGTCCCTCCGACATTTCTTATAATACTGTCTTTAGCTTATTTTTGTCTGAGAAGTTTTTTATCTGTCCTTACACTCCATATGAAAGCTTTGCTGAATAAAGGATTCTGGGTTGTAGATCCTGGGTTTTCATAACATCAAATATTTTGTGTCAAACCCTTCTGTTCTACATAGTTTCTGCCAGTCTTATGGGTGCTCCTTTGTAGGCAACTAACTGCTTTTCTCTTGCTGCTTTTAAGATTCTCTCTTTGCATTTAACCTTTGGCATTTTAATTATGATGTGTCTTGCTATGGGCCTCTTTGACTTCATCTTTTTTTGGACTCTCTGAGCTTCCTGGGGTTTGTATGTTTATTTCTTTCACCAGGTGAAGGAAGTCTTCTATTATTATTTCTTCAAAGGGCTCTTCTATGTCTTGTTTTTTTCAGATACCCCTATGACACGGATATTTTTACATTTAATAGTGTCCCATAGCTCCTTAAATTATTATTATAGCCTTGGCTTCTTTTTTCTTGTCATTCTGATTGAGTGTCCTTGCTTCGCCATCCTCTATATAGGTCATTTGATCCTCTTCTTTATCCATTCCATTTATTTCATCTAATATACTCTTCATCTCAGATAATGTGTTCTTCATTTCTGACTGGTTCCCTTTTATAATTTCCATTTCCATATTTCTATTTTTATCTCTTTGTTAAATTTCTCATTGAATTCATCTTTATAACCAGTGATTTGAACTCTGTATCTGTGAGATTGCTTGATTCCATTGTTCTGAGATTTCTGTTCTATTCTCATATGATTTCTGCTTGTCTTCCCATTATGTCTGCCTTTCTGTGTCTGTTTCTATGTACTAAGCAAAGCTCCTAAGTCTCTCAGTCTTATTAGTGTGGCTTTGTGTAGCAGGTGTCCAGTGGCATAGTCCTGAGAGGGGTTCAGTTGCAGATCAAGTTTAGTTCCAGCCTGTGCCCCCTCTGAGGCTACTTGTTAAAAATCAGCAAGCAATCCATGGATGCTGTGCTTATAGTTGCCTCAAGAAATCACACAAGAAAATGAGGCCTGGTGTCACCAGTGTGGGGCTTAGAGCTGCTCAGCAAGGAGCACCTGACTCACTGAGGATATACCTGGATGTGGCTTGGGTGGGGCCGCAAGTTGGGGGAGGCAGAGTTTTAGGGAATCGTCTGGGCTGAGTGACTTCTGATATCTAATTTGATGATGTCTCAGCTATGGCGGCCCTGCATCAGCACACTGAAACGGGGAGGACTCAACAGAGGAACAATAGATACCTACGGCACTTCTTTCCAGGAGAGATCCTTGCCTCCAGCCCTCACTCCGACAATTCATTGAACCCCTGTAAGCCCCTGGTGCCCTCCATGCAGCCGAACTGGTGCTGGTGCTCAGAGTGAGCAGGTACATCACTCTGAAAGTCCACTCGTGGACACAGCCCCTTTAAGAGGCATCTGCAGCTCCTGGCTGCTGCTGCCACAGCCTCTGTCCCACTCAGCAGCTTGGGACCAGGAAGCCTTGTGTCTTTGCCCTCTCCTACCTTCTCCTGTTGCAGGATGATTAATTATTTCTCTCCCTAGTTTTAGTGATTTTCTTCATCTAGATCCCAGGTGATTTTCCTTGCTCTTTGCTCTGTGTCTCTGTCACAACTTTGTATCAGTTGCAAGAGGGATAAACAAAGTTTTTATCATCTATGCCATTTTCCCTCATACTATTTCTTTACTAATCCCCTTAATGTCCATAGGATCTGTAGTGATATCTTGCTTTCATTTCTGATATTAGTAATTTGTGTCCTCTCTCTTTTTTCTTAATTAGCATGGATAGAGTCATATAAATTTTATTGATCTTTTCAAAGGACCAGTTCTTGGCTTCATTGATTTCATCTCTTAATTTCCTGTTTTCAATTTTATTGATTTATCTTCTAATTATTATCTAATTATCTAATTATCTAATTTTTCTTTTGTTACTTTGGTTTTAATTTGCTCTCTTTTTTCTAGTTTTAAGGTGGAAACATAGATTATTGATTTTAGATTCGTTTTCTAATCATTCAATGCTATAAATTTCCTTCTAAGGGACTGCTTTTACTACAGCCTTATTAAAACAATTTTTAACAAGTAGTTTTTTCATTTTAATTTAGTTCAAAATATTCTTTTAAATTTCTCCCAAGAGTTCTTCTTTGATCCATGTGCTATTTAGAAGTGTGTTGTTTAATTTCCATGTATTTGAGGATTTTATACTTATGTTATTGATTTCTGGTTTAAATTCCTTATGGCCCAAGAGCAGACATTGTATGATTTCTATTCTTTTAAATTTGGTAAGGTACATTTTATGGCTCAGAATGAGATCTATCTTGGTGAGTATTCTGTGTGAGTTTGAGAAAAGTGTTCCATGTGTAACCTGCTGTTGTTAAAGCATCATCCACAATCTCCAGTTTTTGTTTTTTTAAAGTGAAGCCAAAATGAAGTTGTTTATAAAGTAAGATAAGTGCAGAATTCTGTATTTTTAGATTTCTTAGTCAGTCTGTTAAATAACCCTTTAAAATAATCTTTTAAAATAACCTTTCTTTATTGAGTCTTTTGGAAGTATTTCAACTTTGTTTTCAAATAAACAACACTTTTCCACATTCATAATCCATTGCTTTATACAGTATCAAATTAAGTTGTATAATTATAATTGAGGTGTAACTGGAATAAGTAAGTCTAAAAATAAACTCAGACAATTCTTAGTGAACTCATAATTTTTCTGGGCAGAATTGCATAGACTTACTAGGAAAAAGCCTAGTAGTTACAAGTACTCACTTCTCAATGAGCATCAGTCATAATATCTTTCAGGGGGAATAACCCAGCAAGTCAAGTAAGTAGAGGTATGTTAAAAGAGCTCTTACTATACACAATAATATTAATAATAATTCTTTATTATTTATATTATTTATTATTATAAAATTATTTATATAATACAGCATGCTATCACATGCATTACTAGACACACAAATATACCACTCTTGGCAAATACTTTTTTCAAACGTTTACTAAATATAATAAATGATATTCAAACCAAATTATAAATGTCTATAGTTATTTCTCATTCTTTTTGCTTCACTTTAATCTTATTAGAATTGAGGTGTCTTTAAAACTTTGATCTTTCTCCAAACAGTTTACAAGGAAACAAGAAGAATTAAAATGGCAAAAGAAAAAAACAAGTGATAGTATACTAATAATTAAGATATGTATAAGAAATTATGTATTTAATTTCTAAAAATCAGGAAAGGTTTCATGAAAGATAAATGATTCCTCTATACTACACTTTGAATAAAATAATGGTCATTTATGATTTCAATAACTAAGGGAAAGGTGGAAAAGAATGGCAGTTTCTCAGGGGTGAATGTTATAAACAGAACATAGGAAAGTATAGAGTGTATTTTAGAACATAGAGTATGCAGGGAAAAGAGGAAAGGAAACTGAAAAGGATGGTTTAGAATGAGGCTGTAGAGCACAGCTCCAACAGTCTAGGAGGAAAATCACAAGAGCCCAAAAGTTCCATTCTAGAAAGACAACTGAGTAACTCCAGAAGCCACTGGTATAGATTTTATTGGGTTTAGATTTTCTGAATCAAACTGAAAAAGATTTATCTTTTCTCAGCCTGGTGATTTTAAGTTTCCAAAACCAGAGCCTCAAAGACAGGAAAACAGAATCGTTAGGAAGATGGGCCACGCATTGCAAAGGTGTGAAGCCTCTAGCCAGACCATTTATTCTAGTCATGTTTTCAGACATAAGACAATTGTTCATGATGAAAATTTGGGATTCCACAACAGTGTAACAAAATATAGATAGTGTTGTTAAGAAAAGTTTATTTCCAATAATTAAAGGGGTGATCAAATGGTAGTATTTGGAGTTACTTTTGGTATAAGTTCTCAGTGGACGATGTAGATGAAATATCCTTCTTTTCATGGGATATTTTAGAATTTGGTTTACTATAAAATATGAACTCTAAAGTTAATAAACAAGGTGGCATTTGATGCCAAAGATTAAATATTTACTGATAAAATATACAGTGATGAAAAAGATTTCAAATAGGCAATAAATGATATGGTTGCAGCTCTATATTAAATATTATTTTTACTGGAGAAAAAATAAAACTTAGAGCAAGGGAAAAAGTTAACCCATTGTTGTGGATCCTGAGGCTGAACTCGTGAAGATCACCAGATATTACTTTTAAAAAGATAAGTAAATGTCAGAGGTTTTATTTAATCTTTGAAATGATTCATTTGTTTTGTGGAATAAAAAATACTAATATCCCATACTTCACTCAGCCATGGTTGATTCTTTCTTTCACAGGCCTCTTGCAGCTAGCCTTTCCTATTTCATCCATGCTATCTATCTGTAGTAATCCTATGGCACAATTATTATGAGAATATGCCCTACAGCTAGTCTGTCTAGTTTCAAATTCTGACTCTGCCAATTCCTATTTGTGTTATTTAACTTCTCTGTTGTTCAATTTACTCATCCACAAAATTAATATATTAATAGTACTACATCATAAAATTCTATACAGATTACATTAATAGTAGTACATCATAGGTATCTATATGGTATATATATGTGTGTATATATGTGTACATCATAGGTATCTATATGGTATATTTATGTGTATATATAGTGTATATACATATGTATATACACTATATATATGTGTGTGTGTATGTGTATATGTGTGTATATAGTATATATATACATATATACACTATATATATGTATATATATATATAGTGTGTGCCAGTCCATATATACACTATATATATATAGTGTGTGCCAGTCCACTAACACATGGACTTTTTTAATTGACCAGGGCAGTTCAAAGCAGCATTGTTCAAAGGTCAACTGGCAGTTAGGAATCCATTTTTGCAGAGGGCTGACATAAGTTATATGCAAATTTTGGGCTCAGCCTAGCAGTAGGTTCTCCCAACTCCCATGCTGTTGAATGGTCAACTGTACATATGTATATCACTTAGAACACAGAAAATAGTAGTTTTCCCATTATTGTTTTTCATGTTCCTCTTTAATTATCCAAATGTCACCCATCTTTTAAAATCTAATTTAATTTTTTTTATGAGCTCTCTTGATCAGGGCAAACGTTCCCTAAATACGTATAACCTCTTAGGCCTGTACCTCTGTTTTAAAATCTAATCACTTATTTTGCACTGTTTCAAGTTTTTTAAATGATTTTCCTAATACATAATTCTCCTAGAGATAGAGACAGAAACTAACTTTTTAAAAAATCTCTTTTAGCTGTATATACCCCTAGAAAAGGATAATATCAATAGTGTGTGCCATAAATTTTTGTATTTATGGAGAGACTAGTATGTTCATTATGCTGAAAACTGAACAAAGCTCCCCATCCTTTAGCTTAGATAGTAAGGGAGGTGAGTATATGTTCCTTATGTGTTAGCTTACAGTTGGTCTGAATAGATCTGCTCTTGATAAACTATTATTTAAGATGAACGGATGGACCAACATGAGACCTGAGGGAAAAAATTCCTGCAGAACAAAAGAGAAGAGTTTACCTCTGGAAATGATTTACTACACAGAGTGGAAGCAACTTTTAGAAGATATCTGTTTCACATTATTTGTAAGGCATAGGAAAAAACTATGAAAGAAGAATGCATTGGGATGAAAATCCAAGAGGCAAGATGCTGATGATGAATATGAGTCAAGAGAATCATTATGTTAAGAAAGTGGGGGTGGGAAGAGAGAGAGTGAGAGGAGAGAGAGAATGAGAGAAAGAAACAGATACTGTGATACTACTCTGCATTTTAATTCTATTTCCTTTAAACTCCATGTAATAGAGAGAAGCTAAGTGATTTTCTGCCATCTGAGACTTATGTTCTTAATTAGACTCATTTATGTAACAACATTAAGAACATGCAACTGGTGAAGGCAATAGAAAGAAACAAGGAACAGTTGAAGGTCAATGTTTTGCCTGGGTAAACAGAGATAATAAGAAACCATTTTTAAAAATCTCAGGATCGTAGGTCATTATCAAGAAAATTTTAGACATGTCATTGCTTCAGGATAGGGAGGCCTTCTTTTAAGTCAGGTCCAAAAGACAACTTTCCTTATAGGTCTCCAGAGAGGGAGATTCTGATTATATAAATAGGTTCTACAAATGGAACTATTCTGCCCATCATATTTCCAGCTGAAATCCTATATTCTACAAAGAGATTTTCCCAATAAGTTAAAGCAAGATACAGGCTTGTGGCCAAAATCTCATAAAAATCACTAGAGGGAAAGTTATAAAACCTGAAATTTAGTTCCATCCTTTTCTGTTAACTTCTTCAACAATTCTGTCCAAACCACCAAACTTCTGGGGCTCAGTTTCCAGAGCCTGAAAAGAACAAGCATAAGCCTTAGCTCCCAAAATGAAAGTGAGAACGAATAATAATTCATCAGCATTTTGAGGCAAAAGTTCTAACAAAGCACATTGGGAGAAATGTCAGCTTAGATGATTGTAGAAGTTTTGATTAAGAGTTTGCCCACATCTTAAATAAACAAATAGTGACCCTCCTTACCACCCAGAATGATTTTTCCTTGAATGGAATTATTACTCAGTGAAAAGATAAACACTGAAATTTAAAGCAGAAATGTTCTATGCATTGAAATTAAATCATAAGAAATAAACCAAGAAAATGAAGAGGTAGAAGAAGCAACTCCTTGATGCCTGTTGCTTCTCCTTGGTTCACATACTCACAATTATTTTATGCCATTTTACAGGTTCTTCTCTCAGCATGGGGTGAACTGCTTACCATCACATTGCCTCCTAGTAAATTCCTCATCTACCTTCAAATACCTCCTTCTCTATGAAGCCTGTTCCAGCTCCCTCATCATTGCCCTTTTGTCATAGCTGGCATCTCTGATTCTATTATAGCTCATCTCAGGAGGCAACAGCACTAGCCTGAAGCCAAAATCCCAGGCTTCAAATTCAGGCTTTCCCTTACTTGGGCAGGTTATTTAACCTCATGCCTCATCTTAATTTGGGACACTAATATCTGCTTTCTTGGCACGATGTGGTGAAGAATAAAAAGACAATCTGTCCAAAGCTTTGTGCAATGTATGGGACAAAATACTCAAATAATAAATTGCTTGTTTTTGCCACATTTTAAAAATTTCTCTATTTGGATATATTTTGTTTATCTTTGTATCATAGCACCTAGCATGGCACCTAGTACAATATGGGTAATTAAAATATTTTTTTTCCATTTAACAAATGAATGAATATGTACAGTGTTTCATGCTTTAAAAAGAACTTTCTTTGATGTGGTCTCACTGGTACTTTTCACCAACCCTCAGAGAGTAGCGAGAAAGACCCAGAGTTACTCCTTGGAAGAATTGCCTTTCTCTGTCTCCATATACAACTGCCAATCATGGGACATCTTCTGAGCTCAAAGATGATAACAGGATCAGATTGTACTAAATAAATTATTTCTGGTGATGTTATAGTTTGAAGAAACTACCAAGGGGCATAAAACAGATGGAGATTTTTCAGTCAATAGTAGCACTGCTAGAAAGGTTTACCAACTCCTGGTATGAAATTCCAGAAGCTGCCCTTATTCAGTCCTTTATCTTGTGTTCCAACTCTTTCTAGAAAATGTTAATGAGTCATATTTTATAGCAGATAGGGCACTGAACTGGGCATCACTAGCCCTGAGACTATCTCTGCCATTAGTACGTATGGCCAAATCTCTTCACCTTAATCTGAGCTTCAATACCTATTGAGTGGGAACAGGTGGTAACCTATTCTGCTTACCTTACTAGGTTGTTGAAAACACAAATGAGATGATTTCTGCAGTGAGACTTGTAAACTACAAAGCAAAGAAAAAGCTGTAGTATTCCCCATTTTCCAGGCAGTAGATCACTTCCCTTGGTATAAAAGGTAAAAAGTTGAGTTAGACCCAGCACACTTCCATTGGCCAATACCTAGTAAATACAAACTGTCTCTCACTCTTGCCAGGTTCTCCACTTGTGTCCTGAACATTTTTGCTTTTGACAACCTCACAGTCTACTTCCTGACCTATTTGATCTCTTTGGCCCCTAACCCCTAGACATACTGCCTGTCTGTAGTCTAAAATTCTCCTCACATAGCTGACATTTGATATTGCTCCACTAGGACTGCTACCTTTGAAAAATGAGTGTGGCAGGAACTTTGGCTTTTCTGAGTACATATGTAACAAGGGTGGGCCTACAGACTCAAGATATAGGCCAGCCACACAGTCGAAGGAGGAGCTGTTCTTCTGGTCAGATTCTGACCCACGCCCTTTCATTCTCCTTGCTCAGAATATGTTTTTTAAAGCATTTTTTATTAGCCAATGCTAAGTCACAATGACACAATCCAAAAGCAAAGCATGGGGACAGTTCATGCTGGGAAGTGTTATTAGCTTTCTCTAGCTGTATTATTTTTTACGTTTATGCTGAGGAAATTCTCATGAGATCAAATGACTGGGAAATGTTTCCAGAGCTCAAGCTACTCTTTTTCTTGAGATAACACTGAATGAGGAGAAACAGCATAGATTCCCTGGGGCAAATATTCCACTAGCAATTGGGAGTGTGTTCCCTTTACCTCTCCCAAACCTTTTTTTTTCAGAACCTTCTTTGGCTTCAAGGGTTTTACCCGATTTCTGTTGGAGTTCATACAAAGTGCCTTCAAAGGCCTGAAAGAAAATCTACAAGTCAGAGGTAACCAAGGCGTGAGGTAAAATCACAATATTCCATAAGGAAATCTATCAAAGGTAGAATGAAGGTTCAAGAAAACTTGCTCTGGATATCAGGTAATTTTGTTCCATAAGTCCTATTGACCAGTTTGTTTTCATCAGATAAAAGAGAAAGGCAGTGGAAGCCCTGGACAAGCAAATGCAGAAGCAACTATCCATGCTGACAAGTCTTCCCACATATGGTCTCAGAGATGCAACTCAAGTGCACTTCTCCAAGGATCCCCTTACAATACCAGTCATCCAGCTGTCAGCAGCTGTGTGCCTTTCAACTTCTCACAGCTGGCTTTTCAGATAGAAATGGCTTCTCTCTTCTCTAAGATACTTTGCCAAAAGAGATTGTTTTGAATGTACAATATGTTAAAATGTATTAAAAATATGGCTATTAAACTAAATGAATTGCAATGTTTAATATAAAGGTGTGCTTTGTCCAGTGCATCACAAGTAGGAGGTGCTCACTCAGTGAATGGCAGATTTTTCTTTCATTTCTTTTTCTATTCTGTTTTTTTCATGCTGAAATGAAGAACAGTTGGAAATACCGTAAAAGCATTTTTCCTGGGTGGCTCTAGACATTTCATCACATTTGCTCATTTGTGCTTGCCTAGTGTATACATGTGTGAGTGCCTGAGTTTGAAGAGGAAATTACCTGGAGGCACAAATGCATCTGAAGGTATGTGTGTGAATACATAAAGCATGCCTTAGAGTATTTTCCTAATATCAATCACACATATTTTAAATTCAAAGTTCAAGACCCTGTAGGAAGAAGAAAGGGGTTTAAAGGACTTTTCCTCATGAAAATAGACTGGAAAGTTGAGTTTCAAGCTTTTATGAGGTAGAATGGGATGGTTCAACATAATGATTGAATTGGAAGTAAGTAATGGAGCAAACAGTGATTCACCCTGCTTTCTATTTTCATTTAAATCAGAAGCTGTTGCTTTCACGTGTTCTTATTGACATACATTTTCATTATTGACTTCTTGTTACTTTGAGTATGAAGCTTACATGCCCAGGGAAATCTCACAACATAATCAAGGGAAGTTTGTTGTTGTTTTTTAAAATGTTTAGATGCCATAAACTTTCAACCTGCCTGTTATTGAAGGTTAAGTTCATGTGTATGCTAGGTTGTTTGTTCAGAGTATAATAATTCTAACAGACAGTGGTGGGAAATTTTGAAATATGCACTTATATTTCTTCTTTCTACTTCCCCCTCTGCCATTTCCTTATCCTCCTGAATAAGGAAACTTGCTGAGAAGTTATGATTCACTTGTCCTTCTTTTCTCTGTTTTTTCTTCCTCCCTTCTTTCTTTCTTCCTTCCTCCCTTCTGTCCTTCCTCCCTCCCTCCCTTCTTCTCTCCCTTCCTCCCTCTCTCTCTTCCTTTCTCCCCTTTTTCTCTTCTCTTCCTTCCTGCCTTAATCTCACTCTCATTTTTTATTTATTTCCTGACCACTGGCTTCTGTCTTGTGACACAGTCTCCATTTTGCCAGATTATATAAATACCAGGCAGCCTGCTCTCTGTCCTTTTGTGAAACACCTTCTTCCAAACAGTGTTTTCTCACAGATTTAACTCTTCAGAAGTAGTTGAACTCAGGGCACTTACAGACCTAAGTGTCAGGAAAGAGAGACACAAAATATCCTGTTTTGCAGAATCACAGCTCACCCATCAAGATAGATAGATAGATAGAGAGATAGATAGATAGATAGATAGATAGATAGATAGATAGATAGATAGATAGATCGATCTTGCCAAAGTCCTTTTCAAATCTGGAATTAATTTTTTTAACTGAAGTTCAGATTGTTGAGTTGTTCCTTTAAGCTTCCTTGATCCTCTCCTCTCTCAGAACTTTCTCTACTGCCCACCTGTCTTCCTCACAGCAGAGAAACACTAAACACAACCAACTAAAAGAAGAAAATGGATAATGTAAGAAAGGATTTGAAAACTCAAGGGAAACAATAAAGAATTTTGAAATTTTGGAGTCAGGTACAAAGCCCAGAAATAAAGTGGTTAATATTTTCCCCGCCTTGCAAACACTTTGCCTTTCTGAGCGACTCACTCAGGCTGTGAATTCTGTTATCCCTGGTAGAGCTCCAGTCTAGGTGGATTACACCTACATTCCTTCACTTCCCTGTAGGGAAGGGAGAATTACAGGGTACTCAGGAGAGGAGCAGGCAGGGTAGGCTTTGGGAATTGTCAGACGCAACTCTGCTCTGCACCACAGCTAGGAGTTCAGCCTGTTCGATTTTTGAAGTTTACTCAAAGTCGCAGAGTTGAAATGCCTGAATTCAATGTCACTTCTCTCACTGCATGTTCAGCCAAATGTCTTTGGCTTTTCAGTAGACCTAACTTCTTGGCACTAAGGAGTCTTGATGTTTTGCATTCTCTTTTTTCAGATTTTTAACCCTCAACTTGCCTTTCTATGACTTAAGCTTTATAAGTCACTCAAATACCTTACTTCCTAAAAAGAGATTTTACCTTTTTTTTCTTCCTTCTTTCCTCCTTTTCTTCCTTTCTTCCTTTCTTTCTTCCTTTTTTCTTTCCTTCCTTTCTTCTTTCCTTCCTTTCTTTCTTCCTTCCTTCCTTTCTCCTTCTCTCTCCCATTATTTTTGCTTTCTTTCTTTCATTTATATTTTTGGTAGGGAACAAGGAAAACAATGGAGGAACACTTGGAAACTCTGCCTGGGGACATGTTTCCAAAGAGGATGGTGCAATGTGGGGAGGCAGTATGGGTGATAGCTTAGCCACTTTGCCCAGAGAACAGAATTTTCTTTTTCTACAGCTCTCCAACTCCTTTTTGCTATATTTGTTGAAGTGGCTTAGGAAAGCTACAAACTAATCTTTATCCTCTGGCTTGTCTCAGGTTTTGGCAGTAAACACAGTCTTCAGGTGTTGCCCTTGAGTGGCAAAATGGGTTTATTATCTCATTTTGTCTTTAATATTGGGTTGTTCTTTTGCACTCTTATAAATGTACTTCTGGAGACCTCCTGGCCAGTGTTTACCATGGCCAAGTCCCTAAGTTTACTGACAGCTAGGACTGGTGTTAATTTTTTTAAGTTTAGATACTTTTCCTAGTTTTGCCTCCACTTTTTAACCATCCTAGGTTTCTTTCTCCTAGAAAGTCCAGTGGACATGCCAAAGTTTATAATCTTAGTAAAGAGCAGAACAGCAGTAAACACGTACACATGCACCACATTTGCATGCACACAGAGGCAGTGTCTCACTGAAGACAGTGGATGTGGATCAATTATTGTAAATGAGCCAGCAAGTGTGATTTTACACATATAACTATATTTCACATATCTGACAAGTTGTGAAATCATAGAATTGATCTAATAGTTTTCTTGGGAGAAGGTTGTTTTTGTTTTTGTCATTATGAAGACTGAGTTTACCTCTTAAACCTCAAGTCAATCTTTCTAGATTTCCATGTCTCTTCAGCAAGAAGCTCCTTCATGGAGTTTATCTACAACTAGTTTGTTACATTCTATTCTTTATGCATACTATCAATAGTTATTATTATTGTACTTATTAAGCACCTTTTACGTATCATGTTATGTTCTAAGTGCTTTATACACACTGTGTTATTTAATCTTCTAAATAATCCTATGAAGTGGGTATTATACTAATTAATTTTACATATATGGAAACTGAGGCCCAAATAGGTTATGTCACTTGTCTAATGTCTATATTCACCTGTGTCTTCAATTATCTTGTAAGAAGAAGAACATTCTCTTTCTTACCATCTGTCCTCAACATAGCATATATTACCAGCTCTGTACACAGGGGATACCATATTAATATCAGGGAATGTCCACTTCCCAAGAAGAAAATTTTAAACCAAAGAACAAGAGACATCAAGGCAGGTTATATTGTGATTCCTTCCAAATTTTCTCTTTTTAGAGGCCCAAAATCCCCTCCCTGAATGGTGGTGATTCTGCAAGACGCTAATAGAGAACTTTGTTGTGCCGCAATTGGGAATTACAAACCCAAAGATATGAAAGTATAAATACACACATTCACCATCCTCTGTAAGCTAAAACTGTTGCCTTTCTCATGACTCAAATTATGAACCTCTAGACTCTATGTGAGAAAAAAATACTTGGTTGGTGTAGTATATCTGAGGGAGCCATCAAGTCAAGCTAACCTTGGATATTTACTTTATTCCAGAGACCAGCACACTGATTCCATGTTAGATAGCTTTTTACACCTAGAAACCCAGATATATCTAGCACTCAGTCTATCTGTATCTTTGAAATTTATCTTTCTTTCCATCCCCCACTTTATTGGTCTGAACAATATGATCGAAGAAAACACAGGGTCAAGCGAATCTTCAGTACTTCAGAGTTGAGTGGAGATCTTGCTATTGTGATCCCTATGTGTACCAGTTTATTGGCAGCTGATAGTGGATTCCTGAACTATGTCTCAGATTTCTGTCATTGGCTTCATTTCTGGCTCAGGCTCAAAAGAAGCCCCACACACTGTTCTCAAGCTCAGGTAAAAACACTTGCTGCAACCCACAGTGGCTAATTAATTTAATCTTACTCCAAATTAATAACTGGTTTCATCTATTGTCAGAGTCTACTGAATGCCATGGTTAGATGCTGACAACCAGAAAGAGCAGAGAAAAGAGAAAAGCCCTCTCTAGAATCACTCAGTTATTCCAAGAAAAGCTCTTCTCAGCAAATAGTCAATACATAGAGTGCATTTTGTTGGAGCAAGAGCCAGAAGAAACAGAAAAAGATACAATGTAGTCCTAACACATGGGAAGTTTCAAGATTAAGATGGTAGGATGAGCAGAGAAATGTGATGCACCATAAAAAGACATTGACCACAAAAGAAACATGTTTTTAAATAAATAAATTGAAAATCATGTGCATAAGTTATCTGTCTCTCATCTATTTACTAAGAGATGAAATCAGACCATGATCCAAAGTATGAAGCCAGAGTGGCAGATGGATCAAGCAGCTTATTTCATCACCTTGGCATAACTTTCTGGGCTCTTTGATTTTAACAGCCCATATAATTTCAACAGGGAAGAAATTAAACAAAATGTTGCCCTTAAAGAGTTAAGACTATAATTTTACTGCTCTCTTTCAGTACAGTAAAAAAGACTAATAAGGTCACGGTCCTACATTCTCTGACTTCACCTACTCATACTCCAGTGGTTTCTTCTTATGTTCACATGGAATCTGTTTGCCATGATTCCTTTCGACTGCTATTTCCTCTGGGCCTCTGTGCTCCAGAAAGCTGATATTTGAGGTACAAAGTGAGCCAGACCTACTCAATGGTCATTTCCCTTCCAATCCCAGTTGGGAGTCTCGTGCCTTCCCCATACCTATTTCTGACCTGCTTCCCTCTCACCCAGTCAATGGCACAGAGAGAGACATTTTGAGCAGATCTCAAAATAGAATCTCAAAGAAAAGATGCACTGACCTTGAAGAGAAGGCTACACAAATAAGAAAATAAATTAAAACAGGAACTATGATGCAAACCTACTGAAAATTATATCAAAGGAAAGTCTGGAAAAGTTGAACAAAGAGAACCCACAAGCTCTGAGATAGACAAGTAGAGGGGAAAATATAAGTTCCTGCTCCAACAATGCTGGTTGATCTTACTTCTACTAAAGCATGGAGAAAACTTTTTAAAGTTTTCTCTGGAACTTGAGAACCCTGGTTACAAGCTCAAGCTCTGCCTGATTCTGAGCTGTGCCTGTCACAACTAGGTGATCCCAGGAAGCTGTTGAGCTGTGGGTTACTCTCTGTAAAGTAGGGATAATCACAGTTCCCTTATAGAAATATTTTGAGGTTTAAATGAGATCATAACATTAGCACTTCAATGGCACTTACTCTGTGCCAGGCACTGTTAATTAATTAATTTGCCCAAGGTCACACAGCTAGAAAGCAGCAAAGTGAAGATTAGAACCCAGAAAAGCAGGCTTCAGTCTGTGTTCTTATCTACAATGCTTCTCAAAATAATGCTTACAAATCACTCAGCCCAATGCCTGGCATGAAATAATAATGTTGTAAATGTCAGTTATCATTTTATTATTATTATTCATACATGGGGCATAAAAAATCTTTTTGTCAACAGAGATTAGGGGAGGAAAAAGCAGTTCTGGAATGCAGTACCTGGAGCTCTGGATGTCAGAATAGTTTTTCTGGGAGAATTTAGAAAAGACTCACCAGAGATATGTTGCTTTTCTCTAGAACTGTATTTAGCTCAGACAACTTTTCTTGGTTCAGTATCATCATCTCTCCTGTTTGCAAAGACTGACTTAGAGCTCTAAATCTCAATGGAGAATTATATATTATCCTCATTCTCTCATTTTATAAGCAAGTAAATTGAAGATTTGAGTTATAGTATTTTATTACAGATTTATTAATTAGCAACAAAACTAATACTTGAACGAAAGTCTTTTGATGCTCAAATAATGCTGTCTTAAATCTATAGCCAATACATATACCAGATTTCTAAATTTCACAATTTCTTGTCCATTGTCTGCATAAGTGTACTTATGTTTGCCAAATAAGTGATTTATTTATAGATCTGAAAAATATGATATGACAATGATTCATCAGTGAAAGACAGTTACAGAGCTTCTCTCTCCATTTACTTCTCAAAGCCTGGGGGTGAGGTAGATGGCAGATGGTGATGCTTAAATCAAAAAATCTCTAATTACTTACTACAATCTTCTTGATCGTCAATGGTCTTGAGATTTGGGAACCTGTTTGCCAAAGCTGACACCTAAAACCTCACATTAAATTAGGGTGTTTAAGTGCTCCAGAGAGGACATGAAACACTGAAATCAAGTAACTCCTTCCATTCCCTCAAGAACATTCTTTGCTTTTAAGACTCCTTTTCAAAGCCAGCGAGTTTTCTCTGATCCTCCTTAATAAAGTGTCCCAGCAGAAGTGCTCCTCTTCCTTATTTGAAATCTGTGCTGTCTCATTAAATTTGATGTGTCGCAGAGAGCTTGGATATGTGAAAGGGAGGCTGTGGGAGCAGAACTGGAACTTGCCAGCTTTACTAAGGAAACATAATTCATTATGGCTTTTCAAAATGGACACCCCTCTGGCTTCTTGCTCCATTGATTTTTCCCCCTTTGCAAGTAACGACTGAAGGGCCAGCTCAGCCTGAAGATTTAACCCTTATTAACAGCTTTTTAAATGAAAGATGCAGTTTGATGGTGAGACAGGAGCCTTCGTATATCCCCAGTCAAAGAAAACCCAGAAGAAATGATTAAAGATGAAAGCATGCAAATGTCTGGTGCTAGGCTGGCAATGTAGCATCTACTTCCATCTGAGGAGAGCCTAGCACTACTATTAAGAGTTTATACAAATAATGTTCTCCTACTTTTCCCAGATTAAACATTCATGACCTACTCCTTCCTCCCTTTCCCCCTTTGAAATAGTAATGGAGGAAGGAATATTAGCTATTCTTTGTGAAATGATGAATACTAGGACAATAGCAGACTGCTGGCATGTTGAACACTGCCTCCTCTGAAGGATTGATCTGGTACAGCTAGGATGACAAGTCTGGCTACAGGCTTCCCTGAGACCTGGGAGTGAAAATACTGATTTGCTTTAGTACTCCTGAGCAAGGCCAACCAGTTCTGGGAACAGAGTCTGCAGGAAGAAGACAAGACTCACCATGCAAATGCAAGCTTTGCCTCTGTTCATGGGGACCAATGTATGCAGGAGACCTATAAACTAACCAGGAAGCCAAGTAGCAAGGACAAGGGCAGTGCTTTGATGAAGCATGGGTGCAGACAGTCCAGGATGTGACTGCTTATCCAGCCTCTGTTCCTGTTTTACCTAGAGCCTCCTAATGCCTCAGATTCCCCAGGTCCCACACCCTATACACAAGTAAGGGTGATGACATTGTTCTTCCTCTAAATTTCTCTCTTGAGGGAAAAATATGGGGCATCACACTGGGTATTACAGACAAAACCTACTTACCCACTGGGGAAATGAACCATGGAAAAAGACAATTTTAGGGAAGGGATGGGAACAATGTGCCCCCTCTAACAGTAAAGCCCACTTTGTTTAAATTTTTGCCCACCCTTCCCAAATTTTCTAACCATCCTCATCTTCCTTTAAAAGATAAATAAAATAATCCCCATAATCATGCCACATTCTTTAGAAAATGCACACAGATATACTGCTATGAGGAAGAATAGCATCAACATGGCTCTCTCATGCTCATACTCTATACATCTGTTTTCCTGACTTGCAGAATCTAACTCAAGGTATCTAAAGAGAAACCTTCTATGACAGAAACAAAACAAGAAAGGACTAAGTGAATCGTGCACTGACAGCCCTGGCATTTACATGTTAAGTGAAAGAGGATTTCAGCTCACTCCTTTCTTATTTTATTCTCAACCGAAGTGTATAGATTTTTTCTGGAGTTTAAATTTTGTCACAGCAATCCAAAGTGCAAAAATCTTAGTATACCCTAGTTTTTACCCCACAAGGAATAATTCTTTTTATCTCCCTCCCAAAGTCCCAAAATAGATAAGAAATATATAGAAATGATGATAAATCCCTTATCTATCCATCTCAGTTCAATTAGGTGACTTTTAAGCAAGTCTTTTTGGGGAGACTCAAAGTATAAACAGAGTGTGTTATAAATAGGGGTTTCTTCAAACTGTTTTGAAACAAAGTTTTAAGTATTTACTGTGTCAGATAAACTTATCACCAATCTGTGCTCACCATGGAGTGGGGAAAATTGGAAATATAGGCCTTCCACTTTTTTAATAATTGACACCATCAGGGAAATGCAAAATAATCAAGCACTGGGAAAATAAACTATACATTTCCAGTGTATGTCCTGTCCAGTGACAGATTAAGAGAGGCAAGTGCTATAAGAGCTACCAAGAACTTTCGGGTTGAGAACAAGTGTCCAAGCACAATGCACACTTGGCAAAAGTGTCTTCCTCTTAATTTCAAACTCACCTGTATGTACAGGGAAATGTAATCCCTGTTTGTTCTGAGAAGCTTTTCCTTTCTAGGACATTCAAGCCCTGCTTTATGAGTATGCACTGCATTCAAACCCTGCTTTATGAGCATGTACTTTATGAGCTAATGATATGGAGGAAGTTTGCCTGCCAAACAAGAGAGTTACTTCCACAGCAGTAAGAAGTAGTGTTTTGTAATGTGAGTGCTTCAAGAAGTATTTTATTCATTTACACCTTACACTCCCCACAGCGAAATAGTTCTCTGATCCCTAAAAATGTACAAAATTATAAAGGTAAAAGTGGAGACTGGGGAGGAATTAAAAAGTTTTTCTATTATTGAATACTTAGTATGTCCTAGGAATGTGCATAAGAACTTTATATATGTTCTCTTATTTAATCTCTTTAACAACTATATAAATCAATTGCCTTTTTTGTTTTTTCACTATGGATGAAGACACTGAGCGCCAGATGAGTTGGGTAAAATCTCCAATGTCTAAGGGGCTCAGCTATGACAAGGATCACAATCTATCCAATTTTAAAACCACTCACTTTCTTTCCACTATACATGATTGTCTCTAATTGCAAGGATCTTTAGAAACCATAGAACCAAACACTACTGAAGTCACAAAGGGAGTGAAAACAAGAATCTCGATTCTTAACTCAGTCTTATTTCCCATTTTAGCAGAGTGACCAATGCTGTGTTTGCTTTAAAAAGTTTGTTTGCCCCATTAAACTTCTAAAATGAGTCTAACATCCTGCTGTTACAATTTTTAATGAAATGCCATATGCAATCAGACACAAGAGATACTATGTAACAATGATGACAGTAAAGAAAATCCATTGTACGGATCAATTATTTCAATAAATGTTTACCTGTTTCCACTACACTACAAAGATTTTAGGGTAAAAAATAAAACTAATAATAATCCATACAGGCATAACTTCAGCCTGGCCTCCTATCCCCACTTACAATAACCTTTGCCTACCTTCCACCCAATTACACTATTATCATCAAGAGCAAAGAAGACATTATCAAAGCAAAAACATATATAGACAGGTATTCACATAACACAACAGGGGGGTAGTTCAAATTCCCACAATGAAGGTAGGATGCCTAGTCACCACTCTCCTTCTCTGATCAATAACACAGGTCTACAACCTTATCCTGGCCACATACTCAGTCTAACTTCTGCTCTGGTATCCATACTTCCAATCTAAGCACAGACACCACCCACCTGTCTTCTTTCCCTATTTTCCTATTCAGTCAGCCTCACCAAAACCAGTTTTCATCCCCCCATCATATTCCACACAACCTTCTCAACTAGTATCTTATTTTGTGTCCTATGGGTTTTTTAATGAGAAAACTCCTAGCTGCAAATCCTTACATTAACATTCTTTCTGTTATACTATCTGATGGAAATGTGGTATTCCCTTCATTATAAATAACCTTCAAACCCCTTTCCCAAAGAAGCTGTTTTCTCTTTCCTGACTCTAATTCATAAGTCACACTTTCTCTCCACCTCCCTTGCAGAGCATTGTCATGCAGGCTTTGCACAAGAGTCTTTCTTTGCAACTCTCTTCCCTCACTCCTTGATATAGTCTTCTGATTCTTAATGCCTTGAGCACCTGTTCACCTGAAACTCCATCAGCACACTCAGCTTTTATTGATGATAGATGACCTTGACCTCTCAGTATCTCAACCTCCTCAACATCAATGGCCTTCATCTTTTTTCTGTTTCTCACAATAAGGCAGTGGCTCTCAAAGCCTGGCCTTTGGACCATTAGCATCAGCATGCTATTTATCTGGACCCTGAAATTTGTTAGAAATACAAATTATCTGGCCTTATCTTAGACCCATTAAATCAGAATCTTTAGGGAGTGAGGCCAACAACCTGTGCTTTAACAAGCCCTTTAAGAAATTCTGATGCACAAAAGTTTGAGAACCACCAATGCAGAAGATGGCCACACCACAAGTTATGTCATCCATTGGAATTTACTCTTATAAGTTCTCTCTGCTTAATCTCCTTGTCATCACTTCTCCTACTCCCTCAATTTTGCTAATTTAATATTTTCATAGTCTGGAGATCTAGAGCCTTCACCCAGTCTGGGCCCTGGTCAGCCATTTGTATGGTGTCTCTAAGCTTTCAATTGCCACTTAACTTGTTTCTCCTAAATTTAGACTTTTGACAAAAGCTATGAAATTGTGCTGATTAAATCCAAGCTAGCTCTTTTATCTAGACCTTTGCTGCTGGTTTACATCCATACTATTCATTTCTTTTGTATTTGCTAATTTATTCTTTAAAATATTTTAAAATTTACTAACTTTCTTCAAGGCTGATATTACCATCTATTTTTTCCTACTTTGGGCAGATGATCTTAACACTTACTTCACTAAGAACAAAGTCACTGAACTTAGTTCTAGCAATTTCCATTTACTGCTCTCCAAATTATCTCTAAAGCTGCTCTTCCTGACTGAGGTAGAAGTGAGCATCCTCCTCTGTTATGCTCTGAATCTTCTTCCTCATAACTCCATTAGAACCTCACTCTTCAGGAATGCCAGTGAAGTATAAGTTCTCTAAGAAAAGAAGTTCAAGATCATATTTTGCTATAGGTAGAGGAAGTTGTCAGTGATTAATAGTGTCATATGACAGAAATAGATCCAAGATAATGAAACTTAGGAAAGGCTATTTTGTTGTGGCCATTACAAGATAATTGATTTCAAAATTGCTGTTTCAGTAGACAGATGAGGACAGAAGACAGATTGTAGGAGGTTAAAAGAATGAAGTAAGCATATAAGGGTGTATATAGCCCACTATCAAAAAAAATTATTCATGTGGCAAAAGATGAGAGTAGAAATATAGCTGAAGTGACTGAAGATTCAATGGTCAGTCTTCTCTCAACCACTAGTGAGATCCATGGTCTATGCAAAGAGAAAGCAGCCAATAGAGAAGGACAGATTAAAGACACTAAAAACATAGAATAATTGAAAGATAAATGTCTTGTAAGGGACAGAAAAACATAGATTAGAGAGCAAAACTAGAGGTATCTATTCACCAGGACTCTTAGCTGCAAGTGACAATATACCTTTTCAATTAACTTAGGCCAAAACAGGAATATGTGGACTCACACAACCAGCAAGAGGAGGAGTCTAACTGAAAATGGCTCTATCCAGAGATTTGACACTTCCAGGATCACTGTCTTGTCTCTGCTGTACTCTATGTATCTTCCATGCTCTTTCTCATGAAAATAAGCATAGGCTAGCCCCATTCCATGGGCTACTCCTAGTACATATTTTTCCTACTTTTCCATCACAAAAAGGTTTTCTCCTTGATTCCAGTTAAATGCTATAAAGACTCTGATTAATCCAGTCTGAGCTTTGTGCCCAGATTGATGGTTGAGGAAAGGGAGAAGACAGAGTATTAGGGTTCATGGTCCTCATTAGAAAAACATGCATGGATTAAGGAGAAGCTCTTCTTCACTCTTTCACAAAAGCTATGGCACTTTCACCAACAAACTAGGGAGAAATGAGGGCAGACAAAAACAACCAATGTCAAATTGTTATGGTTAGCCTTGGGTAGGGACAGAATCACCTCTTCTGATACCGGGATGAGTGTGTATGTGTGTATACATATATATTTATGTATTATATATAAATATATAGTTATTATATGCGTGTATATATATTTTATCTGTATATATATATACAGATATAATGTATTATAGTATACGTGTGTGTGTGTGTGTGCGTGCGCGCACGCGCATGTGTATGTGTGTATAGTTATATGGTTATATGAGGTATGTCACAGGCCAGGAATTCTATGAAAGCAGATGCTGAGACAGTTTGGTTTGTAAGATATTTACTGGGGATCAACACCTGTTAAAGGAAAGGAGAAGCTATGTTTGGCAGAGGGAGAAGTAAAACTGCAATGCAGACCTCCATCAACCCAGAGAGAGCTCTAGAGTGAATGTTGCTAGTCAGAGTTGTCTTGCATCAGGTATAAATGGGTGGACCAAAGTACCTGGGCCTTTATACACCTTTGTTGCTTTGTAAATAGATGTGGGCTGCTCCATGAAAATCATAATCTCAGGTGAGAGCATACTCTCTATAGTTAAGGCAGCCTAGAAAGATGCTGACAACTGAAAGCTACTCTCTACATTTTCCCAAACTGGGTAGCAGGTCCTTCCTTAAAGAGGGATCCAGATGGTGCATCTCTACCATACAAAAATAGAAGAATGCAGAGCACAGAGAACTTTTAGGGCAGTAAAACTATTCTGTGTGATACTGTAATTGTGAATAATATTATTATACACTTGTCCAAACCATAAAATGTACACCAAGAGTGAACCCTAATGTAAACAATAGACTTTGAGTGATAATGATGTGTCAATGTAGGTTCATTGATTGTAACAAATGTACCACTCTGGTGAAGAAAGCTATGCATATTTAGAGGCAGGGGATAAATGGGACATCTTTGTAACTACCTCTCACTTTTTATGTGATCTTAAATCTGCTCTTAAAATAATGAAGTCTATTAATAATAATAAAAAATATTTTTTTGCAACAAAAAGTTATAACGCAGGCCACAGAGCAGAGTGTGGTCATTTTACTATGTCAGTGGCAGTATGGAAGCAGCAAATGTAAGTTGGGTCAAGGTTAGCTGCAATTAATCCATGGAAAATAAATTTCTAATTCTAATACAGCTATGTGTAATGAATTCAAACTGCAGTAAATTCTGTGACACAATACTCATCAAGAAGTGGAGTCTATTTCCTCCTTTCTTGGGTTGGGGCTGCCCTGTGACTGTTTTAATTTCTAGAGTATGTCAGAAGGGGTACTATGTTATTTCCAGGCCTAGCCTTTAAGAGAACTTGGTATTCAGGAACCCTGAGGTGTCAAATAAGAATTCCAATTATTTTTCTGAAGATGTCACATGAAGAGACTCTGATATTAGTTGGAGATGAAGAGGAACCCAGCTAAGTTCCAGACTTCCAGCCATCCTCACCAAGGTTCCAGGCATATGAGGGAAGTTGGCTTGGATTCTTCAGACCAGCCTCCAACTAAATGTTACCAAGCAGCCCAGTTGATGCTAACCAGCCATGTTCTGACTTAATATATGACAAAATTGTGTGATATGATGAAACAGTTGTTTAAAGCCTCTAATTTCAGGGATAATTTGATATGCAATGATAACTGGAACAGTATGCACAAGCAGAATCAAGGACATGGCAAGCTCTGGAAGCAGTCAACAGAAGACTGAAGAGGCACAATGCAAGGACAGCCCAAGGAGGATCAAGGATGGACAAAGACTCATAAATAAGCAAGTTGGTGAAAGCAACATGTGATAAATCTGATCTGACTTGTCCTGGGATGAACACTGTCATCCAGACTCCTAGTGAAGTAGTAAATGAGATAATCTGCTGATATTAATATTAGAAGAAAATAAGACAGTCACTTGGAGAAGATAAAGAAATTTTGGAAAACTATGGAGCAACAATGCCAAGAAAAATGCAAGGCATGAATAACAAGGTCACCCGCAAGGCCCCACTGATATCAGATGGCCTAGATGTTAGTCCATGTCATCAGCATTTTAATACCCTTTTACGTGATGCTGTGCCACTGAGAAGCAGAATTTTTATTGACTCAGTTGTGGTAGATAGCACAGCAGGTCAAAGGAGTGAGGATGTCAAGGAATTGAGAGATGCAGGGATGAAAATAGCCTAGATGCAGTAAAATGAGTGAATAATAAGGCTGAGGGTGTTAGCATCTTGCTAAATGTAAAGATCAGCATCTTAAAGAGTATTGTAAGAGTTCACTTATCATTTATTTATATGTTCAACATACTTATTGGGCACCTACTATGTGTCATGTATAATTCAAAGCTGCTCGGTTTCCATGCCTGAGATTAAGAAAGAATAAAAAGAAAAAAATGAAATTATTAAGTCTACTTAAGAAAAGTTGAAATTAGAAGATAATATGATCTTCTGCATCATCCATGGGATTGAATTATGTTTTCATTGCCATTAAGCATAAAAAATTTACCACTTCATAATTTCAATGCATTATAAAAGAAATGGATATAAAGACCCTGTTTAGTTCCCAGCATAGGGTATATATCATATTCATATCATATTGTAGCCAATATATCATATTTAGAAGAATTTTAAATAACTTTCTAAAAGATCCAGATACCTTTACAAATCATATAAAAAACCTGACTTCTGACTACTGCTGTATAATCAAGAATAAACTTTCTGTACTTCAGTGTAATTATCTATGGCAGATAATGATCTTGACTTGACCACTTCTATTCTGAGCATTCATTTTATAAATATTTATTGACTACCCAAGTATATGCCAGATGTTAGTTAGGCTGAGCCCCCCCAAAACAATGGTTGTTAACACATGTTGCTTATCTTCAAGAAAAACGTGATTTAGTATGAGACATAGGCCTATAATCAGTTAATCACAATAAAACATGCCAAGTGTTAGGATTATGAACATGTACTGTTCATAGTACATGTTCAACTAGTTAGCTATATAGTAAGAAAGGAGGAAAAGAAGTTACACTGATTGAACACCTACTATTTGCTATATACTTTACATATGTAATCTCATCTATTCCTCACAAAACTTCTACAAAGTAGATATCATTTGCCCATGCTCTGTGGCTCAAAGAATAAGGTAACTTTTAAATACCTTAGTAGTCATTTAAAAGTGACTAAATAAGGATCTCTCTCTCCAAAGCCTATACTATTTTATTTACTACCCAAAGCCCCTTGGGTATTTTCCCAATACTCAATATTTTCTAGTCTCATAGGGCATTACATTTTTTTTGTTTATGCCTATCTCTTAGACTGGATTGTAATCTTTTGAGAGTAAGAATCTTGCCTGACTCATCTTTATTTCCCGTAATGCATGCTTATTATATATTAGCTAGTCAACAAACATGCATTTTATAACTTAAAATAAAGTACAAGTTTAACAACAAGATGTTTCCTAGAAGTTCATAATTGGCTTTAACTTATTTGTAAGACAAAAAGTGAATGAAAGAGAGGTTGTATGAATGAATAAATGAAAGCATGAATGAAAGACAAATGTCCTCTTGTCTTAGAGCATTTGCATTTGCTGTCCCTCCGTCTGGAAAGATTTTCCTGCAAATCATTACATGACTTGCTCCCTCAACACTTTCTTCAGTTCTTAGCTCAAATGTCACCTTATTAGGATAACCTTCACTGTTGACTCTAAGTAAATAGCACCTACCCCTCTAGCTGTTACTTCTATGTTCTTGCCCAGCTCCATTTTTTTACACATTTACTTCATCTAACCTGTTATATATTTGCTAGTTCATTCACTTTCACTTCCCCACTAGAGCTCATACCCAATGTGAGCAAGACCCTTTTTTTGTTCTGCAGCCCCAATGTTGTAATGCTCAGCTACTATCTGTGAATGAATGAACTTGACTATTAAACATAGTCCTAGAAATCAAATTTCTTCCTACTTTTCCTCTTGTTTGGCCCGAAAAATCAAATTTTATCAACCCTTTAAACAGTATTGTGTTCTCAGAGTGTATTCAATCTACAAAAAAAAAAAAACTATGAGCCCAGTCAAGATGTTGGAGTAGGTGAGCACTGTGCTTGCCTCCTCTCACAAACACATCAAAATTACATCTAAACTACAGAAAAACCATCATTGAGAATCATTTGAAGTCTAGCTGAACAGAAGTTTTATAACTAAGGACATACAGAGAAGCCATTTGAGATTAATAGGAGTGTAGTGACTCAGAATGAGCTAGACTTACACCTGTGTGTGGCAGTTAAGGATCAGGAGAGATGTCTTGGCTGAAGAAGTCCTTCTTGAGGAGTGATGGTCCTAGCCCCACACCAGGCTCCCCATCCTAGGATTCCAGTGTCAGGAAAAAAAGTCCCAACAAATTCTGGCTGTAAAAACCAGTGAAGATTGTAGCCAAGTTAGACAGAGGGCTGTGAGCACATCATCAACTAATCTTAAAGGGCCCATACACAGACTTATTCACTGATGAACTCACTCAGAGCTCCAGTGCTGGGGAAGCAGCTCAAAAGGCTCCAGAGACCTATGGGAAGGAACCGAATTGCCTGGCTTCAGGACAAGGGCTGGAGGAGCAGCATTTTCCCAGATAGAAGTGCTAGCAAAAGGCATTGTTCCTTTGTTGAGCCCTTCCTACCCCCGGCATTCAGACTCAGGCAGCTGCCATATCTGAGTCTCCTGGCTAATACCACTTGTCCTGCCCTGGTGATTCCCTGAGACCTCATCCCACCCAACTTGGGGGCTTACTCGGCCAGTTCCAGTGGCTTTTCCATATAAACAGCCTGTTTTGGCTCATGCTGCAGACTTTCCTAAAATCTTCCAAAGCTTCACAAAATCCAAATAAGCAGCACCTTGCTTTGGCATTTCCCATACCTCTTGCTGAGCCACCCTAAGCCTAGCACTAGGGGCAGCCAGTCTTGGTTCACAGCTTAGCCTCTCCAAGTCACCTACAAGCCTAGCACAAGTAACAGCCATCTGTAGATCACTTTGTAGCTTATACCAAGTAAACACAGACAGGGCACAAGCAGTGGGTGATCTTGGCCTGCAACAGAGCCTGTCCCCCTCCACAAATGCCCAGAACCAACACATCCAGCAGCCAGCTTCAGAGCACACCAGAGAACCACTCAACCACCTCTTCAAACAACACACCCAAAGGGAAGACTGGGTAGGCACCAGAGCCCTGCTAAAGCAAATTCTGCTCTGTAGAGTCAGCTTCTGCACAACAACTTCTCACTGTAGTTACAGTCAGTCCTCATGACCAATCAGCCTGAGGTTCAATCCCTCCCAATAAGATGCCAACAGCAACTAAGGCTCCTCTATGATAGGAAGGCAACCCATACAAGGGTTATACCTGGAGCACCCAGCTCAGGTGACCAGGAAGACTGCACCACTGGGCCCCACAGGACACTTATATAAGTTTACTGTAAAAGACTGGGGCAAATAGCAGCTCTACCAAATACATAGGCAGTCAAAATGGGGAGACAAAAAACATGTCCTAAATTGAAAAAAAAAAAAAATAGAACAAAGCTCCAGAAAAAGAACTAAAGAAAATGAAGATAAGCAATCCACCAGATGCAGAGTTCAAAACACTGGTTATAAGGATGCTCAACAATCTTAGTGAGAACTTCAACAAAAAGATAGAAAACATAAAAATGGGCTAGAAAACATAAAAATGAACCAGTCATAAATGAAGAATACAATAACTGAAATGAAGAATACGTTAGAGGGAATCAACAGCAGTTTAGATGAAGCTGAGGATCAAATCAGTGATTTGGAAAATATGATAGCAGAAAACACCCTGCTATCAAATATGATAGCAGAACAGCAAAAAGAAGAAAAAGAATTTTAAAAAATGAGGATAATTTAAAGGACCTCTGGATCAACATCAAATATATCAATCAATCATATCAGGGATATCAGAAGGAGAAGAAAGAATGCAAGAAATTAAAAACTTATTTGAAGAAATGATGGAAAACTTTCCTAATCTGGCTAAGGTAACAGACATATAAGCCCAAAAGACACAGAGAGTCTACAAGAGACTCATCTCAGATCAAAAGACACACAGACTAAAAGTAAAGGGATAGAAAACGATATTTCATGAATATAGAAACCAACAAACAAAAACTGAGGTAGCAATATTTATACCAGAGAAAATAAACTTTAAAACAAAGGCTATAACAAAAGAAGAAGAAAAACTCAGTGATCATATTTCTGTTTATTTATTTGAAGAAACCCAAAACACTGCTTTGAAGGTACATGTGAATCCATTTGTTTATTGAAGCATTATTTACAATAGCCAAGATATGAAGGCAACCTGGGTGTCCATAAATGGATGAATGAGAAAGAGGAGGTGGTATATATATTAAAAGGAATGTTAGCCATAAAAAAATGAAATTTTGCCATTTGCAACAACATTGATGGACATAGAGGGTATAGCGCTGAGTGGAGTAAGACAGAGAAAGACAAATGTCATATGATTTTACTAATATGGGGAATCTAAAGAATAGGATAAACAAACAAACAAAAACAGAAATAAGCTCATAGATACAGAGAGCATTTTGATGGCTGCTATTTGGAAGCAAGGATGAATGAAAAGAGGAGAGAAATAGAAGTACTAATTGGTAGTTACAAAATAATCATGGAGATGTATAGCATAGAGAATATAGTAGTATTGTAATAATTATGTATGGTGTCAGATGGGTACTGAATTTATTGGGGTGATCAACCTGATCACCCAGTTTGGAGTATACAACACAGTGATTAGACATTTATAATATTGTGTGTCAGTTGAAATTGAAATATAAAAAAAATATTTTTAAAAAGTTATGATGTTGTCTTTTTATTTTTTATGCCTCTGTGAGCACACACAATGGGGTTTTGTTAAGATGATATGTTGCTATTTTCTCATCTGAAGAATATGGAAATAAAACAAAGCTGTGTCCATTCTCTCCTCAATAAATGGAAAGGTTAAATGGTGTGCTTCCCATCTATTAAAAGGAATATATTTTGACTCTTCACCTTTACTTTCCTCTTCTTGACCGCTAGATTTTGGTGGTGGTTTGGAAGTAAAGTGATGTATTGTTTTAGCCGCTGTGATATTGTAAAAAGAAAAAGAGGAAATTGAAGGTTAATATTTACTTCATAGATGAACAAGATAGGTACAAACAGCTCAACTCAGGTTTTCTCTGTCTCCTGCAGATAACTCAATTAAATATTTTCACTATAAAAAAGGCCATTCGCAATCTTACACAGGCTTTTTGATTGTTTTAAATTACTTGTTCAAGATAGCATTGAAGCATAATATTTAATAATATTCATTGCAGTGGAATTTTACCTTTATAATAATGTTATCTATGATGGCCACCAATCTCATTCCCCAATTCTCTCTGTCTCTAATTACTCAGAAAACCATCTTAACATTGTGATATTTAAGTGTAGGTCCTATGTGATTAGGATATTAAAAAATTTAATGTAGAATCTTTGAGATTAAAATAAACTATAAGCTACTGAGCTCACACTCAAAACTGAAATAGTAATAATTTTTTGTATGACGTTCCACATTTCTCACTTTATCATCATCACCTTCTGTGTTAAGAATAAGTCAGAATTGGAATTTTTCCCAAATTACAGATGAGATTTCAAGAAGGTCAACAATGTCCTGTGTTCACACAGCTAGAGATAATAAAGCCAAAACTAAAGCCTGGGTCTTTGGACTCTTATGATGTCTTCTACTCACTCTAAATAGCTTAGCAAAACTGAAATAGTGCCGTGAACCATGACCTTCTTCTTTGGACTCTAATTTCTGGATTTTCAAGTCAATAACATGTCACAGTTTGGACCATATCAAAAAAAGTAAGGATTAGCAGAGGCAATTCATAATGACAGCAAAAGTGAAAATCATACCCCTAGAAAGCCAACTCAAGACAGTGACTATCAGGAAGAAAGCCAGAATCATATACTAACCAGAGAAGCAGAAGTCTTCAAATAAGCCTGCCAAAGAAGCTGATTTCTTGTCTGGCCAAGTACTTACTCTGAAACCTTCATAGATTCAGCAATAAATCATAGTTTCCCTTAAATTCTTTTTCTGCAGTAAAGAGAGTTATTTAGTTTATGATTAATAGTTTCCTAAAAACATTCATATAAGTGTATTTCTTTATCATCTCTCTCTCCCTCCCCTTTTCTCTTTCCCCCTTCCATCTCCTATCTCCTTCTTCTTCCTATTTTGCTCTCTCTTTTGACCATAAGCTTTTAATCCTCAGTTTTGTTTGGGGTATTAGTATTCTATTGTTACATTTAAAGTTACCACAAAATTAGCATCTTAAAACACAGATTTATTATCTCACAGTTTCTGTAGGTCAGAAGTCTAGGCATGGCATGACTTGATTCTCTACTCAGGATCTCACTGGACTGAAATCAAGATGCTAGCTGGGGCTGCAGTTTTTATCTGAGTTTTCTTCCAATGTTACTGGTTGTTGGCAGGATTTGTTTCTTGAGGCCATAGAACAGAGATGCCCATTTTCTTGCTAGTTGTCAGCCAGGGATTGCTCTCCATTCCTAGAGACTGCTCACAGTTCCTTGCCATGGCCCCTCACAGCTTTCTTCCAGAGTAGCCAGTGTTAAAGTGTTAATGTGATTAGATCAGGTCCATCAACTATTCCATATAGCATAAATCAATTGCCAGATTAAAATCCATCATAGTCATAGTCCCAGGGATTATGCAGGGCATGCGTACAAGGGCCATGGAAAATCTTGGAATTCTGCCCACAACACTTAGCAATAGCATACCCATTTGTGTGCCATGTAATATGCACAAAATTTTTCCTTTTATTTTCAAGAGATGACTCTGCCCTTTTACTTAAAACATTGTTCATGTGTCCTTTGAGAAGCCACTGCTTCTTGGATCTCTCCTAATTCTTTTGTAAACCTCCATGTTTGTTCCTCGTCATCACTAAATCTCTAAGTGCTAGAGCTCCCGAGGCTTTAACCTCTTTTCTTTACGTATGTGCGTTCCCTGGAGATTTTATTCTACCATAGGATTTGAAGTACCATCTATATACAATGGCTCCCTAATTTATCTTTGCAACTCAGATCTCTCCCCTGAATTCCTAATTCACATTTCTAACTACTTTCTCAATATCACCACTTGCTGTATAATAGAAATATCAGACTTGAGATTTCTAAAAATAACTCAATCTAAGCTTTCCCGAAACTGTTCCTCTTGAAGTCCTCCTTATCTAATGACAACTCCCTCATTGTACCAATTTCTATGGCCAAAAATTTTAGTGACTTCATTAACTCTTCTCTCACATACCCCAAACCCAGTACGTTAGCAAAGCTTTTGTAGATCTACCTTCAAAGTATATGCAGAATCTAGTAATTGCTTACCTACACTGCTAACAAGCTACCTTGCCTGGGGTTTTGCAGTAAATACCTAGCTACCCTATTTATTTTTGTCTTTATTCCCTCTTCCCCATTTCAATCTATTCTCTGCAGTGGCTAGAGTGATCCTTTTAAAACATTAAGTATATCATGCCACTACTCTGCTGAAAACGTGCCAACAGCTTCTCATTTCACCCAGAGAAAATGATAAAGTCTTCACTTCATGATCTGACATGCTTTTCTCTCTCATTTCCTGTCACTCAGCTCATCTTTCACTCTACTTCACAATAATACCCAACCCAATTCCCTTCCTTCGCACCAAGCATGTTCTTTCCACAGAGCCTTTGTACTTGGTCTTCCAGATACCCTCCAGGCTCACTTATCCACTCTTTTCTTCTCTGCTCAGATAATAATATCAGGCAGAATTTTCCTGAATTTACATAATCACCCTTGGGACTCTTTACCTCCTGTCCCATTTTATTTCCTTCATGGCACTGTCAACTCCTGATATATGAAGTAATACATTGTATTTGTTTATTTCTCATCACCATATTAAAGTGTAAGCTCCATGACAGAAGGGACCTGTTCAGTTCACTGCTATGTCCCAGAGCCTTGAAAGGAGTGTCATGAACATGATAAATATTCAATGGGTCTTTGATAAATGAATGAAAAGTATCCAATTGCTTACCCATCAGGGGATATAGATTGTCTTTACATGATATTTTTTTTTAGTAGAAAATACTAAGGCGGAAAGAATAAAATAAGGTAACCTTGTGATCCGCTTTAGAGAATGAGTAAATTCAACACTTACAACATCAGGTGAGGACAAAGGAAGACCTTCACAGAAGAAAGATATTCTAATGACCTATATATTTCCTTTCTTCTCAAGGGCTGTGGAGTAAGTTTGCATCAAGTGTACTCAGCCCCGATGGAAACCAGAAGATGTTTTGCCTCCCTGCTTCTTCTCTCCAAAAGCCAAACTAGATTCCCACTTCTACATCTTGGTTCCTATGGTGCTCTCTGGCCTACCCTCACCTCAACTTCTCAAATTCTTATCCATCCTTCAGGATCTATCTGAAACACAATCTTCATCATTAAATATTTCTTGATTCTCCCATGTCACATTTGCCTAAGGCCTCCCACAGCACCCTATTTTGGATGACAATCTCTGTGTTCTTTTTTTTCCCCTAGGACAATGACATTTATTTAACACATTCAGTATTTCATAATGTACTAACCCTTAGATTCTCTTTATTCACTGGTTTCTTTCTATAACAAATACATTTAAAACACTATATAATAAGATTATCTACATTTTCAAATGAGAAGATTCTTCTTATCCCCATTATTGCTATTCACACAGTTCTTCTGCAGAATAATACATCTTTAGAAGACCTAAAATCCCCTCAGAAGAAGAAGGGGTCCTGGTCTAGGTCTCTAGCTGCCTAGAAAATGTGAAAACTAATAACATAATTGCATCAGCTCCTCTCAATACAGAGCAACATTTTAGAAACCTTGAATTTTGGTGTTGAACACCAAAAGGGTTCGACAATTGCTTTCCCCGTTGTATTTTATGAAACAGGTTGCAGGAAGTAGGAAAAGGGCCACATTATTAAAAGACTAACTGTACAAAAATAGATTTTAAAAAGTCACTGTTCAAAATTGCTTTTTGTAAAATTCACACATATTTACAAGTATCATATCACCATCCAGCTTGTTTACTTGGATGTTCTTTGCCATGCTGTGGCTGGAGTTTCTTTTAAGACTAAATTCTGTGAAGGGGCTAATGATCAGTTTGAAAATTCTGGAAGTTTAGGGCCTGAGTTATCCAAGTTAATTCCTTGTTCTCCAGGCAATGGCTGCTGATTGGCCTTCTTCAGACCAGCTGGATGAGTATCTGGGGTGTTTAGATCTTGTTGACTATTCTTCTTCTGAAGAGGAGGTTTCTTCTTCTTCAGTTTATTTGAGTTAGTATTATGTTGCTTATTGTTTACCCCAAAATGGCCTGCAGAGATGTCACTCTGCAACAAGTTGGCCAACAATAGGCTTGTTAGCTTGACATTCTTATTGATCGGAAAGCCTGGATTTTGACCACAGGATAGCTGACTTTCATTGGATGCTCCATTGAAAGATGCATTGAAAGGCAGCCCATGACCTGAGAAGTGGTTTCCTGAGGCACTGTTTCCCTACACAGACTGCAAGTGGTGGTGGTGGGCTGGTGGAGGGCAGACCATGTTGGTTCATTGCATGCTAACATCAGGCATTATTTGAGACAAAATGGCATTATTATTTGCTATAGTAGGAGGATCACCATGCTGCTGGACCATGTGTGGGCTGGGCGTTGGTGGCCTCAAGACCTGCCCTTGCATCCCCATAACCTGAGAAGGACTGTTATTCACAGGCTCTTGCTAGGGTGGCATCTGTCCTGACACTTGTCCCATAAACTGCACCATGTTTCCTTGCATGTTTAGAGTTGGTTCCCTTATTATCTATGCTGGTCGTGGCATGACATTGATTCTGAGTGTTAAACTGTTGTTTATTCCCCCTGCATCTGATTGATCATGATTTGTTCTATCATCAGGTTCTGCTAGAGCAAAACTTTCCCTCAAGTCTTAGACATCTGGTTATGTGGTACCATCATTTGTGGTCCCTGCTGCAAAAGCATCTGCTTAGGTGGGTCATCCTTTGAGGCCATGGCCCAAGATTTTGGCTCTTAAGGTTCACTATCATCTGGCCCTGTGGAATAAGTGGGGCCCTCAAAAGGATCATAGGGTTCTAAGGGTTCAAGCTTACTTGTTTCTGGATCATCTGGCTCTGGGAGGTACATGCTCGTCAGCTGAGACAGTGGGCTCTGCTGGGGCTGGCCTTGCATGTTGCCTAGGTTCACCTGAGGAACCCCAGAACTACCAGCCTACTGGCTATTCATATGGCCATTAATTCCCATGAGGCTGGTCTGGATCATATTTCGTGGCCCATGGGACACTTGCATCTGGTTTTGAGGAGGACCAGCTCCTTGATCACCTGCATAGCGGACATTGTAATTTGCAGCTGAGGGGCTCCTTAATTTCCAGGGGTGGTGGTTGTGGTTGAAGGTATCTGATCTTATGTAAAGTTTGGATTGGACTGTCTTGCTGAAAAGCTGGATAGAGGGTGTTTAGGCATTCCTCCTAGGCCTGGATGTAAGTTCTGTGGCCCCTGGTTTGGTGGTTGCTGCTGCATTAACATGAAGTTAGATGGCCTATTTCCCTATTTACCTGGAATGCTGACAGGCTGCTGAAATCCCTGAATAAGTGGGTTATTTTTAGGTGGCCTTGGTCCCATCTACTGCTAAGTTTGGTTAACCACTGGGGAGGATGCAGGGGATCCTTGCTGGAAGGAGAAGGGTGAGGAGACAGGAGACTTGTTGGTGAGGTGAGTCTGCTGCAATCAGGTTGGAACCCTGGAGGGCCCTCCCTGCAAGCTCTTTATCCAAGGAGCTGTGAACTGGCATGAATTAATCATCTGAGGAATGTTTGTATGGGCTTGTGAAATATGCTGGCTGCAAAAGGGACATGGAGGGGGAGGTTAGGAAGATGTCTATACTGTGGATAAGGATGTCTTTGCCTGGAGTTGCTGTTGCATTGGGCCAAGCAAAGGAGGTCTGGTTAGCAGTAATTGTACCCAGAGAACCCTGGACTGGAGGAAAATGAAGGGCTCCAGAAGGAAGCTAATTCTAATGTGGAGGAACAGACACCTGAACTGGGGCAGTAAACTGGGGTTGAATTCCCTATGACTATTGCTGCTGATGTTGCTATGGGGGTCTTGCCTGCAACTGTTGTTGTTGTTGCTGCTGCTGCTGCTACCCCTGCTGCTGCTGCTACTGTTATTGTTGATGCTGCTGCAACTGGGGGAAATTATCTGGATTTGTTTGTCTGTTCACAGGGACAGGCTGCACTGTGTGACATGGGGGAGCTCAAGATCCTGAGGGATGACTTTGCTGCAATATATTGAGCTGAGACAGGAGTAAATTTATTGCATTTGGCTGAGAAACAGGGCGAGGAGTCCTGGGTTGCAACTCTGAATTGAGGTCTTGTTCCATCATGGAAAATGACATGTTCCACCTCTTGTTCTTATTAATCCTGGACTACCTGCCATGGGAAATCTTGTCTCCACCCTAACTGAATTTCTAGCTCCCTGAGTCCATTGATTCTCACATCTTGGCTTCTATTCTAAGCCAAAGTCAGGTTTATAGTACCTTCTCCTTCAATCTGAACGGAGAGAATCCCCAGATCCCAAAGCTCCTGGCTATTGCTCTGAGCTTGAATCTGCAGCCACTCCACTGCTTCTCAGGGGATGCTGAATGACCCATGCTGTTCTAGGGCTTCACCTTCTGTCCTTTAGCTTGCTGTATTCCTTGTGGGACAAATTAGGCATTCTTCAATATTGTGTTCAATTTCCATTTGAGTCTTTATAATCTGTGTTTTCTTTGAAGACCACAAAGATTGTGAATTCGTCCAAAATACTAACACTTTTTGTGTCAAAATCTTCTAGTCCACAGTCAAAACCCATCTTTGAGTCTTCCACTGTTGATGAACATGAGGAAGTATAGATGTCTTCTAAGTTTGGAAGGTCATCCAAAACCATGGCAAATATTATTCCAGAAGCATATGCTAAATGGACAATAAAAACGCCAAAAGTCTTTCTTAATTTTTATCATTTATCCAGGTCACCTTCTATGACCAAACAAGTTAACATTTTGAGGGCCTATATTTCAAGATAGTAGCCAAATAAAAAATCTGAGCACTGCCCCAGTCCTCCTGGGCTGGCCTCCTTTAGTGCACCAGTTTGTCTGGCCAACAGTGGGCAGCCCAGCAGCCAAGATCCCTGCAGGACCTTAAGGAGTCAGCAGAGAGGGGGATGGGCCAGACTGGGCTAGGGAGGGAGGGTAAGAGAGAAAGAGTACAGGAGGGGATGGGGTGGGACCTCTGTGTACTTTCTTATCCTTCCTCCCCGCCATACTTCCTAAGTTTAGAGGGTACCTTATTGTATTACCTATCCTCCATAGCACTTAGCAGCATGTCTTACCAGAGAAGATACTCATTATATATTTGTGGGATGAAACTGGATTGATTCAGTTTATTGCATTTAATTGGGAAATTGGGTATTTAGCTAGCAGATACTTTATTTCAATTTCAGGGCTTAGGAACTGAGCAAGAGTTGCCTGAGCCTCTGGCAGTTGGCTCAAAAAAACCTGAGATTACAGTCATCTGTCTGGATTGCTAGGCAGGACTAAGGATTTTAGGATTTTGTTGAATGTAAGGGGCAGCAGAGAATGGTCTGGGGAAAAAGTCCTCTTCATAAGCACATTAAACTCTCTACCTAGTTTCCATTTCATGCTCACTAACCATATTTCAAAAAATGTGCTTTTAAAAGCTTTATGAAAAGCAACTTCTTTTCTATTCAAGTGGAATAACACAATTCACCCTGCGCTGACCATGGCCCCTGCATATGCTTCCAGGTAAGTAGAGCAAAGGGCTCCTTTCCATTACAGCCTTTGATTTATTCTTTCTACATCTTGTAATTTCCATCCACACCAGAGAGCCAAGTGCTGTGTGGGGCTAATTAAACATTGTAATTATCCATGAGCTATGGCTCAGAAGCAGAGGGAAAAATGTAATATGTGTCGGATTGTAACATCAGGTAAATACTCAAGATGTGTGACTAACAAAATACAAAATATTCTATTCACTTAATATTCCTGATGAATAGTGAATTAGTGTAATCACATTAGCTATTCTATTCATTTATTAGTTGAGAATGATTAGAAGTAAATAGCTGAAGAAAAAAAAATCCTCTCAAGTTGCAAAAATTAGACTTCTATAGTTTTATTATGTTTATTTTCAATTGAGGGTAATTGTCTGTAGCTTTCTCTAAGACTAGTCTATGTTCCTCCCCTATCTTTTCCCCTTGAAAGACTGAGTTCTGGTACCAAGTATAGAGACTATGAGTAAGACAATGCAGATCTGGCACACAAATGATCATAAAGATTGTATAAACATGTAAAAATATTAATTACAAATACTGAACTTCCAAGGACATAACCATGATATATTTTTTAATTGAAGTACAACTTACATACAATAAAATACATAAATCTTAAGTGTATAGCTCAGTGAAGTTTTACCTATATATATATGCTCATGTAATCACCACACAGTTCAAAATACACATTTTCTAGAAGAGATCCCTTCTACCCCTTCCCAGTCAATATCCAACCCCTTCTCACTGAAAACCACTCTTCTAACTTTTATCACCATACACTGGGTTAGCCACTTTCTAACTTCATACAAATAGAATCATATAGTCCCATATTAATTTTTAAAGAACAATATAATTTTAATACAGAAAAGCAAAACAAAGGGGACTCCATAATCTCACCACCACCAAAAAACAAAAACAAAAACAATAAAATAAATACATATATATTACTAGATATTTCAGACATGACAGAAAAGTACTCATGAAATCCTTCACTTACTTATTCAGAAGTTGTTCATTACTAAGCAAACTGCTAAATCTTCTGCATTGGGTCCTTCGGATTCTTTCTCCATCTCTCTGCACCTTGATCTGGCCCACTGGAAGATGACCATTGTGGGTTCCGTCCATGTCTCCCTAGTATCTACTTGGAAACTGTCAAGGGAGGCATTAGCTATAGAAGGGAAGGGCAGCAATGAGTTAGGGCTTATTTATTTCCCTGAATCTCTCCCTGTTTGGATGCTCTGAGATAGCTGTACCTCAGACAGCATTTCTGCTAAAGCTAGCTACTCTCTTCAGAAGCAGGAAACTCTTACCCTTGAATGTTTGGGCCTAGATGGTCACAATTTTCAGCTTTGGCTTTCCCCTGGCTGCTCCAACACCTCTGGTTGGTTTCCCTTAATCCTTTCTACACCTATGTAAATAGCCCCTTCATTAGATCCTTCTCAGTTGCTTTATTTAAATGTGCTGTCTTCTGCCCTGATTACCATCCATGTTAAGTTTTAAATAGACTTTTAGGAAATACTTTTGCATCTATTGTGTACATAGGCTATAAACTGCTCCATGAGTTATAAACTGACTGTTTTTAGAGGGTTTCTAATAAAGGAAATCACCTCTTTCTAATCAAAGTACACTTACATCATCTACACCCCTAATTCATCCTGATCTTTAAGCACAATAACAAGTGATCCAAAGTTTGAAAAATACTATTTTGAAGCTTTTATCATTTGAACTTACTTTAGCTCTATGGCAAAATCTCACTGATTGCAATTTCAGACCTTGTATATATAGGTGCTTTGGAAAAGTCATTTACTCAAAGCTAGTAAATACAACAATGAAAAAGAGACAAAGCTCCTGATACCATAGAACTTGTTTTTAGTAGGAAAAGATAATAAGTGAGTAAATAAAAGACTATATAATATGTCAGGTATTCATAAGTGCTATAAAAAGTAAGCAAGTTAAGGAGCCTATAAAGAGATGAGGGAGAGTACTTTCTTTTATATAAGGTGATCAGGTTCAGATCTCTGAGAAAGTCTCTTCTCTGAAGAGAGGGACTATTCCATGTAGACCTCAGGACAGGGGTTAGAGGTGGGTTTCATGTGGATATGCAAGAGAAAAATGTCCAGGTAGAGGGAGCAGCATCTACAGAGGTCCTAAGGTGGGTGCATATTTCATTATGTTTAAAGAATGGCAACTGAAGCTGGAAGATCATACCTATGGTATATAAAGAAAGGGGTAGAAATTAAGCTTCCACTACAGACAGATTATATAGGGCCTTGGGCCCTTAATAATGCTTTACCTTTTGCTTTGAGTGAGATGGAAAGCTATCAAAAGATTTTGAGCAAAGGAGAGATATGAAATGACTGTTTTAAGATGATCACTCGATACTGTTTTAAGAACACACTATAACTGAGTAAAGTGGAAGAAAGGAGACAGTTAGGAGGCTGTTAAAATAATCCACATGACAGAGAATGGTGAATTGGACTAGACTCAGTGTGTTAGTAGAAGTGGTAAAAGTGGTTAAGTTCTGGATATGTTTTTAAAGTAGAATCTATAGCATTTGCCATTGGAGTCGATTCAGGGTATGATAACAAATGCTGTGTCAAAGATGCTTACAAGATTTTAAAGATGAGTACATTGTAGAATGTAATTGTCATTTATTGAAACTGGAAAAATTTCAGAGCAACAGATTTCATGAAAAAATCAGGAGTTTGTTTTTGGACATGATGAATTTTAGATGTTTGTTAGACATCTGAGTAGAGAGATTAAGTAGGCAGTTGACTAAATGGCTATATGAGTCTGGATTTCAGGAGGGAAGGACAAGATGGATATAGAAATTGGCAGTTTTCAGTATATAGATGATAAAACCATGGAATTAGATGAACACCCCTTCCTCCCCCAAATGTCTACAAATTGAGAACAGAGCGCTGTGTCACTCAAAAATTTAAGTCAGGAGGATAAGAAGGAATAAAAACAAACAAACAAACAAACAAACAAAACCTGAGGAGGGATTTCCAGTGAGAACTCAGAGAGAGTGGTACCCCAGGGGCTTGTGAGAAAGTATTTTAAAGTGAAGATGTGGCTAACCTTGCTGATAAACCAACATCTTCAAGATGCCAGGCAAAAAAAAAAAGTCTGAACTAACATAAAGAATCTCATGATCAAGTGCTGAAGAGGTAAGAGTAAGTTACATGCCTGGACCTTTGCAGTGAAGGTTTTGTGGAAGTTGTGGTTTGTTTGATAGCTTTTAAAGGCAGATAAGGGCACAGTTCTTGACAATGTTATGAGAAAGTCCTGAGAAGAGCAGGACTCCTAAGTAGGGCTGATTCATCAGTCTCATGTGAACAAGAGGGAATAAAGATATCCACTTGAGCTGAAAGTAAAATTATAGAAGTTGTGAAAAGCATTATAGAGCCTCTCTTAGTTTTCAGTCACTTCAGTGAACACTTATTATGCTCCTGCAAGTACATAGCACAGTGCTTTGGGCTTAGAAGATAAAGAAAAGCAATCATCCTTCCTGAAGTTACTTACATAGTGAACAATTCAAATTCATCATAAGATATCTAATCACCTTTGTCAGCCAAAGTTCACCAGAGAGACAGAATCAATAATACATAGATATAATCGAGATGACATAGATATAGATACATACATAATTTTTTTATATAAAAGGATGTATTTGAAGAAATTATAGGAGCTGGCAATTCTGAAATTTGTAAGGCAGGGCAGCAAGCTGAAAACTCAGAAGTTGATGTTGCAATCTTAGAGCAGAACTTTTTCATTTCTGAGAAAACCTGAGTTTTTTGCTCTTAAGACTGTCAACTGATTGGATACAGCCCACATTATCCAGGGTAATCTACGTAAGGTTAATCAACTATAGCTGTTAACCATATTTATACAATACTATCACATCAACACCTGGATTAGTGTTTGATTAAATGACTGGGTATTGATTTGCTCTCGAAGACTTTTCAAGATCTAGAATGGGTGTTGGGAAAATTTAATCCCTAGGAACAACCATGTTACTGATATTTTGTTTAGTCAGTTTTGATGATTCAGAGTACCTAGAGAATAACATTCTGTCTCAGGGTCAGAAATTGTAGTCTTTTTTTTCTTCCAATCAGAAGTATAAGAACTCTTGATCAGATATGTTGAAGCTTTGAAAGCTAGGGAAAAAAGTCAAAATACATAAAGTTTCTTTCTTTCAACCTCTCAAAAATGTTCTATCTTTGCTTACAGGTAGCAAATCAGCTCTAGAAATAACTTCCAGAATGAGAAAGAAGTTTCCTTTGGGTGCGTTAGATATTTAAAAAAAAAGATTTTGTGTATCTAATGGAATTACCACTTTGATTCAACCCATAAGCAAGATGCGTTGACTTTCTAGCTCCAAAATATGTGTCATATCAGACCATGTATCTCTCTGTCTCTGATGTTGCCTCCTTAGTTCAGCTCTCATAATAAATAAATAAATAAACAAACAAACAAACAAACAAACAAACAAACTGGCTACTATAGTCTAGTAGGGTTGATACATAAAACTAACCACCACAGTATTCTATTAGTTCCCAGATTTATTCCAAAGATGCCAAAAGCAGTACTTTAATTTAAAGATATTTTCCTTTGAGAAATGCTATTTCCTGATCAGATTTTAAGCTGAAGCCCAGTGAGAGGCCAAAGCAGAGACAGTCACAAATCCATTGTACTGTTAAAAGGGGTTTAAAACATTCTGATTATTGTAATTAATTTTTATTGTGCAGAAACAGAAGGCCAGAGGAATGAAAAGGGGTAGTTTCTCAAGTTAAAATAACAACTAAGGAAATATAAATAGTTTCCAACTTTCCAAGAACAGGTAACTGTCTCCAGGTCTCACTTTTCCAAATGAGACACAGACCCCAGCCTCTATTGCCCCCACAGCAGCCCTACTCTTGACTCCTTCCCACCAGTCTTCCAGGAAGCTAACTTGTTTTCAGATAACCCCCACCCCCATAGCCCCCTTCCTCCCAGACAAGAGACACTGTCATGACCCTTGTCAATCAGATGGAGAGCACATTTAAGGTGTTGAAAAGAATCCTCCAAAGATAGGGATTCGCCCCCGGTGGACTTGTGGAGAGGAGCCCTGTTGGTTGTGCTTGTTGCAGACAATGAAGCCTCTACACGGAAGTTCTTTGTTCAGCCCCACTCTTGGAGGCCTGGAGACCTGAGCAACGCAGGCACGTGTGCTGAATATTATCTCATTTCACAGATGCTGCTATGGCGGAAAGACGTAGGAGTTGCTGGGTGCAGGGAGCGGGAAGCTGGGAACCACTCTGAGCATCTGGATCAAGGTGTGGGAGAGTAAAGATGAAGACAAGTTTGGTGCTGTAGACTTTTCAGAGGATGAGGGAGGAAAGAGGTCTTGACTTGCTGGGCAGGAAACCCTGTTTTGGAATCTCAGGAGTCTTAAGTAATGACCAGTGTAGGTTTCTCATGGAGGACTCATTTATCTGGGTGCCAGTGGGTGAGTCTGGTTTCCCAAGCTTGAAAATGTAGATTTATTGGATGCCAGAAATTGGACTGGACATCATTTAATAGATGCATACACCATGAAGGTGAGACTGGGGATAAGAGTCAAGAGGGCAGAATAGATACGGAAGGGACACAGTGTGAAGAAAAACAGCAAAATCTGATTAGCGCCATAAAATTCCAGCCGCAGCAGGCAGGAAATATAAGACTCTGGAGAAACAGGAGGTTTCTGAACAGACCTCAGGTCAGATAAACCTGTGGGAAGGAGGAGGTGGAGGAGGATAAACAATTAGACTTTCTGAACTTAAGGAAGGGGCTTGCTGAAGAGAAAGAGACAGAGAGAGAGAGAGACAGAGAGAGACCCACCACAGACTTCTGAAGTCTACAGGGAAAAAAAAAGCCTGCTGTTAGAAAAGGTGGATCGATAAAAAGCCATTTGCTGGTTACACACATACATATATACACAAACACATATATATGTATATATATACACATACATATATATACGTATATATGTATACATACATATATATATTATACATTATATTTATATATATTTGTTGTATCTCTTGTTCTGTAATAGAAGAAAAGCTTTGGGATTTATGGAATGTGGATTTACATAGAGAGGCCCTGGAATATATAAATACTCTGCAGACTTATAATGTGAAGAGAAAGGCTGAGGGAGGCACGTTTGCAGAAGGGAAAGAGTGAAGGGAAGTGAAACCCAAACCCTGGCTCTGTGCCTCATTCCCCAAGTGAACACAGGGAATTCATACCCCTTCTCCTGGTGCTTCATTTTTTTTCATAATTTTTATTGATTTTCTCTCTTGAGCTAGGGGAAGCAGTGTAAAAATGACATTTCAGGCTTTGAGATATTTAAACAACAACAACAAAAAACTGTAATGCAACACAGCTGATCTGAATCTCTCACAAATATAGATGTTCATTCAATATTTATTGTGTTTCTTCTCTTTGCAAGGCACTATATTAGATTCATAGGTGTCGATGTGCATGGTAGGCACTTCATTCATTCATTCATCCATTCATTCATCTAACAAATATCTGGGAGTAAAAAAGATGAATAAGATCCATCACTTTCCTCAAAGTGCTCCCATTCTGTGGGGAGAAATCAGCAAGTAAATTCACATGTACAGTACTCTGGAGCTATGAAAGAGGGCCAACTGAATCACATAGAAGACTCACAGATGCTTTCCCAGAAGAGATAAATGACACACAGTTCACCTGGAACTCAGTGACCTGCTGAAAATCACATTCTCAGTCACAACTCAGATGTTTGGGCTTCATATGGAAATGCCTGGACTTCTGGTGATTATATCCAAATGCCCAACAGCATTTGTAGAAAAGAGAGCATGAATACGCCTTGTAAAAAATGCAAGCATGTATCATGTAATTATTATGAGCCATTCTTCTTCCACCAGGACACAGATGATCAAAATTCTTTGCTATTTATTATACATTAGTTTATTACTTTCACTCAGTTACATGGTGAAATTTATATCTTTTCACATGGCCAGGGTGGTAGGCCCTGTGGCCCAAAGCAATTAGATAAGGCCTTAAAGAAACAAGACTGTGAACAAGGCAGAATTTTAATAAAATTCAAAACCTACAGTTGTCAAGCTACATGAAGCCTCATGCTCACAAATACCAGGAAAACATCACTACAGAATTGGTTAATGTAAAAACTTTGCATCCCATTTTGATGATAGATTTAAAGATTATGTTGGGGTGTGTGTGTATATACGTGTGCACACGTATATATGTATACATGCAATACATACAGTATTTACATTGTATTTATAGTGATGTAGAGATGTGCTAGAGGGAGCAAAGCAAAATTGCAAAGGCAATGCTTCCTTTTAGCAGTCTTATTACTTGTTTTTTCTTCTTTCCCTTTTCCTTAATCACTTTCTTATCCCACACAAACCCCCAGACAGCTCAGAATCATTGACCCCTCACCTCTGTATTCTTTTCCCCTAACCCCATGAGAACTTACTCTCTTATCTCTAATTCACATAAATGTCTTTCCCATGGAATATTTAAATTTAAACAGCTAATATAACCTAAAGCTGAAAGATAAAGTTTGATGATGGTAGAACTTCAGGAATGAATTGGCAACAACTCAAAGGTAGATGTAGGTGAGAGAAACAGGAGAGATACTTTCCTGATCAGGGGAAAGGTACAACAAAGAAAAGATGAGTCTGAACACCTGGATCTTAGTTTCAGTGCTGTTTCTTACCACACCAAGCAAGTCATGCTGGCATTATTTTCTTTGTAGTTAGTCTTTTTTGTCTTTCAGAGCCTTCTGAAACCGTCTCAAATAGAGTACTTATCAGATTGCATAATCACTTATTAGTTACTTATTTCTAGCCACCTCATCCTGTAGATGGTGACCTCCTGAAACTAGGGGACCACATCTTCCCAGGGTCTAGATGACACCTGGAATGTAGTAAGTGCCCTATGTTCAATGCTTTCCAATGAACTTAATTAATCTGAATCAGTTTGTCACCTGCAAAATGCAAGTTTGTCCACTCATTCATCCATCTATTTACTCACCATTTACTGGACGACCTGCTAGGTTAAGTGCTGTAAAAAACATACAGATACATAATCTAGTAATTTTTCTAAAGTAACATCCCTGCCTACTTTTTAGAACCATAAGAAGGAACAAAGAGATCAGAGATCATGTGTATGAATAAGCTTTAGAAATTGTATGTGCTCCCTAAGAAAAAAAAAATGATTGTTATTCTTACTTATTGCCTGTGTCTGCTGATGCTGTGTGCTCTCATGGCCCTGCAAGGGTTATTTTTGCAGTCTCCCCAGTCTCCCTTCTCTGTAGCTCCCAGCAGATATATTAAGTGTAATCTTGGATCTATTCCAGATTCCCTCTTTAAGATTCAGTATGTTCAATATTTCCTACACGCAGCAGGCTGATCTGGCTTGGCGTGATGCCAGGGACTCTGAAGGGTTTACTTTTCCAAGTACCCCTGATGTCTGGGCCCCAGCCTCAACTTGTCCAGGTTCCAAGGTGCTTGCTTAGGAAGCAAGGACAGAGCTCCAGCAAAGGCTGCCACAACTGCCATGCCAGCTTGCATCCAAGATTACATGCTCTCTGACTCGGAGCACTAGCTGAGGAAGAAAAGTCTCACTGCTAACTGCCCCTATCTTGCCTGGAGCCTGAGCCTACAGGAGGCAGTTAGGGCATCTGGGCTGCCCCATGGCTCTTGCTGGGTTAAGAGTAAAATTAGTACTTCTGAGAGGTTTCCACAGGAAAATGAAGGAACAAAAGCAAACTGGTTCCCTGGACACCTGCTAGCTTAATACAATAAGAATTGACCCTGCCTGCAGTGTGTGGATGATGAGATCCCATCCGGTTCTGCAGTGAAAACTACTTCCCTGTGACTGCTCAAGGCCAGAAGTCTCCTCTTTCTTATAGCAGCAGCATAAATGGAATCCATACCCTTCTCCAAACATCTCTGAGGAAGGAAGGGATGCTAAGGGATCTTTGGAAGAACTTTCATCTGAACCTAGTGTCCCCTCTCTTCCCCCTCCTCCCTCTTTTTAATTAATTTGCATAATCATAGGCACTGGCTGAACACGTGACATACTCTGGATTCATGCTTGCATTTAAGCGGGAACCAGATTTGTGATTTAAATGTGATCTTTTTCTGACTTTTTCTCTACCCTTTGTCTTTCTTTTTATTTACTCTTCCATCCCCTCCTGGCATTTCTTTTTTCTCCTACCCTCCCATACTTGCTGGAATTACTTACAATCACCCTCCTTCAAATAACTACCCTCTTCCACAACCATGTCAATTCAATAAAATAAGTATATTCTGGAACAGAAAGGAAAGAAATTAAGATTCACTGAGCTCCTAGGAAGTACCAGGCACAGTGCAGATACACGATTACAGACAAACAAGCTCCCTGCAGTCTTGAGCTCACATAGAGTGTGGGAGCCTGAGCTAGTGCTAAAGCACCTAAATTCACAGACCGAGAGAGGCAGGTGAAGGCATAACATGTAACTACAGGGTAAGAGTTACAGAGGCCCTTAAAGAGCATGAGATCCAAAGTCCAGACAATAAAGAGATTCGTCCACAGAAGGTCATTGAGACATGAGCACCTGCCCTTGTGGAAAGAACTGCAGTCCCAGGTACCAGTTCAAGCTCTGCCTGTAAACTTTGTTAAACTGTACCTCTTCTCACTTCAGTATCCTCATTTATAAACCAGGACAACTGAACTAAGTAACCACTTAACCACTTGTCTCCTGGCTCTGAAATGCTCTGACTCTGTGAATTCTTCACTGATCTTTGCTTTGTGACCAACGTCATGATAAAATTGTATTAAAATGGACTGTGGTTACAGGCGAATGTCAGCTGTATTTTTTTCAGGAGACCAGATCCCTGAATTCTTGTCATAACAGTCTTTTTTTGTGTCTATAATAGTTTATAATTATTGTAAGTGTATATTCTGTGTCTGACTATTAAAATGAAGTGTTCCTCTAAGCATTTGAGCCCATGTTATTTAGAAAGACAGTCTGGTATTCAGTCAGTAGCCATCCTTACTGGAATCCCATTTAGACAGATTTTGAGCTGCTTGAGATAATGAGAAAGAACTTTTGTCAAACCCTGGAGGTCAGCAAATGTGGGCTATATGGGAAAAGTAAAAAAAAAAAAAAATGGGGGAAATTTCACCATGGTCATGAAAAGGCACTTACAGTAAACTCTGTTATCCATCAAGGGAGAGTAAGTGCCAAATAGAGAGCCTTTATAGATACCATATGAATTATCAATTTTCAAAATTTGAAAGAAACGTGGAAATACACCAAAATGTTGCTATAAATAAATTAACCTTCTTAGATGATTCCAAAACCCTTTGTACCAGCATTGCATAGCAAGTAAGAATTATCAGAGTTAGAATCTAATTTTTACTTTTTTGTTGCAAAAACAACAGGACGTGCTTCTGTTTATCAATAACTGTTACTTTTGAAAACAAAATATTACCAAACATAATTTGGGTTTTCTCTCAATATTTATTTCCAACTACTGCCTTGTTCCTGCTCCATGCTTTATCCATGACCATTTCTGGAAAAAGATTTGTAGTCTACCACTTGTATACCTGTGCTCCAGGATGTCTTCCCTCTGTCTGGAAGCCCTCCTTGTTTTCACCGCCCTACTTTCCTACTTGTCAAACTCAACTGTGGTCTCTTTCATGAAGCTCTTTATAATATGCCACAAAAGATGTGACTTTTCCCATTCTGGAACTCCTGTAGCACTTTGTTTTCATCTCTTGTAAGGCACATTCAATGCTTTGCCTTTTTGACCACATGAATCTATCTAGTCCTGGCACATTCCTTTGGAGGAAGTTTGACACATTATCTGCCCTAGGACATTAATATTCTCATTTGGCTTAAACCTCTTGACAGGAATAGAAACATGGTACCATTTATCAAATTTTTAAATTTTTGAAAGCATAGATTATAGTCTATATTCCTTATCGCTAAATGTCTGTGGGCATCTTGCAGGTAGGATCATGTCTAATCTGCATTTCTGTCTCCCTCCACAGAGTCTTATATGTCATAGGGAGCATTCAATATTTGTTTAATTAAACTGAACATAATAAAAGGGTACCTTAGTGCATTGGCACGTTAGCAAAATGAGAGATGGATGCTTCGCCAAACTTAAATCTGCTATTTTCAACTTAAAAAAAAAACACATACATTTTACATTTGAAAGAGAAACAATAGCATGTGCATTCTCATTTTGAAGTTCAGATAGTTTACTGTAATAAAGAAGCTTCACTAGCCTGTAACCTTTCAGTGATTTATTGACCAAGGCCATTTTGTTGGGTTGACTCTTTAGAGCTGCAGGTATAAATTCTTTATTTGCTCATTTAACAAATATTACTGATCACCAGATATGGGCTTAGAGCTTTGAAAATTTTAGGGTTGCAGCAGTGGAACAAGGCAAAATTTTTAAACTCATAAAGGTTATATTCTAGAAGAGGAAACAGGATAAGAAAGTAAACAAATAACAAATATAGTTTAGTCATATAAAGAAAAAGATAATGAAGGTAGCGGGGTGATCAGTATTTTAGATAGGATGGATGATCAAGGAAGGCTGTTTGACAAAGGAGGTAAGTGACCCATGCAAATACGTGAGAGGAAAGTAATTATGTGAGAGAAAAGTATTCCAGGCAAAAGGAACAGTATGTAAAAAGGCTCTGGGACAGAAGGATGCTTGATGTGTTTGAAGAATAACAAGGAAAACAGTATAGCAAGAGAGCTCTGAACAGGGATAAGGTTGAGACACGTGGCAAGAGATGAGCTCAGAGCAATAGCAGTGAGCCAGATGTAGGAACTGTAGATGGTAAGATTGGATTTTACTCTAAGATGGATGTTTTTGGAGGATGTGAAGGTGAAGTGTGAAGTGATCTAACCTACATTTTAAAAGTATCACTAAGCCGCTATGTTGAAAATAGAGTGGGAGATGGCAGGAGTGGTAGGCAAGTTTGGAGGCACTGGAGCCAGTTAGGAGGCTACTGCAATGATCCAGGATGCTGGTGGCTTGAAGTAAGGTGGTAAGTGGTGAGGGTGGTAAGAAATGATTGGGTCCTGGATACATACTTGAAGGTAGAATTATAGGCTTTGCTGAGGGATTGGATATGAAATCTAAGTGAAAGAACCCCAGACTTCTTAGCCTGATCAATTAGAATAGAGTTGCCATTGACTGAGATGAAGTAGACTGTGGGAACAGTTTGGGATACCTTTTAGCCATCCAAGTAGAGATGATGAGTAGGAAATTAGACTTATAAGATTGGAGTTCAGGAAAGACATTCAGGCTGGATATATAAATACAAGTTGCCAGCAAAGAGTATTTGTATTAGTCAGCTCAGGCTGCCATAATAAAATACTGGGTGGCTTAAGCAATAGAAAATTTATGTCTCACAGTTCTGGAGGCTGGGAAGTCCAAGATCAAGGTGCCAGTTAATTTGTCTCCTTAGTAAGGACTCTTCCTGACTTTTAGACAGTCATCTCTTCTCTGTGTCCTTACATGGCAGAGGGAAACAAACCTCTAGTGTCTGTTCTTATAAGTGCACTAAACCTATCATGAGACTCTCATTCCTCATGATCTCTTCTAAATCTAATCACCCTTCACAGGCGCCATCTCCAAATGCCATCACACTGGGGGTTAGGAGTTCAACATATGAATTTGAGGGAGGGAGATGTAGTTTAGTCCACAACAGTATTTAAAGCCATTAGACTAATGCATACAAGAGAAGAAAGGAGAGAGGAGAGAAGGGAGGGGAGGGGAGGTTTAGCGTATGGAGCTTTAAAGTGGTGGGAGAAGATGAGGCAGAATCAACAACGATCACAGAGAGAGAACCAGGATGGTGGTGTCCTGAGAGTCAAATAAATAAAAAATTTCAAGGAAGACAGATGATCACCTGGGTTAAATGCCAATGGTAGATCAAGTGAGATGGAAATGCAAATTGACCATACATTTAGCAACTGGCAGGTCATAGTGTTTTGACAAGAGCAATTTTCTGTCAAGTGATGGGTTCAAGAGAAAGTGAGACAGAGAGAATTAGAGCAAGATATATCAATCACTCTTTTAGGCATTTAACTATGGAGGTTAATAGAGAAAGGTATGACAGCTTGAAAGAAAAACAACAAACACTCTCTGCTTTAGCTAGAGAGAATTCACTGCCTTCTGAGTGGGAAGAGTGCTCCAAAAGCTGGTTGATACACTCAGAGGATGTGCCTCTGATGTAGAACCTCTGTAAACTACTACTCCATCTACCAACTACAATCACAAAAGATACAGCCTCCCTGAAGGCCCTAAGTCAGCAGTCCTTTATCAACTTTAATGACTAACCACCAACACTTCCTCTTCTCTTCCTGCCTGAGTCTGCAGGCACAACTGAGTCTGGTCACCAGCACAATGACAACTCCATAAAGATTTGTCAAAAAACCTGCAAATAACTTGAGATATAAAAAGGTCAAGAAAGCAAAGCCAATTGGAAAATCATATTGTGAGCAAATCTTTGGCTAAAGAGAATGGAGAAAAGGAAGGAGAGGACATGAAAGCAGACAAGCAGGTATAAATGAATCCCCAGCTCCTTGAATCCCAGAGTGTTTGGGTCCCTAAATCTACATCAAATGATGCTGTGAACATATATTCCTTGTTGGAAAGTGTTTGCCCATTGTGCCTGGGCCTGCTTAACAGCTATGACATGCTTTGTATGCTTTACAATTTGACCTATTTAACTGAGGCTTAAAATTGGTAGGAGGTGACTCTCATATCAAAGTAAAACTGCTATTTCATTTCATTTCATTTCAACCAACTAGTTTTTATTGAGCACCTACCAGGGCTGTATACTACGCTAGTTGGTGCAAGGATACAACTTAAAAAGAAAAAGAAAAAAAAAAAAAAAGAATAGCAATTGCTTTCACAGAGCTCACAATTTAATTTAAGTCAGTGGTTCTCAACCAGAGGTGCTTTTGCTTCCCAGGAGACATTTGGCAATGTCTGGAGACATTTTTGATTGTCACTACTAAAGGAGGGTGCTACTGGAATCTAGTAGGTGGAACCTGAGGATGCTGGTAAGCATTCTACTGTGCACAGGACAGTCTCTAACCTCAAAAAATTATCTGATCTAAAATGTCAATAATGCCAAGATCGAGAAACTCTAATCTAAGAGGTACTACAGTGCATATACAAATAACTCTAATAGAAGAGAGGCTATGATAAGCAATAATTTATGTTTCCAGGAATCCTTCAAGCTTTGTAGAAAATCAGCATCTTAGATTCAGTAGCTAGACTCCACTAGCAGTCCTGAGAATAACACTCTAAGGAAAACAAAGCTCCAGCAAGTTCCTACATGGTATTTGTATGCATTTATATAGCCTCTTAGATGTAACAAGGCTGTTTTGTACATACTATACTATTCAATCCCTGGAACAATCCCATTTAGAGGTTCTCCATCTATTCTGCATAACTGTGACTGAAGAAGTCCTCCTCTATTAGAACAAGCAATTCTCTCCAACCGAGAGGCAGGGACCTTAGCCTAGCCAATCAAACAGCCAAATCAACCATGGCAGTCATTGATGACATACGTCTGAGACAGATTTCCATCACTTTTCAACAATCTTCTTAAGCAAACAGAATCATATATCTCCATTTTAGATTTGTAAACTGAGGTTTAGTGACATGACTAAGAACTCACTGTTTCTACCTTGTAGTAAATTGGCTCAAACCTAGACCTTTTAAGACTCTAGATGCAGAAATCTTTCTACTATAAGAAACTATTCTTTCCATAACAATGACAGTAGACATCAACACCCTTATGGAGTATAACAATTCACAAAGTGATTTTCATGTTCATTCTTTTTCTCTTCATGTCTTTCTTTGGGCAAATACAAGAAAAAGAGTGGAAAATACATTTTGGGTTTATATTGAAGGAGAGAAAGAGTTATCACCTGTATTTTATCAGTAACATTACATCTCTTTATGTTCACACATAAATCATAGAAGAAGTAGAGCTATAGAATCACTTTGCACTAAAATGGAATCAAACTAAAGGGTTCATTCATTAGCATCATACATCAGATTAATGCATCCTAGAAAAACACATAAGGAAATTTATTCAAGTATAGCATGACTTAAAAATGACCAAGTTAAAAACTGAGCCACATGCTTTTATTTAAATACAGATGGTCAGGTTTTGTTTATATATATCGAGCCAACTGCTGATACAAAGCGATATCCTATACGTATAAACTAGCAAAGCCACTTTAGAATCCAGAGTTTAAAAGAGTCCATATAAATGTAAATTACCAACCAAAGGAAACAGAAAATCTATGGATGTGAAAATGAGACTACTATCCTAGCTCATCGAGCTCCAATTGGCCAGTGTGTGTTCACATGGCTTTCTCTTATTTTGCAAGTTTCTGGAGCATGTATTTAGCTGAATTTCTGTGTGTCAACATGCCCGCGATTGGGTGACCTGCATTCCCTGTGTGGTTATTTGTTGATGTCAGGGTTTTTTTCAGATCTTTCAGAGACATTGAGTCTTCATGCATCTGATTTGTCACCCCAGCAATTCTTTGAGTCCTTGGACTCCCCAGCAGGAGTCTTCCAGGCATATTCTTGGAGTGGCTTGGCCAAATAATTCAGCCTAATGGCTAGTAAGTCAGCTTTGTTCAGGGCCAAAACTGAGCTATAGTTAGAAATGAAATGCTTCTGAAAGCTGCATTAACTCTTTTACACCACTAATGTGTTTCATTAGGGGCCCTGCAATAGCCATTCCTTAAATGGGGCTCTGGAGGATGAAAAATGTTAGTGAGCTTCTCGAAGCCTGCCATTTCCAACAAAGGAGGATGTGGCTCACAAGGGGTAGAGAATTGATGGAATTAAAGAGAATGTCTGCAGACTGCTTAGAACTCCATGCAGGAAGAATCCAGAGAAAAAACAATCTCCCTAAATGGAATTGTTTTCTTCCTTTCCAACCATGGTATATTAATTAGGTACAAATCAGTCCACTTATTGCCAATTGACATTACGCAATTTACCATTTAATGGCAATTGAAAACTGATGTTTACTGCTCTTAACCCTCTTGATTGTTCCAAACAGATTTCCCATTCTAAAATGTAAACGGATTTAATTTGATCTCCTCAGTCTGTTCATTGTTATTTGAAAACAGTGATATTAGTATCAGAAAATCAGCAGCTACCTGAGTAATGAAGTGTTCAAAATGAAGGTGTTCGGTCATTGGTGAAAATTCAAAAGCAAGAATCACTATTAGTTGCAATGATGACTACAGACCTGGGGTAACATGATTGTTCTTTGTTGTTGTTGTCACTCCTCTCTCATAGTCTTGATTTCTTTTTTTGCCTTTCTTTTTCTTCAATACCAGAGAAATTAAAGTTGAGAAAAGTCCTGGAAAGCAATCTAGTTCAGTTCTGTCACTTCTCCAATGAGAAAACTGAGGCTTAAGGAAGTCACATGAATTGTCTAATAGTTAAAAAGAGTGACCTTCTCTCCCTTCTTCATTATTATGTATTCTTTATTCTCTTGTATACCACTCCCACCCCAAAGAATTCCAGCACAGAGCTCTGTAAGTGGAGAGATAATGGACAGAGTGCATGATCTTGTAACCAAAGGACTTGAGTTCAAGGTACACCTGGGTCACTTCTCAGAGCCTTGGTTTCTGTATCATTGAAAAGGGAATAAAGAGCCACACCTCCCAGAGGTTTTGCAAGGACTGTATGAAATAGTGTATACAAAAGCACTTTAAAAACTGTAAAGGAATAGGAGATGGAAAATATTGTCTGATTAAAATCAAGCCTAGACAAGAGAGGGGCTGATTGGGACAAAAGAGGAAAGGCAGGCAAGGAAAAAACTTTGAGCAATTGACAAGAAGAACCATAGCACTTCAGCACTCAACACTTGAAAGAAAGATTAGGAATCAGAAGCCTAAAAATATTACAGATGTATAAACCTTTTCACTTTTGGAACAAGTAACATCTAGTGACATTCGTTCCACTTATTTTTCTTTTAAGTTGTCAGTATATTATTTGAAAACTTTTAAAATTTGAATGACCTATTTTGTAGAGTGATATCTAATCATTTATCTAAACAAAAATGCAAACACGGCCTTATGGACTGTCCCTGTCATTATACATTAAAGAGAAATATACAGCCTTAACCTATATTCTACTGACAATGCAACCAAAACCTTTATGGACGTGTTTATGGAAATTAGTGTCATTGGCATTTTCACAAGTATAGGTGTAAATGTAACAACATGCCAGGTCATACTAGAAAAGCCCTAGGCTAGGAGACACAAATGTTACTTTTTATAAGCTATTGGACCAGAGCAAATCCCTTTACCTCTCTGGATTTCAAAGAGGTAAATAAGGATGGAAAATGGGGATATCAATAATATCAACCCTAAGATTAAATGAGATCACATCATTCAGATCTCAGCTCAAATGTACCCTGCTCAGAGGGGCAGTAATGGATTCTTAGGGTGTCGCTCAGATTTCCCTTTTTTTAGGACTGAGGCATCATTCTTCTAGCTTCTAAGAGTGTCAACAACTGAACTCCCAGCTAGACCCCTTCATAGATTTTTCTCAACTGTCCACTTCATCCAAGATTTCACTCACCACCCCCCACCAAAGTTAACCCATGGCCAATACTGGCCAATAAGAGGGTTTAAAGCAAAGCACTCTAGCCCCAACTCATAATACTCTACTAGGCTACTCCAGTTTCAAAGTTCTCTATGGCCTTGGAGGCTGAGGCTTTGCTGTGACTATGTAACAGTCTAATTTCCCCCTCTTCCTAATCGTGCTTTCTATACTCACCCAGAGATGCTGATCCTATAAGAGCTCTACAATAAACTTTCTACATGATAATCTCCATCTGAGTCATCTTCCCAAGGAACCTAATTTGCAATGAGGGGTCCTTCTTGGTCACATCAGATAATTTAGAACCATCCCTCCTCTGGTCACTCTCTATCCCATTGTTCTTCTCACTATCTGAAAAAATATCATTTATTTATTTGCACATTTATTGTCTGCATCTCCACTGCTTGAATATATGCTCCATGATGGCAGGATCTTTATGTCTTGCCCACTATTGTACACCCAAGGTCTACACAAAGTAAGCACTCACTAAATATTTGTTGAATAAAAGAATTTCAGATGAGCTCCTGATCATGATGGCAGAGTAGGTAAATGCTGTGCCTACCTTTTCTCACAAAAATCATCAAAATTACAACTATACTACAGAATAGCCATAATTTGGAGTCACCTGAAGTCTACCTGAACAGAAGTCCTACTACTGGGGACACACAGAACAGGGCACCTAAAAACTGGTAGAAAGGGCAGAGACATGAAACAGACTCATCCCACATCCATGTATTATGGTTGAGGAGCAATATCTTGGCTGTAGAGGTCCCGGCCCCTACTAAGGCTCCTCAGCCCAGGGTTCCAGTGTCAGGAAGAGAAGTTCTCATGATCTCTGGATGTTTAAACAAGTAGAAATTGTGGCAGAGTGAGATGTACGACTCAGGGAGTAGCAGAATATCTTCTTAAAGAGCCCACACCCACAGAATTACTAAATAATAAACTCATTCGCTTTGAGCTCCAGCTCTAGAGCAGCAGCTTGAAAGGCACCAGGGACATACAGGGGAGAAATGAATAGTCTGATTTCAAGGTGAGGGCTGGAAGGGCAACTTTCTTCCAAACAGAAGGGCTAGTAGAGGGCAATTTTCCTTTGTTGACCCCTATTCTGCCCGGCTTCCAGACACAGGCAGCCACTATATCTGAGTCTCCATCAACTAGCTAACACTGGTCGTCCCACCCAGGTGATTCCTTGAGACTCTGCCCCTCCCAACGTGCAGGGCCACTCAAGCCACTCCAGAGCACTTCCATACAAATTGCCTGTCTTGGCTGATGCTGCAAACTTTCCCAAAATCTCTCAAAGGCTCACAAAACCTAGACAGGCAACATTTACCTTCAACACACCCCATTCCTCAAGCCCATAACTAGCAGTAGCCGCCCTCAGTTTGTGGCTTAGCCTCTCAAGGCATTTCCAAGCTCAGCATGGCAAGGGATCTGTGAATTGCTTTGTGGCTCATGCCTGGTGGCCCTGGGCAGCATAAGTAAATGCTGTGCTTCTGCAATTGAACTTGGCCTATAGCAGGACCCCTCCCAGTATGCCCCTGGCCAGCTTTATTCTGAGCCAGAGCATCACCCGGGATCACATCTGAGAATAACACACCCAAAGGGCACACAGGGAAGGCACCAAAGCCCTGGTGAAGGAATACAACTCCAAGAAGCTCAGAGAGTCTCAAACAAGATGACTTCAAAGAAGCCCACACCAAGGCACATCATAATTAAAATGCTAAAGCTTAAAGGCAAGTAGAGAATTTTAAAAGTAGCAAGAGAAAAGCAGTTAGTTACCTACAAGGGAGCTCCCATAAGACTGTCAGCTGATTTCTCAACAGAAACTTTGCAAGCCAGAAGGGCTTGGCATGAAATATTCAAAGTGATGAAAAGCAAGAACATACAACTAAAATTACTCTACCCAGCAAATTATCATTTAGGATTGAAGGACAGATAAAGAACTTCTCAGTCAAGACAAAGTTAAAGGAGTTTATCAACACCAAACCAATATTACAATATTAAAGGGACTTGAAGAAGAAGAAGAAGAAGAAGAAGAAGAAGAAGAAGAAGAAGAAGAAGAAGAAGAAGAAGAGGAAAAAGTAAAAGAAAAAGAAAGTAGAGGAGGAGTAAGAGAAGGAGGAGGGGGAAGAAGGGTGAGAAGGAAAGGGAGGAGAAGAGGAGGAGGAGGAGGAGGAGGAGGAGGAAGATAAATGAAGGAGGAGGAGGAGAAGGAGAAGAAGAAGAAAAACTATGAATAAAAAATGGCAATGACTACATATCTGTCGACAATTACTTCAAATAAAAAAAGATTAAATGTTCCAATCAAAAGATAGGGTAGATGAATAGATAAGAAAACTAGATACTTACATATGCTGCTTATAAGAGACTCACTTCAGATCAAAATACACACACAGACTGAATGTAAAAGATTAAAAAGATGTTCCATGAACATGAAAACAAACAGAAAGATGGCTGAGGTAGCAATGCTTATACCAGACAAAATAGACTTTAAAACAAAGGCTATAACAAGAAAGAAAGAAGGAACCAGTTACCTTACTTCTATATATTTATCTGAAGAAACCCAGAACACTACTTTGCGGGGACATAAGAATCCATATGTTTATTGCAGCATTATTTATAGTAGCCAAGACATGGAAGCATCCTGGGTGCCCATCGATGGATGAGTGGTTAAAGAAGAGGTGGTATATATATGCAATGGAATACTATTCAGCCATAAAAAAGAATGAAATCTTGCCATCTGCAACAACATGGATAGACCTAGAGGGTATTGTGTTAAGTGGAGTAAGTCAGAGAAAGACAAATGTCATATGTGGAATCTAGAGAACAAGACAAACAAACAACGGAAACAAGCCTATGGATACAGAGAGCATTTTGATGATTGTCAGATTGAGGGGTGAGGATGAGTGATGGTGGAGGATATTAAGATACAAACAGGTGGTTACAAAATAGTCATAGGGATATGAAATATAGCATGGGGAATATAGTCAGTGGTATTATAATAACAATGTATGGTGTCAGATTGGTACTGGATTTATTGGGATGATCGCTTTGTAAGTTATATAAATGTCTAATCACTGTTGTACACATGTATGTCAACTACAATTGAAAAATAAAAATATCAATATTGAAATAAATAAATAAACATATTTTTTAAAAAAAGAATATCAGATGTTAAGAGCTTCCAGTTTAGTAAATAGGAGATGTATGAATGTTACCTTATATATATTTTAAGAACTCAATTTGTACTTTAGAATAAATAAATTAATGATACTTGATAAATATGTCATAGGACTCTTCCAGTGAATCTCTTAACAAATTAATGGATTCAACTTCTGTTGACATTTACATTTGCAAAATAATGGTATACTTATTTAACTGTTTCCATTATGGGCCCACAATATTTCCAAAGAATATTTTTAGACATTAAAAAAAAATAATGCAATCACAGTGTGTTTGTAGACACCACCAAATATCATTTGGATAAATTAATAGCTCATAACTAAGGAAACAGTCATCAATAAAATGAACAAGTTATGAGTTCAAAAACAGAAAGTGTTGTCATAGGCAAAAGTGATTTATGTGTTGATCTTTATAAGGCTCTGGGTCATCAAAGTTTCAAGTCAGGAGATCTGAGCTCTAGTTCAATCTCTGCCTTCACCTCATCAAGTGACCTAAGTGAAGTTACTGCACCTCTCTGGTCCTGATTGTTCTCCTGTGTGAAATGAGGAAGATGCATCCTATCTTCCCTTTTAACTTTATAATTTTATGTGTCTGTATTAGCTGATTGATACACAATGATGATATACTCATGTCATAGAAGACAATATAGGCTATACTACCAACTATATTTAAGATAAGCCTAACAGGTCTTATTACCTCTAGGTAATACTACTTCCAACCTAATAGAGGTCTCGAAGAGACCTATCCATCCAACAATAATCAATAACATTTATGTTACTATTCTAAAAGTTTAAATAGGCAATAGTATGAAAGAAGAAAACTATACACCTAACTCATTTATAAACATAGACAAGTTAATATTAAGTAAAATATTAGCAAAGTAAATCGAGTAATGAATAAAAAAGTCATTATGATCAAGTTGTGTGTATGCCAGGAATTAATATATAGCTTAAAAGTAGAAATTTGATTAATATAATTTCTTACATTAATAGACAAAGGAGAAAAGCCATATGCTAAATCCATAAGCATAAGAAAAATATTAAAAGTTAATAAAATTCAACACCCATTTATAATTTAAAAGGAAGAAATTTAACAAACTAGGAAACTTTTTACATCAATCAAAAATTTTCATCAAACATCATTTTTAATGATTACATGTTAAAATTTTTTAGGAAAAATGCAAAGATGCAACACTTCTGACTTTATAATAGAAGTAGGAGTTCCAGTCAAGATAATGGGCTAGGTAGAAACAGGGTTTGCCTCTTTCCATGACCACACTAAAATTACAACCAAATTATAAAACAACTTAGAGAACCACCTAAAGTCTAGCTGATCATAACACATACATCTGAGGATACAAGGAAAAACCCACACTGAGATGGTAGGAAGGGTGGAGGCATGAAGATTCCTGGTCCTTCACTTGCACAGGGGGATTGAGCACTGGGAGGGAGAGTATGGCTACCTGAGCCCCACACAGGGCCTCTCCAGCCCAGGGATCTAGTCCTGGGAAGAGGAATTCCTACAAAATCTGACTGTAAAAACCAGTGGGGACTCTGGTCATCTGGATGAGATGGAAAGAACCTGAAAACCCAGACATTCCCTTAAAGGGCCCGCTCACAGACTCACTCACTCACCGACACTCACCCTGGGCTTCAGCGGAGGGTCAGCAATTTGAGAGGCACAAGACATATACGAAGAAAAACTAAATTCCATGGTCATAGGGCAAGGGCTAGAGGGATAGCCACCATTGCTCCTTTGTCAAGCTCCCCTCCCAAGTAATCTACAGGTAGGTGCCATATTGCCTGTGTTGAACCCTCTCCCTTTATGTGGCCAATTCTGAAGCTGCACTGGCCCAGTGAGACTGACCCACTCTGCCCCATGTCTCCCTGGGGCCCCACCCCACCCAGCCTACAAATGCCCACAGTGGCCAGTTGCTGGGTAGCCAGCCCCACCCTGTGACTTCCCTGAGCCACACATTTATTTATTGGTGGCAGCAGCCCTCAGCTCACTCAGCCTACATGTAGCCCATATATTTTGAGGGACAATTTTGGTGGCAAGTTACTGATGCCAGCCTAAGCTGCAGTATTTCTTGGGCAGATCACAGGAGTCTAAGAGCCTGAAGTAGACAGCGGCTGGCCTTGCTGTAATCTGAGCCTTTTACAGAAAGCTGCAGATTCTGCACTAGTATGAAACCTGATTTTGCACTGGCTGTGCGAAATTCTCTTCCTTTACCCCAGTGACTCCCTGTGTCCCCGACCCACTCAACAGTTCTTCCAGTTGTGGAGTCTTACTGGCACCTGGCAGTCAGCCCCAGGCCTCAGGTATACTAGTCCTCTTGGTAAGCCACCCCAGACCCAATAAGGGGGGTAACTGACCTCAGCCCACAGAGTGGTCTCTCCCACTTACCTCCAGATCCAGTATAGGCAGCAACTATTTGAGGATCGCTTTGTAGCTTCTACCAGGTAGCCCTGAGCAATCAAAGGCAGCAGTTGACCTTGGCCTACATGGGATTTCCTCCCAAGGAGCCACAGAACCAACATATCTGAAGCCTGATGTCAGACCATAACAGAGCACCACCTGACTAGCCCCAAAAGATGATCTTGACAGGTACACAATATTACTGGTGTGAATATAACTCTGTGGGGTCAGCCCCCACACAGCTGATCATACCCCATTGGCTTGGGCAACCCCAAAGTCAGTCGACCTAAGAGTCATTCGCAATCACTGACATGCTAACAGCAATCAAGGCTTAGCTACAGCAGAAGAACACAAACAACACAAGAAACACACCCAGAGTCCCCAGCCCATGTTATCATGGAGAATGCAGCACTATGCCACACAGGACACATACTACACAAGGCTACCTGGCCAAGGCTAGGAGACATAACAGATCTTCCTAATACATAGAAACAAACAAAGATAGGCAACTAAAATTAGAAAAAAAGAAAGTTGCCAGAAATGAAATAGGAGGAAACTCCAGAAAAAAAAATGACATGGAGGCAAGCAACCTACCAGAGACCGAGTTCAAACTATTGATTGTAAGGATGCTTAATAAACTTCGGCGGGAGAATAGATGAGGTCAGTGAAGGCTTAAACAGAGAGATAGTAAGCATAAAAAAGGACATTGAAACCATAAAAAGGAACCAGTCAGAAATGAAGAATACAATAACTGAAATGAAGAATACACTATAAGGAATCAACAGTAGAAAAGATGAAGCAGAAGATTGAATCAGTGAGTTGAAAGACAAGGTAGAAGAAAACATCCAATTGGAATAGCTACAATAAAAAAGAACACAAAAAATGAAGAAATTTTAAGAGATCTCTGAGACAACATCAAATGTACTAACATCCACATCATAGGGGTACCAGAAGAAGGAGAGAGAGAGCAAGGAATTGAGACCTATTTGAAGAAATAATGACAGAAGACTTTCTTAACTGGGCAAAACAAATAGACATACAAGTTCAGGAAGCACAAAGAGTTCCCCCCAAAAAACTAGAACAGACCCACACCAGAACACATCATTATTAAAATGCCAAAGGTTAAAGACAAAGAGTGAATCTTAAAAGCAGCAAGAGAAAGGCAGATAGTTACTTACAAGGGTACTTCTATAAGAATGCCAGCTGATTTTTCAACAGAAACTTTGCAGGCCAGAAAAGTTTGGCACAAAATATTCAAAGTGATGAAAAATAAGAACCTACAACCAAGATACTATACTCAGCAAGGCTATCAATTAAAATTGAAAGTGAGATAAAGAGCTTCCTAGACAGGAAAAAAGTGAAAAGAATTCATCATATTAAGCCAGGATTATAAGAAATGTGAAGAGAACTTCTATAAAAAGAAGGGGGGAAAAACAAAAATATAAATAATAAAATGGCAGTAACTATGTACTTGTTGATAATCACTTTAAATGTAAATGGATTAAATGCTCCAATCAAAAAACATAGGGTAGCTGAATGGATAAGAAAACAAGACCTGTACATACGCTGTCTGTCAAAGCCCCACTTCAGATCAAATGACTCACATAGACTGAAAGTAAAGGGATGGAAAAAGATATTTTATGCAAATGGAAATGAAAACAAAAGATAGGATAGCAATACTTGTATTAGACAAAATAAACTTTAAAACAAAGACTATGGTAAGAGACAAAGAAAGGCATTACATAATGATAAATGGCTCAATACAACAATATGACATAACCCTAGTAAACATATATATACCCAACATAAGAGCACCTTCATATATCTAGTAATTACTGACTGACACAAAAGAAAAGATCAACAGTAATACACTCATAGTAGGATATTTTAACACCCCATTAACACTAATGGATAGATCTTCCAGATAGAAAATCAACAAGGAAGCAACAGTCTTAAAGGATGCACTAGAACTATAAATATAATAAATATCTTCAGAGTGTTTCACCCCAAAGCAGCAGAATATACTTCTCAAATGTACATGGAACATTTTCCAGAATAGACCACATGTTAAACCATAAAACAATAAATTTAAGAAGATTTAAATCATATCAAATGTCTTCTCCAATCACAATGATAGGAAACTAGAAATCAACTAAAAGAAAAAATTGGAAAATACACAAACACATGAGACTAAACAACATGCTACTGAACAGTAAATTGATTAACAATAAGATCAAGAGGAAATTAAAAAAATACCTAGAGACAAATGAAAATAAAACACAACAGCTCAAAATCTGTAGGATACTGTGAAAGCAGTCCTAGAAGGAAATTCATAGTAATACAGGCCTACCTCAAGAAAAAAAATCTCAAATAAATAATCTAATCTTACACTTAAAAGAATAGAAAAATAACAGTGAACAAAACCAAAGTGAGTAGAGAAGAAAATAAAGATCAGAGTGGAAATGAACAAAATAGAGTCTAGAAAAACAATATAAAAGATCAATGAAATCAAAAGTGGTTTCTTTGAAAGCATAAAAAATTAATAAACTTTTAACTAGACTTATCAAGAATAAGAAAGAAGGCCCAAATAAATAAAGTAAGTGAAAGAGGGGAAGTAATGATGGATTCCACAGAAATACAAAAAATTATAATAAAATACTATGAATAATTATATACCAACAAATTCGATAATCTGGAAGAAATGGATACATTCCTAAAAACAAACATTCCCCCAAGACTGAGTCAAGAAGAAACAGAAAATTTGAACCCAACCTTCACCATGGAGCTCCATGAGTTTTCCCAACAAAATCAAGAAAGCTTCCAAAGAACAAAAGTCCTGGACAGGATACCTTCATAGGTGAATTTTACTAAACATTCAAAAAAGAATTAACACCAATTCTTCTCAAACTATTAGAAAAAATTTGAAGAGGAAGGAAGACTCCCAAACCTATCTTATTAGGCCAACAGTATCCTGATACCAAAAACAGACAAAGACGATACAAAAACAAACGAACAAACAAATAATATCCCTGAACATTGATGCAAAAGTCCTCAAAAAAATATTAGCAAACTGTTTCACCAATGCACTAAAAATATCATACATCATGATCAAGTTGGATTTAATCCTGGAATGTAAGGTTGGTTTAATATCCACAAATCATTTAATGTGATACACCACATTAACAAATCGAAAGATAAAAATTATATGATAAAATTATATGATCTTTATGATAAAAACTCTCAGCAAAGTGGAAATAGAGAGAACGTACCTCAACATAATAAAGGCCATATATAACAAACTTAAAGTTAACATTATACTCAGTGGAGAAAAACTAAAAGCATTTTCCTTAAGATCAGGAACAAGATAAGGATGTCCACTTTCACCACTTCTATTCAACACAGTGTTGAAAGTCATAGCTACAGCAATCAGAAAAGAAAAAAAGAAATAAAAAGCATCCAAATTGGAAAGGAAGAGGTAAAACTGTCATTATTTGCAGATGACATGATTCTATATGTAGGGACCATAAAAATTCCAATAAAACTTAGAATTAATCAACAAATTCATTAAAGTAGCAGGATACAAAATTAATATTCAAAAGTTGGTTGCAGTTTTACACACCAATGATGAATTATCAGAAACAGAATTTAAAAAAAACAATCCCGTTTATAATTACATCAAAAAACAATAAAATACCTAAGGTATCAAATTAACAAAGGAGGTAAAGACCTATTCTCAGAAAATTAAAAAAAGAAATTGAAGAAGACACAAACAAATGGAAGAATATATTATGCTCATGGATACAAAGAATCAACATCATTAAAATTGCCATACTACCCAAAGCAATCCATAGATTCAATGCAATTCCTATCAAAATAACAATGGCATTTTTTCAGAGAATTGGAACAAATAATCCAAAAATTTATATGGAACCATAAAAGATCCCGAATAGCTATAGTAATCTTGAGAAAGAAGAACAAAGTTGGAGGTATGACTATCTGATATTAAACTATACTTCAAGGCTATAGTAACAAAACAGCATGATACTGGCATAAAAACAGACTCATAGATCAATGGGAAAGAATGGAGAGCCTAGAAATAAATTCATTCCTATATGGTCATTTAATCTTATGACAAAGGAGGCAAGAATGTACAATGGGGTAAAGACAATTTCTTCAAAAAACAATGTTGGGAAAACTGGACAGATACGTGCAAAAAAATGAAATTTCACCACTTTCTTAAAACATATACAAAAATAAACTCAGAATGGATTAAAGACTTACATGTGAGTCCTGAAACTATTAAACTCCTAGAAGAAAACATGGACAGTAAATTTTTGCGAACATTTTTTGAATATGTATCCTTGGGCAAAGGAAACAAAAGAAAAAACAAATAGAAATACATCAAACTGAAGAGTTTTTGCACAGCAAAGGATCCATCAACAAAACTAAAAGACAACCTACTGAATGGGAGAAGATATTTACCTACAATACATCTGATAAAAAGTTAATATTTAAATTTGTAAAGAACTCATATACCTCAACAACAATAACAAAAAAGCAAACAATCCAACTAAAATTGGGCAGAAGACCTGAATATGTATTTCTCTAAAGAGGACATACAAATGGCCAATAGACATATGAAAAAAAATGCTCAGGGTCACTAATCATCAGAGAAATGCACATTAAAACCACAATGAGATATTACATCATACCCGTCAGATTGGTTATCATCAATAAATCAAAAAAATAAATGTTAGTGAGGTTGTGGAGAAAAGAGAACTCTTGTACACTGTTGGTGGGACTGCAAATTGGTACAGACACTATGGAAAACAGCTTAGAGGTTCCCCAAAAAATTAAAAATAGAACTACCTTTTCACCTTGCAATTGCACTTCTGGATATTTATCCAAAGACAACCAAAATACTAATTTTTAAAGGTCTATGCACCCCATATTCATGACAGTGCTACTCACAATAGCCAAGATATGGAAGCAACCTAAGTGCTCACCAATAGATGATTGGATAAAGAAGAATTAGTACACATATACGATGGAATATTACTCAACCATTAAAAAAACAAACAAACAAAATAAAATCCTACCATTTGCAACGATATGGACGAAACTAAAGGGTATTATGCTGAGTAAAATAAGTCAGACAGAGAAAGATAAATACCATATTTCACTTATATGTGGAATCTAAGGAACAAGAGAAATTAACAAACAAAACAACAGCAACACAAAGACTCACCAATACAGAGGACAAGTTGATGATTGACAGAGGGAAGGAGGATTGGGGAGCTGGGTGAAAAACATGAAGGGATGAAGTACAAATTAGTAGTTACAAAACAGTCATGGGATTTAGAGTATAACATAGGGAATATAATCAGTGTTATTGTAATTGTTGTGTGTAGTGCCATATGAGTGATAGGGTAATTGAGAGGATCACTTCATAAATTATATAAATGTCTAACCATTGTAATGTATGCCTGAAACTAATATAAATAAATTTTTTAAATTTATTTTTATGGTGACATTGGTTAATGAAATCTAGTAAGTTTCAGGTTGTAAAATAGTTTTAAAAAGAAAAAGATGGTAAAAAAAAAAGAAAGAAAACAAAGAAATAGAAGGTGTAAGGATTGAAAAGAATAAATGGTTACTACTTGCAGTTGATTTGATTTCCTACATGGAAAAACAAAACAAAATAACCTACAGAAAAAAAAATGAGTAGATTTAATAAGAACATTCATCAAGATTCTTGGATATAGTACAAATATACAAAAATTAACTTCATTCCCTTAAAGTTAAACAAAAAAAAAATAATGTAATTTTATAAATATCATTTACAACACCCAATATAAAGTGCCAAATAATTAATCTCGCAGAAAATATACAAAAATCTTTAAGGATAAAATAACAAAATATTATTGAATAATATTAGAAAGAGCTAAATGAAGAAAAAGATGTATCAAGTTCATGGATAAGAATATTCAAAATCTTAATTATGTCTATTATGCCCCAAATTAATCTATACATTCAAAAAAGATCCAAAGTCCTAACAGAATTTCTCATGGAATTTAAGAAGCCAAATTCTACAATTGTGTGAAAGAGCAAAGGACCAAGAAAAGACCAAAACAGTCTTGATAAAGACAGGTCCTAACATATTTCAAGACTAACACTGTGGGATTGGAAAAGGGATGGACAAATCAAAAAAAAAAAAAAAAAAAACAGGCTATAGCATTCAAAAACAGATCAGTGTGTATGATAAAACTTCATACATAATAGAGAAAATGTTGCTAACCAGTAGAGAAATGATGGACTATTCAATAAATAGTGCTATGATAACTATAATCTGCATGAGAAAAAAATAGATTTCTATCTCATTTCACATCTATTAAAAGACGTTTATAATAGAAACAAAAATATAAACATTAAAAGTTTTATAATAATTACAGGAGAATATATTTGTGACTTTGTGCTGTGGAAGAATTCCTTAAAGACTCAAAGTATAAACCATAAAAAAAAAATTGGTTAAAAAATTAGTTAAAGTATTTTGTGCTTCAAAAGACATGATTAGAGGGAGTTTTTTGTTATGTAGGACAAAGAAATAGCTTTTCAAAAATAAGTACAATGCTGGACAAAACTATCAAAATCAATCAGTTCAAGGTAAAGAGAGATAATTTATTAGAAAGCACTGATTCTTGAAAAGCTGCTAGAACTTTGGATGAAAACAGCCGGGATCTGTGGTCTTCTTGCATGAGGATACTCCTATTTCTTGCCCTGGCTTAGTTGGTAAGAATTTTAGTTTGCCAATGCTGGGCTAGCTGCAAAACCTGAAGATTTTCTGCCAGAGGAAGCCAGCTCAATTCAGGATGGTGGTTGGGGGTTTGAGTGGGGAGCAAGAATTCAGGGCTTTTCCAGCTATAAGTGGTGGATTTTATTAAAAAATAAATGGGGAAACCCACAGCAGTTTGCTAGTCCAAGACTACAGTCTTAGTCATGAATGAGTAGTAGGCCTGTCAGAAATTTAATGGAGATATCTGAGGAATAAAAAAGCCATATAAAAGCTGAAATAAACTTTCCACACATACTTTTGTGACTGCAAAACTATAGACATGTGCAAGGGAGACTCTAAGAAGTCTGGAGATAAAACCAAAGGAGACTTGAGAACTGGTTGCATCTAAATGATTTTTCAATTCATACACAGAGCTATCAGCACAGGGTAAAAACCTTCCACAATCAAGCACAATCTCTGCATAAATCAATGGCTGACCACTAAGCTATGTAGACATAGGGGTGACCTCTAGAAAGCCAAGATAAAAGTTAAATTAGAAAAAAAACTCAGCAGACAACTTTAGTGATTATACATCTTAGTAGAAACAATTTCTCTATATCGCCACTAATGTCTGGTAATGTTAATCTTGACTACAGCCATTCTAGTGGGTATTTAGTGTTGTGTCATTGTGCTTTTAATGTACATTATCTTACTGGCTAATAATGCTGGGCATCTTTTCATGTTTTTATTAGCCATTCACTTATTTTTTTCAGTGACGCTTCTATTCAAAATATCAGCCTATTTAGAAAAAAATACATACAGTGCTAGTGGGGATAAAAAATGGTACAACTAGTTTATAAAATAGTTTCGGAGTTTCTTCAAAATTTAGACATAGGATTAAATACAAGTCAGCAAATTCCATTCTGAAAATCTATTGAAAAGAAATCAAAATATATTTGGCCTTCAAATTTGTACACAAATGTTCATAGCAACATTATTCATAATAGTTAAAAGCTGGAAAAATACATATGGTAAGTGAAATTGTAGTATATCCAATGGAATACTATTCAGCAATTTAAAAAAAGGAAGAAACAAATTACTATTACATACAATATTATGGACGAACCTCAAAAATATTATACTAGGTGAAAAAAGCCAGACATAAAGACTATATATTGCAGACTACCATTTATATGAGATTTTTAGAAAAAGCAACTGGAGACTCAAAGTACATCAGTGGCTAGATGAGGCTGGGTTGAAAGATGAGATTGACTAAAAATAACCAAGAAGAAACTTTGGGAGGTGATGAAGTGCTCCAAATTTTATTGTAGCTATGGTTTTCCAATCATAAGTTTACTAAAACACATCAATTTTTACATTTACAATGTGTAAATTTCATGGTATACCAATTATATTTCAACATAGCTTGGTTTTTAAAACTTATTTAAAAAATAAAAAGTCAAGTTATAGATTGAGAGAAGATAATTAAAATATATATAATCATAGAATAATTAGAATCCAGAATATATGTGTGTGTACAAACTCAAAAATCAACTAGAAATAGAAAATAAAATTTTGGAAAAAAAAAACGTGGCAAAAATTATAAATGGGCAATTCACAAACACACACATACACATGTGCACATGCGCACGTACACACACACACACACACACACAAACTTAAACAGGCAAAAAAATTATACATCTGAAAGACAATCAGGTGATGTCAGAAACATGGCTGAGTAAGAAATGTCCCCAGATCTCTCCCCTTGAAACAATAAGCTGAACATTTAAAACTCAACAAAAAACACCCAAACTGCACACTGGATGGGGAGAAATAAAGAAGCTGCTTTTCCCAGCCACCAGAGCTCGCTGTAGGAGGAGGGGGAGGGGAGAAGAAGCACTGAATTCCCTGAACAGTCCTGTCTGGGAAAGCTGTGAGCTCTCTGCGGCTAGCGGCAGTGCCCAGTCATCAGGGCAGAAGACAAAGAAACAGGGATGGCAGAAAAATGGGGATGGCAGAGAAAAAAATAGTCAATTTTTACCAGCTGTGACTGCAAAACTGAAGTTGAACCTCAGCCTCCATCCCTCAACCCAGAGGGCCCCTCGCCTCATAACCTCTAATACAAAACTTCGTGGAACCCCATGGGAATCCAAGAAAGCACTACTGAAACTGTCTCTAACACTGACAGAGACTGAGACTGAGAATAGTGAGTGATTAAATATCTACAAAAAAAATAAAAAGGCATTACTAATGCTTTATATAAAGCAGGGAAACAGGAGGCTTAGACGCCACCTACGAGAAACCAAAAGAAAAACACATTCGTTGCAACAGGCTAGAGAACATTATATAATAAATCTTCTTTCTGAAAAATAAAAAAGCAGAATACATTAATGCCCGGGCAGAGAACTAGTTCATTAAACAACATGAACAACCAGTGACAAGGCAGCTCAGAAAGAAAGAGAAAAATTTCCAGAAAATAAGCTTACAAACATAGAAATATGTGACTTAAATGACAGAAAATTCAGGATGGTACTTCTGAAAAATCTCAGTGGGATCCAAAATGAGTCATATCAACAATTTCAGGAATTGAAAAAAAAAAAACAGCTAGATGGCAGAATGAGTTCTTTAGCAAGGAGATTAAAACTCTCAAAAAGAACTGAATAGACTTGCTGGAGATAAAGAACACATGGCAAGAGCTGAAAGATGAAATAACAAGCTTGGAAAATAGAGTCAACCAAATAGAGAAAAGGATCAGTGATATTGAAGACAGAAATCTAGAAATAAATCAGAAAGAAAAAGAGAGAAATTGAAGAATGAAAAATAATAAAAGAGAAATATAAGAACTAGCTGAAACCATTAGGAGAAGAAATATAAGAATAATGAGAATTCTCAAAGGGGAGGAGAAGGAGCAGGGATTACAAAACATTTTCCGACAAATAGTTGGCGAGAATTTCCCAAATCTAAGGAATGAGCTGAGGCTTAGAACTCAAGAAGTCAACAGAACACTCAATTATCTCAACCCAAAGAGGACTTCACCAAGACACATTGTATTAAAATTATCAAAAATCAATAACAAAGACATAATTCTCAGAGCAGCGAGGGAGAAGAAGACTGTAACCTATAAAGTAAAGCTCATTAGATTATTGTCGGACTTCTCAACACAAACCTTACAAGCCGGAAAGAAGTGATATCAAATATTCAAACTATTAAACAAAAGAAATTACCAGTCAAGAATAATATATCCAGCTAAGCTCTCCTTTAGATATGAAGGAGAAATAAAGATCTTTCGAGACTTACAAAAAATTGAGGGAATTCTCCACTACGAAGCCTGCACTACAGGAAATACTGAAAAGTGTCAGCTCATCTAAAACAAAATGACAAAAAAAAAATACTTAATTAGGAACAAGGTGACTAGCAGGCTGATAAAATCAAAGAATCACAACCCTACTAGGAACAGGGCATTATAAGCTTAAAAATAAGAAGAGATTTGCTATAGCAAGATAGTAATGATGTTCAGCATACATAGGGACAAATTGAAACAACAAGGACTGAAAACGGGAGGATTCAAAGATCCAAATTCACAAAAGAGAATGGAGATAAGGTACATGTAGAAGAAAAGGGATGCCTGTATATATATAACTATCCTTTACATATTCATAACAGTAATCACACACCAAAGATTCAGAACTGAAGTATATAACATAAAACAAAAGGAACTAGAGGGAAAACTCACAAAAGCCAACCAAAATAAAGAAAACAGAAACACAAGGACAAGGAAACAATGGAAACACTGAGCTACCAGAAAGCAAAAGATAAAATGGCTATAAGAAGACCTCATATTTCAATAATTGCCCTAAATGTAAATGGACTGAACTCACCTATAAAAAGGCACACAGAGTTGCAGATTGGATAAAAAAAAAACAAATCCAACCATATACTGCCTCCAGGAGACACATCTCAGCTCCAAAGACAAATATAGACTCAACGTGAAAGTGTAGAAAATGATATTTAAAGCAAATGACATAGAGTGAAGAGCAGGAGTAGCAGTACTAACATCAGATGAAATAGACTTCAAAATACAAAAGGTAAAGAAAGACACTGAGGGACACTTCAAAATGATAAAGGGAATCATGCACCAAGAAGATATAATACTTATTAGTGCCTATGCTCCCAATCAGGGAGTCCCAAAATATATAAAGCAATTACTAAAAGTCCAAACACTATCATAGTAGGGGACATAAATACCCCACTGTCAGATATGGACAGATCATCCAAACAGAAAATCGATAAGAAAATAGCATCCTTAAATGACACATTAGACCAACGGGAGCCTTCCATCTCAAAACAGCTGTTTATACATCCTTCTCTATTGCACATGGAACATTCTCAAGGATTGACCACATGCTGGGACACAGAGATAGTCTCACCAAATATAAGAGGGTTGAAATCATACCAACTATATTCTCTGATCATAATGCTTTGAAACTAGAGATCAACTGTAAAAGGAAAGCAGAAAGAACCACAAATACATGGAGATTAAAAAACATACAACTGAAGAATAAGTGGGTCAGAGAAGAAATAAAAAGAGAGAACAAGAGATATGTAGAAACAAATGATAATGATAGTACAACATATCAAATCTTTTCAGACATGGCGAAAGCAGTCATAAGAGGAAAGTTCATATCATTAAAGGCCTATCTCCAAAAACAAGAATGAATCCAAATAACCTAACATTTCATTTTAAAAAACTAGAAAAGAAAGAACAAATAAAGCCTAAAGTCAGCACGAGAAAAAAAATCATCAAAATTAGAGCAGAAATAAGTGAAATTGAAAACAAAGAAACAAAAGCAATAGAAAAAAATAAATGCAACAAAAAGCTAGTTCTTTGAGGAAGTAATAAAATTGACAAACTCCTGGCAAGACTCACTAAAGAAAATAAGAGAAAAGACACAAATAAACAAGATTAGGGATGAAAAGGGGGAAATTATGACTGACATCACAGAAATGCAAAGGATCATACAAGAATACTATGAAAAAGTGTATAACACCAAATTTAATAATCTAGAAGAAATGAACCAGTACTTAGAAAAGTACAACCTTCCTAGACTGAATCAAGAAGAACTGGAAAATCTAAATAGACTGATCAGCAGTATGGAAATTGAAACGATCATCAAAAACTTACCAAAAAGTAAAAGTCCAGGACCAGATGGCTTCACCAGTGAATTCTACCAAACATTCAAAGATTTAATATCTATTCTCCTGGAACTCTTCCCAAAAATCGAAGAGGACACAATACTTCCCAACTCATTTTATGAGGCCAAAACTACCCTTATACCAAAACCTGGTCAAGATAACACACAGAAAAAGAAAACTACAGACCAATATCTCTCATGAACACATGCAAAAATCCTAAATAAGATACTAGCAAATCGAATACAGCAACATATTAAAAAGATGAAGTCCACCGCAATCAAGTGGACTTCATCCCAGGGGCACAGGGATGTTTCAATGTACACAAATCAATTAATGTGATGCATCACATAAACAAATTAAAAAATAAGAATCATATGATCATATCAATAAATGCAGAAAAAGCCTTTGACAAAGTACAGCACCCATTTATGATCAAAACACTTAACAGAATTGGTATAGAATGAAGGTACCTTAGCATAATAAAGGCCATATATGACAAGCCCTCAGCCAACATTATACTTAATGGTGAAAAACTAAAACCTTGCCTCTAAGATCAGGAACCAGGTAAGGCTCTCCACTATTGCCACTCTTATTCAATATAATGTTGGAGGTCTTAGCAAGTGCAATCAAGCAAGAGAAAGATATATAAGGTATACAAATAGGAAATGAAAAAGTCAAACCATCACTATTTGCAGATGACATGATTCTCTATATAGAAAACCCTAAAGACTTCATAAGAACACTACTAGAAACAATAAGTAAATACAGTAAAATTTCTGGATACAAAATCAACTTTCAAAAATCCATAGTGTTACTATACTCTAATAATGAAGTGTCAAAAAATTCATTTTGCAATTGCAACAAAAAGAATAAAATACCTAGGAATAAATCTAACAAAAAACGTGAAGGACCTATATAATGCAAACTATAAGACCTTATTAAAAGAAATCAAAGAAGATACAAAGAAATGAAAAGATATTCTGTGTTCTTGGATTGGAAGAATCATCATAGTTAAAATGGCCCTATTACCTAAAGCATTATACATATTTAATGCAATCCCCATCAAAATTCCATCGACATTTTTTTAAAGAAATGGAACAAAAAAATCATCAGGTTTGTATGGAAGCACAAAAGACCCCGAATTGCCAAAGCCACCTTGAGAAAAAAGAATAGGGCTGGAGGCATCACTCTGCCCTACTTCAAATTGTACTACAAAGTGGCAGTAATCAAAAAGGCATGGTATTGGCAAAAACAAACAAACAAACAAACAAATCAAACACGTGGACCAGTGTAACAGAATTGAGACTCCAGAAGTAAACCCTTTTTCATATGGGCAAATAATTTTCGACAAAAAGCCAAAAACAGAGTGGAGAAAGGAAAGCCTCTTCAATAGATGGTGTTGGGAAAAATTAAAAGCCACCTGCAAAAGAATGAAACTAGACTGTTGTCTATCAACACCACACACCAAAATAACCTCAAAATGGATTAAGGACCTGAATATAAGACTTGAAATAATAAAATGCATAGAAGAAAACATAAGAATGAAACTCAAGGACTTTGGACTTAAAGAGGATTTTATGAATTTGGTCTCAAAGGCAAGAGAAATAAAAGCTAAAATAAATGAATTGGACTACATCAAACTAAAAAGCTTCTGCTCAGCAAAAGAAATTGTCAACAAGGAAAAGAGACAACCATCCAAATGGGAAAATATATTTGCAAGCAACGCCTCTGATAAGGGCCTAATATCCAAAATGTACAAAGAACTCATAGGACTCAATAACAACAACGACAAATAAAAAAAACAAATGATCCAATAAAAACATGGGCAGAGGATCTGAACAGACACTTCTCCCTAGGGGACATACCAATGGCCAACAAATATATGAAAAGATGCTCAACATTGCTAGCTATTAGGGAAATGCAAATCAAAACCAAAACTAGATGCCATCTCATACCTGTTAGAATAGCTGTAATCAACAGGATAAGTAATAAATGCTGAAGACGATGCAGAGAAAAAGGAACGCTCATAAACTGCTGGTGAGACTGCAAATTGGCATAGCCACTATGAAAAACAGTATGGAGGTTCCTCAAAAAAACTAAGAATTGACATACTGTATGATCCTGCCATCCCTCTACTAAGTATTTACCCCAAAGACTTGAAAACTCATATCCGAAAATATATTTGCACACAGATGTTCATAGCAGCATTATTCACAGTGGCTGGGACATTGAAGCAACCAAAGTGTCACACAATAGGTAATTGGCTAAATAAGCTGTGGTACATATTTATGGATTATTACTCAGCCATAAGAAGAGATGAAATACTGTCATTTGCAACAACATGGATGGACCTTGAAATAATCATACTAAGCAAAATATGCCAGGCAGAAAAAGTTGAAAATCACATGATATCACTTATTCGTGAGATCTAAACCTAAATGCAACAAATGAACAAGATAAACGGAGGCTCATGGACATGGACAATGAACTAGTGGTTACCAGAGGGTAGCAGGGAGGTGGAAGGGAGGAGGTAGATGGAGGGGAAATTTTAAATAAATAAGAAAAATATAATAAATCTCATTTTAACCAAGGAAGTGTAAATTAAATCCACAAAAAAGTACCAAGTGGTTCCAGAAAAAAAAAATTAAAAATTTTGATCACTCAAAATGTTGGCAAGAATATGGAGTAACAAGAATTCTTTAACTGCTGGAGACAATATATATAAGTACATTACTTACAGAGAGCAATTTGACAACGTTGAAAATGTATATTCTTCATCACCCCATTATTCTAGTTCTACACACACATGCGCGCGGGCGCGCACACACACACACACACACACACACACACACACACACACACGAAATTCTCACACATATTTTACAAGAAAAAAAAAGAATATTCATAATAATAGCTGGTTTTGATATCAGAGATCTGGATTGAGTGTCTAAACTATTTATTCTCTGAGTAGCCTTTTGCAAAAGTTCTTTAAATTTCTCTCAGCTTTTATTTTTTCCATTATTAAAAGGAATAATCATACCTGCCCACCAGAAATATTGTGCATATTTAAAAAGAAAAATGTTTGTGAACAATGTAACACACTATTTGACACTTACTAAAACTTTCAAGAACATTATTTCCCTTCTCTTGGTGTACCAAATGAATGTTCATATCCTTAATTGAGTGTACTAGATATAGGAGACTGTGCAAAAGTTTGGTATGAGAGACAGGGAATTAGCAGATGCTTAAAAACACAAAATTAGAAATGCATAAACATAGAAATGCATTTTAAACTGGCATTTAATTAGAGTGGATATATTAAATCAAAATAATTCCTTCACAAGTTCAAGAGGGTATAGGTAGTATACCTACTTTCTAGTCTTAACTCTTGAATTGACTAGCTGTGTGACTGAATCTGTCAGTTCTCTTCTGTTAGTCTCCATTTTCTTCTGTATAAAACAAGCAGTTTGGGCTAGATGGTTTCCAGGCAAAATAATTTGATGAATCTAAGTTTAGGGGTAAGTAGTACATAACACATATATAAGCCTTGAGGTATCTGGGAAGAACCAAGGCATGATTAGAAGTGGGCAGTGTTTCTATCTTAGAGCCTTTTCATTCTCCAGAGTGTGCTACCCCCTGTCAGACTTCCTAGACTTCACTGGAGCCTCCAAAAGACTCCTGGGAATCTTCAGACAACCCTGTTCCTACAGGAACTCCCAGGAGATTGAGGGATGGAGGAGGGTGCCTGTTTGAAGCAGGTCTGATATGATCCAGGACCTGATAGAGTTTCAGCTGTCTGCTTTCTGGCAATCTGCAAGGAAATTAAAGAGATTCTTATAGAGGTTAAATGGCTCAAATCCTAGGGAGGGACACTGTTGCTCAGAGAGAAACACAAAGACGAGATTCATCTTGCTCAAGAATTATAAATAGAACAGTCAGATTAGATTCAGCAGAGGAATGGGGCCACTGCCAAGGAGCCAAGTTCTCTCTGAATAAAGAGGCAAGGCTCCAAAGATGCCCAAGCAGGGTTTCAAATGGGAAAAAGAAAAGATGGGGAAGAAGAAAACTTCAAAAATGGGCTCTTTTAACCAACAACTTCTTTCAGACAAGAAGGCAAAATCATCAGTTCCTGAAAGAGAGATTAAAAGTAAATTATCACCTCATAAGGAGTCGTTCAGTGTAAAAGGAATGAAAATGGTTTACTGCTCTATGGAAAATGTAAGCTGCTTCCAAACTTTAGGTTAAAACTTGGCAAAGGAAGTTTGGCCTCCCCATATTTCTGTCTTGGAGATGTTTATCCAGTGGATGGAGATATTGAGATGGGCCTGGTTTTCAGGTTTGTTTTTTGTTCCACATAAGGTTTTCATCAGATACATTCTGAAAACTAGAGCAAGCCGGAGAGGGCTTCTGGAGGAGAGGCCTTCATTTAACTGCAGCAGGCTCTGCCTGTACCAGGACTCTTCTTGGTAAGAAGATGGTAGTCAGAGACCCAGCTGAAAGCAGCACTGAGAGCTGGTTGTGGGCATGCTGGCTCCTGACTGGAAAGACTTTCTTTCCAGGTCTGCTTCCAGCATTAAATGTCATATGGTCTTAGGTAAGTCACCCGGCGTCTCTGAGCTACAGATGTGCCATCTGTTCATTAGTGAATGTGGCTTCCATCTACATCTCAGAGTTGTTTTCAGGAAGTAATATAAAATACAAGTTCTGTAGAAATGCTGTCAGTAGTCTAGGAGAAAACAGATCCCTTCAGGAGACTCTGAATGCTTTTACAGAACCACAGATAATGGGTGCTGCTCAGTCACATTATACATTTCCTGACTTCCACAAGATGTCACCTAAATACTTCCAGTCTTCCTTCTTCTAAAAGGAAATCCACAAAGCAATGAAACACAGAGATTTGGAATTTTGGATTAAAACAGGCTAGAGTGTGAATCCTTCCTGTCTCACTCATTGAATATATAACATTAAAAAATTTTTCTTAAGTGATCTCTATCTAAGTTTACTTCACAATGAAATGAGAGTAATGCTAGCCTCATGGTTTTGCTGTAAGGATTTATAAAAAGTGATAGAATGTATGTGAGACATATAGCATGTGATCAAAAAAGCATTGTTTTTAATCATCATCCACCCAATGGTCACCAATTTAACTTTTTCTGGCTTAAATCAGGCAATACTCCTTGATTTGCTCAGATGTCTCTAGCTGCAATTTAAGTCATTTTTTGTTTTGTTTTGTTAAAAACAATTTTCTCACATAAATAATACATGGATATACTTCTACTTCTAAGAAGATGGTGTAGATATACATTTTCCTATTTCTTACCCAAGCACAACTAAAAAGCCTGGACATTATATATGAAACAAATATAAGATTCTAAAAGGTGGAATAAGATGGAAGACTGGCTAGGGAACTCAAGACCCAAAGAATGACACAGTATTGAGTTCCCTGGGTTTTCTTTTTGCTCCGTGTATCCCAGACTGTTAGCTACAGAAACTAGAAGCTCAGATATAGCAATGGGCACAAATTCAATATAGCTTCTACAAAAGTCTGTTCTCCCAAGCCAAAGGACCAGGAAAGAAGCAGCCTAGTAATATAGAAACTTTTAGAAAATAATTGTTCTGTTCCTGCCAAAAAACAGAAAAATTATCATGGCCCCATCCCCACCCATGCCAGCAAGGGACAGTGGCAAGCTTAGATTTCTATCCTTGTCAGATTGTAATGAGATACACAACACCCTATCAGGTGTTGTTAGCAAAAGCCAAGTAGGAAACTGCAACTGTTATTCCTGCCAGTCAGTAATCACTCTCTTCTTACAGTGTCAGTGGAGACCATGTGGAAACCCTGGGCCTCCATTCCCACTCAGAATATTAAGGTATCTCTCTCCTTCTCCACTGGAAGACTCACAGAGAGTCAGAACTTTCACCACTGCCCAGCTGTCACCCATGGTGACAGTGTGGCCAGATGGGGAGCAGTAATGTGGCACCTCTACCCCTACCAGCCAGGAAAGTATCAGTGGAGGCCTAGTTGGGAGCCAAAATGTCCATCATCATCCAGCTATAACAAGGATCCCCCCACATTATATGTCAACAGAGGCTTAATGTAGAACCTATACATCTGCCTCTACCTAGCAGTATCAAAAGTGGGCCCTCCTCTTCCCTACTGAAGTGTCATCAGAGAAACCCAGCTAAAATAGAATGTTTAAATAAGATCCAAAATATCATAATATAAAAATGTCCAGATTTCATTTGAAAATTAGTCATTATAACAACTAGAGATTGCAAACCAAATGAAGAGAAGACAATCAATAGGTGTCAACACAAACACCAAATTGGCAAAGATGTTAGAACTCTAAAGGGGCTGTGATAAAAATGCTTCAATGAACAATTATAAACATTCTTAAAACAAATAAAAGAGAGAAACAAAGAAAGCCTTAGTAAAGAAATAGAAACTCTAAGCAAATAAAAAAAAGAAAAATCAAATGCAAATATTATAATAGAAAATAAATAATTAAAATAAAAACTCATGAATTGTTGGCATTGTGTTCGAGATGGTAGTAAACTCTCTGCTTGCCTCCTCTCACAGCCACATCAAAATTACAACTAAATTACAGAACAACTGTCATTGAGAACCATATGAAAACTAGCTAAATAAGAGCCCCTTAATTAAGAATTTAAAGATGAAGCCGTGCTGAGACTAGTAAGAATGGCTGAGATACAGAATGGACAGGTCCCACAATCATAATGTGGTGATTAAGAATCAAGAGGGATATCTCATCTACAAAGTTTCCCCTGAGAAGAGCAGGGTCCCAGCACCACAGCAGGCTCCTCAGCCTAGTGTTTCAGTGCCAGGGAAAGAAGTTCCTATAACTTCTGGCTGTGAAAACCAGTGGGGATTGCATCTGAGGAGGATACCAGAGACTGAGGCAAACTTCCTAAGAGGCCCACGCATAGATGCACTCCTCACAAACTCGCTCGTTTTTTTGCTCCAGTGCAGAGAAAGCAGCTCAAAAAGTATGGGAGATATACGAAGAGGAATTAAGTTGATTAACTTTAGGCCCAGGGCTGGTGAGGAGGTGGGTTGGAGTAATTCACTCCAAGGATGGAAATGCTGGCAGGAATCAGTCTTCTTTTGTGGAGAGCCCCTCCTACTCAAGTAGATCCAGGCAGTAGCCAAATCTGTGCTCTTCATTAACCTGACTAACATGTTCACACTGTACTGCTGATTCCCTGACGCCCTGCGCCACCAAACTGGCCCTCCCTGCCTGATCCTCTTCCAGTGGCTCCTCTACACAAGTGTCCTATCTCAGCTCACACTACACTTTTCCAAAATCTTCCAAAGGTTCACAAACAGCAAATAAGCAGCAGCTGATCTTGGCTTGCCTTCTAGCTGTAGCTAAGCAGCCCAAGCCCAGCAAAAGCAGAGACTGACCACAACTTGCATTAGAACTCTCATCAAGTGGTCCCAAGCCTAGCATAAGTGGCAGCCAGACTGGGCCTAGAGCACAGCTTCAACTAAGGGGCCACATCCTGACACAAATGGTGGCTGGCCTAAGCTCATATCATGGAACCATTAAAGAGGCCCAAACATTGCACAAGTAGCAACTGGCCTCAGTTCACAGTGTAACATCTCCCAGATGCCCCCAAGCCTAGCACAAGCAGCAGCCAAACACATCATTTTGTAAATCCTACCAAGAGGTCCTAAGTCAAGCACAAGAAGCAACTGAACTTGGCCTGCACTAATGCACATCCCAAGAGGTTCCAAAACCAACACATCCAATGGCTGGCTTCAAATCAAAACAGAGCACCACCCAATCAGTATCACAAATGACACAAATGAAGGGAGAACTTGGCTGGAAACAGAACACTGCTATAGCAACTCTCACTCAGCCAGGTCAGTCCCCACACAACAGCTCGTCTACTATAGTTACTATCAACTCACATGGCCAGTCAGCCTGAAGGTCAACCCAACAAACTGATATGGCAAAAGCAATTGAGACTCAACTACAATAGGAGGTCAAACACAAGGCACAGAGGAGACACACTGGAGCACCCAGTGTGACACAGAGGTGAACATAGAGCCCTACGTGACATTTCTGTATTAGGCCACTTTGTCAAGTCTGTAGCAGATCCACCTAATAAACAGACAAACACAATGAAACAGTCAAATGAGAAGGTGGAGAAATATGTTCCAAATGAAAGAACAGGATAAAACAACATAAAAGGAACTAAACAAAATGGAGACAAGCAATCTACCAGACATAGAGTTCAAAACACTGGATATAAGTATGCTCAACGAACTTAGAGGAAGAGTAGATGAACCCACTGAGAACATCAACAAAGAAATAGAAAACAGTAAAAGATCCAGTCAGACTTCTAATCAATATGACAAAGTAGATAGAATTGATGCTTGCCTCCTCTCATAATCACATCAGAAGTACTACTAAACTACAGAACTATCACTGGAAGTCACCTGAGGTCTGGCTGAACAGAAGTCTTACAGTTGGTGACATACATAAGAAGCCACCTCTAGAGTGGTAAGAGTGGCAGAAATGCAAAATGAGCTGGTTCCATACCACGTGCAGCAACTGAAAATCAGAAGGGATATCTTGGCTGCAGAGGATCCCCAGAAGAATGGAGTCCAGACCCCACACTGGGATCCACAGCCCAGCGTTCTAGTGCCAGGAAGAGAAGTCCCTACAAATTCCGACTATGAAAACCAGTGGAGATTATAGCTGAGTGAGATGGAGGGCTGCAGGAGTCACAAATATACCCCAATATTTTTGGCACCAGAGACCAGTGCTCCTATGAGAATTTAATGCTCAGTGATCTGAGAGGGAGATGAGGTGGTGATGCTAGCACTGGGAAGCAGCTGCAAATACAGATGAAGCTTCATTCTCTTGCCTGCTGTTCACTTTCTACTGTGTGGCCTAGCTCCTAACAAGCCATGGCCTGGTATCAGTCCATGACCCAGGGGGTGTGGACCCCTGTCTTAGAAGGCCTGTTCACAAACTTACTCACTGACAAATTCACTCACTCTGAGTTCCAGTGGTGGGGCAGCTATTTGAAAAGCACCAGGGACATAAAGGGAGGAACTGAATAGTCTAGCTTCAGGGAGAGGGCCAGAGGGGCAGCTTTCTCCCAGACAGAAGTGCTAGAAGAATCCATGGTTCTTTTGTTGAGCCCTCCCCCTCTCAGCATGCCAACACAGGTGGACAACATATCTGAATCTCTATTACCTGGACTAACATGGATCAACCCACGTTGGTGATTCCCTGATATCCCATCCCTTCCAACTTGTGAGCCTACCCAAGCTGTCTCCAATGGTTTTTCCATACAAATGGCCTAGCATGGCCCATTCTACAAACTTTCCTAAAAACTCTCAAAGGTTCACAAAACCAAAATAAGCAGTATCTGACCTCAGAGTGCTCCAAACATCTTGCTGAACAGCCTTGAGCCAGGCACTAGCAGTAGCCAATTTCAGTTCTCAGCTTAGCCTCTCAAGGCAAATCTAAACCCAGCACCAGTGGCAGCGATTGGTGACTCTTGCCAGGTGGTCCCAGGTAAAGCACAGGCTATGGTTGATCTTAGCTTGTGGTGGGGTTCCATCTAGGAGGTTATGGAGCTTGCAAGCCCAGTGGTCAGCTTTGACCAGAACTGGACCACCACTCAGGGCTACTTTCGAGGATGACACACACAAAAGGTGAACTGGGCAGGCACTAGAATCCTGTGAAAGTGAATCCTGCTCTGAAAGGTCAGTCCCTCACTGGCCAAGCCTCACAACTAATTAGTCCAAAGTTAGCCCCTCCTACTGATGTGCAAATAGCAATGAAGCCTCAATTACAATAGGAGGGCATACACAATCCATACAATGGACACACCTAGAGCACCTGGCTTGGATGACCAAGGAAGACTGTGCCACTCAGCCCCATAAGACATCTACTAGATATAGCCACTCTATTAATATCGAGAGACTTAGGAGCCCTACCTAATACATAGAAACAAACACAAGTAGGCAGCCAAACTGGGGAGACAAAGAAACATGTCCCACATGAAAAAAAGAACAGAACAAAGCACCAGAAAAATAACTAGATAAAGTGAAGGTAAGCAATCTACCAGATGCAGAATTCAAAACACTGATTATAATGATGTTCAATGAACTTAGGGGAAGAGTAGATGAATTCAGGAAGAACTTTAACAGAGATAGAAAACATGAAAGTGGAAATAGAAAACATAAAAAAGAACTAGTTGGAAATAAAAAAAATACAATATTTAAATGAAGAATACCTTAGGAGGAATTAATAGTAGATTAGATGAAGTGGAGGACTGAATCAGTGATTTAGAACATAAGGTAGCAGAAAACACCCAATCAGCCAAATAACAAGAAAAAAGAAACCCCTAAATGAGAATACTTTAAGGGGCCTCTGGGACATCAAGCATACCAACATTCACATCATAGGGACACCAGAAGGAGAAGAGAGAGCACAAGAAATTGAAAACTAATTTTAAGAAGTAATGACCAAAAACTTTCCTAACTTGGTGAAGGAAAGAGGCATACAACCCCAGGAAGCACAGAGTCTCAAACAAGATGAATTTGAAGAAGCCCACACCAAGACACATCATAATTAAAATACCAAAGGTTAAAGACAAACAGAGAATCTCAAAAGTAGCAAGAGAAAAGCAATTAGTTACCTACAAGGGAGCTCCCATAAGACTGTCAGCTGATTTCTGAACAGAAACTTTGCAGGCCAGAAGGGCTTGGCATAAAATATTCAAAGTGGTGAAAAGTAAGCACCTACAACCAAGATTACTCTATCCAACAAAGCTATCTTTTAGAATTGCAGGACAGATAAAGAGCTTCTCAGACAAGAAAAAGCTAAAAGAATTTATCAACACCAAAACTGATATTACAAGAAATGTTAAAGGGACTTCTAGAAGAAGATAGAGAAGGAGAAAGGGAAGGAGAAAGGGAAGAAATAAGAAGAGGAAGAAGAAGGAAGAAGAAGAGGAGGAGGAGAGGAAGAAAAGGAAGAAAGATTTAAAAATATGAATAATAAAATGGCAATAACTACATACAATTACTTCTAGTGAAAAAAAGATTAAATGCTCCAGTCAAAACATAAGGTAGCTGAATGGATAAGAAACCTTACATATGCCATCTATAAGAGACTCACTTCAAATCAAAAGACACACAGACTGAAAGTAGGAATAGAATAGGACATTTCATGAAAATGGAAACAAAGAAATATAAAATCTGGGGTAGTAATACTTATAGCAGACAAAACAGAATTTAAAACAAAGGCTATAACAAAGGCAAAGAAAGACACAGTGGTTTCACTTCTGGATATTTGTTTGAAAAAAACCAATAATCCAAAATATTACTTTGAAAGGAGATGTGTCTCCATATGTTCATTGCTGCATTATTTACAATAGCCAAGATATGATGGCAATCTGGATGTTCATGAATGGATGAATGGATAAAGAAGAGGATTACGTATATACAATGGGATATTACTCAGCCATAAAAAAGAATGAAATCTTGCCATCTGCAACAACATGAATGGACCTAGAAGGTATTGTTTTCAGTGGAATAAGACAGCCATATGATTTCACTTATATGTAAAACCCAAAGAGCAGATAAACAAACAAAACAGAAACAAACTCATTGATACAGAAAGCATTTTGAGGATTTCCAGATGGGAGGGATGTTGGAGGTTGGTTGAAAAAGGGAAAGAGATTAGAAATAAAAATTGATAGTTACAAAATAGTCAAGGGAATGTAAAGTATAGCACAAGAAATATAGTCAATAATATTGTACTGTGTATGGCATCAGATGGGTACTAGATTTATTGGGATGACCACTTTGTATAAATGTCTAGTCACTATGTTGAACACATAAAACTAATATAATAGTGTATGCCAACAGTAATTGAAAAATTTTATTAATATTAAAAAATAAAAAGAACCTGTCAGAAATGAAAAATAAAATAACTGAAATGAAGACTACATTAGAGAAATTTAACAGCAGATTATATGAAGCTGAGGATCAAATCATGATCTGGAAGACAAGGTAGTAGAAAACACCTAATTAGAACAGCAAAAAGAAAAAACAATTTAGAAAATGAGGATAGTTAAGAGACTTCTGGGATAATAACAAACATAGCAAAATTTACATCATAGTGGTGACAGAAGGAGAAGAGAGAGGGCAAGGAATTGAAAACCCACTTCAAGAAATAATGATGGAAAACTTACCTAACCTACTGAGGGAAATACAAACCCAAGAAGTTCAGAGAGTCCCAAACAAGCTGATTCTAAAGAGGCCCACGCCAAAACAAGTCATAATTAAAATATTAAAGATTAAAGACAAAGAAGAAATCTTAAAAGCAGCAAGGGAAAAGCAGTTAGTTACATACAAAGGAGCTCTCATAAGACTGGGAGCAGATTTCTCAACAGAAACTTTGCAGGCTGTAAGGGCTTGGCACAAAATATTCAAAGTGATTAAAAGCAAAGCCCAAGATTTCTCTACCCAGCAGATTATCATTCAGAATCAAAGGATAAATAAAGAATTTCCAGATAACAAAAAACTAAAGGAGTGTATCACTAGTAAACAAGTATTACACAAAAATTTGAAAGATATTTCATTAAGAAGAAAAGAAAATATTAAAAATATGGATAAGAAAATATAGAAAAGAAAAATTCTTACTGACAAATGGAAACACTTAGTAATAGCAGAGGATCAACCAACTATAAAGCTAGTACAAAAGTTAAAAGACAAAAGCAGAAAGATTATGTTTAATTACAACACTAAACTAGGAAAACATACACACACAAAAGAAGTAAAAAAATTAGTAAATTAGTAAATTAAAAATTAGTACAAAAAATGACAAAGGCATAAACATTGAGGAGGTGAGTAAAAAATTGTAGTGATTTTAATATGTGTCTGAACTTAAGCAAACACCAATAAACATCTATAAACATAGCTTGATATATATGAACACAAACCAAAAATGCAAAAAAGATATACAAGAAAAATAATTTAAAAATCCAGAGATAACACTGCGAAAAGTTATCGATATACAAGAGAAGAGAGTAAAAAAAAAAAAAAAGACAAAAACAGAGAATAATTCATAATCCATCAGAAAATAGTTAATAAATTGGCAATAACTACATACCTATCATTAATAACTTGAAATGTAAATGGACAAAATATTGTAATCAAGAGACATAAGGTGCCTGAATGGATTAAAATAAGAAGACCCATACATATGTTGCCTTCAAGAGACTCACTTTCATTCAAACACACAAAGAATGTAATTAAAGAAATGAAAAAGGTATGATAATGGGGCAAAAGCTGTGGTAGTAATACTTATATTAAGTAAAATAGATTTTAACACAAAGGATGTAACAAGAGACAAAGAAGAACATTACATAATGACAAAGGAATCAATCTGGCAAAAGGATAAAACACTTATAAACATCTATGCACCCAACAGATGAGCATCTAAATATATAAAGGATATATTGATAGACATATAAAGAGAGATCAACAGTAATATAATAATAGTAAGAAACTTTTAACACTCCATTAACACCAATGGATAAATCATCCACACAGAAAATCAACAAGGAAACAGTGTCCTTAAATGATATATTAGACCAGATGGATTAAACTGATATTTTTAAACATTTACCCAAAAGCAGCAAAATATACATTTTTCTAAGTGCACATAGAACTTTTTCTAGAATAGACCACATGTTAAGCCACAAAACAATTCTCAACGTATTTAAAAAGTCTGAAATCATATCAAGAAACATCTCAATTACAATGGTATAAAACTAGAAACCACTAAAAAAAAAACAAAACTGAAAAACACAAACACATGAATGCTAAATAATATGCTGCTAAACAATGAATAGGTTAACAATAAGATCAAGGAAGAAACTCAAAGATACTTTGAGACAAATGAAAATAAAACATAGTTACCTAAAATCTATGAGAAACAGCCAAAACAATTCTAAGAGTGAAATTCATAGTAATATGTAATATAGGCCTATCTCAAGAAACAAGAAAAATATAAAATAAAAAATAATCTAAATTTTTCACCTAAAGGAACTAGACAAAGAACAAACAGAGTTTAAAGTGAGTAGTAGGAAGGAAGTAATAAAGATAAGAATGGAAATAAGTGAAATAGAATCTATAAAGCAAAAACAATAAAAAATAAGATCGATGAATTTAAAAGCTGGTTCTTTTAAAGATAAACAAAATTAATAAACTGTTAGCGAGACACATTAAGAAAAAAATAGAAAGGGTTTTAAAAAATAAAATAAAAAACAAAAGTGGAGAAGTGAAAACTGACATCACAAAAATACAAAAAATAAAAGAAAATACCATGAAGAATTCTATGCCAACAAATTGTACTATCTGGGAAAAAAATGAATAAATTTCTAGAAATATACATTCTTCCAAGACCGAATCAAGAAGAAACAGAAAATATAAACAGACTCATAACTACTAACAAAATTAAATCGGTAATCAAAAAAATCCCAACAAACAAAAGTACTGGACCAAATGGTTTCCACGAGTAAATTTTACCAAACATTCCAAGAAGAATTAATACTTATCTTTCTCAAACTATTTCAAAAAGTCGAAGAGGAAAGAGCTCCCAAACTCATCTTATGAGAGCAGTAGTATCCTCATACCAAAACCAGACAAAGATACTACAAGAAAGAAAAAAAGGAAAGAAGGAAGAAAGGAAGGAAGGAAGGAAGGAAGGAAGGAAGGAAGGAAGGAAGGAAGGAAGGAAGGAAGGAAGGAAGGAAGAAAATTATAGGCCAATATCCCCAAATAAACATAGATGAAAATTTTTCAACAAAATATTACCAAACTGAATTCAGCAATACATTAAAAAGACCATTCATCATGATAAAATGGGATTTATTCCTGGAATGCAAAATTGGTTCAATATCCATGGAACAATTAACATGATAAACCACATAAACAAAATGAAGAATAAAAATTATATAATTATATCAATAGATATATAAAAAGTATTTGACAAAATCCAACATTCACTTATGATAAAAAGTCTCAGCAAAGTGGAAATAGAGGAAACATACCTCAACATAATAAAAGCCATATATGACAAATCCATAGTAACATCATACTCAATGGTGAAAAGTTGGAAGCATTTCTTTAAGAATAAAACAAGAAGGTCCACTTTTACCACTTTCACTCAACATAATATTGTAAGTCCTAGCCACAGCAAGCAAGAAAAAGAAATAGAATGCATTCACATTAAAAAGGAAGACGTAAAACTGTCAATATTTGTGGATGACATGATAATATATATATATAAAGTTCTAAAGATTACATACACACACACACACACTTTTAGAAATAACAAATAAATTCAACAAAGTAGCAGAATACAAAATTAATATTAAGAAATCAGTTCCACCTTTATATACCAATAACATAATATCACAAAGTGAAATTAAGGAAAACAATCTCATTTAAAATTGCATCAAAAACAATAAAATATCTACAAATAAACTTAACCAAGGTATGAAAGAACCTATACTCAGAAAACCATAAGTTATTGAAGAAAAAATAAAAGAAGATACAAAAAAAGGAAGAATATACTATGCTCATGAATAGAAAGAATTAACATTACTAAAATGCCCATACTAATCAAGGTAATCTACAGATTCAATGCAATCCCTACCAAAATATCGATGGCACTTTTTACAGAACTAGAACAAATAATTCTAAAAGTTATAAAAAACCACAAAAGACTCTGAATAGTGAAAGCAATCTTGAGAAAAAAGAGCAAAGTTATAAGTACGACACTATCTGATATGAATCTATACTTCAAAACTATAGTAATCAAAACAGCATGACACTGGCATCAAAACAGACACATAGATCAATGGAATAAAATAGAGAGCCCAGAAATAAATTTATGCCTATATGGTCAATCGATCTGTGACAAAGAAGACAAGAATATACAATGGGGTAAAGACAGATACATGCAAAAAAATAAAAGAAAATTATACCACTTTTTTACACCTTATAAAAAAAAAACTCAAAATGGATTAAAGAGTTAAATGTGAGTCCTGAAACTATTAAACTCTTAGAAGAAAACATGAACAGTAAATTTTTGAATCACACTTAGCAAGATTTTTTGAATATGTCTCCTTGGACAAGGGAAACAAACAAACAAAAAAAAAACAAATGTGAATACATCAAACTAGAGTGTTTGCGCAGCAAAGGAAACCATCAACAAAACAAAAAACCTACTGAATAGGAGAAGATATCTTCCAATGATATATCTAATATGGAATTAGTACATAAAATAAATAAGGAACTCATACACCTCAACATGAAATGACAAACAATCTAATTAAAAATGGGCAGAGGACCTGAATAGAGGTTTCTCCAAAGAAGACATACAATTGGCCAACAGACATGTAAAAAGATGCTCAATATCACTAATAATCAGATAAATGTAAATTAAAACCACAATGACATATAACCTCACCCTTGTCAGAATGTCTATCAGCAATAAATCAACAAACAACAAGTATTGGTGAGAATGTGGAGAAAAGAGAACCTTTGTTGGTGGAATTGTAAATTGGTGTAGCCACTATGGAAAACAGTATGGAGTTTCCTCAAAAATATTAAAAATAGAACTACCATATGACCCAGCTTTTGGGTATTTACCCAAAGAAATCTAAAACGCTATTTCAAAAAAATATATGCATCCTTATATTTATTGAAACATTATTTGCAATAGCCAAGATACGGAAGCAACCTAAGTGTCCATCAATAGATGAATGGATAAAGAGGAGGTGGTGTGTGTGTGTGTGTGTGTGTGTGTGTGTGTACACATACATACAATGGAATAGCACCCAGCCATAAAAAGAATGATATATTACCATTTGTAATGACATGGATGAATCTAGAGGGTATTAAGCTGAGTCAGACAGAGAAAGACAAATACCATATGATTTCATTTATTTGTAGAATCTAAAAAACAAAATAAACAAATAAAATAGAAGCAAACTCATAGATACAGGAACAAATTAGTGGCACCAGAAGAGAGGGAGTTTGGACGAGAAAAAGAAAGAAATTAAGAAGTGCAAATTGCCAGTTATCGATATAGTCATGGGATGTAAAATATAGCATAGTAAATAGTAAATAGTCAATGACATTGTAATAACTATGTATGGTATTATATAGATTATCAGATGATTACAAAGTATACAAATGTTTAATAACTATGTTGTACATCTGCAACTAATATAATATTGTACATCAACTGAAATGGAAAGAATAAACATTAAAAAATATTACCAGACTAGCCTTTTCTCCCAGAGTATGCAAAATAATTAACTTCATTATATAAAAATCTCAGTGGATTCCAGAAGTTTCCATTGGTCAGGGCAAAGAAAAAAATAAGGCAGAATTTTATTTATGAGTTCTGGGACTTGCTTATAGGATAATTAATTTGCAATTAAATGAAAGGCAAAAAAAGTGCTATTGAAATCAAACTGGGTGAATAGGGAAAGGGACTCAATGTGTACATTTATGCTGACATATATTATGGTCTTAGAAAATGGGCCAATTATAAGAGGGTCAATTTGTATGTTCAATGATGTGGTTATTTTATAAATAAATAACTTTTAACCAGTGTCAGTAGAATGGATCTAGACAGAAGTCAATTTCACTGTCTGCTTTATGCCAAATGAAGTATTAATCTCTACAACTCTGTGCTTATGATAAAATATACATTTATTTACTCCCATGTTTAAACAACCACACTTTCCCTTTAGGGTTTATTTCTTCAGTTCTCCATTTAAAAATTTTTTTCAGTAAGAAAAATTATGGTGATATAAAAAAGTAATATAAAATTCATTGAATGGAAATGGATTAAACTCTTCAATGAAGACAGAGGTTAAAAGGAATGATTAAAAAAACACACACACATTATCCAACTATATGCTCTCTATGAGCAACTCACTTTAGATCCAGAGACAAGAATCGGTTGAAAGTAAAAGGATATGAAGATGTTTCATAAAAATCATAACCAAAAGGGAGCAGAGGTAGCTATACTAACATCAGACACAACAGACTTTAAGTCAAAAAGTTTACAAAAGACAAAGAAGAACACTACATATTACTATAAAGGATTCAATACAGCAAGAAGATGTTACAATTATAAATATTTATACACTAGTAACAGACTAGCAAAACATGTGAAGCAAAAATTGATAATATTGAAATAAGAAATAGTTTTACAATAACTGGAGACTTGAATACCTCACTATTAATAATACACTGAACATCTAGATAAAAGATATGTAAGGCAATAGAGGGCACAATGAATTAACAAGTTCTAACAGATATTCTTCTCAAGTGCATGTGAAATATTCTCCAAGATAGATCATGTTAGGCCACAAATTAAATACCAATAAAGTTTTAAAAATATATATCATTAAAAAAGCATCTTCTCTGGCCATAATGGGATGAAGTTAAAAATCATTAATACAAGGAAAATTAGAAAATCACAAATTTGTAGAAATTTAGCAATACTTTTCAACAACCTATAGATCACAGGAGAATCAAAAGCAAAGTTAGAACATATCTTTAGAGAAATGAAGATAAAAACACAACATGCTAAAACATATGGAATCCAGTGAAAACAGTGCTAAGGAAAAAATGATAGCAAAAAAATGCTTTCTTTAAAAAAAGGAAAACTTCAAATTAACAACTTAACCAAAACAACTCAAGGAACTAGAAAAAGAAACAGACTAAACCAAAATCCAATAGAAAAAAATAAAGATCAGGGAAGAGATAAATTAAATAGAGACTAGAAAAAACAACAGAAAAAAATAAACAAAACCAAAAGTTTGTTCTATGAATAGTTCAACAAAATTGACAAACTCTTTAGGTAGACTAAGTAAAAAAGAGAGAATATTTAAATTACTAAAATTAGAAATGAAAGTGAGGACATTACTACTGAAGCTACAGAAACAAAAAGCATTTTAAGAGAGTACCATAAACATTCATACAAATTGGATAATCTAGATAAAATGGACAAATTCATAAAAATGCAAAGTCTACCAGGGCTAAATCATAATGAAATAAAAATTCACAACAGACCTATACCTGTTGAGAAAATTGAAACAGGAATCCAAAATTTTTCAACAAATAAAAGCTCAGACCTGATGGCTTCTTCACTAGTGAATTCTACTAAACATTGAAAGAAGAACAACAATCTTTCTCAAACTTTCCCAAAAAATAAAAATAAAAATTGAAGAGGAAGGAACATTTCCTAACTCATTCTATGAAGCTAGCATTGCCTTCATACCAAAGCCAAAGACACTATGAAATTGCAGACCAAAATCCCTTACAAACATCGATACAAAAATCTTCAACAAAATGCTAACAAATCTGTTTTAGTAGCATATTAAAAGTTTATACACTATGACCATGTTGGATTTATTTCTGGAATACAAGGATGGTTCAACATACAAAAAAATCAATCAATGTAATACACCACATTTATAGAATAGAGAATAAAAAAACACATGATCATCTCAATTGATATAAAAAAGCATTTGAGAAAATTTAACCCCCTTTTGTGATATTAAAACACTTGACAAATGAGGAAAAGAAACTACCTCAACATAATAAAAGCTACATGTGAAAAACCCACAACAAATATCATACTCAATGGTAAAAGACTGAAAGCTTTTCTTCTAAGATCAGGAACAAGGCAAGGATGTCCACTTTATCATTTCTGTCCAACATAGTACTAGAACACCTAGCCAGAGCAATTAGTCAAGAAATAGAAATAAAAGTCTTCCACAATGGAAAAGAAAAAGTAAATATATCTCTTTTTATATGTAGAAAATCTCAATAATTCACATCAAAATAAAACTTTAGAGCCAATAAATGAATTCAGCAAAGTAGCAGGATACAAAATCAAAACACAAAAATCACTTGCATTTCTATATGCTAATAATAAAATATCTGAAAGGGAAATTAAGAAAACAATTACATTTAAAATAGTACCAAAGATAATTATTTAGAAATTAACTTAACCAAGGAGGAAAAAACTTATACAAGGAAAACTACAAACCACTACAGAAAAAAATTAAAGAAGTAAGTAAATAAAACTATGTTCCAAGTTCATGGTTTGGAAGATTTAATACAGATAAGATGTCATTATTATTCAAAGTGATCTACAAATTCAATGCAATCTCTTTCGAAATTCCAATAATGTTTGTTTTGTTTTGTTTTGTTCTGTTTATTTTTTGTTTGTTTGTTTTGCAGAAATAGAAAAACCCATTCTAAAATTCATATATAATCTCAAGAAACCCCAATTTGCAAAAAAAAAAAAAAATACATATGAGTTGGAAGACTCAGATTTTCTGATTTCAAAATACTACATACAAAAATTTAACAATTTAATCGAAATAGATCAACACTTTGAGAAACAGAAGCTACCACAACTCATCCAACGTGAAATAGATAATTTGAATATCCCTATAGTTATTAAGAAAATTGAATCAACAACTAAGAAATTCCCTCAAAATAAATATCTGGGCCCAGATAATTTCACTGTAGAATTCCACAAAATATTTAAAGAAGAATTAAAACCAATTCTACACAATCTCTTCCAGAAAAAAAGAAGAGAACACTACATAATTTATTTTATAAAGCCAGTGTTACTGTGACTCCCAAAGGCAACATACACAAAATGAGAAAATGAACACAATAATCTCTAACCAAAATTATCAAATAGAATTTAGCAATTATTTTTAAAAAATTGTAAACCAAGAGATGTTTCAATATTCAAATGTCAATCAATGTAATTTATCATATTAATGGGCTAAAGGAGAAAAATCACATGATATATCAATCAATGCAGAAAAAACATTTAATCAAATTTAATATTCATTCATGATTTTAAAAAACTCAGAACAAAAGGAATGATGAGAACTTTCTAAACTTGATGAAGACCACCTACAGCAAACCAATGGCTAATATACTTAACAGTAAAAGTCGAAATGCTTTTCTCCTAAGATCAGGAATAAAGTAAGGATATATGCTCTCCAGTCTTATTAAACATAGGGCTGGAAGTTCTAAATAATGCAATAAGAAAAGGAAATAGAAGGCATGTAAATTGGAAAGGAAGAAATAAAATTGTCCCTATTTGCCCATAAAATGTTTGCCTGTGTATAAAATCCCAAGGGATCTACTTAAAAAACGCCTAGAACTAGTAAATGAGTTCAGCAACATTGCAAGACACAAAATAGACATAAATTATATATATGTGTGTATATATAATATTTATTTATTTATAAAGCCATACATATTTATAATATATAACCATATTTTATATATTTATATATCATATATAAATAAATATAAATGTATCTTTATATTTCTACATACTAGCAATAAATATATGACACTAAAATTGCAATACCATTTACAATCACTCAAAAAAATAAATACTTCCGTGTATGTGTAAATCTAACAAAACATGTACAGGATTTATACACTGACAACTACAGAATAATGATGAAAGAACATCTAAATAAATTGAATGACATATTGTGTTTATGGATTGGAAGACTTAATATAATAAAAGATGTAATTTCTCTCTAAATTTATATACAGGTTTAATGCAATTCTTATCATAATCACAGAAAGATTTGTTCGTAGACAAGATTATTTTATATGGAATGGCAAATTATTTTATATGGAAAGGCAAATTAAAATAGCTAAAACAATTTTGAAAAGGGGAATAAATAAGAGGACTCAGTCTACCTGACAAAACTTTTTATGTAGCTACAGTAATCAATACTGTGTGGTACTGGCAGAGGAATAGACACACTGATCAATGGAATAAAATAAAGAACCCAGAAATAGATTTACGCAAATCTTTTTGCCCATCTATTTCTGACAAAAGTGTAAAAGCAATTCAATGAGGGAAATACAGGCTTTTCAACAAATGGTGTTGGAGCAATTAGACATCTATAGGCAAGAAGGAGAAAGATTAAGGATAGGAAGAGAAGGAAAGAGCAAGGAAGGGAAAAGATAAGGAAGAGGAGGAAAGAGAGAAGAAGGAGGGGGAGGAGAACCTAGATCTAAGTCTCACCCACTGAACAAAAATTGAATCAAAGTGAATCACAGACTTAAACATAAAAATCAAAACTAGAGAACTTTTTTTTAATAGGAGAAAATCTTTGGAACCCAGGGCTAGGCAAAGAGATCCTATACTTGAAACCAAAGAACAAACCATAAAAGGAGAAATTGATAAATTGGACTTCATTAAAATTACAAAACTCTACTTTATGAAAGATCCTGGTAAGAGAATAAAGACAAGCTAGAGAGTGAGAGAAAATATTTGGAAACTACATATCCAATAAAAAACTAATATCTAGAATGTATAAAGAACCCTCAAATCTCAACAGTGAAAAAACAAACAATCCAAATAGAAAGTGTGCAAAAAATATGAGATGTAACACCAAAAATAATATACAGTTGGCAAATAAGCATGTAAAATATATTAACCATTAGGTAAATTCAATTAAAACCACAATGAGATAACATTATATACCTCACCATATGATGATGAGTGTTCAGAAAAACTGCATCACTCTTACATTGCTGGTGGGGATGTAAAATGGTATACCACTCTAGAAGAGAGTTTGGTTGTTTCTTTAAAAAGTAAATACATAACTACTATATGACCCAGAAATTGCTCTCCTGAGCATGTATCCCAGAGAAATAAAAGTTGTGTTCACAAAAAAACCTGGACACAAATATTTATTGCAGCTTTATTTATAAAAGTGAAAAACTGGAAACAATTCAGATGAGCAGGTAAATGATTAAACAACCTGTGATACATTTATACCACAGAATAATACATTCAACAATAAAAATGAATGAATTATTGATACATACAACATGGATGAATCTCCAGAGCATTATATACCATATAATTCCATGTATATAAAATTCTTAATATGACAAAATTGCAGAAATGGAGAATAGATTAGTGGTTATCAGAGGTTAAGAAGAGGTAGAAGTGGGAGGGTAGTGAGTGTGGCTATAAAGGACAGCATAAGAGATTGTTTGGTGATGGAATCTTGACTGTATCAATGTCCATGTCTTGGTTGTCATATTGTGCTGTAACTTTGCAAGACATTACCATTGGGGGATTATGGATCAAAGGTACATGGTATTGTTCTGTATTATTTCTTGCAACTGCATGTGAATCTATAATTATCTTAAAATTAAAAGTTTAATTTTTAAAAAGTAATACGTAATACTTTTACAAAATTTAGAAATACATATATAGAAACATATACAGAAATAAGAAAAATCATCTGTATCTCTACCACTCAGAGAAAAACACTTTCTAATATCAAGAATATTTAACCTAAGTTTTAAAAACCTTTCCAAGCATAAATAACTTCAAATAAAGAACTCTTTTTCAATGGTAATTAATCCTATGCCCCAACTTCTCAGCATGAAAATTATTTTACTTCAAATACTCCTTCTCCTAAAATGACTTGTGTTAGTCCAGGTTCTCCAGAGACACAGAAAATATGTTTTTTTTTTTAATATATATGTAAGAAATTTGCTCATGCAATTATGGAGACTGAGAAGTCCCAAGATCTACAGTCTGCAAGCTGTCATTCTAGAAGAGCTGATAGTGTAGTTTTATTCCAAAAGTCAGTAGGTTCAAGACCCAAGAAGAGCTGATGTTTATTTTGAAATCAAGTCCAAAGGCAGAAAAAGACCAATGTCCCAGCTCAAGACACTCAGTAAGGAGAAGTTCTGTCTCACTAATGGAAAAGTCAGCCTCTTTGTTCTATTCAGATCCTCAGCTGATTGGATAAGGGCCATCCACATTAGGAAGGGCAATCTGATTTATTCAGCTTACTGATTTAAATGTTAATCATAACCGATAACACCCTCAGGGACACACCCAAAATAACTGTTGACCAACTATCTGGACACACTGTGGTCCAGTCAATTTGATACTTAAATTTAACAATCACATGACCTGATGCCATTTTCTGTCCCACTAGTGAATCACCAACCTTCCTCTGCCAATATGAGGTTTCTCATCTAAATACAGACAAGACCAAACTCTGCTTTGTTTATAAGAACAAGTGAGATCATAGCAGTGATACTGTGGAACTTGGTTGTAGTATTTTTCAGTAAAATATACTACATTTGGAATGGGTCTCAAGAAAGTTACTAAGTGGTCATGCCAGAATGAAGTGACCCCGAAGGGAATAGGGTCTTAGTTTTGTGATGATGAGGTGAATGATGTGGTGCAGCAGAGAGGTTTTACATATACACACACTAAGAGACCTCGTGGCCTATCATGCCAGTTGTTCACTCACTTGTTCTGTAGTAAACATATCAGTCTGAATAAAGCAGGCTAATATCGAGACATTGTAGATAGGACTATTCTACAGAGGAATTAGTACCCTCTTTAATGCCATTCTGTGCTTCAACTTATCCAACTACAAAATGGGCATCTTTGATCTATCTTTGGTTCATAGAAGTATTAAATATTTCAACTCCTTAATAAAAAAAAAAAACAACAGTGCCACACAAATAAAACTTCAGTCTGTAAAAAACAATTTCAAGTTTATTAATGGCCCAGATTCTTATGAGATTCTCCATAAATATTTAATAAAGTACACAAATGGCTGACAACATGAGGATTCAGCTTGCAACAGAGTTCAAAAAGAACTCATAGAAAATAGGAACTCAAATGGAGCAACTGATGAAGTGATTGTATTTGACCACACAGTTTTATTGTTCTACAGACCAACTTCTCAATGGCATACTTTCATCACACATTTATCTACTCTATAATCCAGCAATTCTATTCCTGGTATAAATAAATAAAAACATGCATCCACAAAAAACTTGCACAAATATGTTAATAGCAATCTTAGTTATAGTAACCAAAGTCTAGAAACAACCCAAGTGTCAATTAACAGGTGAATAGATAAACAGATTGTAGAATATTTATATGTTAAAATGCTTCTTAGAAATAAACAGAACTACACAATAACACAACGCAATGCATGATAAAAAGGAATACATAAACTACTGATATAGGTAATTACATAGTTGGGGAGTCAAATAAACTAGGCACAAGAGTCTTGTCAAATCACTATGTCGTACACCTGAAACTAATATAATATCATGTGCCAACTATAATTTGAAATAAAGTTAAGAGACTGGCCAAGATTGCAAAGAATGTAAATTCTATGTACGCCTCCTCTTGCAAGCAAACCAAAATTATGACAAAACTACAGAGCAACCATCACTGGGAGTCGCTTGAGGTCTGGCTGAACACAAGTCATACAAATAAGGACATACTTAAGAGGTCACCTTGAAGCTATTAGGAGAGGCAGAGATGCAAAATGGTCCAGTTCCACAATCACATGAAGCAGTCGAGGATCAGGAGGGTTATCTTGACTGCAGAGTACCCTCTACTCCATGAAGAACAGGGGTCCTGGCCCCACACTGGGTTCCCCAGCCCAGGGTTCCTGTGATGGGAAGAGAAATCCCCACGAACTCTGGCTGTGAGATTGTGACTGAGACAGAGGGCTGACAGACTCACTCACACTGAGCTCCAGCATGGAGTAGTTACTCAAGGAGCACCAGACACATATGGGGAGACATTGAGTTGTCCGGCTTCCGGGCAAAGGCTGGAGGGGCAGCTTTCTCTTAGAAGTGCTCGAAGTATCCATTGTTCCATGGTTAAGACTTCCCCACAACCAGCATGTGGACACAGGCACTGCCATATCTGAGTCTCCATCAACCCAGATAACACAAGTCACTCTGCTCAGGTGATTCCCTGAGACCCCATCTCTCCCAACTTGTGGGCCCACCCAAGCTGCCTCCAGTGGTTTATTCTATATGAATGGCCTGTCATGACTCATGCTCCAAACATTCAATCTCTCGAAGGCTCATAAAACCCAAAGAAGCAGCATCTGGCCTAAGCATGTCCCATTCTTCTTGCTGAGTAGCACCAAGCCCAGCATCAGCAGTGGCCAGGCTTAGTTTCTGGCTTGGCCTCTCGAGACATCTATAAGCCCAGCACAGGTGGCAGCCATCTGCATATTGCTTGGTGACTCTTATCAGGTGGCTCTGGAAGTGCACAGGCTGTGGCTGAACTTGACCTGCAACTGGGCCCCTCTCAGGAGGCCCTTGGGCTGGCATACCAGTAGCCAGCTTCAACCAGAACTGGAGCACCACTCAGGGCTGCATCTGGTGAGGACACACCCGAAGGGCACACTGGGGAAGCACCAGAGCCCTGTGAAAGAGAATCCTGCTCTGTAGTATGGTCATCCCCTCACTAGCCAATCTTCAAAACCAATCAATCAGCCCAAGGATCAACTCTTCCCATCGAGGTGCAAACAGCAACAAAGGCTCAACTTCAACAGTAGGGCATATACAACCCACACAAGGGACACACCTAGAGCATCTTTTTCAGGTGACCAGTGAAGACTGTGCCACTTGGCCCCACAGGACACCTACTATGTAAAGCCACTCTACCAAGATCAAGAGACTTAGGAGCCCTACTTAATACATAGAAACAAACACAAGTAGGTAGCCAAAATTGGGAGACCAAAAACATATCCTACATGAAAGAATAGAACAAGCTCCAGAAAAAGAACTAAACAAAATGAAGATAAGCAAGCTACCAGATGCAGTGTTCAAAACACTTGTTATAAGGATGCTCAATGAACTTAGGGGAAGAGTAGATTAACTCAATGAGAACTTGAATAAAGAGATAGAAAACATAAAAATGGAGTTAAGAACATAAAAAAGAACCAGTCAGAAATGAAAAATACAATAACTGAAGTAAAGAAAACATTAGAGGAAATCAACAGTAGACTAGATGAAACAGTGGATCGAATCAGAGATTTAGAAGATAATACAGTGGAAAACACCCAATCAGGCCAGCAATAAGAAAAAAGAATCCAAAAAAAAAAAATGAATATAGTTTAAGGGGACTCTGGGACAACATCAAGCATACCAAAATTTGCATCATAGGGATAAGAGAAGGAGAAGAGAGAGTGCAAGGAATTGAAACCTATTTCAAGAAATAATTACTGCAAACTTCCCTAACCTGGTGAAGGAAATAGAAATACAAACCCAAAAAGCTCGAAGAGTCCCAAACAAGGTGAACTTAAAGAGGCCCACACCAAGATACATCATAATTAAAATGCCAAAAGTTAAAGACAAACAGAGAGTCTTAAAAGCAGCAAGAGAAAAACAATTAGTTACCTACTAAGGGAGCTCCCATAAGACTGTCAGCTGATTTCTTAACAGAAACTTTTCAGGCTAGAAGTGCTTGACAGAAAATATTCAAAGTGATGAAAGGTAAGGACCTACAACCAAGATTACTATACCCAATAAAGCTATTCTTTAGGATCGAAGGACATATAAAGAGCTTCCCGGACAAGAAAAAGCTGAAGGAGTTCATCACCACCAAGCCAGTATTAAAGAAAATGTTGGAGGGACTTCTTTAAAAGGAAAAAATAATATGTACAAAAAAATATGAAAAAAGAATGGTAATATCTACATAGCTATCAATAACTACTTCAAATGAAAAAAAGAATTAAATGCTCCAATCAAAAGATAGGGTGAATGGATGGATAAAAAAACAAGACCCTTATATATGCTGCTTACAAGAGACTCACTTATACTAAAGATATTCACAGACAGACAGTAAAGGGATGGAAAGAGATATTTCATGATGGACCTAGAGAGTATTGTGCTGAGTGGAGTAAGTCAGATAGAGAAAGACAAATGCTATTTGATTCACATACATGTAGAATCTAAAGAACAAAACAAACAAACAAACAAACAAACAGGAAAACAGAAACAAACTCATAGATACAGAGAACATTTTGAGGGTTACCAGTTGGGAGGGGGGTGGTGGGGATATGTGAAAAAGGGGAAGGGATTAAGGAATACAAAATGGTATTAACAAAATAGTAATAAGGGATATAGTCAAAAATATTGTAACAATTTATGCTGTCAGATACTAGATTTATTAGGGTGATCACTTCATGAGTTACATAGATGTCTAATCACTATGTGGTACACTTGAAACTAATATATTATATGCCAACTATAATTGAAAAATAAAAAAAATATTATTTAAAAAAGTAATATAAATAATTCATTATAAATTATCAGAAAATTAGAAAACTAACTTTAGATTTCATATCTTTGCATTCATCTGAGCAGCAGGTAGTATTGCTATATACCATTCACAGGATAATCTTCTAAATGTATTGCTAAATATCAATAAAACATGAAAATAAATTGCAACAAAGAATAATGCAGTAAAGTATCAAATAACACTAAAAAGAAAATGAAAATAACTTCCAATGATCTACAACATACTTATTTTAATGTTTCAAAGGGAATTTTATTAGAAATAAAAATAAATAAATAAATTTTAAAAAATAAGAAGCTTGATAAAACAAAAGATCAGAGATTCATAAACAGCTTTGTATTTTTTCCATTTCCTATTTTAAAATAACACATTCAATTTTAAAAATTAAAATAAAACCACCTTCAAAAGTTATACATTTAAATCAATGTTTATTAATATATGTCTGGTTTAACAATACAACACTCAAAGAATTCTAATTCCCTTAAATTATGCTTTGAAATATACTTACAAGCTTACTGTCATCCTTTTTTGTTTACTAAAAGGACAATCAAAACTTTAGTATTATGTTCAATATTATGTTCTTACAAAAAGAAACTTGCTTGTGAAATAAAAATTTTCTGTTACCAAGTTCTACTCATTAAAAAATTTCAAAATTAATAAGTAAATACATTTTAAAAATAAAAAATAGAAATAGTATGTACTGCATAAATTCATTTACATGAAGTTGTGAATGGGCAAAACTAATCTATTACAAGAGAAATTAGAACAGCAGTTTTATCTTGCAGTGGGGATGGGGTTAGAGTTTGTGGGAAAATAACTGGAAAGAGGAATTAGGGTACTTTCTGGGGTGATGGAAATATTTTATACCTCATGTGGGGGTGGTGGTGTCGCAGGTATATAGTATTAATGAACTCATCACACTGAACACAAGATCTGTGGGTACTACTGTATGTAAATTATATCTTAATAAATGTATAGTTTTTTATATTGTCAAAACCCCATATCTGGAGGCAGGAAAAGTTTATCCCCACTGAAAAAGTTTGAATAGGCAGTGGGAAACAAAATAGTTTTCTTTTGATCACATCCTTTGATTGTGCTTAGTGAAAATATCTCTTAAATACAGTACTTATTTTGTACAAGAAAGGTGGAAAGGAAGGAAAAAGGGGATATCTGATACCCTCCTTGACTTTTCCTGTTTAATACACTTACTTTCCTTCCCCTCAACTCCATTGTTTTCTTCCATTTAACATTTCCACATCTGCCTTCATCCCAGGTGCTAGATGTTCTCGTGGGCAGCCCTGAGGTGGTTGGCTGAGTGGGGAAAAGGGCCTGGAGCAAGTAGAAGATGACACAAGACAGCATATAATTGAGGATTGATTGGGATGATACTTGTTCCAAGTGCCAAAACTAGACAAAAAAAGATCTCTTCGAACGGAAGTTGGGGTAAAGTTTTCACTAAGACAGTGGAATTGAGTGTACTTTGAAGAAATGGGAGAATTTTGATCAGTGGAGACACAGAAGAAAGTAAATACATAAGGGGATAGCATAACCGAAGGCACAGAATCAGAAAAGCACCAAGCATGTAGGTGAAATAAAAAAGACTAATTTAGCTACTATTTATTGAATATATTTGTTTTGCCACCAATAGATGTAAGCATCTATGTACTTATTTAAACTTCAGAACATCTCTTCAGTATACAGATAAGAATAGGAAGATGGAGGGAAATTGGGGGACTTGCTCATGTTCCCCCAGCTAACAAATGCAAGGCTAGATTCTGAACCTAGGTCCACAGCTTTTATACTTTTAAACAACAGCAGGTTCATGCAGATGAGGTTGCAACAGGGGTTTTACGGCCTTTGGGCAAAAGGCAGACATTAATTAATTAATTCAGAGCTATGAGGTTGCTTAGAAATATTGAGGTGATAAAGAATGAAAAGTTGGGGGATCAGAACATAGAAAACTTTGAGTAACAAGTTAAGGAGTATCGATTTTATTGCAGGTACAGAGGAGTTATTAAGTTCTTAGAGCAAAACCATGCGAATGTGAAAAAATGTTTGAAGACTGTTCTGGCCATGATGAACAGGATGAGCTAGGTGGGAACCAACAGCAGGAATAACAGGTAGGAGAACGTCAGGATACTGTGTTAGTTCCAGCAAGGGGCCATGTAATGATCTATATTAAGGGATAGCAGTGAGATTGTAATAAAAAATATTCAAGAGACATTATGAAAGAAATATGCTCCAGGCCTAGTGTCTAATAGGATGAAAAGCTGAGCAAAGTGAGCTAAGAAAAGAAAAGATGATTCTAGGGGTCAAGCCTTGGTCCTGGAAAAATGGTGGTTTTGTTAGAGAAGTCAAGAAGGAGAGTTGGAAGGAGGGGAAGTTGGTCAGCTAACCAGCACAGTACATTTGGGATTTGAGATCTGGTGGGACAGGCAGACATGGTGAGATTTGCACGGCAATGAAACAAAAACAGGTGACTGAGTCAGAGAACCAAACCTTGGGCAATAGAGCAGCCCGGTTAAAGTCTTGGACTCAAGACAGAGCAGACTAGGATTTGACATATACCAGCTATCCTAGCTTTGATTCTTCCTTTAAAAATAAAATAAAGTATCTGGTCAGAGGGTTAATGAGAAGTTTAAAATGCATAGTAAGTACTCAATAAATGTCAACTCTGGTTATTGAGACATACATGTTATTTGAAGAGAAAGAAGAGAAAGGGAGGCGTAGAAGACCCAGTAGAGGAAAACTAGGAGTAATTCGGAAAAGGCTTAGAAAAGTGTCACATGACATATGCCCAGAGGGTCTTAAGGAGAGGTCGATAAACAAAGGAGGGTGGGGTCAGAATAGGCCACAGATGTTGTAGTCAGGAGATTTACCCAGAGTTTTAATCCCAGACTCTGGGATTAAATCCCAAGACTCTGGGATTAAAGTGACAGTGGCCTTTGTCACAATAGAGACAATAGATGTAGACAAATAAGACAGGCAGTGTAAGAGGAGAGAGAAACCTGGAAAAAAATACTGGAAAAAGAGCAAATTCAATGAGGATTTATTTTCAATATCAAGAAGTCTGGACTATGATTGAAAGTAGACCTAACCAGGTAAAGGTCTAGCGAACAAAGAAATAAAAATCATACTCGAGAAAAATAATAAGGGACAAAACTGAAGATAGAGACAAAATAATCAAGTCATGGGAAAACATTGATGAATTAGCCTGAGAGATAAAGGAGGGAAATCCTTTATCTGGAGAGGATGGAGGGGAGATAAAAGAAACCGATTGGTGTTCTAAGGCTCTGTGGGTGGTGGAGAAAGGTTTGATCCCCAAACAATCCTTTGTACTCATCTGTGAGAAGGGAACACATGGCCTTGGGCCACAGGGAAGGGAACCCATCAGTGTCCCTCATTCCTTCGTAGTCCCAACTTAAATACACATACATGGTCTTACTATTAAAGGATGAATATTTGTGTTCCATACAGATAAGTGGAATCCATAACAGGCTGTTCAAGGAGCTTCCTTCATTGCCACCTCTCCAAAGTATTATCCCAGATGCCCAATGACAAGGATGGCCAAGTATTCCCATGACACTACAGTAGAAGTTGAAAAGTGTAGGTGGTACACTCAGTGACAACACCTTCATCAAGCTCCCTTTGGATCAATGATTTCTGTGAAAATTGTAAATGCCTGAATTCTCTGATATATGTGGCTTTGAAGTCTTAGTCTCACAGGGGCCAAATTTAACATTCGGCAATCCATTGGTGTATGTGGTACTTGGCATTTTCATTGCTTCATTATTTAAAGGGCAATTCATTATGTGCAATGGAAACATATAAAACTCTATTTCTGACATTTCTAAATCTGAATGCTGAACTCTCCATAAACCTTCAGTTTCCAAATAATTATTTCAGCAAAGCCCTGGTGTATTTACTCTAAACCACGGAGTAGTACTCATAATGGTTAGTGATGCAGTCTCCAATCTTGAGACTTGAGTATTGAAACTTCCCTGAAGAATATTAAATAGTCCCCTTCGCTGCAACTTATTAAAGGCAATCTTGTCCTCACAGGCCTCAATCACATTTGCACAGCAATTAGTCCTGCACAGGGTTTGATACATTTCTTAATTATAAAACAAGTTTGTACTCTATTGGCCCTTTCAGATGGGTTAAGAGAACATTAATTACCTTCTCCTGAGACATCAAAGAGTTTTTTTAATCGCTATTTTAGAGACGAACAATGCAAGATGTAGAGAGGAACTAACATCTATTGAGCACCTACTATGAGTTAAGCTCTATTTGGGGTGATTTACACATGTGTGAATAAGCTTAAGGATAAAATTTTAATCCTGTTTAGCAGATGACAAACACCTTTAGAGAAGTTATATTATCTGTCATTATCTGTCGTGTGTCACATTGCTAGTAAGTCTGTCTTCCTGAAAGTGAGTTTTCTGTCTCTCGATAGTGATTGCATTGACTTTAATTATTTTTATTATTACCCATCATGCATTTTGATCACCTTCTGAATGCCAGACAGTGCGCTGGGTGCGGTGAAGAATAAAATGACTGGGTCCTTGTTCATGGAACAGATGTGAAACAAAAAACTCCTCTCTAACTTCTCTAATCAAGCCATCCAGAGAGCTGTAGGAGAACCCAGTAGGTGTGGCGGGAGAGTTCATACAATCTAAAATGATGCTACCCAGGATCTAAATCCCTGGAAATCACTACCTCTCCCTTTCACCCTTGTCTGAGGCATCACACAGAGAAGGAAGTTAAAACGTATCATAAACCAGCCCTGCTAGGAAAAGCACCTAGGCATCTTCGTGCCTAATTTTGGCATCAGAAAATGCCAACCGCTTTCTTCCTTTCCTATGACTCAGGCAATCCAGCCCGTGCCCTCCGCAGCATCCCTTCCCCACCTCCAGCCATTCTAGATTTTGTGTTTTGTTTTGTTTTGCCTTGTAATCTTCCTAAATTGTACATTTCATGAAACCTTTAGGAAAAAGTCAAAAATGAGGTTTTAGAGGAACACGCAGGAAGAGAGTAGAAGGCCGGGAGGGGGAGCAGGGGAAGGCAAACTGTAAGAGAGCAAGTCTCATTATCACGACCCGTTAGGCGCACATCCTCTCCCTGTCCCTATGCCACCCTTTCGATGGATGCGAGCCATCTTCTAGGCTAATGAACAGTGAGCAGGAGATAACTAATCCTAATGCAATTACTGCTCGCCATTACACTGATAGGTTTGAGGCGCTCCCCATGTGCCCCTCAGACGAGACAGGTTCTTGCAGATGTGCCTGAGCCTCCTGTCTGAGTCATTTTGACAGCGGTATGAAGTTCCGGGTCCCGTCCCCCAGACAGCGTCCCGAGAGAGTGATCTTTTAACAGCGAGTCCCCATGCAGCCGGTCAGAGGTGAAAGGAAACCTTAGCAGTTTGAGGGAAGCCAGGCCTGACCCGGCGGTGCGCGTTCGGCAGCTATTTCCAGAGCGCTGCTGGAAGAAGCAGAGAAGCAGGCCCCCTCTCTCGCGCCGCAGACGAAAGCTTACGGGGTGAAAAATTACGGTGCGCAGGCTCGGCCCTCTCCCGGAGGAGCTGGCGCCCCAGCGGTAGGGGGATGGTTTGCAGCACACATGTTCCTTTGTTTGGCCAGACCACGTGTTCTGTTTGCACAGCAGCATGTGGTACCACTGGAGGAAATCGAACCAACACTGAAAGTTCAAGGAACAGCCAGGCTCTGCTGGGAAACGGCTGGGCCACGGCCGGGTGAAGTGATACAGCAGAAGGCAGGCCCAATTCTCTCCCTGAGAAGCACAGGGCGTGGGGGGAACGCTGGGGAAATTGCTTTTCTGGATGAAGTCGACTGTGGGTTTCCGGCACCAAGCACACACTGGGAGGGTTTTCTTCATAACCAACCAGTCCTGTCTGAGGTAGGAAGTGGACTTTAGTTGAGATAATAATCTCCTGTATTTGAAAGAGCTTCTCACAACTTTTATGTCTTTTAACCCTTACAAAAACATGTGATGGTAAAGTGCCTCTACTTCTTGGTGTAAAGAGGGGGAAAGAAAGGACTGGAGCCCCTGAAACCCGGATGAAGTCTGTCTGACCTTCCAGGAGGCCCAGAGGGTAGGCTCCAACCGTGGCCGATGGCAAAACACATGAACAATAATCATTTCTCTCTCTCTCTCTCTCTCTCTCTCTCTCTCTCTCTCTCTCTCTCTCATATTTTAAAAAATTACAGAATAATACACACTTGTAGTTTTAAAAAATCCAAACAATACAGAAATGTATGAAACGTAAATGTACCATGCTAAAAGAGAGTTTTTCAAGAGCCAATTTCCCAAATATGGTCATGATTAAGATTTTCAGTCATTTGCTTATTTTTCCATGCATGCCTGAACATATTTATAAGGTTTATAAATACTCACATCTTTATTTAAAAAGAAACAACAGGATCTTACTACATATATCAACTAGTTAAATCTGATCAATTTAACAATACATCAAAGGATATCTTTCCAAAATAGAATATATAAATCTAACCATTGTTCTTTTTAACAACTGCATAGTATCTCTTTATATAAATGTCTCATTATTTAAATGCATATTCAGATGGTTTCTAGTATTTGTTTATTAAAACTATGCCACAATAAATATATATGATATATGAATAAATATCAATATAAGAATATATGTCACATATGAATATATACCACATGTTATGAAAGTATTATTTTAGGGTCACTTTCTAAAATTTCTCCTTCAGAACAGTGTTGGGTCAAAGGTAAGTATGTCTTTAAATTTCAATAGGCATATCCAAATCGTTCACCAAAAATGTTAAGCTAACTTACAATGCAGAAAGTTAACTTAGTGTATGACATTTTAAGAGTAAAGGTAAACATATTTCTTATATATAAGTTGTATCTTTTCTATTGGCTTACTTATTGCTTCTTATTTATTTAAAGAAATCCATTTGAATACTTTGTAAGGATTTTTCCCAAATTTGTTTTCCACTTTTTGATTTTGTAATATGGAAATGTTAATTAAATGTTTAATGTAGTCAAATTGCTCAATCTTTCTGTATTGTCATGGTTTCTAGGTTTCATGCCATGCTTAGAAATGTATTTTTTCCCAAAATTCCAGAAAATAAAATTTTCTGCTTTATTTTTTAACATTTTTATGATTTTTTATAAGTTTATTTAGCAGATTTTTATTGAGCAAGTAACATATGCCAGACACTATTTTAAAAGTTAGATTTGTATACATAGTTTCTGAATTCATGGAGCCTATATTCTAGAGTGAGAGATAGACAATAAACAAACGAATTAATGAATAAATTATTACAAAATTCAAAGCACTATGAAGAATTAATGAGAATAACAGACAATAGCTACTTAGAGAAAACGATTACAGAAGGCAAGACTAAAACTAAGATCTGAAGGAGAAGTAGCCAGTTATGGAGCTGAAGACCATTCCAAACAGAAGGAACGGTATATGCAAAGGCCCAGAAAAGGAAAATGATTTGGAATATTTGAGGAATTTAAATAAGGCCAGTGTGACTGGGATACTGTGAGAAACATAGTGAGTCAGAAAATAAAGAGCCTATAGACCGAGATGAGGAAGAAATTACTGTGTGCCTTACAGACCCAAGTAAGGAATCAATTTTATTTTAAATGCAGTGGGAAGCAGCTGAATAGTTTAAGGAGATAAATTAATTACCTGATTTATGTTTTTATGTTTTGAATTATTTACAAGAATGCTATGGCTTCCTTGAGAATGATATAAAGGAGGTAATAGATGAAGCTGGGATGCCGAGAAGGATCTTGGGAAAAAGGATGGGGGCTTGCTGGATAGTGCTCAAGAGAGATAGAGAAATGGGAAAATTCAGGAATTATTTGGAAGTACATTGACATGACTTGCTGATGGAACAGATGTGGGTGCTGAGAGAGAAGTAGGACTAAGCATGGTTTCTAGGTTCTAATTTGAATAACTGGGTGAATGGCGGGGTTACCAAACTCAAAGGGGTTCACCACTTAAGAGTGTTCTATTCAAGAACAAGATGTGGTTGTTGTTTAGGTAGTTTTCTTTTCTTGCAACAAGTAAAAGAGACAAGGGGTTCTTAGCCAAAGCTCTGTCTCACCAAGGGAGGCTATCCATTGCTTATGTATACATTATTTGGTTAATTACATGTTAATTTCTTCTTTGCAGTTAGCTAAACTTATCAGATGGGTTGTGGTTCCAGTCAAGCTCATCAGGTTGTAGTTACATCTGCAAAATACTGTGCTACATTTTAACATTTAGCAAGAATAGCATTTAGTAAGGACCATCCAGACCTTGAGACCTTTGTCCGATCTAACAGTGGTACTATTTCCTAAAAAGTGTAGATTAGAGAAAAATATGGAGGTGGGTGAGGGAGAATCTAAGAATCACATATTAAGTTTGAGATAACCATGAGATAGCCAAGTGTGTCTGTCATGTAGGTGGTTGGCAACACAAAACTGGAACTCAGAAGAGAAGACAAGGTAGGAGGTAAAAATCTGGAAATTGCTGTCTGTTAGGAAAACTCTAGGAAAAGAATATACAGAGAAGAGCAGAGACTCTGGCTACAAGCTCTGAGGAATTTCCATATTTGGAGTTGAAAGGAGGAGGAGACACCAGCAAAAGAGAGTGCTAAGCAGTCATTGAGTTAAGGCAGAAAACTAGGAGACACTGGTATCTCAGAGATGAAGAGAAGAAGAACAGCAAACAGCACCAAATGCTGAGATGTACCATAATATATAAGGACCAAAAATAATCCATTAGCCCTGACAGCAAAGAGCTTACTAATGATATTGATGAGATTAGTTTTAGTAGAATGAGCAGATAGAAGTTGTATTTTGAGAATCATGGCCACTACTCAGAGAGAAAACTTGGAATTTAGTAGGGGACTTCCTGTAGATATAACGCATTAATCTGGTGTTTCTCAAACTTTGTCATGCATTAGATTCATCTAGTTAAAAGTACAGTTGCCTGAGCCCTGACCTCAGAGAGTCTGACTCAGTAGTCCCAGCATCAATAATTTAAGTAAATTCTGAGGCAGTTCTGATATATAGTAAAATTTGAGAATCACTACCTGAACCCAAATATAGATTTCTCAGAGTGGAATTTCAGATTATATGTCTGATTACAAGAGGAAAGATTTGAGGACAGAAGGCTTTTCAGTATTTTTCAGATCATATCACATAAGCAGCTGTCTACTCTTTTATAAAAATAGTGACTATACAAAAAAAAAAAAAAAATACATCAGTTGGCCTTATACTTAACCTGGACATGAACTGGATTCACTGAATACCAGCTGAACTTCATACTTCCCCTGCTCATTAGACCCAATAAGTAGATTCAAATAACATTTCATAGATTAAATTCCTCCTCCCCTTTTTTTTTTAATAAAAGCCTCCCAAGAATTTTTTTAAATGTCTTTTCTTCTGTTCTTCTAACTGACTACATAGTCTCAGATTGAGACCATGTCCTTAAAAGCAAAACAACTCCTGGTTTGGGAGTTCAGAGTCAACTCCCTTTTATTTAGCAGCCATACTCTAGGCAAGCACTTTTAAATACATTATCTTAATGAATCCTCACATGAACCTTTTGAGGCATTTGGTTTCATTTCTATTTCATGAATGAAAAACTGTAACTAGAATAAATGGTGCTGAAATCAGTCATTAGCGATGTCTCAAAAATAGCATCCTTTGGTTATATATAGATTTGACTGTGTTATTGAGATTGTGGAAAGAAAAGTGGGTGGTTCATTGCCCAAAATGATTCTGATATTTGCCTTACCTTACCTTCTGGCCCTGCTGTGTAGATCAGGTTGTTAACAGCCTAGGATCCATTATCAGCTGGATTTTTATTCTTCCCCAACTTGAATATGGAGCATAATGTTGTGGAATGCATATACATGAGATCTAGGGTTCAAATTCTGGCTCTGTCCCTTGGTAACTCAGTTGCCTTGGACAAGTCATTTGGCCTTTTTAAGCTTTATTTTTCTCATGTGTAAATCAAAGAGCACTCAAAAGGATGTTGTAAGTATTAAACGATATATGTTACATACAGAGTATGCTCAATACTCAGTACCTGTTATTTTTTATGCTAGGCCCTTTTACACCCTTTTTAGTTAAATCTCAATTCCACCCAAATCTCCCATAGGGTACATTCCTAAAATCCTTTTGAAGAGGTACTGACGTGACTTATTCCTCTCCAACCCCTGAAGGGGTTATTTCAATAATGTTCTGCCCCTCTTCTGAGTTACACATAGCCTTTCCCCTTCATAAGATCTTATTTTAGATCCTGAAATGAGAGATGGCGTGTTTGGACTTCTACACCATTTCTTTCTAAATCCAGCATTAACATAGACAGTTAACCAAGAAAATTGAGAAAAGTGGAGGGCTTTGCCAAAATTAACCAACTTCATAATGAATATATATTAAAGTCTCTAGTATCTAAAAATTCAATATTTTCCACAACATCACTATCACCTGGTGATATAAATTAGTGGTGGGGTACTTCTAGAGATGGAGAGCTCCAGAGCAGCCCAATCTTTCCATAGTTCTGAGTAGTAGCAGCTTCTTCTCAATGTCCATTAAAATCTATCTCCCTTAGCTATTATACTGCCCGTAAGGACCATAAAGACTAGCCTCTCAAATATCAAGCAAAAGCTGACAGCATCTTCTTGAGTTTTCTCTCTCCCAGCTGAATATCCCCAGATCCTTTAGTTAGTCCTGACATAATGTTTTTTTTTTTTTTTTTGGCGGTGGGGGGGCTCTCTTCATCATCATCGTGTCCTCTGTTCCCAAATACATATTTGCCTCTTTCCCCCTTAAAGTGGGCTACCCAAAACTAAATGCTCATGTGAGTTTTAACTAGCACAGAGAACAAGCTTATCCTTACCTCTGTTCTAAACACTGTTTCTTTTACCCAATTAACATAGTATGCATTTAGATGCTACTGCCATTGGCAAGTACAGTTGTAGAGACTGGGATTTTCTGCAGCTGATTGAAGTTTCCAAATCACCAGCTTTATGGGCTATATTAGGACAATTGTGAAGATATCTGAGGTGGCTTCCTGATTCCTGGTTCGAAGCCAATAGGTCTCGTGGCAGCCTCCTGATTCCTCTCCACTCTGATTGTGGCAGAAGTAGAAGCACTCCAATGGACAAATTTCACCATAATTTTCTAAGAGTCATTCGTAGAGGCCCAACCTGCAGCCTGCTTCTCTAACACATCCAACAATTTTGTAAGTATTAAATCTCTTGCTGTTTAAATGGATAGAGTGCCTCCTGTTCCCTGCAATTGTATGCTGACTCTTTTGAACAATGAGTAGGATCTCACAAGACAGAAAAGGTTATAGTAATTAAAGTGTTACTTTATATCTGCATATATGTAATATCCATGGTGCTGGAGTATGGATGGAGACAGGGTTAGACTTGTGGATAGATGGATATAAGAAACAGTATCTTCCTATCTTATATTTATCCCATAAAGTCACAACATAGCAACACTGGCTGGCATCCAAATTACTGGTCAAACTACATAGTTGGGCTACAGTTATAAATTCTGCAACATTGATTACAAGGAACAGAAACACAACTCAAAACAATTTAAGAGGGGGATTAATACTAATCCAATAGCAGTAAGAGCAGGAATGGATATGACCTTAGGCACAACTAAACCACTTCTCATCTCTGCATCTCTCTGAATATTCTATTTATTCTTCCAAACTACCTTACCTAACAGAGTGGAGTACCTGGTTGCCGGCTACTCCAGATTTGTATCCCAATAGCTCCAAAACCAGAGATGAAAATGAAGGCCCTTTTCTCTAAACTGATATTTGAAAAACCCTAAGATAAAAATTATGAACATGGTTTGGATTCTATAGCCATCCTTTGGACCAGTCACTATGGCCTGGGGGTGAGGTACTATGAATAGCCTGACTTGAACCACATGATTACCCTGTAGCCAAAGGAGTAGAGTCTATTAACAGTAGAAAGCAGGAGAATAAGCTCCGAGCAAACAGAGCAACATCACCTCCAGATCTGAAATAATCTGAATGATTCCTCAATCGCAGCTGTTAGACTTTTAGATATTAACTCTTCTCAGAGAAAACTTCCCAGCATTAGTATTCTGGTGAACAGTTTCTGAAATATTTCATCCACGGAGGATTTGGGTAACAAAGTATTTATCTCAAGGTTAGTTATTTGGTCACATCAAACATTAGAATCTAGAAAAATTTTTTTAAGCCTTTGAATAATAGAAGAGTCATTTAAAAAAAATAAATTATAAGAATGATGAAAAACTCCTAGAAACAGACACTGGTAATGGTTACATAACGTTGTGAATATACTTAACACCACTGAATTGTGCACTTAGAAAGGGTTAAAATGTTAAATGTTAAGCATATTTTACCACAATAAAAAGTAAAAATAAAACTATGTATGTAATTCATTTATCCATTCATGAATTCAGTCATTCACTATTTATTTTACTTCAGTCTCAGAGGAAAATATGCATTAAAAATATTTTTTACAAAAATAGATCCATGCCATTTATAAGGTTTTGTGATTCTCATTTTATCACTTTATGTTGTTAGCATCTTTTCTTTCTCAATAAATGCACTTCTAAAATTTCATTTAAATAAATGTTTGGTATTCATTTATTGTCTTTATATTGTTTTATTTAACTAATCTCTTTACTGTGGGATATTTAAAGTATTTCCAATTTCTTTTTATATTTTATCCTTAAAGCTAAACTTTAACAATTTTTAATAATAATTTCTTAGATATAGAATTTCTGGCTCAACATATATGAATACTTTTTTAAGGACTTTTGATACATAGTACCAAATCATTCTCCATAAATTTTTATTAATGTTTAATGTCCCACCAGCATGTAAAAGAATACATATTTCCCAATATTCTTTCCATAAATAGGAAAAATCATTTTGTTTTTATTTTTACAAATTTGATAAGTTTCAATTTACATTTCTATAATTACTAGGGAAATTGAAATTTTTAGGCTGGTGGTTCTTTTTTTAGGCTTCTGAAGATAATAAATTTATCGAAAATGAATAAATGGTTAGACTTCAGACTTTAAAATTGTAATAGGCAAAATTTAATCTACTAGTAAATTTAAACTGTAGTTTGACAATGCCTCTCTTTGCCTTTCTTTTCTTTTAAGTGCTTCTGTGTCTGAGCTGTTCTGAAAGTCGCAGTGACTTAGTATAGAAAGGAGGAGAGGAAGTCAAGGGTTGTGACATATTAGAGACTCACATTAAGTTCAATTTCAGTTAAATAGGTGAACTGGGGTGAGTAGGGGTCCTTATTTCAGTCATGATAGCTCATTGGCTCCCTCCTTTAATGTATTTAATGATTTTGTAAGCTTAATGACTGTTGCAATGAAACTCACCCTGCTTAAGCATTGTGAATTATATTATGCTTGTTAGTGGTGCCTTTGATAAAACATAACTAGCCATCTCTTTACATCATAACTCATTTTAAATATTGCTTTTCTATATATGTCCTTGTAAGTTGATTTATTACTTGATACACCTAAGAAATGTAATAAAAAGAAAGTTAAGACCTGAGTAATTCTTCCAGTGTCTGGATAAGCAGGAGGTGGTTTTCTGATTGGTTAGCCTAAAAATGGAGATAGAAGTGAAGGTGGCCATCAGGAATTGGATTAGACTAATTATACAAAAGGAAAATATTAGCTTTTTGTGGCCTCTTTGCCCTCCCTCCCTTTGGATGGAAAATCAACACAGGGCAGGTCTCACCAGATAAACCAAGGGAATAAATCTGAGAGCCAGAACTGGGGACAAGGACTGGGGAATATCACATGTCTCCTTTTGTCTACTTAGCTTTATCAAGGAAAATTTTGACATTTGAAATAAAAACTGAACAAGAATCTTGTGAAATTGATTATTTGAGCCCCCTCACTCAAAAAAAACCCCTCATGTTGCTCTTTTGTTATGTACCCTCCACCCTCATCCCCAAATCATAAAAATTGTTGTTTTCATTTTGCTCCATGCTTCATTTTGCTCCAGAAAACCAAGTCCCAGCCTTTTGCCCATTCAGTCCAAATATGTTTCTGGAGGCAAGCTTATTCATAACTAATGTTATTTTAATGTGACTCCATAATGCTTTTCTTTCCAAAATCTTTGTCCTTACATGTAACATTCACATAGGATGCATTTGGAATTGGAAAGGTATTTATTGTATTAGATATGACAAATCTCAATGATTTATAATGATTTCACTCTGATTAGTCTCAAATTACAACACAGAATTATAGAGGGAAAATGTCTATGGGAGTATACCATCAAATTCTTGGGGGCCAGTGGAAGATTCCACCCTGTCTGTTGTTTTGGTGTCTCCTTAGGCAACTGCAACTGTCTCTTCTGTGATATCTATACAATAGAATTAGGAATGTTTCCTTCTATACACTCAGAAAAAGGTCTTGAGTTGACAGATACAAAGAAGAGTTTACAAATCTCTGTGCAATACCACCTGTTAACAAAATTATCTTTTGAGAGACAGAGTGGTTTAATAGAAAATGTGTTATACCAGAAACAAGGAGATGTATATTTGAGACCCACTTCTGGCAGCACTCTACTATTTCTCCTTAGACAAATTATTTTAACTTCAACAGACCTCAGTTTCTTCATTTACAAGAAGAAGAATTAGATTACACCTTCTCCCATCTCTTTAAGCATTTAATGACTATGATTCTACGTTGCTGTTCTGGTCACGTCTAATGAAATGAGTCTCATGAAATAAAATCAGTACTTTTTCCTTGCAAGACATTTTTTCCATGAAGATATTTATTGTAAAAGCATTTGTCCCCTTACTACCTGGAAAAGAAGAAAAAAATAATGTAAAAGTTTTAGAAGAAAATCAAATAATAATGCGAATAAATATATACATATACACAAATAGTATGTATGTGTACACACAAACACATACATTCAGCTTTGAGTTTCTAATTCACCTGGGGGTGGGGGGGAACAAACATAGATAATATAGTAACACAATGGACCTAAATCTCCTCTTCCATTTTTAATGTATGCTTTATTTATTCTTTAATTTTAATATACTATCTTATATTACTATAATAATGTAATGTAGAATGGTCTACTGAAGACTAATTCTTGGATTAGATAAAACAAGGCGGCGTGAGAGAGGTTCCCAGATTTCTCCCCTTGAAAGAACTATATATATATATATATATATATATATATATATATATATATATATATATAAAACTATGCTTTTTATATTATTAATGGTAACCATAGGTTAAAGATTTAGAACCTACATATATAACATAAAACAATAAGGATCAGAGAGAAAGTACACAAAAACTAACCAAAATAAAAAAACAGAAACACACAGACAAGGAAGCAATGGAAACACTGAGCTACCAGAAAGCAAAAGATAAAATCACTATAAGAAGAACTCATATTTCAGTAATCACCCTAAATGTAAATGGACTGAACTCACCAATAAAAAGGCACACAGAGTTGCAGGTTGAATCAAAAAACAAAACCCAGCCATATGCTGCCTCCAGGAGAAACATCTCAGTTCCGAAGACAAATATAGACTCAAAGTGAAAGGGTGGAAAATGATATTTCAAGCAAATGGAATTCAGAGAAAAGCTGGTGTAACAGTACTAACACTGGATGAAATAGACATCAAAATCAAAAAGCTAAAGAAAAATATTGAGGGACACTTCATAATGATAAAGGGAATCATGGACCAAAATGACATAACATTTATTAATATCTATGCTCTCAATCAGGGATCCTCGAAATATGTAAAGCACTACTAACAGAACTAAAGAGAGAAACAGACCAAAACACTATCATAGTAGGAGACATAAATACCCCACTGTCAGATATGGACAGATCATCAAAACAGAAAATCAATAAGAAAATAACATCCTTAAATGACACATTAGACCAACGGGAACCTTCCATCTCAAAACAGCTGCTTATACATCCTTCTCTATTGCACATGGAACCCTCTCAAGGATTGACCACATACTAGGACACAGAGATAGCCTCACCAAATATAAGAGCGTTGAAATCATACCAACTATATTCTCTAATCATAATGCTTTGAAACTAGAGATCAACTGTAAAAAGAAAGCAGAAAGAACCACAAATACATGGAGATTAAACAACATACTACTGAAGAATAAGTGGATCAAAGAAGAAATAAAAAGAGAGATCAAGAGATACATAGAAACGAATGATAATGATAGTGCAACATATCAAAACTTTTGAGACATGGCAGAAGCAGCCATAAGAACAAGCTCAAATATACAACCTAACTCTTCATCTTAAAAAAAAAAAAAAAAAAAAAAACTAGAAAAGAAAGAACAAATGAAGCCTAAAATCTGCAGAAGGAAAGAAATCATCAAAATTAGAGCAGAAATAAATGAAATTGAAAACAAAAACAATAGAAAAAATAAATGCAAAAAAGAGATGGTTCTTTGAGAAGGTTAATAAAATTGACAAACCCCTGGCTAGACTCACCGAAGAAAAAAGAGAAAGGACACAAATAAACAAAATCAGGGATGAAAGAGGAGAAGTTATGACAGACACTGCAGAAATACAAAAGATCATACAAGAATACTGTGAAAAAGTATATAACACCAAATTCAATAACCTAGAAGAAATGGACCAGTACTTAGAAAAATACAACCTTCCCAGACTGAGTCAAGAACTGGAAAATCTAAATAGACTGATCAGCAGTATGAAAATTGAAACAATCATCAAAAACTTACCAAAAAGTAAAAGTCCATGACCAGATGGCTTCACCAGTGAATTCTACCAAACATTCAAAGAAGATTTAATACCTATTCTCATCAAACTCTTCCAAAAAATCAAAGAGGAGGCAATACTTTCAAACTCATTTTATGAGGCCAGTATTACCTTGCATCCAAAACCTGGTGAATACAACACAAAAAAAGAAAACTACAGATCAATATCTCTCATGAACACACATGCAAAAATCCTAAATAAGATACTAGTGAACAGCAACATATTACAAAGATTATACGCCATGATCAAGTGGGCTTCATCCCGGGGCACAGGGATGATTCAACATATGCAAATCCATTGTGATACAGCACATAAACAAATTAAAAAATAAGAATCATATGATCATATCAATAAATGCAGAAAAAGCCTTTGACAAAGTACAGCACCCATTTATGATCAAAGCACTTAACAGAATCTGTATAGAAGAAAAGCACCTTAACATAATAAAGGCCATATATGACAAGCTCTCAACCAACATTATACTTAATGATGAAAAACTAAAAACCTTCCCTCTAAGATCAGGAACAAGGCAAGGCTGTCCACTATCACCACTTTTATTCATTATAACATTGGAGATCCTAGCAAATGCAATCAGGCAAGAGAAAGATATAAAAAATATCCATATAGGAAATGAAGAAGTCAAACTGTCACTATTTGTGGATGACATGACTCTCTATATAGAAAACTCTAAAGATTTCACAGGAACTATTAGAAACAATAAATAAATACAGTAAAGTCTCTGGATACAAAATCAATGTTCAAAAATCCATAGTGTTCCTATATTCTGATAATGCAGTGTCAGAAAAAGAAGTGGAAAAAATAATTCTTTTGCAATTGCAACACAAAACATAAAATACCTAGGAATGAATCTAACAAAACATGTGAAGGATCTATATAATGAAAACTTTAACACCTTATTAAAAGAAATCGAAGAAGATACAAAGAAATGGAAAGATATTCCATGTTCTTGAATTGGAAGAATCAACATAGTTAAATGACCATATTACCTAAAGCTTTATACAGATTTAATGCAATCCCCATCAAAATCTCATCGGCATTTTTTAAAGAAACAGAACAAAAAATCATCAGGTTTGTATGTAAGCACAAAAGATCCCGAACTGCCAAAGTCATCTTGAGAAAAAAGAATGAGGCTGGAGGCATCACTCTGCCTGACTTCAAATTATACTATAAAGTGACAGTAATCAAATGGCATGGCTTAAAGAGGATTTCATGAATCTATTTCAAAGACAAGGGAAGTAAGAGCAAATTAAATGAATGCAACTACATTAAACCCAAAATCTTCTGCTCAGCAAAAGAAACCGTCAATAAGGTAAAGAGACAATCATCTGAATGGGAAAATATATTTGCCAGCAACACCACCGATAAGGGCCTAATATTCAAAATATACAAAGAACTCATATAACTCAGTAACAACAACAACAACAACAACAAAAACAAACTATCCAATCAAAAAATGAGCAGAGTACCTGAACAGACACTTCTCTCAAGAAGACATACAAATGGCCAACAAATATATGAAAAGATGCTCAACATCACTAGTTATTTGGGAAATACAAAGCAAAATCACAGTGAGATACCATCTCACATCTGTTAGAATGGATATAATCAACAGGACAAGTAATAACAAAGTTGAAGACAATGGGGAGAAATAGGAACTCTCAAACACTGCTGGTGGGACTGTGAATTGGTACAGCCACTATGGAAAGCAGTATGGAGGTTCCTCAAAACCTAAGAATTGATCTATCATATGATCCAGCAATTCCTCTACTGGGTATTTACCCCAAAGACTTGAAAACCCATATCCAAAAAGATATTTGCACATCAATAGCAGCATTATTCACAGTGGCCAGGACATGGAAGCAACCGAAGTGTCCTATGATAGATGATAGGCTAAAGAAGCTGTGGTACATATATACAGTGGAATATTACTCAGCAATAAGAAGAGATGAAATACTGCCATTTGCAACAACATGGATGGACCTTGAAATAATCATACTAAGTGAAATAAGCCAGACAGAAAAGGCTAAAAATCACATGATAACACATATGTGGGACATAAATTTGAAAGCAACAAATAAACAGGACAAACGAACAGAGACTCATGGACATGGACAATGGGCTAGTGGTTACCAGAAGGGAGTGGGGAGGAGGGAAGGGGAAAATGAAAAAAATAAAATGTTAAAAAAAATTATGTGTATATATAGTATGAAAAAATAATAAATAAACTGGCATTTTAAAAAAAGACTAATTCTTTCTTAAATTGTTGTAGTAGACATGTTAAACATGTCAATTTCCTAAGTTCTACTGTGTTTGGGAAATAATGAGAATAACAACAAGAGCTCGCACTTGTATACCACTGTATGGTTTGTATTATTTAAAGTTAATGTCATAGTCATTAGTATTATATTACTAAAGCATCAGTTTAGAATATAACTATTATTTCACACACACACAAAAGAAGACTTAAACAAATAAATAATTAACATTAAATAATATTATATGTTAAAAATAGGTTGATTCAAAAACACCCTCTTTAAAAAATAAAGTCAGCCGAACAGTTAAAGTTATAAAATATTGAGTGAATATAATGAAATGGACACTTTCATACCCATTAATGAAAATACATATAATGGTTACGATCTTTCTGATAATAAATTTGATAAAACATACACAGAGGATTAAAAATGTTTATGCCTTAATAATTCCATTTTTATTAATATATCCTAAGTAAAAATCTGAATTGCAAAGATTTTTTTAAAATAAAGATATTCATTTATGAATCATTTCTACTAAAGGAAAATTGGATCCATTCTAAATGACTAATACAAGTTAATAGTTTTGCAAATTATGGACTACCCGTGTGATGGAATATTATGTAATCAGTAAAAATATACTTTATCAGAATTTTTAATAACATAGAAAGAGCCTCTCATGTTTTATTAAGTGAAAAATATTATAAAACTATGTTAAAATTTAATCTCAAAAATTATATACCCAATAAAAATTAAACAAAGTATCTCAATATTATATTACTGTTACTTTCTTCTTTAAATTTCTTGTAGTCTACAAAATTTACAAGTTAAATTTCTGCTATTTTATAATCAGAAACAAAATACCCATAGAAGTAAAAACTAAAATTAAAGATGGCTTGCATTGTGAGACCTCAAGTGTCCAGAATACTCAGATGAATGAAATGTTGTGGTGAGTTTAATGTTATGACAAACTACAGATGAATTAGGAATCCTTCTTCGAATGTCTTTGCCAAGATTCAAGTACTCAGCCAACAATTTTTCTGAATACCTACTACATACTTGATTCAGGACTCTTCAGGCTATTGTTATCAGGCCCAAATCAGACACCTTGCAAAGATTTCCAAACCACTACCATTTGGTGAGTATAAAACATGGGTAAGGCAGCCTCTGTGCTAGGCAATGGGGACACCGAGTGTTCTGCAGGTTTGGGGTACCGAAGCTTGGAGTACCCCAAGCTGCAGTTCTGGCAGCTAGAAGAATATGCGAAGAGAGGGCAGATGCGACATAACTTTATTCAGGCATCACAGGACACAGCAAGGCACAGGCATAGCTCCAGCTCCTCCACCTGCACAGGTGGGGCTGTTCTTATAACAAGGTGCACAACAGTGGCCCAAGGTCAGGTACTATAATCAATCACAATCAATCACAGTGAGCATGCGCTGTATCTAAGGTCACCTGGGACGCTGTAGCTAAGGCCTCTAGGAAAACTGCTCAGCTTGCTGGGATGGAGCCTGATTGCATCCATTTTGTTTGTCGGGCCTCTTACCCAACAGAAGAGCCCTGCGTTGGCAGGATTCACAATTCTAGCAGAAGAGGGCTATCAAAATTCACTCTGAAACACAGGTGCAAATATTAAACTAACAAAGGGAATCAGGTTCCGCAGAATAATTGTGGAAGGAGAAAGAATTTTTCATGGAGAGTTCACGAAAAGTCTTCACGGAAGCAAAAGGGAACCAACCTCTCATAATGGACAGCATTCTAATAAACAATAAAAGGAGAACCTCCCTACCAGCCACACCTCACCTCCAGGATGAAGAACTAAATGGACAAAAGCACAGAGGCAGGGGAGAAGACAGAGGATGTCTGGGCTCAAGAAGAAATCTTTCTTGCTAGAGTAAGGTGTCTCTCGGAAAGTAGCGGGGCATGGTTTCACAAGAGCATTAATTCATTTTCCAAATCAGTAACTAGAGGTTATAATTGAGTGTGCTCAATTATTGTAGATATTTTGGCACCTCAATCATCTATGGGAACATTAAAAACCACAATATACTTCCATAAATGCAAATGTCAAAGGAATAAGATAGTGTTCAAAAGTAACCCATATTTTGTACAGCACCTTTTACTTTACATAGTTTTTCTCTGTTTATCTCATTTGCTCTTCACAGCCACCCTGAGACAGGCACTATTACTACCACTTATCAATAAGGAAACGTATACAAAGAGATCTGATGAATTGTTCCCAGTTACACAAGGAATAAGTGACAACTGAGTTTCAAATCTTCTAATTCCACTGCACTTTATCCTGTACCACAGCCACCTTTGACTCACAGACACACCCTAGAAGTCCTTACCTCCTTCCAAATTTCATTTTAATCATGATCACCTTCTTTCTTTTTGGATTATAGAGTACAAAGGGTTCTGTTTACACTGAGTTTAGATACTTCAAAGCAATTCTCTTCTTAAAGTGCTTTCACACCTCATTTATCCTTACAACTTTTCAGGTAATTCAGACAAATTGAAAACTTTCCTTTAGTCTAAATTCACTAAGGACAAAATGGGATGCAGAGGGGTTAGGAAAAGGAGAGAGAGGAGATGAAAGCAGGAACGAGCAGTTAATTTACTCAACCCTTCGATTCACTTTATGCTGCAAAAAAAGAGCCCTCTACCTGCTGAGGACCTTATAAAGTGCTTGTACTTTTGTCCTTCCAAGGTTGACAGGCTCCTGGAGATATAAAAGTTATAAAATCCCTCTTTACAAATTCCATTTTCATTGTACCACTTTTACTACCAGAGCCTTTTACAACATTTGGTTCCATAAGAAAAATAGTTCTGTCATAAGGTTTCAAGTAATCCTCACACTTCTAAAATCAAACATGGCTGCCAACTTATATTGCAAAAACTAAATAGATGACATCTGGAAAAAAGAATTTTAAAACCTACTCTTTCATTACCCCTACCTGTATCTTTATAGACAGCTTGAAGAGAAGTGAAGCAGCAAAGGGATTCTCTGAAACTTACTTTGGAGGAAAATAGAGGGGAGGGGTAAATGCTGGAAACCTGATTTATCATCTTTCTATGATGCCCTGATTCACCAAATGTGTTTCAAACAGTTAGGGTGACATGGAAGGTTGCATATTAAGCCAGTGAATTCAGTATGTCTTTAAAACCAACCATCTCCCCAAAATACAAATTCTATTGCTTGAACTGTCAGGCTGGCTGTGGAATTGAGTTAGGATTTAGTGAACAGATAATACAATGATGCTTATTGAACAACTTGATGTCCCTGCTCTGTGGAAAACATAGTAGAGTGTAACTTTGGGCAAGCAATTTAATAGTTCTTACTCTAAGCTTCCCTATCTAAGAAATTAAGATACTAATACCAGCTCTTCCAAACTGACAAAATTATTGTGAAGCTCAAAGAAGTTAATATAGGCGGAAGGGATTTATCAGCTCTAAAGTGCCAGAGAAATGCAAAGTAACATTATTACACAATGAAGCAGTGGGTCTGGCCTTTGCTCACAAGGAGCTTGCAACCTATCTGGAGGAATAAGGCATAAATATATCAAATGTAAGTAACAGCAGGATGATTAAATTACAGAAAATACCTTACAAGTGATTTGACAGGATAATATGTAATTATTTTCAAGTGAGTTTTACAGCAATGAGATTTGTGAATTTAAGATAGGTAACAATCTCAGTCAGCTGGAATGATGTGGACAAGTTTTGTGGTAGAAGCAACTCTGGACTTTGGCCTTGGCCAGTGAATAGATTGAGGAAGAAAAATCATAACATAGGCCCTCAACCCTGCAGTGAACTTGAGTCTTTCCCCAGGTCCAGGCAAAGATATGCTGAGATGGACTTCACACACTACTCCTGCATGTGGTCTACTCTCTGATGCTGACTGAGGTAAAGCTCCACTATCATCGAGACAGAGTGGGCTGTAAAAGAAGCCCCTGAAATTTACTATATAGGTACAACTTGGAACTGTTTGGCTGCCCCATAACCAAAACCACCCAGACCCTCATACTCTTCTTCACTATACCCTTTTCATTTATATTTGCCTCACCTGTTAAACTGCAGGATGTCTTACAGGAAGAGAATATAGTCACTTAGCATTGTATTCACTACTTGAGGCAATTACAGTATTTACAACTGTGGTTGGAAACTAAATTCCAAGTAAAAAAAAGAACAGAAGAAAAGATAAAGAGAAAAAACAAAAGATGTATCTTGCTTCAAAACCATTCACTTAGTTATGGCTGTAGTAGAAGTTTGTTTTTTTTTTTTTAATTTTTTGAGGATGTAGTAGGTCACAGTTGAAAGGCATTGGAGAGGCTGTGAAGTGTATTTGAGTTGCTTAGAGTAAGGCTCTCCTGCCTGTTCATTTCACAGACCAAAAACCAGTTAATGGTCACAGTTTGCTGGACTTAGGATGTAGTAGAACTTGATCTAATCACCCTATAGGTACAAAATGTGAGTAATAAGCTAGTTCAAAACAAGATGCAAATAACTCTATCCAACAATTTGTCAATCTACACACATAGAAGGCAAATCAAATCCCCCAAGGTGCCATCCAGTCCCTTCTTCCCCCGACTGGTTCAGTCACTGTACACCCAGTATGTCAAAGGCATTTCCCAGTCTTTACTTTCATTCAAGATCTTCTTTCTGCCCCTTTGGTCTTTCATTTCTCTTGGCAGAGCATTGACTCAAACCTGTTCATTTCTTCAAGGCTTAGACTCTCATTCCTGCATCCTCTACAGGGCCGTTCCTGGTGCATCAATTTCTATAGTGGTCCCATTGTCTGAACTCCTGACATACTTGTGATGCCTTTCATTTTGGCCCTGTGATTACTCCCTGGAGCTTGACACAGTAACTGGTACAAAAGTAAGCTCTTTTTTAGATATTTAGGAAATACATTTCAGTTACATATGGTAGGGATAGGAAATGGCTAGAAAGAGTATGACAAACTTTGCTTTGGACTTATCTGTTTGGGGGTATAAATGCCTTATCATCAGTAGCAGCATCAGGAATAGTAATGATAGAGGTTAACAATAGGAAACGAAAGAGTAATAGTGTTATCCTTTGATCTCTTACTAATATTAGAGAGGAGGAAAACATCTGGCTCTAAATAGAGGAGAACTAAGAATAGAATAAAGCTATTATCTAAGTAATTTGAGTAAACAAACTGGACAGGGAAATAGATCTTTGAGGCATAAAAATGAGAGAATCATCATTTCTTGACCCTTTTCTTTTTTCTCTCCTCCAAAACCCAGTTAGTCACAGGTCTTGTTGATTCTCCCCCTAAAATGTCTCCCAAATGTATCCCTACTTCTAGATCATCCTCAAGTCCTTTCTACCTTATCTGGACTTTTCCAGAAAACTCTCACCTGGTCTCCACCCCTTTAGTCATCCACTTTTTTAAATACATCACTTCATGCTGACAATGACTATAACATTCCCATCTGAGAATGTCGCTCCTTGGCTTCTAAGCCATGAATGCCTCCTCACCCCATTCCCTTAAGGATACAGTCTGTACTCCTTGGCATGGCTTCCTAATTTGGCCCCCAAATCACCTTTCTAGTTTTAGTTCTCCCTATACCCCTTATATCTTTCTAGACACATCAAACTGGTTGCCAAGCCCCAAACATAGGGTATTTTTTTAAACATCTCCTGTCTTTATGCATGGTGTGCTCTCTGCTTTGCTATCTCCCCTCAGCAACCTCCCACTCATTCGATAAAGACCAGCTTAAAATCACTTCTTCTGGAAAACGTCTCTAACCACAGCTCCATCCTACACCTTGACTTCCTCTTTGGCTTCCTCACAGCGCATTATCACAATTGTCTACCCACATGACTGTACGGTCACACTAGACTGAGTTCCTGCAGAGGTGGGAGCTGTGCCTTATTTTTCTCCATTTCCCCAGTGCCTTCAGTGGCTATAACACAGAGACTCAATATGTGTTTATGGTATATTGAATTAATCAACCCAAGTGGGCTGTCTACTCTCACTAAATCTGTATCCTGCTCTGCTTTGTCCCTGTAGCTGTATTCTTTTCCTTCCCCATATTTCACCCTGATATGTTAATAAGGAATGAGAAACATGAAAGTGAAGCAGTGGGGATGAACAGAGAATACCAGGTCAGTAGCAATCTTTTTTTTTTTTTTTCAATCAAAGCATTTCTAGAACAAATTTGTGTGTCCTGATTCATTGTCCCTTTTTCTCTTTTCTAACATCTAGTAAGGCACAGATCTCATTGGTTCTCCCTCTAAAATGTCTTCCACATCTCTTCCTACTTTTACATCACCCTCAAGCTCCAGCCATATCTTATCTGGGACAAACCAGGAGAATTTTTTGACTTGAAATTCCTGGAAATTTTTTCTGATTTATGGTATTACATTGCTTTAGAAACAGCACCTAGAATACTCTCCTTCCTCAAGTCTCCTTTAAAGTCACTATAGTATCTTTAAGGCAACATGATAAGAAAAAGGGACACTGGGTTATGCATCTAGATACATAGCTTTTGGTTGCATCTCACCTGCTAATTAAGTGTGACTTAGGTCAAGGCAATTTCTCTCTTTGGGTCTCAGTTTCCTTTTCTTTATTAGCTTACAAAAAGTCTCCAAAATGCCTCTAAAAATAAATAAATTTTGAGCTGCTCTTCTATCAGCCATCTTCTGGTCATCAGAAGACTCTCTCTAAGGAATTTTCCAGCTCCGACAGTCAGGCTCCAGAGTTCTGCTCTCACTTTCCTGCCTGCTTGCTTTCCTTCTCCTCTTCCCTCTCTGACATGTGCCAGTATAAAAGCCTGACTAAAGCCTCAATATTTCATTAAAATTTATTTCCTTTATTATCTTTGTCTCAAGACTTCCTACCAGAAATAGGAAAGATGAATATAAAAGACTGATTTCCTTTCCATTATGTTTCTCCCCCTCTCATTTCTAGTGAAAATGGCCTATTTGGAGAAGCCAAAATGCCTTAGAATTGAATTCACCAAACTAATATACACAGGGTTTTAATTTACAGTTTTGGGTCTCCAGGCCTCTGCATATGAATTCTGTAAATGAGACATGTTGCTACAATAAGTCCCATTGGGGGAAGTTAGACTTAGACTAAGAACAGCTATAGAGCTGTAATCCAATGAAGTCAGCTTCTGAATCAGATATGAATTGTTGGGTCATAAAGCTATGGATATGCTTCCCCCCACAGGCACTCAACATGTGGCATTTGGAATAAATGAAAATATCTTTTCCTTCCTTTCCTAGGTTTTGTTAATAATAAACCTTTATTCTGAATACTTTATTATGTCTTAACTTCCTTTCTCTTTATTATCATTCTGATTTCCTCTTCAAGGCCTTGAGTAGCCATCTATACAAGGTGGGTAACAGCTCTTATGAACCAGTTAGAGCCAATGAAAGCCAAGGCATCTGAGAGAGTGGTTTTCCGCCTTAGTTGTATACCAGAAACACATGTTTTGGCCGTGGTTGTATCCTTTGACCTTTCAAAAATCCAAATGCCCACACTGCACCCCATACCAACTAAATTGATAACTCTGGGAATGGAATGAAAGCATCAGTATCCCTTAAACACTGAAGTGATTCCAATATGCAGTCTATATTGAAACCACTGCTTTAAAGTCAATAATGTCTAAAATGTAAACAATCTTCTTCTTTATCACCAGTGTGTAGGAAATATGGGTACAAAAGGCTTCCACCTTGAAGCTGAAATTTATAAGATCTTCAGGTCCTAAGACCAAGACTTGTTTTCTTAACCAAGGTGTAGAGTGAAAATTTCAAAAATCTTACCCAGCTACCATAACTTTTAGAGTGTCAGCTTTCTGGTCCTTGAAGCATTTGGTTTTGAAGGCTAGAGGCTAGCAGGGAACAATGAAAGTTAGACAAGAGCTGAGTTGCATGAAGACTAGGAATGGGGAGGTGTGTTTGACACTACTGCTCCTGGGGAAGAGTCCATTTAAATTTTGGGGCTTCATTTCCTCATTTGCAAACCGAATATGTAGGTTGGTGAAATATGGCCTTTAAATGATTTCCTCTACCATTCCCCAGGAACTATCAAATTGATACAAACTTGCATAAAGTGCTACCCCTTGTTAAAAGCTGCCCATTTAAGTACAGCCATGTATTATGAGTAATAAAAATAATAAACAAACAAATAAACAAACAAACAAACTCTTCCCAGACCTGCAAATATTTAAAGAGAAAACTAGATGGTATTTGGGTCAATCATCTTGATGCAGGATCTTCACCTTGGTATTGGACAGTAGAATAATAAAATAACAACTCTCTTTGTCATGTCAGCCACTATAAGACCAAAAATATTTCTGCCCTGGTAAGGAAACTGAATCCCTCTGAGACCTCCTCTCCTTTCTCCTTTATAAAGGACTGAGCTTACCCATGAGTTTACTGAAGACTTCTAGTTTCTTCATGAGCACGTTTTACTCCTCTGTTTCTACACTCTTAGTTCTGAATCACTCAGACTGACTTGGGCATGATACACCTTTAAGCAGTTACTTTTACAAATGATAAATAGATGGTGTTATAAATGATAAGTAGAAAGTGGAAGTGTCATGCTCTTCTTCCTGACTCATTGGGATAATTAATTCGGAATTATTTTTCTATCTTGACCTTCATATACATTGTTTCTCTTAATTCTACTTTTTAATAACATCTTAAATCTCTTAAACTCACTCCTCCCTTTTCATCCCATTGCCACTGCCTTGGTTCAGGTCCTTCACTTTTGAAAAAAGTTGTGCTTCAGAAGAGATGTCTGTAGACATGCAAGCAAGGGAATGGGTTCCTACTTAGCTATTCAGTCAATCAATGTGGAGGGAAAGGGTTGGGTTGTGAGAGAAATGAATACCAGATCTTTTTTACATCATAGTCCAGCCCTTGGTCATTTCTTCCCTAGACAATTGCAAGATCCTCCTAATTGGTTATTTGTCCACTTTCACCTCCAGTCTTTGTTGAATAAATGAGATATATAAATGTGCCATTCCTGGTACTAGGACTACAGAGATAAGTCACCCTGGTCCTGCCTTCAAGTAGCTTCCAATCTAGCAGATGAGATACATATAAGGAAATCATTGCCAGTTTGATAAGTTTTTTGGCTATGCTATCAAAGAGGAGGATACGGCAGCTTTTGGCCAGAAAAATAAGAAAAGGCTTTCAGAGCTGAGGGACATCCAAAAAGAAGGTGAAGCATGTGCAAAGACCTGAAGGTAGAGACAATTAAGGTTCATTACTGAAACCACAAGTAGCTAAACACAGTGAATATGAAGACAAAAGCCTGTCAGGACTAAGGGCTTAAAAAGGAGGCAGGGACCAAATCATGATGAGTTACAGATACATGTTACAGTGAGGAATTTAGATGTTGTCTCATAGTCTATGAGGTGCCATTAGAGGATTTTAAGCAGTGGAATCACAGGATCATGTTTTAGTTTTAAAATTCTCTCTTTGATAGCAGGCTGGAGGATGCCTTGAAAGAGACAAACTTCGGAGCAGGTGAAGCTGATAGAGAGTGTTGCAAAAGTCTGGGTGAGAATATGAGGGCTAAATTTAGGTGATAACAGTGGAACTAGAAAGCAAGCCTTTTTTTTTAAAGTGAGGTATAATTAACATATAACATTATATTAGTTTCAGGTGTACAAAATAGTCATTCAACATTTGTATATATTGTGAAATGATCACCACAATAAGTCAACAATAAGTTGACATCTATCATCCACATAGTTAAAAAGTGTTTTTCTTATGATGGGAACTTTTAAGATCTACTGTATTAGCAACTTTCAAATATACAATACAGTATTATTAATTATAGTCACGATACTATACATTACATTTCTATAATATTTATTTTAGAACTCAAAATTTGTACCTTTTGACCACTTTCACCCATTTCACCACCTCACCACTACCACTCCCAGCCTCTGGCAACCATCAGTTTGTTCTCTGTATCTATGAGCCTGTTGGGTTTTTTGGGGGGTTGTTTGTTTTGTTTTTTTTTTCAAATTCCATATAGGGACAAATGAGTTTATACAGTATTAGCATAATGCCCTTAAGTTCCATTCATGTTGTCTCAAATGAAAAGATTTCTTTTCTTATGGCTGGATAACATTTCACTATATATATGTAATATATAAAACACATTTTCTTTAACCATTCATCTATTGATGGGCACTTAGATTTCGTTTATATCTTGTCTATTGTAAATAATATTTCAATGAACATAGGTGTGCAGTTCTCTTTTTAAGTTAGTGTTTTTGTTTTCTTCAGAAAAAAATACTCAGAAGTAGAATTGCTGGATTATATGAAAGTTCTATTTTTAAGTTTTTGAAGAAACTCCATACTGTTTTTTATAACACCTGGACCAATTTACATTTTCACCAACAATGCACAAGAGTTCCCTTCTCTTCACATTCTCACTAACATTTGTTATCTTTCTTTTTTATAACAACCATTCTAACCTATGTGACATAATATCTCATTGTGATTTTAATTGGCATTTCTCTGATGATTAATGATATCGAGCACTTTTTTATGGACCTGTTGGCCATCTGTGTGTCTTTTTTAGAAAAATGTCTATACAAATTCTCTGTCCATTTTTAATCAGATTTTTATTTTTTGCTATTGAGTTGTAAGAGTTCTTTAATATATTTGAATATTAACCCCTTATCAGGTATATAATTTGCAAAATTTTCTCCCATTCAGTAGGTTACTTTTTTATATTGCTGATGGTTTCTTTTCCTATGCAGAAGCTTTTCAGTTTGATGTAGTCCCACTTATTTATTTTTGCTTTTGTTACTTTGCTTTTAGTGTCAAATTAAAAAAAAATCATCACCAAGATGATTTTTAAGGTCTGTACTGCCTATGTTTTTCTTCTAGGAATTTTATGGTTTCAGGTCTTCTTATATTTGTGTCTTTAACCCATTTTGAGTTAATTTTTGTGTATGTGTAGAGAGTGATCCAATTTCATTTTTTTTTTTTTTGCATGTCTAGTTTTCCCAACACCATTTATTGAAGAGAGGAAGTAAAGTTTAAATCATGTGGGTACTTGCCCTGATTTACCCCTGGACTTTGGATCTTGTCTATTTTTTCTTTTTTTTTTTTTTTTTTTGGTTTGGTTTGATTTTTATTTTTTAAATATGAATTAAGTACTCCTGTGCTTTTCATTTATATCACTTAAATCGCAAAACATCCCCTGAAAAATAGGTATTAGTATTTCAGTTTTACCAATGAGGAGACTGACTCAGAGAACTTGAGTAACTTGCCCAAAACCATACAGCTAAAGTCAACAGCTAGCCTAATGCTCAGATTTTCTGACTCTAAGTTGAGTGTTCTTCAACTGCACTTCCACTAATTAGCACCAGACTTATTTTTGTTCTGTCTCTTTTCTATGTCTGAGTGAAGCCTGGCAGTTAGATGGTTTGTCTGGGCATAATTTCGGTAGCTCAGAATGCAGTTATGGCTAAGAGCATGGCTTTGAAGTACAAACAACCTGATTTCCAATCTTGAACAATATCTGGCAAGCCTCAGTCTTCCTATCTGTCACAGAGGGCAGTAACATCATCCCACAGGGGTGCTATAAGGTTAGTGTAAATGAGATCAAAACCCCCAGTACTATGCCTTGTACATAGTCTGTTCTCAAGAAATGGTACCATTTTTTCCTCCACAGAATAGCCAGGAAAAGTCAAGCCATATCCAGAAGAGATGTCCTACATTATTTATGTCAATGAGGTTACCAGTGAAAACATTCCCTAAACCTCTCCACAAGCAAGCTTGATATCAAGCCAGGAGATCCTTGTGCTAAGCTATTTTACAGTGGTATTCTGTTTTTGTTCTCTCTCTCTCTCTCTCTCTCTCTCTCTCTCTCTTTCTCTCTCTCTCTTTCCCTCTCTCTAACTCTCTCTCCCCCCTCTCCTCCCCCCCACATTAGAATTAAGAAACCTATAAGTCGCTGCTTATCTTATTATCTCCTGCCTTGCATTTTAATGTGTTGCCTCTAAAAAGACCTCATTGATATTCCAGTTACATATGTTTGTTTGTGTCTCCTGGGAAAATTTGCTACCAATCTTCCATGTTGAGCACCAGCATCCTCACAGCTCAAACTTAGATTTCTCTCCTGTGTGTGTGTGTGTGTGTGTAGAGAGAGAGAGAGATGGTTTGAATATTTTGCATCTATAAGGTGCTTTAAATAGAACTGTTCAAGAGTCTCAATCCAAATCTATGTAGATAAAGACAGATGAAGAATTGGGTGTCTTCCAGGATGATGGGTTATATCAATAAAAAATTCAAGCCTTAATAGCTCTTAAAAAGATAGTTACCTAGTTTTCCAGAGAGACTGTCCTGACAAAAAGATTTTAACCTAATTTAACTAGGTAATTAAGCAGATCTTCCAGAAAAAAAGAAAGCTTGTTATCCTGCCTATATTATCCAGAGTTTCATTATTAGGTAACTGAAAAACTTCTCTGCTCCCTGCTACATTGGAGTCTACACTATGGATGGCTCTCTATCAACCTCAAGTTAACAGGTGACATGAACAGAATAACAGAAGTTATCTTACAAAATCTAGTTGCTCTTCTCAAGTATTCAGATCATAGCTACCTCCATCAAAGTACATTGGGAAGTTAGCGAATTATCTATAACAAAACAAGAATCCTGCCATGAGGAAAAACTGGATATGATAGAGACCTGATTTTATTAACTTTTTGCACAGATTGAATTATTTAAATAATGGCTTGCTTCATATTACTTGGCTTATGTATTAACACTAGGAGATATAAGTAGATACAGCATTTTTATGTATTCGGTGTTACTGCAGTTGATGAAATTTTCTCATTTTATTAATCAGCTTCTACTTCCCTAAAACAATCTATTGAGATCTTGGAGGAAGAATTTGCTGTTGTTGATATTAATAAAACATTTACTGATCACAAAACATAGGCCATGTTTTTAACACTTATTTTTTTATTTAAACATGGAAAAGGTCCTTCAAGGTAGGTTTTTATTATCTCCATTTTACTGATGAAGATACTAAGATTTGGGACATAATGGGCAGTGGCAAGCTGTAAACTCAGGTGGGATTAATTGCAGAACGAGTGTTCTCCGCATTGCCCTGTATTTAGCCAGATAGAGTACTGATGTCTGAACATAAATGTTTGCTAATTTTCAGCATTGCCTACATTATATTTTCAAAAATATTAATCAGGACACTAAGAACAACTATAAAAAAATAGAAAACAAAATTTTCTGTAGCTTTTAACTCTTCAGAAGTAAATATAGGTGGGATAGCTTCTTAATTAAAACTAAGGTTGCTGGAATCTACGTGGATTGAACTCTAGATCTACTACTTATCAGCTGCATGATCTTAAACTAGTTATTTCCTCCAATCTCACTATTCTCTTTTGTAAAATGGAAAGCCATTGTATGTATTAAAAGAATTGAGGCATACACAATATCGGGCACTCAATTATCACTTAATAGTTATTATTATTAAACATAGAGTAGAGCCATTATTCCTAGGAATGTAATGAATGATATAAACAATTATTTATCAATAACCAATGATCTAGATAATTTAACTAGTGACAATTGACATTGACATAGCTGGACACTATTTAAAGTACTCCGGATATGTTAACTTGTTTAATACTTGCAATAGCCCTCTAAGGTTAGCAACTATTATTATGCCATTTGACAGATGAGGAAGTTACGTAAACCTCAAAAGATAGCTAGTAGGTAACAGAGCTGGGATTCAAACACAAAGAGTTCAGCTCCAGAGTTCCTAATGTTAGCCACTATATATACTCTACTGCTTTGCTCAGCTGAAGAAGAGCCGGATTTTTACTCCAATTACAAGTCATTTCATCACCATTGCCATTGTCCTTTCTCTGTTAAAAGTTCTGGCCATAGCTTTCCTTATTTGCCCAGTGCTTAAGCTACCTCCACTCTTCAGAGAGATGATATATAAGGAAATTAGAACTGTAATTTCTTATATACAACTATTTTACTTTTACCCCTTTGTATTAGTCAAATCAATAAAAAGAGACAAAACATATTTCTACATAACCACAGATTCTAGTCATCTGTGTGGTTGCTATAGGATATTAACAAGGGAACCTACTTTGCCTTGACAAGAAGTTATGGAAGAAGCCAGCTGTCCCATTAAAAGTCCTTTTTAACCTAAATGAGTTGGTGACGATGCATGTTTGTATTTGTGAGGATAAAACATACTGTGAGCATCTCTTCTCCTAGTGTATAAACTGTTATCTGAGAATGAGGCACTTCAGGAAGCTAATTTAGCACTGGAGGCTCTCTACACAGGCAGAACAAAGGAGAGATCTGGAGCCCTCCCCAAGCCCCCAACCAAACACACACACACACACACACACACACACACACACACACACACACTCAAAGAAAACCCTGCTAAATTATCAAGACAGGACAACTTCATCTGATAGTGGATCAACATAAACTTCATTTTGCTTCTATAGACAAATTATTTTTTATGTTTTCAGGAGCTTGAGCTTTCAGATGCCCGAATAAGTCTCAGCTACTCGATTCTGTAAAATAGTCCTAACATTACTTCTGTGTGTACTGCTGGCTCTGCCCTATCAGCTCAGACAGAATCACCCAGCACTAATTTTCAGGGCCTTATTTTTCCAGTGCAGCCATTTTGTCATTTAAGAGTGAGCATTTAAAGAAAAAATAAAAGTGAAAAAGAATCATGTTAAAAGCCAACCCCATATTTTGTATAAAGGTGTTATTTTTGATGCTTACTTATTATTGTTGGCCTTTTTGGATTAATTGTGGCACTGTTTTTATAAATGGAAAGAGTAATGTGTCACCTAGAATTACTCTGAAGGCCACCCAAGCTCCATATTTCCTGTTATCCTGCTGTAAATCAGTGTAACTTGCAGGAGAGCATGCCACAACGCACTGATGGCCAGCCTGTCTTCTGTTACAATCAATGTAGTGTACACCACTCCCCTCTTCTCACTCTGCAAAGGGTCCTAAAAGAGGATTTGTAGAGGAATGCTGCAGCCCCGCAGTGTGCTGACTTTATAAAGAGACGAGGTGAAGTAAGACTTTTCTTTTTAATACCCCATGGTGTTGAACTGAAATTGCAGCCTATTTCTATTTTCAGAGGCCTCCTTGGTAAGAGAATGTTTTTATCTGGAGATACAATGACTGTGGCCCATACTCTGCAGTTCCCATGAAGGCCTTGCCAAAGTCCATGAATGCTTGCTTTATGAATTGGTCTTGCAGGTGTTCAGGGGGGTATGTAATCACTAATGAATAGTCAAAAAATACAGAAAACTCTCTGCAGCCTCTGGCACCAAGAGCTGCTGGGCTTTAAAATTCTGTGAGAAAACACACATACATCTAAAGCATTCCCTAAGCTCCAGCACTGCCTGAGGCCAAATATTCATCACAGTCCATTCCTGGGCTAGTGGTACATTCCAAAAGAGATGGAATCTGTAGTCTCCCTGTGGACCAAAAAGTTTGTGGCTCTTACACAATTTTCCTGCTTTGACTTGCTACAGGCATTATTTGGAGAAAAGTACCATCTTTATTTCATTTATATAACCGAGAAGGTTAAACTTCCTGGAGATTTTATGATGACCTTATGGACCCAAGCCCAGGTGGGTTGGCTGCCTAGGAGAGAAGACACTGGAAGGTCAACACAAAAGACCTCAGATAACCTGCACCTACCTTCAGGAAGGGGAAAGCCTAGAACTGTAGGGAGTAGCATGGAGTATTTTTCAAGCAGACAATATTTCTCAAAGGGAAGGAGAACTGAGAAAAGACAATAGTTCTCAAAGGGAAGGAGGACTGTTGAGGGCCCATAGAGCCAGAAGTTTTAAATCTAAATAAAATCTGTTATACTCTCTCCACCTAAGAAGCTACCTGAGAATCAGTGATGGTGGGAAGAAGGTACTGCTTGCTAATCTAGCTTGTTCTTCCCAACCTCAGCCCCAGGGAGAGAGTGAAGATGTGGAAGGAAATGTTTGTCATGTTTTTTCACTTTTCTACCTACTCTTCTTGTCTAGCAGCCTCTACTACTAGAAACAGTCCAAGTCCCTGGTACCAAGAAACAGCACTCTCCAGAGGTACTGGTGGAAGAAAGTGGGGCCTGACAGGCATGATGGGGCCTTAGCCCTGAGAGGCAGGATTCTAGTCTTATAGCACCTGGGACACTGAGTATACTCTCTTCTATCCAGAGGTAGCTGACTGGCCCAAGAGCAGAGCTAGAATTGGCATTCAGAAGCTGAGCTGTCAAGACTACTCATTAACATTTAAAAAATTAACTTCCATACCTTAAGGGCTGAAAGAATTTTGAGATGTGGGAGCTATAAAGATAGCAGACACTTTCTCACAAAACACTCACCTTCCTTGGGTTTTCATCTCTCTAAAGCATGTTACTCTAGAATTTCCTATCATCTACACTGATACCAGTTATAGTTAAGTGGAAGGGGAAGTTTTTGAATCAGTAATGTTTCAAAACCCAAAAGAAGACATTCTAATTCCAAAAACATTTCCCACTTGTCCCCTGACACTAACAAAATTCAACAGTTAGAGACATATTCCTTTGGTTTAACCCAAACATGAGCTACTATAAACATCAATTTATTCAGCAAATATCTATTGAACACTTTCTTTGTGCCATGCATTATGCTGGGCATTAGATAAATGGGACAAACTACATAGACAAAGTTGTCTATGTTGTATCCCAATACATCACAGATACTCAATAGAGGCTTGCAGAGCAATGAATGCAAGTCCACTTGTCATACCTTTCAAGGTCAGGAGAGAGTAGCCTTGGCTCCAGCCAGGCCAGTCCTGATCCTTCCCAATGACCTAGAAGCTCAGGAATCTGATCAGGCCACTTTGCAGAGGCTGTCCACTCCCCCATTGCCCATCAGTTTCTGTTCTGATGGCCAAGAATGAAAACAAAAGAAGTGAAATGCCAGCAGCTTTCAGTCACCTAACCCAATTCGATGGCCTTTTTGTTTTTACGTCCCCAGATCTGTTCTGGGAACTGTTAACCAAAGGATAGTCTGATTCTCTCAAATTGCTGTTTTTAACTCTTTGGAAGAAAAAGGCTCTCACAGTTTTCTCCTTGCACAGAGTGGAGGAAGAGAGATAATCCTATACATACTGGATTTCTCTATTATAGGTGGCAGCTACTACTCTACTATGAATATTAATAATTACAAATCCTTAAAGCTAGTGCCATGCATTTCAAAGGATTTCCTTCCATGTATGAATTTCAGGAGAAACAGGAAGCACAGGCAGTATTAACATCAGGCAAAAAACCTAAAGCTAAGTAGGTATAGGTAAGCAACTTGCTGTAGATGGTAAACTAGTAGTAATATAGGAACTAAGAGTTGAACCAAGGTCTTTCAACAGTAACAGGAGCACAGGAGGAATCATAATTTTAAAGAAAATAAATTGCTGTAGATCAACACTGCCCGACAGAAATGAAGTGTGAGCCACCTGAGTAAGTTAAAATTTTTCTAGTCGCCACATTAACAAAATTAAAAAAAATAAAGGTGACATTTATTTTAATATTTTTATGTAACCCAATATAGTTTAAATATTGTCATTTTCTCATGTAATTAATATAAATAGTTTCAGTGAGCCAGCTTACCTACTGTTTTTTACTTAGAGGACGTATGAATTTGGATTAGCCGCATTTCAAGTATGCAATAACCACAAGTGTCTGGTAACTACAATATAGGAAAGCACATAAACATAGTTAAAAGGGAGGAGATAAGACAATAGATTGCATTTACAAATCAGGTGAAATCCCCCTCAAAAAAAGGAAATTGTGTTGTAGAAGTGTTTCACCAAGAAAGGAGCTGAGGAAAGGCAGCATTGGCCCCTCCACCAGCCCTAAAGTGTGGCACCAAAGGCTCTGCATACATCACGTGTCACCCAGGAAAATAATATCCAGCACTCAGTATTAGAAGCAAGGCCTGGAAAATTTTTGGAGAAGTTACTCCCTTCAGGATGGAAGCAGGAACAGACATTCCAGGGCTTATAAAGCCTCTGTCAATAAGAAACTGGCCCCACAATCATTCTCAACCACAGTGAGGCCTGACAGGAAACTGACCTAGTAAACCAGACAAATTACATCCCAAGCCAGGCCTGCCTGCCTCCCACTCTATCCCCCAGTGAAACTTGAGCTGTTTGGAAGCTTAACTCAGCTTTTTGGAGGGTGAGAGAGGAAAGGCGCACAGAGAAGTCAGGAGGACTCTGACAGCCCAAGCCACCCGCCCTGGAGTTCTAGGTCACTGTCACATCTGCATGAGAGCAAGTACCAGGGGAGTGCTCTTCAATTAATCCTGACTTGCTGAGTGTCTCCGAGCTGACTGATTTCCTTCTCTAACCTCTCAGTTGCCCCATCAGATAGTGACCATAATCATGCCTGCTCATCTGGGACCATGTCTGTTAGGTGGTTGTTCCTTTGGTTGCAAAAGACCATTCACTGCTGTACTTGGATAAAGTGACCTGCGGTGTTCACTTGGAATTCTTGGGACTTGATTACTGGCAAGGAAGCCAGAGGGACGCAAAAGAGAGCACTGGGAAAGAAAAGTTGTAATATAAAAATCTGAAGCTCGGGAAAGGGGTCTCATGTAAAAATAGATTTGTGAGGCATCATCAGCAAGGCCCAAGAAGGTAAGAAATGGCCTTGAGTTCAGAGTGTATTTCATCACTGTCTTCTTTGTAGATAGGAAGCCTGTGCTCCTGCTTGATGATTACACATAGCAAATTGTAAACTCAGACAAAGGTGGTGTCAAAACAGTTTTTGAAATAGGGCACTTGGAATTATTCAAATAGCAGTAGACTGGTTAGTTAAGAGCAAGTCACAGAACCTCTCTAAACCACATTATCTACAAAACAAGTGAAAATGCCTTCAAACTTTAACATCATCTGGATCTATTTCTGAACCCTCTGCACACTTTAAATGTGCCACAGGCTCTTAAATATTCATGAAAAGGACAAATTGGTATACTCCACACAAGATAGTAAGGTAGTTCTATTATAATTTTCTCTTGACTCTTGCTCAAAATGCTGAGGTACCAAAGATCCATTCTATGGGAAGGTCCAGAAAGGCAGGCATTCATGATGTGTTGGGGAAGGGCAGAGATAAAGATTAAGGAGCCCCATCATTTGGGAAGTTCCTGAGTCTTACCACCCCTGGTACAGCTGCTTCTGCTTCCATCTGCACCTGTGTCCTAAACTCCAGCTTTGGGCTCCTTCCAGTACATTTTTGTCCCCTCAATCTGTGGAATTTCTCAAATGCTCCAGATTTTCTGGCTGGTTTAACAGCCTTATGGAGAGGTTAAAATCTCATATTTAAACTGTCAAAGCTATTTAAGGTGGAACAATGCCTCAGTGATCTAACTGAATCCAGGTTCCTTTCAAGAATGCAACTGAACACCATAATCATTTGGTTTTTGCAAACTCCCCATTTTCTTTAAAAAACCTTGACATAATCCTAGAAGGCAACTAACATGCAATGAAAATAAAGGTAATGCAATTTCTTAGTAATGCCTCATGCTCAGGGGAGCTCAAAACAGTGATTACTGGAGAGCTTTTCTGACATAAGCTGCTGGTACTACGCTAAGAGAGGCTGTCAAGACACCCACCTTTCTCTCGTGTCTTTACTCTGGTTTCTGATGCAAATTGGGCAACTTTTTTGACTCTCTGAGCTTTAGTTTCAATTTCTGTGAAATGAAGAAAGCAGCCCATTTTCTACCTAGCAACCTGTATCAAGAATATGATGTTGAAGTAACTTGACTTGGGAGGGAAAAAAATCCCAACATAAGGGCTATGATGGGATTATGGATGGATTTCTTTTTCTATCCTTTATTTTCCAAGCATTTTGAAATACGGTTACATTGTTTTTAAAATTTTAATTTATTATAAAATTTAACATAAAAGTAACTTGAAATTGTTAAATTCCATATGAGGGCAAATCCCAGTCAATTCTTAATTATCTGTGTGCCACAAAGTGTTTTGTCTATGCTCTACTTTTTAAATCCAAATATAATTTCCCTGGCCGCTAAGAACCTCTCTGAGGCAACATTAATCAATCAGTCAATCAAAAAAATATAAATGTATGTATTTATTTTCAGCTTTGAATTCAGCATTGTAGAAAATGTGTAGGAGATATGGAAGGCTTCAGTCTTACATTGAAGGAATTCACAATGATATTCAGAAAATAAGATGAATATATGTGACAAAATGCAAGTGGAAAAACTGTGGCTATGACCAAAGGGCCAAACTGTAGGGAACAATCTCTAGCAATGAATGAATAGTCAGAGTAACCAGTGACAATGTTATGGAAAATTGAGATTAAGTGAGATCTTGAAAACTATCTCACAGATAATATCTATGTGTGAGATAGAAAGAAGGTAGAAGAAAAGGAGGTCCCTGAAGGAGCAGAAACAATAAAGCAGGAAAGAAGAACTGGTATTTGCTAACATCTACTACTCAACAGGCACTGTTATAGTATCTCACTTAAGCAATCTTATTGACTCCTTATAACCACCATGTGAGGCAGGTATTTTTAGCACCCTCATTGGACAGATAAGGAAACTGAGCCTCAGTAATTGTGCTACATTCATGGGATAATGCAGGAGGAACCTGCTTAATTATAGGAGGCAGGTGTCCCTGGTGACACAATGAAACATAAATTAGAATAAAGAGGGGCCAGATGACAGACAGCTATACTGTACAGTATTGTCCAATATTCCTCTTGACTATATAAGAAATATCCAGTGCTACTAAAGAGCTAAAACATGGTAAAATATTCTTTTGTTAAACACAACTTTACTGTTTGGTAGGACTACATTTTACTTTAACCACTGAAAATTTAGCTTCCAAATTGAGATGTGTTATAAGTATAAAATACACACTGAATTTCAAACACTTAATATGAAAAAGAAATGCAAAAGAATTTATTAATAATTTTAATCCTGACTAAATATAAAAATGATAATATTTTGAATACATTTCAGTAAAATAAGTTATAGTAATAAATTCTTACATATTTCTTTTTTATGTTCTAATGTGGATACTATAAAATTATTAATTACAAACATTGCTCTCATTACATTCCATTGAACAGTGCTGATTCAGGGCTTTGAAACCTTGGGGATTAGTAAAATATATTTTTAGAGTCCACAAGACTTTTTTTAGTGTTGGCCTGAGCTAATATATCTTTGGACTTATAAATTTAAATATATTACCAATGATTTTAATTACCTAATGTTTTGGATCATCTGTAATGGTTTTATTTGTACATTATACTTTGCAAAGCACTTTCATACATATTATGTGAACCCTTACATCCCTGTAGTAAGATAGAGTGGATATAATTACTCCATTTTAAGGGAGAACACCAAGGCCAGTTAAACCAATTGCTAGTGAGGGGCAGAGAGGAATTCAGGCAGTTTTTCAGCTTTGATTTCTCATCTTTTCTTGGTCACAGGTAATCTTACTTCTTATTTCAATGAGGTAGCAGCAATCATAAGAAAACTATAAGGCTCACCACCAAATCTACTAACTTAGTCACATTGGTATTCATATTACTCTTTCTATTCCTATTACCATAATGAACTGTCCCTGATCCTGTCTCCAAGGCTAGTCCCTTCAAGTCTCATCCTTAACCAAATATGTCTTTTCTCTTTTCAATATTTCCTTTTCAAAGGTACCATTCCCATAAACCTGCAAAGAAACTGTGACATTTCTCTCCAATTAAAAAAAACTCTCTTGACCCTACATCACCCCATTTCTCTGCTTCTTTTTACAACAAAAATCCTCAAAAGTAATTATTGACACTTGTTGTCTTTTCTCCTCTCATATTCTCCAGATCAATTTCCATTAAGCTTTCTGGTTACTATCATCCAAACAGAATTTTTATTGTCATCAGTGACCTCAGTGTTATCAAATTGAATAGCTACTTCTAGTCCTCATATTGCTCAACTTAAGATCAGCATTTGACGTAGCTAATTACCCCTCCTTGAAATACTTTTTTCCTCTGACCTCTACAACATTACTCTCTCTTGGATCTCTCCCTAGCTCACTGCCTACTCTTCTTACTCAGTCTCCTTTGCTGTTTTCGTGTCATCTTCCCACCCTCCAAATCTTGGAGCATCTAGTCCTCTTACTTTTTTTCCTTTGTACTCCCCTAGTGATCTCATCCAGTCTCATGGATTTAAAGAATATCTAGAAACTAATAACTATAAAATTACATCTCCAGGCCAAAGTGTTTTCTAAACTTCAAATTCCTATATATAGCTGCCTACTTGATATTTATTCTTATAAGTCTCAAATTTAATATGTCCATTTCAGATCCAACACCCAACACACACACACACAAATTCACACATACACCCCTGCTATTTCATGAGATTTTTCCATCTTGGCAAATGCCAACTTCTTTGCTTGGGCTGAAAATCTTAGAGACAACCTTGACACCTCCCCATCTCTCACTTTCAAATCCAAATCATCAGCTTACCTTTAAAACTATCCAGAATCTAATTCTCACCACTTCTGCCATTATCATCTTAATCCAAGCCATCAACTTTTTTTGCACGTTAGTGTAATAACTTCCAAGATTCCCTGCTTCTCCCACTGTGGTTTATTCTTCATACAGCAGACAGAGTGATGCTCTTTATAAGTCAGATTAGAGCACTCTTCTATTTAAATCTTCCAAGGGCTTCCCATCTCAGAGCACAATTCAAAGTTGTTTTCATGACCTACTAGCTCCCACATCATCTCCCCAAAGGTCCCTGCCCCACCTTGCTAATCTCATTGTCATAACTATTTCCTTGCCTGTTCTGTTGTATAAAATGTATTTCGAATGTGTCAAATTATATATACCTCACCTTAGTCCACAAATGATAAAGCTGCTTTTATACTGTCAGTTACTTGCCTACAGCCCTTTAAAGATTCTCCTACAAACTATAGAACAGAGTTCTAACTCAGCTTGGCATTTGTGGACTACCATAATCTGGCAACATCTACTTTGTGGTCTCTCCTTCTCTATACTCCTTCTTTCCTGCCTTAGAACATGCCTTTATCCTGTTTGCTTCTGCTCACACTATTCTTCACCCTCTTGGAATACCTTCTCTCATTTATTTATCAAACTCTACCTACCCTTTAAAGTCTTACTTCTCCTTTAAGGCTTGCCTAATTGTGCTACACCAAAATGGACATCCTCTGTTCTGTCCTCGTGTAGGTCTCAACCTTAGCATCATTAATGTGATATTGAGTACACTCTAATATTCACTCATCATTCACTCATTTATTCAATCAGCATTTATCTTATCAGGAACCTATCATATATTATAAATTTTTTATTTTCATATTTTCACCTGATTTATTCAATTAAGTTATAAACTCTTTGGGAGAAAAAACTAAGATTTTAAACTATTTAAATGATCTATGCAATTTTATATACGTAATATGTAAAATTATTGATCAAAGAGAATGTGGCCTGTTTCATTGCCTCTGTGTTGTTATACATATTATTCCATTTGCGTAGAATGCCCTCTCTTCAGCTCTTACTATTCCCATCTGTCAGACAAATGCTTACTTTTTATTAAATAGACAAGTTAGGTTGATCTTTCCCTCATATGGGCTTCCTCTACCTCTAACACATTGCACTTGTCTGGCTCTCATGTATTTTTCCCCAGGGTTTTTTGTTTGTCTATTTGTTTGTTTGTTTGTTTGTTTGTTTTAGTGAATGATTTTTCCTCCTAAAACCACTAACAATATTCTACGGAATATTTAAGTACTTTACATTCTTCACAGGAAAAGTACTAATTAAATTCATGCAAGTGTTCTAGTCATTGTTGTCCCAAATATATCTTTGAACTTTAAAAGCACCTTCTCATTATCAGTACCTTCAATCCTAAAATATGTTTCAGCCTTTTTTTCTACCCTCACAACATCCATATGAAGTTGCTATAGACCATCCACATGTTGCATTTGAGTTAATGAATTCTGAAGTTTCATGCCCCTATTGTTTCTTCATATACTGTTTTATTTGCCTGTATTGTCCTAAGAGTAGAAAGAGATTAGATTAATTAACCAGTAAAACATACTTGATACACACTGAAGTTCCCCATATTAGTGCTGATGTTTGCTACTGTTTGGGTATCTCAAATAACATTTAGAATCAATAAAGAATTAAGAGGTTTGACTATAATACAAATTCTGAGAAATCGTGAAGATTGAGAAAGGTAATACTAAGGATAGCCCAGTGAACTTTTATATAGGCAATAGAAATTATCCAAACTGAAGCAGGGAAAGCAAAAAAAGATTGAAAAAAAAATGCCCTTAATATCAGCAACTTTCAAGATAGTCTAACATATGTGTAATTGGAGTCCCAGAAAAGGAAGCATAAAAGAATATTTAAATAAATGACAGTCAAATAAATTATCAAATGTGATGAAAATTATAAACCCATAGATCAAACACACTCAACAAAGAGTAAGTAGGAAAGAAAAACATTAGATGCACCATTGTGAAACTGCTGCAAATCAAAGGTAAAGAGAAAAGTATAAAAGTATCCAAAGGAAAAAAAGACATTTTATCCAAATAAGCAAAGTAATAAGGACTGAAAACTTCCCTCAGAAATAATGTAGGCTGTAATGCAATTGAATGACACCTTTAAAGTGCAGGGGAAAAGAAACAGTCAACCCAGAATTCTATCTTCATTAAGGATATTCCTCAAAAAATAGAGGCAAAATAAAGAAATTTTAAAAAACACAAACACCAAAAGAATTTGTCATCATCAGATCTGCACTTCAAAAAGTTGTTAATGAAATTTAGGCTGAAGGAAAATACACTAAATGGAAACTCAGATCTACTTCATAAAGAAATGAAGAACACTAAAATAGTAAGTGTATGAGTAAATATAAAATATATTTAAATATATTGAATTAGTAAATTAAAATATTTTCCTAAATAAACTTCAACCTCAGATGATTTCCCTGATGAATTCTACCAAACCTATGAGGAGAAAAATAATACCTATATCACAAAAACTTTTTTTGGAAAGTAGTAAAAGAGGTAATATTTGCTAGCTCATTTTACAGAGCAGTCATACTATGATATAAAAATCAAATAATGAAATTACAAGAAAAGAAATTTTCAAACCAATTACCTTCATAAACATGCACACAAACATCTTTAAAAAATATTAGCAAATTAAATTTAGTAATGTATTAAAATGATAATACATCATGATCAAATGTGGTTTACACCCAGAATACAATGTTGTTTTAACATTTACAACTCAGCCACTGAAATTCACCATAGCAAAGTAAAGGAGAAAATTACATAATTATCTACATGTCTTGTAGAATTTGAAAATCTAATTTTAAATTTTATATAGAAATGCAAAGGATTTATAATATATATACATATATATGTAATTTTAGATAAAGAACAAAGCTGGAGGATTTATACTATATAATTTCAGATTTACTATAAACCTAAGCAACATTAAATAACACAGTGTGATATTAGTGTAAGGATAGGCATACAAGTCAGTGGAGAGTATAGCAGTTCCAGAAATAGACCTACACATTATTTGGTCAGTTAATTTTTCAACATTTTGGTTAATTAATTCAAGCAGTTGAACGATAGGGATAGAACAAGGGGAAAATAGCTTCCAAAATATTGTTATAATAACTGGAATTTGTGGAAAACCCCACAAATCTTGACTTTTCCTTCACATTACATGCAAGAAGTAATTCAAAATTGATCACTGAACTAAGCCCAAAATTTACAAATAAAAAATCTAAAAGGGGGAGGCAGAAAAAAATGGCATAGATGATAGAAGCTTGTTCAACCCTCTTGTGACCAAATCAAAGTTGTGACAGAAACACGGAGCAAACAGCAAGCAAAATCACCTGGGGTCTAGGTGAACAGAAGCCCTACAAATAGGAAGAGAAATAATTCACCACCCTACAATGGTAGAAGGAAGGAGGGGGCTAAGAGGTGAGGCTGCCAGGTTCTGAGCAGCTGAGTGGGACAGAGGTTGCAGTAGTGGCAGCCAGCAACTATGGACACCTCTTAAAGGGGCCATGTCCATGAGCGGACTTTGGTGATGGACCTGCTTGCTCTGAGCACCAGCACTGGGTTGACTGCACGGGGGTGTACCAGGGACTTACAGGGGGACACTTAGTTGTTAAAGTGAGGGCAGGAAGTGAGGCTTTCTCGCAGGCAGAAGTGCTGGTGGTATCCATTGTTTTCCTTTTGAGCCCTTCCCACTCCCAGTGTGCAGAAGCTGCCATAGCTGAGACATCATCAAACTGGATAAAAGGTTGCTCCACCCAGAGAATTTTCTAAAACTCCTCCTCCCTCAACTCACAGCCCCACCCAAAGCTGCATCCATTTGTGTCCTTGGGGAGTCCGGTGCTACTTGCAGAGCAATGCCAAGACTCACACTGGTGGCAGCTGGCCTCGGTTTCTGGTGTGGCCCTTTGCGGCAACTATAAGCATAGCATCTGTGGATTGCTTGCTGAATCTTAACAGGTGGCCCCAGAAGGGCACAGGCTGGGGCTAAACTTGGCCTACAGCTGAACCCCTCTCAAGACTGTGCCACTGGACACCTACTACACGGAGCTCCACCAATAAGACTAGGAGACTTAGGAGCTTTGCTTAGTACATAGACACAGACACAGAAAGGCAGGAAAAATGGGAAGACAAAGAAGCAGAAACTGAGTGAGAGAACAGAACATAGATCAAGGAAAAATGGAGACAAGCAATCTAACAGATGCAGAGTTCAAAACACTGGTAATAAAGGTGTTCAATAAACTTAGGGGAAGTGTAGATGAATTCAGTGAGAACTTTAATGGAGAGATAAAATCATAAAAATGGAAATGGAAATTATAAAAGGGAACCAGTCAGAAATGAGGAACACACTATCAGAGATGAAGAGTATATTAGAGAGAATAAACAGAGTGGATAAAGAAGAGGATCGAACCACCAATATAGAGTATGGGGAAGCCAGCACTCAATCAGAATGGCAAGAAAAAAGAAGCCAAGACTATAATAATAATTTAAGGAGCCTATGGGACACTATTAAATGTAAAAATATCCATGTCATAGGGGTACTGGAAGGAATACAAAAAGTTGAAAAGCTATTTGAAGAAATAATGATGGAAAACTTTCCTAATCTGGGAAGGAAATAGACACAACCCCAGGAAGCTCAGAGAGTCCCAATAAAGAGGAACCCAAACAGTCCCACACCAAGATACATCATAATGAAAATGTCAAAGGTTAAAGACAAACAGAGAATCTTAAAAGTAGCAAGAGAAAAGAGTAGTTAGTTACCTACAAGAGAGCACCCAGAAGACTGGCAGCTGATTTCTCAAAAGTAACTATACAGGACATAAGGGTTTGGCACAAAATATTCAAAGTGATGAAAACTCAGGATCTACAATCAAGAATACTTTATCCAGCAAAGAACTGAAGGACAGATAAAGAGTTTCCCACACAAAAATAAGCTAAAGGAATTTATTAACACCAAGCCAGTATTACAGGAAACATTGGAGGGACTTCTTTAAAAAGAAAAATATATATATATGAAAAAACATGAATAAAGAATGGTAATAACTACACTCCTATCAACAAATACCTCAAATGGAAAAGAATTAAGTGCTCCAACCAAAAGATAGAGTGGCTGAATGGATAAGAAAACAAGACCCCTACTTATGCCTACAAGAGACTCAGTTCAGATGAAAAGACACACACAGACTAAAAGTAAAGGAATGGAAAAAGATATTGCTTTGATGGTGGGTATTATGCTAAATTAAATAAATCAGATAGATAAAGACAAATATCACACGGTTTCACATACATGTGGAATCTAAAGAACAAAATGAATAACGACAACAACAAAAATGAAAATAAACTCATAGACACAGAGAATATTTTGAGGGCTACTAGATGGGAGGGGGGTTGAGGGAGATGGTTTAAAAGAGCGACAGGGTTAAGAAGTACAAATGGATAGTTACAAAAGACATGGAGGTATAAAGTGTAGCATAAAGAAAATAGTTAATGATATAATAAATATGTAAGAGGGAAGAGGTGTACTAGATTTAGTGGGTGATCACTTTGTGAGTTATATAGATCGCCAATCACTCTGCTGTACAACTGAAACTAATAAATTATTATATGTCAACTATAATTTTTAAAAACCCATTAAATTATACAATGTAAATGCAAGTGAATAATTTTCTATTATGTTTCCATAAAGCTGGAAAAAAAATCTAAAAGGAAACATAGGAGAAAATTTTATCAATCTTAGGGTAGCAATGATTTCTTATCAGGGAAAATAAAGCATGAAAAAATGATAAACTGTATCAACATTTTAAATTTTTGTTCTGCTCCTTGAAAGACACTATTAAGAAAATAAAAAGGAATGCCACAGATTTGGGGGGTGGAAATACATACATATACATATAAAAATATGTATACATACACATACATATAAATGTCCCAAATCAGATAGTATATATATATGAACTTTTACAACTTGATAATAAAAAGATGAATACAAACAACCCAATTTAAAAAGATTTGAACAGACACTTTACAAATGAAGATACATGAATAGAAGCTCAACAACATTAGTCATCATGAAAATAAAAATTGCACAATGAAATACCACTACACAATAACAGCTGTTCACAAGTAAATAGAACAACTAGAACTCTCATACATTACTAGTAGGGAGACAAAATGAGACAACTCTTTGGAAAACTTGATAGTTTCTAATAAAGTTAAGCATACACTTACTTTATGACCTAATGATTTTATTCTTGGGCATTTACCCAGAGAAGTGAAAGATATGTCCACACAAAGACTGTACAGGAATGTTTGAGACTGATGTAACCATTTTAGCCAAAACTGAGATAACCCAAATGTCCATCAACAGATGAATCGAGTGTGATAAGCCCATACAATGGAATACTCTTCAGCAGTAAGTAGAACAAGCTACAAAAATACTAATACATGCTATCACATGAGTAAATCTCAAAAACAGTATGCTATATAAAAATAGCCAGATAGAAATAATACATACTGTATAATTCCTTTATATAAAATTCTAGAGCAGGTAATACTGTACTAAACAGTAGTGACAGGAAACAGATTTATGGTTGTCTATGGAGTTATGGAGTCTGGAGAAGATCGAAGATTGCCTGTAAAAAGCATGATAGGTGATGGAAATGTTCTATATCTTAGTTGTGGTGGTGCTTAAATGGGTGCATGCATTTGTCAAAAATCATCATTAAACGAAACTTTAATGGTTTTGTTTTAATATATGCAATTTATATGAGGTATAATTTTATAATGTTGATTTTAAATAATCAAACAGATGCTATAAATTAAATTGAAAGTACAGGACTTTGTTGTCAACCTCACCAGATTCTATATTCTTATGTAGCAAGAAATTATATTTATCAAGTTTATTGGGGCACATAGTTGGAGGAGTTTCTTTTATTTATTTATACAACAAATATTCTTAAAGTAGCCACTATATGCTAGGCATTTAAGGCTATAATGATGAAGAAAAAAAAAGAGATCTCTAATCTCCATTGCATTATAATCTTATTAGGCAAACATTAATCAAATAAGTGAAATGTACAATTTTAAGCTGAAAGAAACTGAACAGCCCTATGAGACTAGATAAAAAAGGAACCTGGCTGAGCCTAAAGAGAACAGGGAAAGGCTCCCTGAGACTCCCATCCAGTTGGAAGCTTAAAGACAAGTGGGCAGGACTTATCTAATTTAGGGATGCATTTTTTATTACAAAGTCCCTGTATGGGAGAGGGAAGTATTTTGAAGAAACTAGAGAAAGGTCTGGCAGGACCTCAAAGAAAAAGAGAGAGAATGAAATGAAATGAAGCAAAAAAGGCAGAAAACCATGTCAAAGTCATAAGAGCAGTGACAGCCCATGGAGGGGTCCTAAGTGGAAGTGCTAAAGTCAGACTGCTAAGCTGGCAGGCACGCAACAGTCTAGGCGAGAGTTGGCTACTTCTACTCAGGTGATAGATGTGGAGAAGTAAAGAAGTACATGCTTTTGCTAATAGGAGGCAAAATCGACAGTTCTTGATGAAGGATTAGATATGGGGGATGAGGGAAAAGGAGGAGTTGAGGATGACAGCCAGTTTCTGCCCTGGACACCTTTATGGGAAGAAGCATTCTTTACCAGGAAACTCTACAAAAATGAAGAAGCAAATTGAAGAGTGGAAGGATAAAATGAGAGACATACTGCATATAAAGTACTTGGAGCACACTGATATGTAAAAGTCCAAATCACTGAAGTCTGGGAGATCTGGGCTGCAGCTGTAGCCATTAGGATAGAACAAGTCATCAAAATCTTTGGGAGGTTGAGATCACAAAAGCAGAAGTGTGTGGGGAGATGAGTAGGACCCAGGACAGAGCCCAGAGGAGAAACAACATTTAAGGCCCAGCCAGGGGAAGCAAGTTCCACAGAGAACAATGAAGAGTGTCCAAGAGGTAGGAAGAAATATACAAAAATGTTATAGCGCAGAAGCCAAGGAAGGGAAGAGAGCATTTCAAGGAGGATGCAGTCCCAGACAGCAGCACCCCTTCGAACTCAAACTTCCAGACTTTTGCATAAGGCCAGTGAGAGGGTAGTGATAATAACGTCTAACATGGTTGAGCACTTCCTGAACGTTCTAGACACTGTTCTAAGCACTTTACAAGATTATTGGGTAAGAGAGGGGAAAGCAACTGCTCTAGATCGCCCTGCCAGAGTGATAACTAATACAAGATTCCTGACTCCCATTCCAGTGCTCCTCCCTTACTGCCTTTTAATTGGCCTAGGCTGTCTATCCATCTATTTTTCCAAAGGTACCCCTTGGGCTAGGGGCCCCAAATTCTATGCACCATGAAATGTGCATATACAGGATTATTTGAGACTTTGGACTTCTTGACCCACCCTGAAGCTAGCTGACTCACAGGCCAAAGGAGGAGGCAGCTGCCAAATAGGCCACCAGGGAAAAAGCATCTATGTCTGCAGATGCCTGGTATAGTGTCCCTCCCACCCCCACTCCCACCCTTTTTTATTCCACAGATAGTCACAGAACTTGTCAGGAGGAGTTCTTATTCCCAACAACCTATGAAAAATAAGCAAGGGGAACATCACTAGCTCAGCGCCCCTGCACTTCCCTTGCCATCCCATCCCTCAGTCTGGCATCCTTCTTTTTCCTTCCCGGATCTTATATAGTCATGTGGTTTCATAAGTACCAAGACAGACTGTCTGACAGCACCTCTAACCGTTCTGTGCCAACGCAATGGCTAAGGCAAGCCAGACACTGAATATATCTATTTTCTGCTTTTAGATCAAGACACCAGCTGGCCTCGAGTGGCAGGGTGGAGCCTGGGATGTGTACATCCAGACTAGGATGCCAGAGTGGGTGGGCCCGGGTGCGTAGGACTGAGGCGTTAGGGGATCGCTGGCTGGCTGCAGACAGTGCATGTGTGAGTGAGCAAGTGCTAACCTTCCTTTCTCCCTCTCTCTGTTAGCGCAAGGCTGCAGTTCTTTGTGTCTGTATCTCCACTGGCTGTCTGTGCTAGACTGGGTAGGGTGGGGAAAGCCGGAAGCAGCAAATCAGCATCTGGGTCTTGAAAAATGCCTAGAAGCGTGGACAGTTTCATTAGAAACCCTTGCACATTTGGAGAGAACAAGTCTGCCTGCGCAGTTTACTTCCTCTCCCTTGCTCCCTTTCTTCCCCCATGCCCCGCTCCCTATCGCCTTACCTCCCCCACCTGATTTCTCTACCAGCCTCCTCCCTCCCTGGTCATCTGGATCTCATTGTTCTTGCATTTCCCCAGCTGCCTGTCTGCATTTGCAGCCCTGCATGTACACAGACATACCCATGCTCACAGCACCCCCACCTTGCAGGCCCTTACCTTGACAACCCCACAGCTTTCCCAGAAAGACGCCCTTAACTTTTATTCCAAGGTAGGAATAGAAGGAGCCTTGGGTATAGTTAACTGGAGTAAGAGAAGCCACCATGAAGAGCTGTATTTTTCTGTGGGTGGGCAGCTTCTGTTGGTTTGGGATATTTTAGTCATTTCCTAAAGAATATACTATATGAATGACCTATTTCTCCACTTCGGGGGCTTCCATGAAAGAAAATTGTTAAAAGGAATGTTCAAGAGGACACAAAAAAATGTTTCCCCTAGTTTCACTTAGAGGCATTTTGCTACATTCAATTACTGTTCGGTATATGTTTAACCAACGTGCTGGAAAAAAAAATAGGCAAAAATCTAGGACACTATATCTTTAAGAATCTAGACTAAAACACCTTAAATGAACTCTGCAGCAGACAGACTAAATAAATAAATAAATAAATAGGCCCTTCTCTGGCCCTTGCTGCTTTTGCCATTATTCATGATGTAATTTTTCAGGTGTTAGTTCAGCAGAGAAAGATTGGAACAGGGCTTGTTGCTAGGACATGAATGAAGAAAAGAAATCCCATTGGTTCTCTGGGACTTCACTGGAACCAATGGGAATAAAAAGGATGGAGAGGGGAAAAGTCACCCATCCCCCCCAAAAAGACTCTCAGGCTGGACTATTGTGTTTGCTATGTTAAAGTAAAGTGGGATACTGTAAATTTATGGGGTTTTTTTAGTCTACTTTTTGGAGTTTAAGTGGGTAGTGTTGTCCGATGAACTAATGCTGATGAATGAGCAATGAAAAGGCAGCTTTGTTCACACTGTCCTGGGTTTCACTAATAGCTCACTGTCACTGAAGTCGAGCAGTATGCAAACAAGGCGGGGCACATTTCACACCCTTATCCTGCTGCCACACACCATTCAGGGAATGCAATTATGCTAGAGCTGGAGGCAGGGAGGCTAGAGTGTAGGTAAAGATGATTACTCTAGTTTTGATCACAAAAAGGTGAACTCCAACCAACCTTTTACAATGTAAGTGAAACAGCTCTGTGCGTAAACTAGGGTCTCAGCATGTTCTCTGCCAAAGGCTTCAGAGCCACCTCCTAACATGCCCTGGCATCTCAGTGGGTCACAGCAAGATCTGGCACAGCAAACGTCCAGTTCTGATAATCACCATGTGTATGCACAGTGCGGCAGAAAACATTACAGGATTCCCAGACCAGGGCTATAAAATGTTCACCTCCTTAAGCTGTTTGCATCTCAGCCTCCTGCCTAGCAAAGTAAGCAGTTTTGTGTGCCAGTCATGCTCAGCTGCTTGTTTCTAGGCAGTTCCTTGCAAACCTGGGCAGGAAGAGAAGCTTTGATCCCCGCAAGGCCCCCTCTTTCCCTCCATTGACTGTGTAAGCTTGACAATCATTCCCCTCCCTTGCCATATTCCATTGTCTGGGCTCTGGCTGTAACCCACACCTTTAATAAATGCGCAAGGTTTGGGCTGGGTGACTTGAAACACACTCGCAATAAATTGACTTCTTATTGGGTTATAGACCTGGCCAGTTTATTTACACCCTGGAGGGGAGTCGGTCTCTGCCAGATTCCTACTTCAGAGATTCTGTGGCTGGAATCCAGAAACATAAAAGAATTTCTGCTTGTAACTGGAGTACTTCCTAAGACCACAGGCAGTTTCAACCAATTAACATCTCTGGTTGCAATAGAAGATTTTAGGAAACTCAGAAGGACCAGGAGAGTTTTCAACCACAAGCCTTTATTAGATCCATGGCAAGAATGGATCTGATTATTGATTTCTTTCTTGTAGATTTCTGTCACTTTCCAGATTGTGTAAGATCTGGGGGCATGGAGGGTGGAGCATGTGCAGAAAATGGGAGGAGATAAAACAAAAAGAGAGATTTTGAAATAGGCCTTCCTTTTTCTTTCAGCCAAACAAATCCCAGAGGCTCTACTCACGTCCACCCCTCAGCACTGATAGAAAACACAATTCCAAGTACAGACTCTAATTGTACCCTTCAGGTGACAGGTAGCTGTGTGCTTCAGTTCAAAGCCAATGTCCGGGTTTAGTAAATCTGATTTCAGACAGTTGGCATTTCAAAATAAAAGCATTCAGCCTTGAGCCCCAGACGGAGGCCTCCTTGCAGCCTTTTACCAGAAATCCTGTGAGACACACTTCAGTTAAGGTCTCCAGTCGAACCTCACTTTGTTCTCAGTACTCATAAAATCTCAGACTGCTTACAAAGCTGCACAGCCTGAGCTTGAGTGGAGGCTCCAGAGACTAGTGCCAGGGAGTGTAAAATACGAGGGAATGATGTTGCAGGCAGTCACCCACACTGGGAGTGTGAACTTGAGTGGCCACCAAACAGATCTCAGAAAAGAAGAAGAAAGGTTACATGGTATCTTCTCATCCTGTGTAACAATGCATTAATCAGTTAGGAATCCTTTTGCATTTTTTGAGGACATAAGTAAAAATCATTAAGATCTGAGTGAGAGAGAGAGAGAGAGAGAGAGAGAGAGAGAGAGAAAGAGAGAGGCAGCCAGTTCAACAATCAATATTAGAGAGAGCTCTGTCATTTAAGCAATATAGATTGTCTTCAAGGCTGGGCTCTAACTTCAAGCTTCTGAATATCCCATTTATGTATTATTAACTCTGTATAGAAGCCCTGTCATTCCTTGGTGCAAAGAACTAACAGGAGCTCTGAAAATTAAGAGATCTGCTTAGTGACACCCAGTCAAAAGCCAGGAGGGAACATCCCCAACTCTGATCAGGAAAAGACCCTCCACCCACAAACAAACTTCAGAAATGAGCACCTTTTCATTGCCACTGGTGAACTATAAGCTAATTATGTTTTCCTGAAAGGGAAGCAAATTATGTTGATTGTACAATAGAAGCTATTGTCATTCCCAGTGTATTCGTCATAATTCAGAAGATGCAAAAATATTGACTTACTCTAAATAGCATTTTAATTTTGTCTGCAGATAGCAGTTTTAAGGCACAGAATGAACAGAGATAGTTTTGTTAAGTAGTCATAGGGAGGGTAACATGACAGAAGAAATGGAAGATATGAGTATAACCCAACCTACTATATGTGAGTGACAGAGCATTCTAAAGAAAGGGTACATGTTTTAGACCTCATGAAAGAGTTAACATAGGTTATTTTTTATATATATATATATATATATATATATATATGTATATGTATATGTATATGTATGTATATGTATATGTATATACACACACACACACGCACATGCACACACACACACACATAGACACACACACATACAATACATATATATGTATATGTTTGTATATATACATATATATATGTATGTGTATATACACACACATATATATATGTATAAAATTCCTTAAAACTCCTAACAGTACCTACAATAACAAGAAAATAATGAAGCCCACTGACATCTCTGAAAAGAAGATGATTAATTAAAGTAATTAGACTGCTCTGAATTATTAAAATATGAAGACTTCTTTAGGGACTACCAAAAAAGCCAGAACATTTCTGCAGTTCAAAAATTAGAACCACATTCTGGTTCATTAGCTGAGATGGGAACTCATACATTTTAGCCTACAATCTTATTCACAGATGTGTAAGTGTCTAATATTTCACACCTTTGTAATGGCTCTTGTAAAAATATTTTTAAAAAAAAGAATGTAAGAAAATGCAACAACCTGACTTCAAATATTTTATTACTTGTAGGCCAGGGGAGATCTTTAAAAGAATGACAATGCGCCTTTTGGGTTTACTTTGAAAATGCCCCCAGGCTTTGAAATGCCAGGTGTGTTGGGGCCTGGGACTGGTGTCAGGCTGGGGACAGTGAAGGGCAGAGAGTCACCTCTTAACATATTCCTCGGCTGTGTCTTCAAAGCAGTCAATGTTCTTTCCTTCCTACTAAATCAAGTTGAACTCCTTAGCTTGACTCTAAAATCCCTCTCCATGATATTCTTCCCTATCTATCCTCACTCTATGAAACTTATTCCAAGTCAGTCAGGTAAATTTCAATTTCTTGTTCCAAACAAGATATTCTCACTTCTACATCCTTAGTCAGTTGTCCCCTGCCTGAAATGTCCTTTATTTCTCTCAGAACCCAACTTTGTGTTCCCTTGTACACAAAGCCTTCTGCTCTTTTCTCCCAGACAGTCACACTTAGGACCTGGGACATTTTTTTTATTTAATTGCAAATTTGATCATGTTACCCCTACACCCCCACCTCAAAATCTTCACTTTCACCCTCTGCTTTCAGAATTAATGTTTGGGTACATTAGCCTGGTGTCATTGTCTTCTGGACTCTGGCCCTGGCCTTTTTTCTCCAGCCAGTGGTTAACAGTACCCACTCTGGAGCCAGACAGGCTGATGAGAACCCAGCTCTGCCATAAATTAGTGTGCTTCACTTTGTCGAACCTCAGTTTCAACAAAGGATTATTAGTATGATTAAGTGAGTTAATATATGTGAAGCACTTAGAACTGAGCCTGGAATATACTTTGTGCTCAGTGAGTGTTTCTTATTACCACTGTAATTAATATATTCGTCCTCATCACAGATCCTGCCCTCTAGCAGACTACTCACTATTCTACTTGGTTTTCCGCCAATATCTATTGTTCATAAAGTCTATCAAAACTACTGGTCCCCAGGATACATTCTAATACCATGCTCTCCCAAATCCTGTCCTGGATTCAGCCGTGCAAATCTATCCAGTCCCTAAATTTTATCTATATCTCTGATAATGTATAGCACTGTCTGTTTTGTATTCCAGTTTTGCACAATAATTGAGGATAGGGGCTACATCTATCTTTATCTCCACTCCCCACTTGTAGTAGAAACAGTGCTCATCAAATATTTAATATGTCTTATATTTTCCAGCCTCTCTTGTCTGATCTTAGGGTCATACAACTAGTTTAGGTCAACAGACTACAAGCAGAAGTGGCAGATGTCACTTGTGGGCTGAGGGTTGAAACCCAGTATGCCTCATCAAGCTTTCTCTTCCTCTCTTTGGAAACCTGAACGGTTACATGTCTCCAGAAAGTGCAACTATAAGATGGCGTTCTTCCATCAGTATAGGTCCCTGCAGGAGACAATTCCTGACAACCCTTTTTGGACATGTTACCTGAGTAAGAAATAAACTTATGTTGTGTTAAAGCTCTGAAATTTGGAGATTGTCATTACTTCAGCATAGCCTTGCTTATCCTGACTATTATACCACCCTGCCTTTTCAATACTTGATACAGGAAGCATAGTACATAAGAGGTACTTAACATTCAAATGTTGAATAAGTAGTGCACAAAAATATTTTTTATAAAGATGTTTAATAATTTAATGTTGCTCAATCTAACTTAAATATTTTACTTTGGCTCCTTATCTAGACTGCATACCCTTTGGGGTTTTTTTCAGTTGGTCAAAGGACCTTGTATAACACTGGATGTGTGCCTAATAAGACTTGTTGATTAATGCAGGGTCAGCCTCAGTTCACCAGTTCACCAGCATCCACTCTATCTGAGATCATGTTTTGATAGTAAGAGTTCCAACAATGGCTGATTGCTCCAGAGCTGCTGACTTTATACACTGTTAGGGTATAGCAATATGATGGCTGAGCTGTGCAGCAGCTGTCCCAATCCTGAGATCATAGTTCCTCAGTCAAGATAGAAGATGAAACAGATAAAACTATTTGTCAACATTTTTTAACCCATATCTCATTAGTCAAAATTTTGATAGGGTTTTTGCCAAGTGGTTCATAGTATAAATATTTGTTTTCCAAACATGAAAGTAAAATTAATTTTTTTCTGAAAAGTACTATTTATTTCCTCCTGTGCTCGCTCCAAAATTCTGATGTGTACCAGATGGGTAGAGATCTAGCTGAGCCCCTGTAACAGTGCAGTTTTCTGCCATCTTCATCCCAGAAGGATGAACGAGGAATCACATGTGACTCCTCCTGCCCTTAAATAACTTCTGCCTGTGGCAGGAAACCAAAGAGCCAGGTTAAAGTCACAGATCCACCTAATGGGTAACTAACTAATCCTTCTATGTCACAATGACCACCTGTGAAAAGGAAAGGAAAAGAGATTCCTCTCTTCTTTCTTCCCCTTTAGGATAGTAAGAGATACAATGAGGAAATGCATTTTTCTGCTGGCTTCTTAATAGCAGCCTCTATTCCCTAGAGCATTCATGCAAATATGCTGGACAAATCTACGTTTCTAGGCTTTCACATACATCTGGAATATATGTTCTTGCTCCCCACGAGACTATGACACTCAGAAATCTAGGCATCATGCTTCTTTCACTGTCAGAGTCATGAAAAGTTTTCTCACACAGGGAAAAACTAAAATTCCTCCCGAATAGAAGCAACTCATTCAGAAGAAGGATAAACTTTGGATTTCTCTATTGACTGGAGTTTAAGAAAAAGCATTAGTTAAGAAGAGGCAAATTTGGTCAACTCGGCTGGAGAAAGCTCTCCACTCTGGGTTCATGCCATAAAACCATGATGTCATAAACCCAGAGCCACCTCTTACATACACAGACACATACACACACACACACACACACACACACACACACACATATGCACGCACACACACGCACACACTAAAGATGAACTTCAAAGGGAGAATAGTTCAAGAGTGGACATAATCTGAGGTGAGATAAAACAACTAAACTGGGCTCCTTTCCAGGATGTCAGAACTTTATACAGAGCATCTAAAATTCAGATAATTACCATCATCGTGACTTGGAAAGTCTATCACACCAAAGGTAGATTATGCCACTGGTTTCAGGCATCTCTCAGCTGTCCTCTTAACTGGTTTTATCCTGTGTCAGCTACTCTCAGAGCCTCTAAATGCCAGTTTGTCCTGTGAGGCATTTCTGCTGGGAAGACAGAACAAGCTCAGAGCTGCCAGGGCCACCAGGATATCAGGCTGCTTTGAACCCCTAAATGGGCAAATTCAGGACGTCTCAGAAGAGAAAGGCTGCTGAAGGTGACCAAAAGAAATCTCAGCCAGGAGAAATAGATTCATTGGGTCATTGTTGAAAATGCAACAGGGAAGCAAAGCTATTCTCTTGAGCTAGGGGGAAACGATGGCTGGTAATTCAGAATTCAATGACACAGGAGACAGTGGGCTAGGAATTAACTAAGCAGATGGTGGAGGTGGAAGTGTAGTTGCTCCCCAGTCAAGAACTCTTGTGCACCAGTGACATTGTTGGTCAAGTATTCTACCAAGGTTCCAGCTCTTTGACACAGCAATGCAACTGTTCTGCCTCCTGCTGTGTTGAGCCAGGTCATACCATACCCATCCCTATACCTCCCCTAAAGCATGTTAGAAGCAGTGCATACTCAGCCATAGATTTCTCTGCTTTGGGGGCATCTTATTCTCCTAGTTGGCCTTTGAATTTTTTTTCCTATTTATTAGATAATGAACAAATGCTAATTATGCACCCAGCGTTGTGTTATACCTTGGTGATTCTAAACTCAGGAAGTTTAGTTTAGTCAGAAATACAGACAAGTAAATAAGTACATTAAGGTAATAAAGTTTCCAGGAAAGAAGCTTCACATGGGTGCCATGGATTTTCTCTGAACATTCTTCTCTAGGCTTTGAGGATACTACACTTACCTGGCTTTACTCCTAAATCAGTGGCTTCTCCATCTGAGTCTCCTTTGCTAGATCCTCCTCCTCCCTGGGTGATATTTAACCCAGTGACTTTAAGTACCATTTACATACTGACAATTCCCAAATTAGTATCTCCAGCTGCAGTTTCTCCCCTGAACTCTATTTCATACACACAACTGCTCACTGGTATCTATATTTGGATGCCTAATAGACATCTCAAGCTTATTATTTATCTATTGATTTTTCCTCTCTCCTAAGTTCTCCCACCTCCACCATCAAACCTTTACTCCCTCAGTACATGGCAGGACATCCATCCAATTGCTCAAATAGAAAACCCAAGAGTTATCTTTGCTTCTGCCCCTACACTCATATTCTTCATCCAGTCTATCAATAAACACAGATAAAATCCAGAATCTTCTGCTCTAATTCTTGTAATAGTTGTGAACTTTATTCTCTGACTATGTACATATGCAACATTTTCCATTAATAATTCGTAGGTTTCATAGGAGGAGGAAGTTGTCAATAGATTTCAAGTTAAGAACCCAGGTCATTGGCTGCTATAAATGAGTGTTTATATATGTTTAACATTTTTAGATCTTAAGCTACTTAGGGACAGGAATCTTTTATGAAATTATCTCAGTAGGGCATCCGGCATAGTGCCTCAGCCAGTTAATTCTTCATTTAAGTCTTTTTAATATAATATATAGAAAAAATAACATTCATTCAATAAATATTTATGGAACACATATCATGTGCAGTGGCTGGTGCTGGTTGCCATGAAACATAAAGATTTATAAAACGTACAGGGACAGTGAGTCAACAACACAATGAATGGTGTTCTAGCTTCAGGATTGACTAAAGATCCAGAGGTGAAATAGGACAAGATAGGCTCGATGTACAGTAAGGCAATCCAACCTGGCTAGAACAGAGTGTTCAGGTCATATGAGGGCTCACTGGAGCCAAGATTTTCAGGTGAAGAGCAGGGCAATGTCTAACGTATAACACTCAAGCAATACCTTTGTATGGCTGAGTTGGCAGAAAGGATAATTTGGCACTATTCAAAAATCATTATATCATTGATCCTGCACCTCAAGCCTCTCTAGATTCATACTCCATCACTACCCCAAGCTTTTGTACCAGACTCCTTTATTGCACCATTTTCATGTGGGAAGAAGGAATATGGGTTAGGTCAAATCACTTATGGGGTACTACAGCATTGAGGTACTTATAGAGGGCACTGGGTATTGGGGAACTTAAATGGGGACACTGGAGCATTGGGGTACTTATGGAGAACATAGGGTTACTTACAGAGGGCACTAGAGCATTGGTGTACTGACAGAGGGAACTGGGGCATTGAGGTACTCATTCAGGTAGTATGTGTAAGTGGTTCACAGGTGTGTGTCATGGTCTTCCAGTATGATTGTAAGCTCTTTGAGGGTGGCTATTATAATGTCTATTATTATTGCAATAGTTAATTGTTTACAAAACACTTTAACATGCATTATCTTACTTAATCCTTAAAACATCCCAGTGAAAGAGCTACATTTTGCAATGCGGAAATTCAGATGTAAAAAAAGGAAGAGAGATTAAACTCAGGTTATTGAGTATCCACCAAGTGCCAGGCCTTGTCAAACATGTTTTATTTATTCTTCACTGAAGTGACATGAATATTCTTGATTTACAAGTACAGAAACCGAGGTTCAGAAGAGTTAAATCACTTGCTGGTAAACAAGAACTAAGTGATAAAACCAGTCTTTGAGGATAGGACCAGCCCCCTTACCACTAGCAATGAATGCAGTGCTAGACACCAAGCAGATGTTTAATAAATACAACCTTAATCGATGGCAGGATAGATGATGAATAAATGGCTGTGGGGTGACCCTTCGTAATGATACAGAACACAGAAACTTCTAGAGTCACAGTAACTCAAGAAAAGTCCCCTTCAGAAAAGAACTCTGAGAAATTTGAGCAAAATTTCAAATTTATCACTCTCTTTCATCTAGGAATGTCTGAATTCCATGGATAAAGCTTACCTACCATTCTCCTTTAGCCATTTTCAAAAGTTGGCTCATCTTTCTCTTTTAACAGGTCTTTACCCAGTGCCGATGGTCCCAACTCTCTGTTCTTATGGCTATGGATTATTGACATCAAAGTCAAGGAAAGAGAAATGTCTTAAATAATGGTAGTAGACCATTTATAGCCTTCTTATCACCAGTCCTTTGAATAATAGACAGAAGGACAGCTGTTTCTGAAGCCAGAGAATTTAGAGATAATATTTTTAAGGGAATGGTTCTTTGGAAATTAAATTTACAATCAAATGTGTGTGTGTGTGTGTGTGTGTGTGTGTGTGTGTGTGTAGTGACTTTCATTTAAGACACTCAACTAAATATAATCTCTCTTACTCTACCTGTGTTTTTATTTCCTGGAATATCCTTTCTCCACACCAATTTATCTAATAGAATCTGAAGATGAAATCAGGTCTGTGATCCTACAAAAGGTTGGGGCTAGTGATGGGATATGAATCTAGAGAGGCTTGAGGTGCAGGATCAATGTCTAACATATAATATAATGCCCCTGCAGTACCTTGTGTGGTGTCTTATTCATGAGAGTTGCTCAATAAATAATCACTGAATTTCATTAGAGTTAGGTGAACCAAAGTGATTCTATGAATAGTGCTCAGAAAAGGGTAGAGTATGTGATTCTTGGTTAAGGGGGTAAAATAAAGGGTTGAGAAGCCCTCTTTATCATGGAGTCAAGTCCCTAAACTCAATCAGGTTTCCATGTATCCATTTTTTGGTCAGTAGAATCAGTCACCAAAGCCTCTTTGAATTGTCCTGCATGGGATTTAAGCTGCTATTTGATCCAACATGAAGATTTTATTTTCTACAAGAATCCCACAAACATGGTCAGCTTGATCCTGAATTATTAAAGCAAATGGAGACTCATTTCCTATCCTTTAGAGGTAAGGGCCTTTGTTGGGCGGGGAGGCAGTGGAATACTGCCAGAACAAAACACAGAAGCCAACACAATTACCCACCATCTGTTGTATGGACTAAAGATGGTTATTTAGTGATCAGAACAGACCTCATGGTTCCTGGCCTTGGATCTTCATGGAAAATGTTTTGTGTTCTGACATTGGTTCCTGTGACTCTCTGCATAGAATTCACGGGTGTGTGAAACAGATGAAATGGCCATGCCCCTGTAAATGTGATGACAATGTATCTTCCATACAGACTGAACATAAATGCAACTCTAGAAATCTTTTGATTTAATTAATGTTTGCTGCATATTTGATGGATCTGCTAGGGGGCACATGTCGTAGCACAGTCTGATTACTATGGTTTATGAGTCAACTCCTTTCCCAAGCTCTGCATTATACATTTTGAAATCCCACTGCCATTTCAAAAGCAGAGTTGATGTCTTTTACTTGCATCAGAAAAACAGCTTCCCAGAGGTATGCTACTAGAGACTCTCACTGTCTTAGGGAGCAGTACTTAAAACTCACACTAATACAAATAAACACAGAGATGAAGCTTCAATAAGGTAGGCTCTCTGTGGCATATTTATGTTGGTTTCTATACAAATAGTCAATTCTCAATTATGCACTCAAATAAGGAACTAATGGTACAGGAATCTAAATGTATGCCAATGAAATGATATTCCTCCTTCTGTTCATTCATTCATCCACTCATTCTTTTAATAACCAAATCCCAAAGGTTTAAAGTTGACTAAGACATGGTACTTGCCCTTTAGTAACTCATGGTCTAGTAGGGGAAATGGACAAAGAAAATAACCACAAAACAAATGATAAGTACTATATACAATAAAAGTACACAGATTTGCTCTGAGAATATGGAGGAGGAATGCTTTTATCTTCTGCATTGGTGAAGCCCACTGACATCAGACCAGCTAAAGTAGATCCCTGGCATAAGCTGGGCAGAAGTCAGGATACTTACCTGCATCCTTGATCCGTAGAGCCAGCAAGCCAAGCTAACATGAAGAAATTAAAGAACTTTGAGAGCATCATTTAGTTGTCTTGGAAAGCAGAACCTGACACGACTATGAAAATCTGCATTGTGGAACCAAAAGAAATCCAAAAAGAAAAATAATAAGGAGCAGTGTGTAAATTCTAGAGAAAGTAGTCAGAACCGGCTGTTGTCAAATTGGCCTTACATGCTCCCCACAACATGGGCGATGAGTGTGAGTGAATTTCAGGAATAGGAGTGGAAAAGGCCAGAGTGACTAATTCTATCTGCAGAGGTTGAGGAAAACTTTAGGGAGGAGTCGTGTATGCTGGTTCTGAAGAATCAGTAGGAGTTTGCCATAGGAAATTCATTAATTAGACAACTGAGTGCTTACAGTTTTACAGCAGACAATTGTAGATGCAGGATGAAGGACAGATTTGGTTTCTCTCTTCTTGAGAAGGCCAGAGTTTGAATTTTTTTTTCCTATGGTATTCAAGGGCACCCATCATCAGACAATTAATATTTAACTCACAATGAATCCCCTCACACATCTACTCTCTTCCAGTTAAGGTGGACTAATTGATCTTTGTCCCCAAATAACTTTGCTTCTATTGTCCCCTCATCCTGAAATCCCCTGTCTTTCCCTTTTCTTATTGAAATTACTCATCTTTCTATATCTAACTCAGTACTGCCCCATCTAGGAACACTTCTCTCACCACCACCAGTGCCCTAGAGAAAATGAACCATTCCTTATTCTAGGCTTCTAAAATTTACTACTTACACCTTCACTGGCTACTCATTCTATTCGGCTTTGGATTAAATCTAGTGATTCACATCTTTTTGCCATTGATAAACAGTAAATAAGTAAAAGATAAAACTCCTTGAGGAAAGGGGTGCTTCTTTTTTGTCTTTCTTTTTTTTTATTTTGAAAAATAGTCATCTACAGAAAAGTTAAATTACTAGTCAGTGAATACCCCGACAACCCATCCTTAATCCACGAATTGTTAACATTCTGGCATATTTGCTTTTTTTTTTTTCTGAATCATTTGAAGGTAGGTTGCAAACATCATTACACTCATCCCTAAATAATAAATAAAACGAATGAGACTTTCACCTTTAAAATCACAATACCATTATCCCATCTAAAAAATCATCGACAAACCCATTATGGAGTCTGTATTCAGATTTTCCTAATTATCTCAAAAATGTCTTATATAGCTTTATCTCCATTGGATCTAGGATCCTGTCAAGATTCACACATTGCATTTAGTTATAATACTTCTTTAGTCTTTTTATCTAGAAGACTTGCTTCTGAGTATGAGAATCTCTTCCTCTTTTTTTTTTTAAACACAGTAGATAATAAATGTTTGATAATGGAAGAAATGGACAGATGGATGGTCAAAGAAACCCTAGTGATGCAAAATCCCTATGCAGTTCCTCCAAGATAGACAGAATTCTACTGGAAGAACATATTTAGAAAGTACTCTTCGTGAAATCACCAGGAACTGAGTAGGGACCAAGTCATTACCTCCACACTACCACTTTAATAGTCATGAGCTTCTTCTTAGGCCACTGGAGAAATGGCTCAAGAGTGACTTAGGGAGAGAAGAAAATCTGGTCCCTCACATCTGACTGAAGACGAGAGAGTGCCAGGAATCAGGGACTCATTATCTCATAGAATGTTAGAGCTAGAAGAGACCTCAGAGATCACATCTATCTCTCTGACTTTACAGGAGAGAGTATTCAGATCCAGAAATGTACAATGTTTCCTTCAAGATCACACAGGTAAATTTTGTCCCTGACTCCCTATCCAGCTTCCTTTCAATTTTACCTAGTCATGACGACAATATCTGGGCTCTTTGTCTCCCTTGATCTTAACGATTCACTCAATCTTCAAGCATCAAAGACCGCAAAGGATTCTAGACAAATCTATTCTCAGAAACCCTATTTTACAAGGATGAGCCAGCAACTATACCTTGCCCACACAGGTGGGGTTATTTTAGAAGGTGCTTGTTGCCTCCAGTGGGGAAAGACTAAGAAGCAAACAGCACCTCGAGCAGTCACAGCAAAGGGTGGCATGAGTAAAGCCCTCGATCTCACCAGGCTGAGAAGTAAATACCTCCCTGTTCACTTTGCGTCCACCATGTCCTGTATTTTAAATGTGTCACTGAACTATTCTAGGGCTCATTTGCCTCATCCGTGAACATAGATCATTGCAGAGCAGTTATCACCATGATGGCCATTTGCAAGTGTGAATCCTTTTGGAAATAAAAGTGAAAAATAAGAGAGAAATCAGGGTGAGGGGTGATTCTCATTTCTAACTGTCTGAGGATAAGAATTTATTTAAACCAGCAAAACTGAAATCTCCTCAGGAAGCATTTGTTCTTTCCAAATTTCTAATAGGCAACAGCAACACAGGTTTGCAGTTGGAGAGTTTCATTGAACAGAGAAAAATGACTAGAGAGGACGAGGTGACTGACTAAGTCATTAATGGATTGAAGGAGGAAAAACCTCAATCATCACTGAGGATCCAGAGGTTTTGTACAGAAATTCCATGCTTGGACTTGAACTTGTGACCTTGGCTGAAACTCTTGACTCTTAGGAACCTCATTTGTAAAATAAGGGAAGTGGGATAGAATTGCAGTAATTTTTTTTTTTTTTTTTTTAACTTCTGGATGTACATTACAGTCATCTGATGGTGGGATCCAGTGGTTTAAAATTGTAAAGCCAATTCCCCACCTCATTTCCATTCTGATTTCAACAGCTCTGGGGTGAGATCTACATTATTCTTAAATAGCCAGGTTTGAGAACCTCTGTTTATAGGATCTCCAAAAGCTGATTCTCAGAAGGGTGTAGAGTCAGTGTAGCGGTGGAAAGGAACACTGGGATTTCACAACTATTCTTGGTGAACAGAGACCATGGTCAATATTGTGCTTGCTTCTCTGCCTGACTTGATTATTTCCCTAAGCCAAGCACTCCCTTGTAGTGTTCAGTGAAAATCAGCATTTCCCAAGTAACATGTGGGGACACATGTATTTTTCAACTGAAAAGAAAACAGCATAAAGCTTGGATCCTTAAACATTCTGGAGGTGTTCGGCCAGCTGTGCGGAGGTCCCTTTCCTATGTCTAATTCAGGCAGCGGGGGGGCCACTGGAGCAGGCAGGAGGAGAAAAGGTCTCAACCACATCTACGAGATGGCTGATCAGTCTGCCTGACTGCTTGATGCCAGTGCCAGCCACTAGCTCCCGACATGCAGGACTTGAAGCATCTGCCAGGTGGGTGCCGGCTTTTGATCAGTATCATGTCTAGCCAGAGACCTGCAGGGAAACGGTCAGGCTCCCTGCAGTTGGCTAGTGGGAATCTTTCTGCAGCCTTGAGAGAGGTGCTTGAATAATTTGAGCACAGATTTAAAAGTTTGGTGCAGGTGGGGGTGGGGGAGACTGCATGATGGAGGCCGTCTCCTAATGCCAAGTTTTTCCATCTCAGCTAAGGAAAGGAAAGCAAGATACACTTTCTTGTTTGGTGATTGCAGCAGAATTCCTGGGCTGCCTTTGCACATTTTGCTGCCGTGCCCCAGGGCTTGGAGAGAGTTTTTAGCCTCAGCTGACACACCTATAAAACCCTGAGACCACCAGAGAGGTCAGGGTTTCTCCAGTGTCAAGCTAAAGAGTGCGGCAATGACAGCAACAGGGCTGTTTACAAGGCACTTGAGGACTTCAGCGAATCCACTAGCCAGAAGCCTTCAGGTGGGTCTCTATCTTCTAACTGGGTCCCCCTGGGACTTCAGCTGGTGTCCTTGGAAAACCTAGTCTGTATTCTTAGTGTGGAGACTCAGGGTACCCCACAAATCTGTGTGTTAAAATGGGGTGGCCCCTCCTCCCTGGCTCCTTTCCTGAGTAGTCAGGCCAAGTGGAAGCGGAGGCCCATCCACAGACAAATAATGTGTGTTCTGTGTCTGACAATAGCAGCTATGTGATTTGAAGGGCTCTTCTCCTAGAAAACCAACTCCCCACCAGTTTTGCTTATTTGCTCTAACCTTCAAAGATCCCAGAGTTCCCTTCTTAGTTTAACAAATAAATCCAGTTCCACTCCAGCAGGTTTCAGCCCACAAATTTCTATTGTTACGGTGTCCCCTAAATTTACCCCAGCCCCATTCTGGCTCATTCTTCTTTAGCTTTTTGGGATAAATCAATCTCTCTTTTTTTAAAAAAAAAATTCTTTCAAAGGGTAAAGAATGTTGACACCCTCTGACACATGCCTCTGATGTCTGGTTAGACTCCAGACGGCTGTGTTTGAACGTGTGCTGACGCAATCGGGCAGATTGGGTTAAACCAAATATTACAATTGCAAGAACTCATCTGGAGCTAATAATGTTGAGGCCACCGAAAGGAAAAGGGCCCTGCTTTGGGCCTGGCCAACGCTGCCACCTTCGGTGGAAGCAGGGAATAGGGCACGCCTCCCTGGCCTTCCTGTTTTGTTCCTGAGTCACTGGACCCCACGCAGACACCTTCCCCAGTCAGCCAGACCAGGGCTATTTTAAAAAGTTAGCTCCTCTCCACAGCACTTGGTTTAAAGATAGCTAGTCTGACTGCTCTGGCTTTTCTCTGGCGGAGAAAAAAAGAAAGAAAGAAAAGAAAAAGAAGAAAAAAGACAACAACGTCCCAATTTTAGAGACAGGGCTGGCTACAAAGGCAGTTGCAGTCGGAGCTCGATTAAACACGTGTCCCTTGGATTAAACAGATCATGTGTCACTGGCTCACATAGGAGGCAGGCTCGTTTAAGTAAGAATTTTTATTTTGCGGTCGAATGGAGGGGACGTACAACTCTGGGTTATGTCGGCACACTGCTGAACTGCAAGTCACATGCTAAATCCAGAAATGATGAAAACATCTGTTTTCGCTTTAGAAAAGCAAGGCTCTGGCGGCGAAGAAGGGCGGGGGAACAGAGGGGATGGCTTTGCTCACCATCGCCATCTGCTGAGCCTGGTGTGGAAACGCGTGGGTCCCAAGCACAATGCAGGTTACCGGCTCACCCCCAGGAAGGGGGAGATCAACAGGTGGGGGTCTGCACCGGCGATCACTCTACTGGGAGGACAGCCCTGATTTTGCCCTGGAGACTGTGCAATTTTGTATGGTCTTGGAGTGTTCATAACAAAGAGCTTTGTCCCTGGGGACTGCTCTGGGGCAGAGGAGGAGGAGAAACAGCAAATGAATTCCCAGGCTGGGGAGGAAGGAGGTAAAGGAGGAGGGGAGTAGCTGGTTGGTGGTTTGCAGACAGTGAAATTTGCTGTTCCTTCTGGCTGAAATCTACCAGAACAAAGAAATCACCCTGCCTCTCTAGGAAAACTCCAAGCTGCACTTCCCCCAGCTGTCCTTCTTTCCTGCTAAGGTGGCTTTTACTCGGCATGTCTGGGAATGTTTCAGCATTCACAAGACACCATTACAGTCAGGCAGGATTTGATCAACCTCTAAGGTGAAATCCACTCAGCCTCATATGGATGGGGCACTGGAGATGGATTCTGACTAGGAGTCATACTGACAGCTAAGCCACGTTATTCTTCCAATATTAAGCAAATATTTACCGCCTGTCTGCTAGGTGCCCAGCACTTATTCAGCATAACTATTAGTTAAAAAAAAAAAAAAACAATACAAATATGTCAAAAGAAAATGTGTGTTTAATGTCAAACGAGTATTCAAGACAATGAAAGATGTGAGTTCAGAGGCAGGGAGAGGATTCCAGACCCTGATTCGAATTTTTCCCAGTGTTTGGGGGTAATTCTGAGAAGTCTGATTCTCCCAAATACCCCTTGCATAGCCTAATCCCCTAAATAACTGATTTCAGTCAACCTGCTCCAGCCTTGACCTATATTTCCCCAGCCTTACAATTAAATCCTTCTCTACAGTTCCTGAGGAGCTCTTTGCCAGAAGATGTCACTGCTAGATTATGATCCAAACTGCATCCTACCACCCCCAATCAGAATTGGGTGGGTCCTAAACTTCACTCCCAGGCATCGTCCCTGGGCTGGAAGCAAAATTGCGAGCTACAACCACATGAACAGTGCTTCTCAACAATACGCAGGCAATGAAGGGTTACTCTAAAAGAGAAAGAACTCTGGTCACATGAAAAGTTTCAGACTTGCAATCTCATTAACCCCTTTATTCCTCTTACAATCATCTGCTAAACACACCCTCAGCTCTCTGATGACCACTTTGAGGTTCCCAGAAGAGGAAACTCTACTAATATGGTCTGATGTCAATCTGTCTGTTCATATAAACTCTCAAATTCAAAGGGAAATAGAGGTTCTCTTTTGAGGCCTAATTCTTCCCAATCTTCTATTTCACCCCAAAATAAATATAGAAAGAGCTGCCCTCTTCATAGATCTGAGAAGCTTACAGGATGAGTCAGAAAAAGACTTATTCCCATTTTACAGTTGGACAAATAATCTAAGAACCAACTCGGTCCTCACAGATCTTGCCATAAACTAGCTATATCCCTAGTGGCCACGTGTTTCCATAGGACTCAAGTGCTTACTTTTTTGGGGCCCAAACTAATTCTCAATGCTTGTATAGGTCCACTCGTCACTGCAGCTGCCCTGTTCTGGTGAGAACCATGCAAATCAATACAATCAACTTCAGTTTTTGTTTCAGGCTTTAAAAGATTAGAAGATGAGACTTTATTCTAGTCTGGTTTGATATTGATCTGCTGTGGAGAGTTTTGATGAATTCTCTTTGTTTTACAAACTGAGAAAACCTGTTCACTGACCCTTATTTCTCTTCTGACTCTTTCCTTGACACTTTTTTTTTTCATTTTTACCTAGTTTTGCAACAGGTTTGTGTTTTGATCCTTTGGGGGCAGGATATGAAAAATTTCAGTACACATTGACATTTTTGAGTTCAGAATTTAAGGTATTTTGTCAACATTCTGCAAAATAAAAATATCTGAACTAGTCTCAAACATCAGGGTAGAAAGACTGCAGGAGAAAAAAAATGTGTTATGAAAATTAACAGTAGTGATTCGGTGCTTTACCATGCCAACCTTCTAAGCTATTATTCTAGTCCTATCTAACTCTCAATTCCCTATTACAAAAATAAATTCTATTGCCCCACTTTACTCCATGCATCTTGGTGTGTTTTTCTTTACACAGAGGAATAACCTTTGTTCAAAGCTCCACTCTCCTAAGCTGTGCTGAATTCTGCAAGATCACTCTCCACATACAAGATTAGCACCTCCTTTCCAGCTCCAAATAGACTATAATCCAAAAGCTGCTCTTTTAAATAGAGGTTTCTTTTATGCTTAAATTCCTAAATAAAAGAAACACCAATGCTACTGCTACTCTCTTCAGTTAAATCCGATTTGCAAGAAATGCTGCATACTCAAAAATCTGGGTGTGAGCTGAAGTCTGGGCTCTGGGAACAGTTAGGATTCTCCAGTCATTTTCTATCTTGAGGGCCCTCTAGTGGCCAAAATAATACTTGATATCAACAAAGAGCACCAAAGCAAATGATTACAACAAAGGCAGGTTTGGACGCTAGCGTGCATTTAAAATGCTGCACGTAAGTCCCACATTTTGCCCCATAGAGGTGTGTCTCACTTCAAGAAAGCTAAGACAGAATTTCTGTTCAGGGAAAGAAGATGTTATTTGCATTACAAAGGACCCTTCACTTTATAAAAAGAGGCAGGTTTGAACTCTAAATGACAAATCTCTCTAATTTAAGAGTCTATTGAATTGGTAAAAACCAGATTGACATACGAATTTCCAGAATACATCTGTGGCCTAACCATCATATATTTGTACTTACTTTGCACTATTTGACCCACATCACGAGCAATTTACCATGAGACACAGGAGAAAGTATAGATCAGAACACATAGTGGAAAGATCTAAAGGCTCAGTGCAAGTTCAAGGTCCTTGGATCCCAGAACTGCCTCTCTGAAGCACTGTGAGAATAATAGGAGGTTGCTCCAGTATATTTCTTCTGGACTTGAAGGATACTGCTGGTGGTCTAGATTTCACAAGAAGGTTTTCCAGAAGTTTGCTACATGTCAGTACGTCATGTCTGGCAGGCATGTCTCAGTTTCTTCTGGTGTAAAATGAAAGGGTGATTACACAAACCAGATATAAAGTTCTCTAGAGCCTTGGATTCCTAGTCATGATCTTTGCTCCCTAGAAGCATTGAGGAAAGAGAGGAAGGGAGAGTGAAGGGAGACTTTCTCCCACAGAGTCCCTTCAGTCTTTCAGACCCTCACCAAAGCACCACACCCCTCTCCCCAGCATGTGCATGACTTGCAGCAGTCACACCAAACTTATATACTTGCCCTCACCCCATTCCCCACTCAGCAAACTCCTACCTATTCTGCATTGCCCAGGTCAAATATGACTATTTCACTTTGATGCCTTATTTGACTATCCAAAGGCAAGCCTGTCTCATCCCCTTTAGGTTCTATAGCCTTGTGCACCAGCCTCTGTCGCAGAGCTTGGCAATGTTGGTGTCCACTAGTCTGCAGATTATGTACAGCTTTGTGCTCTCTTTGTCTTGGGTCCTCAGTGCTCAGCGTGGGGACTGCTGAGTGGAAGTAGAATGAGAAGGGCTGCTCCCAAGAACAGAGCTTCTCTCCTTCTATTCCCTCAGGAAGAGAGGCAGCAGTTGGGGTCAGCAATCTCTGCCCTAGGCCTGTCCTGACCCCGGGCCATAGCATGCTAATATGAATGCTGGGAGAAGCAGAATGGCATTCCTCACCCCAGCATCATATGCTTGTGATGGAGGGGACATCTTAGCCTCTTCAGCCTCTCCCTCCCAATCAGATATGAACCAGATTCCAATCTGTTATGATAACCGAGGTTCTTTTTCTCTGTGCACTTGCCGCCGCAGCAGCAGCAAATGTTATGCAGCGGAGAGCATGTCTGGACTCTGTGCTCGGGCTGGGCCAGCTCCATCTACCTCTCTCTCTACTGTATGGAAAGAGGAACCTAAAGTCACTCCTCCTCCTCCCCTCTCATTCTCTGCTCATCTTATACTAATCTAGTGCACATGCACAGTCTGTCCCAAAAGCCCTCTTGTTGAGGACACCAGTAGGCTCATCTGCAAAAACAAGGCCTGCCTCACAGGGCTGCAGGAAAGACAGAAAGGAACACTCTCCTTGGTAATGTTTATAGTCATGGCGTTTCACATGCATTACCTAATGTATTTAATTATCTAATTTAATCCTCACAGCAACCCTATGACATAGGATCCTGATTTACACACAAGGAAACGACACTGCAAAAAGAGTTAAGACACTGAGATCACCAGCTTTCCAGCCAGGATTTGAAGTCAGGCCCTGATTCCAAAGCCTAGCCCTGGAATGTGATTCTACATGTGATTCTGCACAAAAACATGCTGAAATTCTGCATGAAAGGCTGCCTGGTACAGCAGAAGTGCTACACAGCCATCAGTCACAGTTCCTCCCTTGTTTGACAAGACTGAATACTCCCTCCTTTGACCTCTGTGCTCCTTGGCACATCAGTGCTCCAGGTCTCCACCTGCTCTCTGGCCTGTCCCAGGCTCCTTGATCCTTGAAATATATGGTGTTACTTTGAGATCTCTCCTCACTCCTGATCTGTCTCTTCAGGCTTTCATCTCCACCTATATCTCTAACTACCACTATTCTGGATATAAATCTCAAGCAAACATCTCCAGCCCATTTCTGTCTCAGAGCTCCAGAAACTGCCTAAACCACCCTCCACGTGTCCAGTGCTGCTTTCTGAGCTCTATTTTTTTCCCCATAGCACTTATCGCCTTCAAACATACCATGTCATTTTGTAATCTCTTGTATTTATTATTTATTTTATCTCCCTTTGCTTGAGTCTAAGTTCCCTAAAGATAGGGTTTTTGTTTGTTTTGTTCGCTACAGTATCTCCAGCATGCCTCACTCTATAACACAGTACTCACTCAATAAATGTTCACTAAATGAAAGAAGTCACATGTCAATTAGTCACCTCTGCTTAATTGTGCCACTAGCCCTTCAAACTCAACATGTCCTAAAGAGAATTCACCAACCCTTCCATTCCCATTTTCTCCTTTTTTGTTGTTGTTTTGTTTTGTTTTGTTTTGTTTTTATCTTTGTTAACATCAGCAACTATGAGATTTTTATGGGATGGATCTGGTGGAACCATTCTGAATTTTACTTTCCTCCTGTCCTCCCGAGGCTCCCTCTCTAATAGGGGCAGTGATAGCTACATTGAGTTCTCCATGAATGGTGTACCTCAGCGATCTCTGTGCTCAAAGAGACCCCTACGACCTTATTGAGGAAAAGAACTTTTCTTAGATGAAACCATTGAGGAATTATGTAAAACTAGATGATGAAATATGTGGCACAAATAGTGGTGAATGCAATGAAATCAGTCACAAGAGAAATTAGCCTGGACTAAAATTACCATTCTCTGAACACTATCTCCTTTCTCTGATCACTTATAGAAGCTATATTTGTACAGCACATTCCAATTTAAAAGCACTTGCACTTCTATTCTTCCAGACCTCCCAATACCTTGTGGTGTTGGCTTTAGTATTATTCCATTTTATGGACAAAAAAACCTAAGGCAATGGGGAGATTAGTCCAATTGTATCAGTGGTCATATAGCCTCTATCACAGAACCAGACCAACACCTCAGCTCAGCCCATGAGCTCACCCCTCAGAATTGGAGCTATCCAATCTGGCTTGCTACCTTTTAATTTGTTTTACTTTTATCTACCAAAGACTGTGTGTGAAAAAGAGCACTGGTTGTCTGGCTAGTATCTATTCTCCCCTTCTTCTCTCCAGCAAAAACTCTCTGTCATTGGAAATGGCAATGAGCCACATCAAATGAACTACATTTCCCAGACTCCTTGCAAAAAGGGGTGGTCAATAAAATATAATCATAAGGTGGTAGGTGGAGATTCTTAGAAAACCCTTAAAAAGAAGACAACACAGATGTGAGGTTCCCTGCTACTCCTGCCTCTTCCTGTTTCTTGATGCCTGGACATTGGTCCTGGTGGCTGGAATGGGAGCTCCACGCAGACTGCAGACCATGAGGGGACCTAAAGAAGAAAGCCATGCAAGGACAGCAGAGCAGAAAGATGGGGAAAACTTAGATCTTTTATAGCTGAAGTTTCTATAGCAGTCTGAAACTTTTTTGTTGTTGTTGTTTTTACATGAAAACAAACTCTTCTCTTTTAAAACCACTGTAATGTAGGTTTTAGGTGATATGCAGCTAACCCTCATATCAACTGGTTGATTCTTTAAGAATGGGTTAACTCATCCCTTCATCCATCCAATGTCGAGGAGGAAAAATTTCTCCCCATATCCTTCTAGGTTCTTCTAGCTGGTCTAAAAATTAAAATGACATGAGACAGATTAAACTGGAGAAAATCAAATTTTATTCCATATACATGGGAGCTCCATAAAAACGTGAAGCACAAAGAAGAGACCAAAGCAGGCAGCTTTTATACTTTTGGACAACGAAAAAATAAATTTATGAAGAACTGACAAGACAAAGAAACTTGGGCTTGGATACTAATTGGTAAAAACTAAGCAGAGTTTGTTCACAGTCTTCTTAGCCCTGAATTCCCTATCTTTGGTGGTAAGCATGTTTCTCTACCTCCTGGTTAAGGGAGGGCACCTTTCATAGGGGAGACTTATTTCCTCCTTTCAGGGGAACAGAGGGCCAGAATGTCCTTCTTGTACAGGCTGTTTCTTAAGTAATGTTAATTCAAAATAATCAATATGTCAAAGTAGCACATTTTGGGGGGGCGGGCAAATTTTGTTTCCCTATATCAACAAATTTTACTAAGCATCAAGAATTATTCAAGAATCCATGGAAACATAACAAATGAGGAGCTCCATTTTAAAAGATTCTGTTTTCCGCTGCTTCACCATTGCCTTGCTTCAAATCTCATCCAGGATCGAGGGGATGAATGACTGAATTTTCTTTCACAGAAGTTCACCTACTTTCTGGTGAGACCAGTAATCTGCACTTTTGTACACTCCTCTCTAGGTGTGCAGCCTCCACGGAGAGGGCTGACTTATGCTTCTGAAATGGAGAGTGCACATTCTGTGCAGTCTCTCCCATGGGGTGATTATCAGAGCCACTTTTGGCCCACAGATCTTTGCATGAAGAAAAAACTCACTTGAGCTTGGAGTACCTTTTAAGAAGAGTGAGCCCCCAAAGAACTAACTCAGTCTGGTCCTTATTCAGAAGTTTGCTACATCTTGTAAATGTATCCATTCACCCTAATCTGTTCCATGTACCATAATATTTTGTAGCAGTAAAAAATAGTAAAAGTTATGTAATAATACATAATAAGTCACTCATTCATTCTCTTACTCTCAGTCTCACAATGAGGATATAGAGAAATCACATACATTTCTGAACTCACTCTTCTATATATGTTTTACTGTCTCCTATAAGGCACAATTGCTCTGTATTCTCTTTTCTCTCTGCCCCCTAGAAACTTCAAGGCTCTGAACATAGGAAACACTCTAAAAGCACATGTTGATTCCATATATTGGACCATACATTAACCAGTATATTGGGGTTAACCTCTGGGTCAGAAAGACTGGCTTGAAAACAAGCTTTATTTTTTTTCTATGTAAAATAGGATAATTATATTTATTTAAAAAAATTTTTAATATTAAATGAAATGGTAGTGCCTGGCACACTATCAGTCCTCAGTAAATGGGGGCTATTATTATCCACTCATCCATTTGTCTCCCGAAAAAACTTTTCCAAAATAATCTTAAGTTCAGAGTAATATGGCAAGTATGAGTAATAGAAAAGTAGACAATATGGCCTTCGATTTTAGTGAACTTAGTTTTGCCATCCAAAATAGAAGTTAGGGGAATTTTTACCAAGTAAGAAGGTAAAATGGATTTCTGTCAAAGCATCCCAATACCAATGAATCTCTGCAATCAGAAAATTCTCTAGTGAACCCTCAAATGTGATTTATTTTGATAATAAACCATATTACACCTTAAGCCACATGTATATATGTCATTCCTCCACATAGCCCTACATGAAAGATAAACAGAAGAGGGCTGCCCTTTAAATAAAGAATAATATGTGGCAAGAGTCTAGCCTGGACTCAAGGATGCATTTCTCACTCTCCATCCTGCTCTGATCCATTACAGAAGTTGACAAACGCAAGCATTCACGGAAGGACTCCATCATGGCTCTTCCCTGGTCCTGTGGGGCAGGATGCTATGTTCACATCAACCAGGCTATGTGGTTTCCAGGGCTGTGTAAAAGATGAGGTGAAGGGAAGGAGTCCCACCCATGGGGTTCAGAGCAAGGAGGAAAAAGAAACTTGTCAATTTATGTTTTAGAGGCTCATTTTTCAGTACAGATTAGTATAAATTGTAGAGTTCAGGATGAAGTGGTTAAGATAGATGTATGATCTGCACTTCATTACCTGTGCTAAAAGAAAGGATCCGGGAAGCCCTGGGAAAAAATTTAAAAGGTAGGTTGATTATTCAAAAACTTATTTTCTATGTGTGTTTTGTTAACAAAAAATACTGTCTACTTTTCATACATTTTGTTAAAGTTATTATAATCAGTTTTCATTTATCCATTATAAAAGTATAATGTTAGATTATAGAATAGTGTTTGAGTACCATTCATTCTTCCTTTAAGAAATCTATATATAAAAATACAATAGTCAAAGGAAACAAGGTATTACGTCACTAATAAAATCTGGGTAAGTAGCCTATGACACATTCTTTTACCTGAAATAGTTTCTCTTTGAAGCTGAACTGCTCTGGTTTAAGCTCAAAATCCAATTTGAGTCCCTGTCTCTCCCCAGTGTAATCACAGGCTCCACTAGCACAAGCTTGACTTTAAGCTTTTAGAGTTCACACTGATTAGTTCACAGATTAGGTGAGCTCCTAGGCAAGCCACTTAACATTCTTAGCTTGTTTTCTCTTTTTATAACATCATTTATAACATCTAAAAGAGACTCAAAATGGCCTCGCACACCAAAGTTTTATTTTAAGTTGCTCTGGAAGGAAAGAATCATCTCTCTCTTATTCTATATTATTCTCCCAATGGCTAATATAGGACCTGATATAAAGGAATCTCTCAATAAGTACTTCTTGAATTGATGTTGCTCTGAGATCCATGAATCAGGTGCCTTATTGACCAAGGAGTTTTGACTCTTGCCAACCCAGAGCTCGAGATTTTACATTAACCTTTAATTTCTTCAGGTACTGCCCCAATCCTCAGAATTCTCTCTTGATACCTCACTATCCTAGAGACTGCAGAATGTATAAGAGATTCCAATAGGGGGCTCAGCAGCTATTCACATATAATCCTCATTTTCTACCCTCTAACTCTGGCATATCTATGTAATGCAATTTAATACTTAGAGGAACTGTTTTGCCATTTAACACATTCTTTTCCCAGTTGAAATGGAGAAAGTATTCATCATCCAACACTAAATACCTCCAAAGCTCCTATCAGCTCCTTCTTTTCCTCCTACCCCATCACAGACACACAGAAACTGATCCCATCACCTCACCTTTAGCAATCCTTAGACCACCTCCCTTCTCTTCCTTAGAGTTCAGACACATCCCTCTTGGCTGACAAGGTTACTTTTATACTAAACATGCTTAATATGACAACCACATTTTTGACCCATCTTCTGCTTATGCATCTGTCTTATGCTCTTATGTCTATTATGCTCTCTATTTTTTTTGGTGGGATGCATTGATAGCCGTTTCCTCCCATATCCCAAACAGCAAAACATTCAATAGGAAAACCTGAGTCAAAGATAATAAATCCTACTATGAATCCCATTAATGTGGAAGATAAGTCAAAGAACTTGACTGTGATGATAGGTAGAAACAAAGCTGGTGGCATGGTGATAGTCCTCTGGTTCTATTGGTATTCAGAGTAAGCCTATATCAAAACTGCTTATAGGGACAAAGGGGAAGAGAATATTTCTCTGCTTCTGAGATCTGAATTCAGATTTGCCTTTGTGGTTGGAACCAGGACCTAACTCCCTCACATAAACTTGGTTATATTCAGGACAACAGAACTGTAACCAGATGCAACTGCTCACACAGAGTAAAGTGATAAAAGGACACATACTAAATGTTAACAGTTATCTCTGGGAATGATTTTCTTCTTGGTACTTTTCCCAAAATTTCTATAGTGATACAAATTCCTTTTATAATCTCCTAAATAAGATGTTATTTAAAAAGGCAAATAAATTTCAAATACATACATCTAAATAGGACTATCAGAGGGTTATTTGGATTTGCTATGTGAAATAATTAAAAGCACAGACTCTGTAGCCAGATTACTTGAATGCAAATCTCAGTACTGCCTTTTACTAGCTGTTGTGACCTTGGGTAAATTTATCAATCTTTCTGTACTTCAATTTCCTTATCTATAACATCAGAATAATAATATGCTCCTTAAAGAATTGTTATGAGGATTAAATGAGTTGATATGTAAGAAACCCTCAGAATAATGCCTGGCATGTAGCAATTACATATTTGCTATTATTTATTGCCATGATACTATCATTGCTCAGAATATTTTTGGACCACTTTTTGGGAGTATTGTATTTATTAAACACATTCTCTTAAATTACTTCATGTGGATAAAATTTCCTCCTTTGAAGATGTTCTAATTCTTGGGAGCAATCAAGCTGTTTGGGGATTGAAATAGGTGTACTTATGAAGTCAAGAGTTTAATATTCTAATGTTCATCTACTGCCTAAAAGAATTCCATAAAACACATGTGCAGATACACACCCAGACTGTTCAGCACCATATAGGGCTTGATCGATCCCTAAGTAACTAATAGGTTCTGCCTCAGCTATAAAGAGATTAAAAATAAGTTTACTTATGAGACCGCTTCATACAATCAATCTTGAAGGTTTTGCAAACTAGTTTACAGCCGAAGGGCAAATTTCAGAAAAGTCTGATTTACATTTAAATTTCAGCCTTCTTTTTCCCCTCAAAGTTTGCTGATGACAAGTTTTAAGTGTGAAATGTCATTGTTTTCATACAAATATACTAAATTACCAGTTGTCATTTGGGCATTAAATAGGGCTGCAATATCACAACGATAACATTTGCATTTTTACACCATTGCTCTTCTGTAAATATTTGCTGACTCGAATTACCCTACACGTAATCTTTAAAAAAAATTAATGGGGCGCTGGCATCAAAGTTAGTTAGGACTGAATGAAAATGATGGCAGCCACCTCTGTTTGCTGGGACCCAAATGGTCCTGGGATAGATTAATTACTGTCTTAATAGAACTCATTATAATGGTGTGCCCCTCAACATATATAAGTAAAGGTGAATAAAATGTGTACTGAACATTCTTTTCTCAAGATGTAAAGGATTTCGATAAAATCTAACTGGATTGTTGCAAAGCAAAGGAATCTCTCAGTTCCTAATTACTAAATTTTTTACAACACATTTTCCAATCAAAAAACAAACAAACAAACAAACAAACAAAAAAACCAAGAAAACAGGCTTCACTAATTTAGCGTCAGTAGGGTATATTGTGTTCCATACAAATAATTTTGCAAAGAAATTTAAGTATATTTTTTTTATGTCTCCAAATATCAATTTTAATCTTTCTGGTGGAAATCCTTTTTAAAAAATGCAAATCAAAACCACAGTGAGATAGCACCTCACACCAGTAGAATGGTTATTATCAAAAAGTCAACAAATAACAAGTGATGATGAGGACGTGGAGAAAATAAAACCCTCGTGGGCTGTTGGTGGAATTGCAAATTGGTACAGCCACTATGAAAAATATTATGGCTGTCTCTCAAAAAACTAAAAATAGAACTACCATATGACCCAGCAATTCCACTTCTGGGTATTTATCCAAATAAAACAAAAACAGTAATTTGAAAAAAATATATGCATCCCTATGTTCATTGCAATATTATTTACAACAGCTAAGATATGGAAGCAACTTAAGTGTCCAATGATAGATGAATGGATAAACATGGTTTATATGTATAGTGGAATATTAATCAGCTCTAAAAAATGAATGAAATCTTGCCATTTGCAACAACATGGATAGACCTAGAGGGTATTATGCTAAGTGAAATAAGTCAGGAAGACAAATATCATAAGATTTCACTTATATGTAGAATCTAAAATAACAAACAAAACAAAACCAGACTTACAGAGACAGAGATCAAATTGATGGTTGCCAGAGGGGAGGCAGTAGGGGGATGGGTGGAAAAGGTCAGAGGAATACAGTCAACAATATCGTGGTAAGTTTGCATAGTGACAGATGACTATCAGACTTAGTGTGGTGGTCACACTGTAAGGTATATAAATGTCAAATTACTATACTGTACACCCTAAACTAATATTCTATACCAACTATACTTAAATGAAAAGATTTTAAAGTGTATTACCTGTGTTCTTAAATTCCCTGAACAGTTATTACTATTACAGACCTCTAATACTGTACCAAAGGGGCAAAGTAGCAAGATGAATAAGGACTTAAGAATGGAATAAATCTAGGTATGAATCTTGACTTTGCCACTTACTTAGCACATGAGACCTTACAGAAATTACTCTCTCAAGAGTAAGTTATCACATCTTTTAAAGCAAAGATTAATATTTAAATCATAAGATCACTTTTAGAATAAAAAAAAGTTTATAGAGTTTAGCACAGCACTGCACAGAACAGGGGTTCAACAGAAAGGAACTATTATTCTAATTGAGTAGGCTACTTAATGTGTAGGATTTTGTCCCTATTGGGCCTATAGGGCCTAAACCAAATGGCCCTAACCCATTGTTTGTTGAGTTCCTTTATCTCTAATAAAGGTTGTCTGATAGCCTAACTATAAGGCTCTTATCTTTATTTTATTGTCAGTTTGTCTCCTGTAGCAGTCTCTTTCCATTTCAAATTTGCTGTGGGCTGGGGAACCAGATATTCATAGCTAACACAGGTAGTCAGAATTTGGGGGCAACATTGAGATACCCCCCTAGAATTCAAACACTGTCCATCCAGAGTTAAACTTTAAAATCAACACACAGCAGGGAGAATAATCTTACAAATACAATGGTCCTCAAGCCAGGAAAATTTTACCACAACCCAGTCTCAATGTGTTAACTTTAGCTATAGAATGTTTAGTGAGGGGGATGGGTGTGCTCAACCACAAAATACAGAAAAAGATGAATCAAAAGTGGCAGATATGTGCAGTGCCCAAGCCCCATCCAGGGAAATCTTTTGAGAATGGACTTCAAGAAATAAGACCCCATTAGCAAGACTTTTTAAATAAAAATGTATAGAGGGAGTTGTAACTTGAAGTTTTCAAATACTAAATTATTCCTGTAGTGGAGTGTCAGTCATTTGTTTGTTCATTCAGTATTTATTGTATAACTACTATTCTTGCCTGGATCCCTCCCACTTCCTTTATTCTGTATCCATGCTCACCAAGCAACTTTCTAATTGTGACTGGCTTCCTGAATAGATGTCCCTATAGGAGGAGAATGTAATGGCGATGCTAACATTCTAAGTGACAGGACTACTTCCCATGGTGAATAAGTAAATGGGCATTATGATTTTGTTTCATATCAGTCTCATGAGCTTGGTTAATGTGCATTTGCCCACCAGAGATTAATTCACTATCATGCATTGACAAAACATGATCTAAGCCTAAAAATCTAAGGGCTAGGCTATGGGCAGGTAAATTCACTCAGGTGGTAGGTATCTCATTCTGGGTTCAAGGTGCTGGGTTGAGTGTGTCTTTCTGACATTGAATGCTAACAGATGGCAGTGTGGTACAATGATAGAAAACAGGATTGGGGGGCAGATATACCTGGCACTGAATGAAAGCTGGTTTTGCTATTTACTTTCTAGTTTCCCTTAAATAAGTTACTTAACCTTTCGGAGCCTCTTTTTCCTCATCTATGAAACAGGATGAAAATACTGCAGATTTGTTTGGGCTCAATATTTAAACAAGAGCAGCATACAAGAGGATCTGTTAAATCAAAAATACCTCTAATGAATTTGACCTCAAAGGCAAGAGAAGTGAAAGCAAAATTAAATAAATGAGACTATGTCAAACTAAAAAGCTGCTGCACAGTAAAAGAAACCATCAACGAAATAAAGAGGCAACCAAATGAATGGGAGAAGATATTTGCAAACAACACCTCTGATGAGTAGCTTATACCCAGAATACATAAAGATCTCATACAACTCAACAACAACAAACAAACAATCTAGTTAAAAAATGGGCAGAGGTCCTGAACAGAAGACATATAAATAGCTAACAGACACATGGAAAGATGCTCAACTTTACTAGCTATTAGGGAAATACAAATCAAAACCACAATATACCACCTCACACCTATTAGAATGTCTATTATCAACAGAACATGTAATAACAAGTGTTGGAGAGGTTGTGAGGAAAAAGTAACTCTCATACACTGCTGGTGAGAATGTAAATTGGTATAGCCACTATGGAAAACAGTATGTAGGTTCTTGTAAAAATTAATATGGCCCAGCAATTCTGCTTCTGGCTATCTACCCCCAAAATTTGAAAACATTTATATGTAAAGATATATGCACCCTGATTTTCACTGCAGCATAATTCATCGTGGCCAAGATATGGAAACAACCAAAGTGCCCTTCAACAGATGATTGATAAAAAAGATGTGGTACATATATACAATAGAATATTACTTAGCCATAAGAAAAGATGAAATACTGTCATTTGCGACAACATGGATGGGTCTTATGCTAAGTGAAATAAATATGTCAGAGAAAAAAAGTTGAGAACCATATGATTTCACTCATATGTGGGATATAAAACTGAATGCAACAAAGGAGACAAACAGAGACTCATGGACACAGACAATAGATTAGTGGTTATCTGAAGGGGTAAGGGGTAGATATGGGCAAAGGGGATCAAATATAAGGTGACGGAAGGGAACTTAACTTTAGGTGGTAAATACTAAAAGCAGTAAACATATGACGTACTGTTGAATTGAACACTTGAAACCTATATAATTTTATTAACCAATGTCACCCCGATAAATTTAACTAAAACAAACAAACAAAAAAACAAACACTTCTCCAAGTTCCACACTTTCCAACCCTGACTTATAGGTCCATTTGCCATCCAACTACTGATTAGAGGAAAATGCAGCATTCTTCACAAGACTTCACTGCCTGTGGAAACCTCCTAAAAGTGCTCTTTGACACATAGTTCATCTTACTGCTGTCCTTTCTTCTCTTAGATTTGGAACTTGCCTTATTAGCAAATGTAGTTACAGCTTTACAGGACATACTTTAGTCATCTTCCCTGATGAATAATTCTATTTACTTCAAAACAACCTCCACAACATCTCCCACTCCTCAGCTAACACAAAGACACCATGTTCTTCAAGGAGCTACCACCTGAGACCAACTTGTTAATAACAAAATTATTTCAGGTCTCAGTGTTCTCTCAACTATGAAATAAATGTTCTTCTAAAACAAACAAATCAAACAGTGGTCAGAGACTGTATTAACCATCTTTATTGCACTTAAAAGAACAACAAGAGACACGCATAGAGTGAATTTTCAAATAGGTATTTTCTTGACCCAGTTAAGTTTTTATTCAGTGAAAAAAAGTTGACATTGTGACAAAAATTATCTTAAAATTGTGCAACAATATAGTAAAATCTTCAGCATAATCAGTGATTTGGAAACCAAGGCAATTGAAATCATAAATACCTACTTTCACTTTGGAGAGAAATAAGTATACAGTGTCTCACTTTAAATAAGAGCAGAGCAGACCTTTATTTTGTAGCAGATACTTTTGATTTTGCCTAAAGTTTCTAATAATTCATAACAAGTCTTTAAATGAAAAATCACATGGACTGAGAATAATGTCCCAGTTCTGCATTCATACATATTCCATTTGAACACATCAAACTAATACCATTTTTGAGTTATTTGTCTCTGATGATTTAATTCACAATATGGCTGCTCAGAATTAGTGAGCAAAAACATACACACAAACTATTCTCCCTCAATCCACATTTAGTGGTGATACCCCTTCTGAAAACATGTTTATTGACTATGTACCCAGCAGTACATATATCTCTTGCTATCTGTTCCATATTTCAGTCTTGCATAGAAAGAAGTCTATATAAACTTAATGCACTGGCTTTTATTAAACAAAAATTGTACCTGAAAGGCAGCACACACACCTGTTAAGAAAAAATAACATAATAGGAAGGTCAAGATAAAATCCCAACACAAGATTCTTTTTTTTTTTTTTTTGAGTCAATTCCTAAAATCAATATGAAGGTGGTATTCAGTTTGCTTAGAGCCCTAGATGCCTTCTTTAGGAACCTCCCAACCCTCTGCTGAAGGAAGAGAACATTCTAGGAATTCACCATGACCCTCTTGGTGGGAAAGTGATCAACAAAACCTGACAGGATGGGGTTTCTGCCTTTAGGGAAGCACTAGGATTATAATCTCACTAGATAGAGCAGCTGCTGGGTGGCTACTCAAAGGCAGGAGTCTCCACGGAGTAGTGGGTGATCATCTGTAAGGGCCTCACAACACCACTGCTCTCCCCACTTTCCTCCCAAAATGGCCACTGGTTTGAGAAGGGTTACATTCTTTAAATTGCGGAAGTATACTTTAATCTAGTGGACCACACATGATGGTCAGGAGAGAACATCCAGCTGTGTTCTACATCTGTCTCACTCAAATACCCCTTGTGATACTACCCAAGATGGAACAACAGGAATCCTTTTCCCAGAGTAAGAAGTTTCAACCAGCTACCCAGAATTGTAAATATCTCCCCAGCTTGCCAGGGTAGCCAGTAGTTACTGAAACTTCTCATCAGTATGGAAACAGACATGGCTTCTCCCTGGAATCCTCTGCAGAATCCTACTCTGTCATTTTATCCGCACAAACTCACGTCTCGTAAGGCTCAAGGGCGTTCAGTACATAAAGGGGCAAAATCAACCTCCAAAGGAAATTTGTACTCAATCCCCCTGCCTGCCAAATTTTAGTGGTGTGTCCATTGTGGTCCACTTCCAATGCTCATTCTAATGTGCCCTGGAGGAAAATAAAACCTTTTCCTTGTACAGTGTGAACTTTTGAGGTGGCATCTCCAATGAGGTACAAAAGCCCCTTCTTCACAAACAACCAGGGGCTCCAGCTGGTCACAGTGAAGACAATTATCTGATCACTCTCAAAGGCTGCACACAGTTTTTGTTTTTACTTCCTATTGTCACTCCAACCTCTGGACTTTTATAGACAGCACATATACATCGAAACCCCACAAAGCTATGCAGAGGGAAATAAGAGTGCGTGCTTCAAAAGTACATAAAAATATACAATTTACACATAGCTGCCTCTATCTAGCTTAGTTTTCAGGAACTTAGCTCTTCTGTTTATATAAAATACTCTAGACCTAAAAGGCTGAATTTTCTCAAACAGCACAGTGGCATTTTCCAAAGAGAGGGGTGATGGCTGGTCTATACAGTACAATGTACTAAGCATTGGGAGGCATTGGTAACTAGAATTGGATGCTCACAAATATCTTAAGTTGCTAACTGGAGACATATGCTCTGTAAAAAAGCTTGTCTCTGGAATAACTGAAAATAAAGTCTTAGAGCCTTTGATATCAGCTTTTACCAATGCCACCAAAAAGCTGGCAGAAAAATAAAAACATATATACTTTCTAGTGGTTCAATTAGATGACTGCCCTCCCACCAGACTGTTACTCTTTCAGCTACTTAAAAAGCTTATTAAAGGGGAAGTGATAGGGCATGGAGTTTTCAACAAAACTCCAAGGTAAGATAAAATAAAGCCAAAGAAATTCCAGTCTTTAAAAAAATAACAAAGGAGAATGACAGAAGAGAAAATATGCTGGAAGAAGGTTCATTATTACTACCACTTGTTGAAATAAAATGAAACCTTACCTACATGACATACTAAATATCTACAATTTAAAATACTCCTCATCCAAAAAATATATATATATTTTTTAAACTAAAATATGTAATTGGTTCTTTGTTTTCCAAACAATTCCTAGGTAGAAGGAAACTATATTATTACCCAAGAGTGATTCTTTTGGTTAAAAGAAAGCAAATACTTGTGAGAAAGAGATGCATCGCATCTAAGAAGAGGTGGGGTGTTTAGAAAGCTGGTGTGTAAAGGACACATATTCCAAATTGTGACTATGGAACATCTCCAGGGCTCACTGCTTCATGGCTGGGAAGAAGTTCTGCAGCGAAGTTCATACAGTAAGGGTCACAACAATGCTAGAGCTTGGTGCTTACAAAAGTAAGTCTAAAGGGCGCAAATCAGTGCACAATGGATTCCACATACCTATCATGTGGCCATAATATGAATACAGGAATGGCATTTAAAGAAAGAAAAAAAGATCCCAGTTTATTTTACAGAGAGAATAAATTCTAGCGTCACTGCTACTATGAATTGGATTGAATGGTTTCAAATTCGTAGACCTCCAGTATCGCTGTAAGAGTAAATAGCACTTTCTCTTTAAATTGGGTAGGGGTATGGGCAAGGGAAGTGGAAGAAAAGGAAAAAAGAGAAGGCACTGACCCAATTCAAAATGACTGCATATATCAGTATGGATTTTTAAGGACAATAAGTGGTACCCCAACACAAATACAAAACTTTACATTCGAGATTCCTCAGTGATAAGTAAAAAGATCAAAAATGGTTCTATATTTGCCGGTGTTTTTATCATGGCGCAGATCTAGAACTCTCTCCCATACCCAGAGTAATTGTTTGCAATGACAATGACACCACATCTTGTATAGAGGTGTATATGTAAGATTCCATCAATTAATAATAAAGAGGAAGCTGTTGCTTGCAAGGCTTCCCAAGCTGCAGCTTTGTTTAACTGAAATGGAGCAATGACTCAAAACACTTTCCTGCCAAATGCACAAGTTAATAAAAATGAATTGTTTCCAGAATGGCAACAAACTGCTCCTTTTCCTTACCCCAAAACCCTATGGGTGAGGGACTCATAACATGTATGGTGTCAGATGGCCCCTAAAGCCTTGCCTCACACAGAGTCTCAATAAATTAACAAAATAACGTGAAAGAACTTTCCCCCATAATGCACCTAAATGCTTTCATATAAACTAAACCCAAACAAAATTTAAAATTTGAGCATACTTTCAAGGAGGAAGGATTTCTCCCATCACTCTCTCTTGAAGTTTTTATTAACTACATTTCTGTGTCTTAGAAAAATAAAAAGAATGGCCAATTTATTGAACCCAAATTATGTCACAGACGTAAAAGCATGCCCAGCAAGCACAGCCCTGTAAGACTACATTAATATCAAGTCAAAGCAATTTGGTTACTAAAATCAACCTGGTTTGAAGTTCACAGTTGATCACTACAAAGTTTATTCATTCCTTTTTTTTTGTTTTTGTTTTTGGCGCATATAAAAATAACATTGCAACTCAAAGTGCATTTTTTAAAATAAACCATCAACTATCTTTATCAAATAAAATATTTACACCATTTGGTTTCTAGTGAGGAAAGCTCTTTTAGGCTATCACCATGGGAACGTCATCTGAAAATCCAGTTATCATTGGAGCATCTTCATCGTCCTCTCCTAAAGGCAAAACAGTTAGTCCTTAGTGAGTTCCACCTCACTTGTGTCTGACCCCACCTCCCACCGCCGAGTCCCTCCCACTTCCCACCCCAACACAAGCACCAGCTAGGAAAGTTAGCACAGCAGCTGGGCAAAATAAGCAGTGCTGAAACCTAGCTCAGCTTGTCTCTGACACTCTTGGGTCACTTCTCCATCAATGGGTAGACAAGCTTATTTTAATGGTAGCTTGAATTTAACTAAGTAAGTAAAGTCAATCTTGAAGGAAAGAGAATCTTACTACCCACCCAAAAGTCCAATGGGTGGTTTAAGTTCCCCAACTTGAGTTATCCACACCCTGTGCTAGCACAGTGAACTTCATTGTCTGTTTTCTCCTTCGCATCCACATTACTCTAAAAAAGAAGATCTTAGATGGGAGGAAGTGTTTTGAGGACAACTTCTCAGACTAATGGTTGTCCCTTCATGGCCCCTGGTACAATCCTGTACAACTAAGTACCAATCCAAATTCAGTAATGGTTGCATGGCACCATAATAATAGGTCAACTCCTTGTGCCCTCAATAACAGAAGCAAAGAACCCACTCCATTCATACAAAGCAAGCAGTTCAAGAACTTATAATAAAGCAAAAAAGGAAACTGAGAAGAAAAGCAAGCAGAGCTAATATCAAATGATCAGCGAATGGGAATACATAAAAAACTTTACAAGCAAAAAAAATTATTACTAGTTTACAGAAAAAAATCAATATATAAACTCACTCACATCCAGCATTCTGAGTCTGTAGAAGCCTGAGTTTGAGGAAGGTCCCCAAACGTACCCACTTTATTATAATAAGTGGCCGACTTGCTCAATTAGCATTTAATAATTTGAATGTGCAGACGTTTATAACATGAACATTTCCTTCTTTTTCCCATTCTACACATTATCAATACATAAAAGAAGAATGGCCAATGAGGTTGCACTAACAATCAGAAAGAGAAACAAGATGGAAAGGACGTCTTTGGACAGAAGCAGACTGGGAAAGCATGATTTTTTGTCTTGACTAGAATTTTTAGAGATATCAGACCTCCAGATCTGTGAATGATGAAAAGGGTTGAAATTCTTGAGAATTTGCCAACACTTTGGGAGTACTCAAACCCAGGGCCTGTCCTTCCTACACAAGACATGCTCCTAGAAGTGCTTCCACAAAACGGCTCCCCATCTTGGGGCCAGACTACACTACTGAAGAGAATACTGGGACTTTAACTTTGGAGCAAATTCAAAGTAAAGTTCTCCAACTGGTTTAACCCAAAGCAGTAAGATCATTCATTAATGCATAACTTCTAGAGTCAGAAGATGAGTTTAAGGTGATACTTCCTAATCAAGTCCCCGGCTTTGTGGGGTCTGCCCTGGGAGGAAGAACCACATACCCAGATCGTCCCCTGAGGAGAAGATGGCTGAGCCCAGCCTAGAGCTATAGTGGCTATTGGCAAAGGCAGTGAAGCTGCTCTGCAGCCTCCGATGTTTTGTGTACAGGATGGCAAACCCAACTCCTAGGCTCAGCAGTATCAGGAACAAGATGGGCACCACGATGGCAGCGACATCAGTAGATCTGGCAGCCTGAAGTGCTGACGCATCTCCACCTGCCAAGGCAAGATGCCAACCCATAAACCTCTTACTAAGGGCAAGAGAAGGGATCAGTTAACTCCTCAACACCCCTCCCACCAAAAAAGCTAGGTGTTTTCAACAGCCACTCAAACTGCCTGCCTGGTATGACATGTTCCTGAATGTGATGCTTGAATGTTTCCCAACTCCTCGCCATGAGCTGATAGATCATGGGCCTTGTGCATGCAAATACGGTAATTACATTAGACTCCTAATCACTGCCTTGTTGGTTATTTAGATAATCTCTTGGAAGGGAGACCTTTGTTGGGGTATCAACACTGATTTCATTAGCATTATTACTTAAGACCACTTGCCTGCCTTACATAAGAGGATGTGAAATCAGACCACTAATTAACAAGACTGCAATTATTTCCCCCTACTTGGCACCAAAGTCTCTCTGAACTGCAATTACCTGAAGCTCCATTAAGTGACACAAACCAGCAATACAGCCTTAACAGCTCATGAAGTTTTATGAGTTTTTACTTAAATAAAAGAGAGAGCCAGAGAACATTTTCATATATATTTAACATTTTCTAAAAGCTCTTTACAAAGCCATTTGAGTGTCTATAACCTAACAATGCCACCCCCTTTTCACTGTTTTAAGCAAATCCTAGTTTTATGATGATGTATCAACAAGGCTCTAGGGCAAAGCCACCCCGTTGGGTTAGAACCAGTCTTCCTGAAAGGGGTAAGCTTTTTAAAAAAAGTCTGAGCTTGAGACAGGGAAATGGAAATCTGAGTCAGTTTTAGCTAAGGAAGCAAAAAGAACCCTCCAGGTCTACAGGAGGAGCCTTGCTCAGCCTGAGGCTATTCCCTGGTGCAAGGTAAGATGATGTGGGCCAGGCCTCTGCTCATGGAGAAATCCAGTAGTTTCCTGGGATTCTTTCCAACAGGGCACTCATGAAGATGGACCAGAGAGCCATTTCTTGCGAGGCTAATCTAACAATATTTGTGTCTTTAATTCCTTTTATTACACCACCCCTACCAAACAAACAAACAAACAAACAAAAAAAACTCCAGCAAAATCTTTTCATGTGTCTTAATATCTAACCTCAAATGCTCTCAGCTAGAGCAGGAAGTCAGAATGGTGGTGACAGAAATGAGTGAGCCCCTGCCCTCCACCCCACTTTCAAGGTAGACTGAGAGGTCTAACCAAAAGATTCTTTCTGTTAGACAATCTTGGCTTTATAAAGCAGCTGGCAGGTATCCTCACAACAGTTTTCCCCAGTCTATTTCAACAGTTGCTGACTGGTTTTACTTAAAAAGGAGGCTGTATTCAGGAAACGCTAGGAGTTTGGTTGTTTGTTTTCTGTAGGACCTTCTCAGAACCTGTATGATGCTTTGAATTGCCAAAGGGTTATGATATGCAAGGGACCTTCCTTTATGGTGGTACCAAGGGTAAGTATTCCACCAGAACACATCCTGTGATGCCTGATGCGACAAAACACATAACAACTCTAACATAAGATTTTGGCCTGAGCATTGGTTAGTTCTTGGCTGGAAGTAAATAAAACTAAAAAGACCAGTGGCAAAATGTTTGTTGAAATCCTGGTCAAGCTGCTACGATATAAGCAGAATTTCTGTGTAAATGGAAGGTTCCTCTCCTCTGCCATCAGCATGACCCAAAGTGATATCTTTGCGTGTCCATGAGAGAGAGATCTCAGGCCAAATCCTTGTTCTGAGATGAGGCTGACAGTTAAAATGAAGGGGAACGCTGTAAAATCAGTTACTCCACAACAGGAAGATTATTAACCAACCTGGAGAATTGTAGGGAATATTAGCATATTGGAGGCTATGAAAAGTCCTAAAAACAATAACGACAACAAAAACCAACAAAACTCATTAACCTAGTGTTTCCCAAATAGAATTTCCTTTTTAAACAAAACCTTTTAGCCTTTCTTTTCTTAGGCTTGACATTCAGAATGTGGTCACCTTGTAACTCCAGCTCCTTACACCCTGGCTCAGGAAGTATTTGTAAATAAATCAGTGCCTGATTAAATTGATAAATATATGATTTTTCTTTTGAATTGAAATATTATTTTAAATGCATTTTGAAAAACACATTTTAATCAAACCATACTACATCCTTGATGTATTTCCCCAGAATGGAAGACAGAAACTAGCAGCAATAGCAACTCACCAGATCCCAAGTCATCATATAGCAGGACAGCAGGCTCCCCACAAATCTGGCTGCCAAAAAGGCATCTTGCTTGGACAGTGAAAGTATAATTATGACCCAATTTCAGGTTGGAAATTTTAAAGAAATTGTCAGTAGTATTCCCAAGGTAAGCTGTAATGTTCATGGCACTATCAAGCATGTGTATCTCATAGCCCTAGAAACAAACACAGGAGATTGCTCAGGAAGTTAGACAGGGACTCTGACAGCTTCTATTATGCTTCCAGCTTTATGTGAACCCCTTATTGCAGAGGCTATAACAGATGTTAAAGCACTTTGGGTTTCTTATTAGGTCTTTTCATATTACTATTAAGATACTGCATTCAAAAAAAGGGGCTTCTTCTCATCCCAAATGTCTCAAATTACTACCACGCCCCTTTCAAGCTACATAGGGGAAGTGAAAAAGCATAGCTCTAACAAAAGTCATTTTAACAAATATTTCAGTGCACATTCAAAGTTCTGGTCAGCAGTCTATTTGTCTCAAGTAATATTAAATGCCACAAAGAATCTGGACAATTCAGCAATACTTTGTTCTAATGGAATTTGACTAATAATAAATCCAGGTCACAATGGACTCCAGCAATGGGGTAAAAAAAAAAAAAAAGGAACTTGCATCAGAAAAGACAGGATATTTCTCCACAGAACAATGCGTGGGGACTCCACTATCAGCCCACAGCTCACTTCTTATCTCCTTGCTTTCTAGCTCTTCCAAGCTGATGGTAGCCACAGACCAGCCTGACCTTGAAATAAGTGTTTTAGCATGCTCAGGCCCCAATTCTCTGAAGGAGAGATTGAAGTAAATAAACTGAGTAAGTGTCCTGGACTCCTGTGCTGGAAAAGTAACTCTTGAGACAGTCCTGACCCAGCATGCAGGCTGGGATCAGAGTAGACTACTGGACTTCTTCACTGATCTCTAAGCATCCAGTGTCATACCCCACCACCACCAAAAAAAGACCTCCTATCCCTATCCATGTATTGGGTCCCGCAGCGAACTCACGGTCTCTTGGTCCCCATTACATTGACCTGTCTGTTCTTGGAACTCTGAGTCAGGGTGGGGGAATGGAGGAGGACATGAAATGTTTATGTCAGAATCCTACACTGGGAATGGACTTGTCCTGTACCCCAACCTAAAAGCTGGGCTTCTGACACCCAGGAAGGATCCCCGATGACAATCAGCTGCCAAACCAGCTCCCATAATACCACCTGCCTGGAATTCTATCTCTGCATTCTTCTTTCTACACTAGTGTTATTTTCGAATATATATTTGGTGTACAATATTTGCAAAATACATAAAGGTATAAAGAAAAAAGTTCAAATGACACAAACATCAACCACCCAAAATATATTTAATCAGCCCTCTTCTGTTGAGCATTTAAATTGTTTTCTCTTTCTAGCTATCATAAATAAAACTGCCCCGAACAGCCCCATACATAAATTTATGCATATTGTTTCCTTAGAGTAAAATCCTAGAAGAATTGCTGCATCAAAGGGTGTGAACATTTTAAATGTTTTTGATACATATTACCAATGGGCCTTACAAAAGGTTGAATCAATTCATACTGCTAGAGTACTAATCTCCCTAACCATTACTCATACTGGTATTACTCTTCCCCCTAAATTTTGCCTGTTTAAGCAAAAGTGTCATATATTTGTTATTTAGATCACACATGAAGTTGAACCTTTTTGTGTGTGTGTACTGCTGCTGGAATTTTTTACTTTGTTACCTGTACCTTTTTCAAAATTATAATATTTCTGTTTTGAATTGCTTTGAAAGCTTTCTTTACATTTAAGTATATTAACCATTTATATGTCATAGTTGTAAGAGTTGTGAGAATTTTTAAATTTGAATATAGCTTTGCTTCTGGTATTACACTGTGACTATTTAGAACCCTAGGACTCTTTGCCAACACTATACCTCGAAGTAGCCACAGTTGATTTATCATGCTTCTATTTAGCTCATGCTTGGCTAACAATGGGCTAAAGTAGCTCCATTCAAGAATCTGTCCCCAGGTATTGCTCATCTCCTCCTATCACATGTTGTGAATACAGTAATTGGTCTGCTAATAACTAAACATAACAAGTGTTTTTCATATGTCAACACTATCTTCAAGTACTTCCCATTCCCTTGAATTTCACTGGAAAGAAACTGATGAGATATCAGGTTGAGAGTGCAGCTCAGCTTCCCATCACTGAAGCCACAATCTTGCCCTCAGATGGTTTAGAAAAGATGGGGCCCTTGGATACAATGCTTAGTCCCAATCCAGCTTCAAGAAGCACAGTGAAGGCTTCAGCCCATTTCTCTGTCTTTCAGGTGAAGAGAAGCTCATGATTGAAAAGTGCTTAGTGTAAAGATTCTCATCTTTAATGGGCAGTATAAACATTTCATTAATTAGCAACCTCATAGAAAACGGTCCTTTAATTCTCAAGTTCACCACCTTATACTTTCTTTTTACCCTATGTCAGCTAATGAGCTCATCTCTAAAGTAGCATTTCAACATTTCCAAAGTCATTGACAAGGAGGAAAGAACTCACCCTGCTTTCATTAAAATACTTTTCCTTCAAAGCTAGACTTTTCCAAAACAGAAGAACGTGGTCATTTTCTGTTATGATTTTTAAGGCATCAGGTGCTGATAACAAAACTGAAAATTAAAGATGAAACAGGATGCAATTAGTGGCTATATATTTGAATTTCTATTTTCTTATCTGTCAAAAGGAGATTAAATAATGTTAACCTTGCAGGGCCTAGGCTAAGGAAGAAATAAAACACAGGTATGCTTAGTATAGAGCCTAGCATGTGGCAGACACTCTTTAACTGGCATATGTCATTGTTATAACACCTTTAGCCAACAAATTTGTACAGTATATAATTTAGTAGCCCTTAGTCCCAAGGACAGCTAAAAACAAATGGGGTAGAGGAAGAGATGAAATGGAATGGATTGGACCTGGACTTCTGCTCTCCTTAGTCCTGTCCCCAGAGGCAGAGGGGCCCTAGAGCTCAGTAAAGGGCCTCAAGTCAGAGCCCTGGAATGATCACACAGTATGGCCTGAGCCCAGTGATCATACCGCCAGCCTCCATTACTAATACTTCTGACACTGCTGTTGTCCAAATAAATGAGCTTATTACCTGCTTTCTGAACTCGAGCCTCACTGCAGAGCTACAGAGCCAGTCCCAGGCTGGCAGCAAGCCCCTCTTTAATCTACTACCCAATTATTGGTCTCCCTTCATTTATACATATCATATTGTCACTAGGAACTACTGTGACTTTAGTCCTAGTCCCCAGATGCAATGTTTGGTTTTAGTGGCAAACAGTTTTATTCTCTAATTCTCTTGAGCATTCCTCTTCTTCTTTCCTAGAAATGTCAAAACTGGCTAGCATAGAGGAGATTAAAAGAGATACAGAATCTTGAAAATGATAGCATTCCTCAGTCCGTAGTGCTCTGACAACCACACTGTGGCCAGACAATGGATTCCCACATTGCTTTACCCCAGTATGGATACTAAAGGGTGGTGTTTGCACTTCCTGTGTAATTCCTGATAGAATTCCCATGCAAAGGCATTCTAACAGCACTGCACACTCCCTGCTGTGCAAGAAAGACTGTCATCTCTCTCTGCTTACCTGTGCTAATCTTTATACTGGAATCCTTGCTCATGTTCCCCAGTTGGACAATGACATGGTATTTCCCTCCGGGCTCCAACTTGTTCAGAGTGTATTCCACAGTACTGTTGCAGGATTTTACTTTGTAGCTTCTGTCGCTCTTTCTTATTAGATCTTTAACTGCAATTGCATATAACTGGACAAGAAAAAGACATTTTAATGGTAATCAAAAATATGGCAATTTTTTATTCCTTGTAGGCCAATGATGGTTGATATAATATAAGTATATCCATGGCTGTGACTCATAGCAACAACATTTTGGGCCCCAAAGTCTGACTCTGCTCTTTAGAAAGACTTTGGGTGACTAGGTCCAACCTTAAAACAAGTATTCACTCCCAGAATTGTGCATAAAATTATCAATTCAATCCAAAAAATACTCTAGAGAAAGCCACATTTATTGTGGCATCAGCAGGTAGATAGGAACATGCAAGAAAAACCCAAATTCACTGTTCAACTTCTGTATCTCCACTACTGTTAACTGTTTCGAGATGTTGTCAGAGGAGATAACGAATGGAAATGATCAAAGGACATAAAATTTTACTTAGTCTCTCCCAGGCTGCTTCTTACATATATGCAGGAAAGGGGAAAATAAAGGGACAGGTAGTAAGAACAAGAAACTCAATCATCAGGAAGAAGTTGAGAATCAAGAAGTATCTTAGCAATCAAGCGTTAAGTACCATATGAGCTGGAATGCAGGCAGGGCAGAGAGGATGGAGGTAAAAGCAGCCTGGGGCAGGAGTTTTTTCTAAAATCAATGCTGCTTTTTAGATCAGGGGCCAATACACTTTTTCGTAAGGGTGCACATAGTAAATATTTTAGGCTTTGAAAGCCAGATCAACTCTGCCATTTGTAGCATGAAAGCATCCATAGATAATATGTAAATGAATGGGTATAGCTTCATTCTAATAATATTCTCTTTACAAAGACAGAGGACAGCCAGATTTGGCCTGCAGGCCTTTGTTTGCCAATCTATTTTGGAAGGTCAGAGAATAAAATGTGAGAAGGCAGAGAAGAAAAAGGAACCAATATAGCTGTCAGAAATAATAGAGAAGTGACAACAAAGAAGTGGTACCCATAAGGACCCCATCTTTGGCCAGAGAGAAAGGAGAAACCTTGTGCTGAGCTACAACCACCAGGCCTATGGTTCTTGCTCCAATTCAAGGCCCCTTCCCCTAAAAAACCATACTATGAAATAGTAAGGGTGCCAGGACAACCGGCCCACTCACTAAGTCCTGGTCAGGAGAATCATAGGGGGATTCCCACTTGATGACAGCTGAGGTTTTGCCTGTGTGAACTGCATGCAGGTGCCGGGGTGGGAGCCTGCTGTCCGGGATCATCCGCACCACCACATAGTCGGAGGATGGCCCTTGGTAAGGTACTACCACACGGACCTGAAACAAATACCATGTGGGCTCATTCAGACTTCACGAAACCATTTTTTCAACAAAATAGTGACACATGCACACAATTAAAATTTAATCAGCACAAAAAGATGTAAAATGTAAAATAATTCCCCACCTACCCTGAAGGTCTAATTAACTTTTCCATAGGTATGACTGGTAACAGTTTCCATACTTCCTTCCAGAAATGTCCTAAGTATATATAAGTACAGAAATCCATATGTGTGTATGGAGATACATACATACATATATGTTATATATATGTATGCATGTGTACATACATATATATATGTGTTATATATATATGTATGCATGTGTGTATATTCAGGCTATTTTTCTTTAAAAAATTTTATATAAATGAGAAAACATTATGTATATTATTATGTTCTTCCCTTCTTTCACTTAATAATACAGCTCAGATTTTTTCGTATAACTACATTTAGAGTAGTTATATTTCTTTTGGATGGTTGTCCTGCATTCCATTGCAAGGACAAGCTATGCTATTTTTAAATACTCCTCTTTTGATAGACATTTGTTTCAAATTTTTTGCTATCACAAGCAATAGTATATCAAACACCTCTTCCTATATATCTTACCAGATGTGTAAAAGTATATAAGCTAAATTCCTAGAAGTAGAATCAGACAAAAACTTTTATGTATTCCTGTGACCCATCTGCCAGGTTCTCAGTCCCCCACAATGGAGCGAGCCACAGTTGGTATGGCTGTTTAATCTGTGTTTTAAGCAAGAACTTGATGCTCATGCATTTGAGTAACTACCCTCTCGTCACTCACAGGAATCCTGGAATCCATGTCCCCAGCACCCCAGGTCTCAGCTAGGAGCTCAGGAACTAAGGTATCTCTTAAAAAGAGAAACTCCTCTGGCCTCTGTGGTATGGGACACTTACCAGAAACAAATACTGCTCATCCTTACTGACAATGACTGTTTTGTTGTGGAGTGAAGTCGTCAAGCTCTTTGGGTTGCGATAGAGGTCAAGAAAGGATGTAGCATAGAAGATACCATAAATCTGATAAAAGGAGAGAACAGAAAAGGACATCAGCCCAGTGACAAGTGACCTCATTCTTTTAAAATCCCTGATTTCAGACCCTTGGAACCACTTCAAAAATGCTCCAAGAAGTCTTTATTCAACATTTATTTTATCCGATCATTTACAGAGAAGGCACATGGGCCAGGCACTGTACTTGCACCTACAAAGGTAAATATGGTGTAGTCTCCGTCCTCAAAGAACTCATGTTTGAGGAGAGATAGGCAGAGAAGGAAAACAGACACGATTACAAATAACAAGTTGCAAATATAGAATGATAGATGCTAGACTGTATGATGAGCCAGGGAAAAGAGGAGGATTCCCAAAAGGGGGTGACACTCTACCAGTGTGAAGTAGGGGCATGAGGAGCTGAGTGGATGTGCCAAGTCAGGTAGGAAGCTGTGCAAGTTTGTGGTGGAAGCATATTGAGGGGGGACAATGGTCATCCTGGCTGACTTACCACATTCTTGGGGCCAGTCCAGGTACATTCCACTGCAGTCTGATTAATGGCCTTGGCTTTGAGGCTAGGAACAGGTGGGCGGACTCCTTTGGTCATGACATGCTCAAATGCCAAAGGACTATCTCCTAAGTCAGTCTTGGCCCAAGCAGAAATCTCATATGATGTATGAGCTGTCAGATTGCCAACTGTAAAAACAGGGACAAGGAGATGTCAGGAGGGAGCTAGAGGTGTTAATCAACAATTTATGTCCTGATATGCACATCATTTATTTTTTTAATTTAAGTGCTCAATTTAAGTGAGTCACACATGTTGGATTTTCATATTTTACAGAATCATTCAGTGTTATTCAATAATGACTACTCTAAATAATATAAACTTTAATCCAGTTATCCTATGAAGTCAGAGAGGGACCCAAAAATTTGTGCAACCAGGATGTCTATCACAATGTTTGTTAGAGTAGAAAAAACTGTATATAATCTGATTGCTCAGTGATGGGGAAATAGTTAGATAATATACATTCGATGAACTTCATGTGCATTCTATAAACTATCATGCAGCCACTAAAAGTTATTTCCAAGAATATTTAATAAGACTAGAAAATTCTCAAAATTTTATGTTAAGTAAAAAGGCAAAATACAAAACTATATATATTATTCTGATTTTATAAAAATACATAAAAGATCAATGAAGAGAAAAAATATTAATTAATAAGATATCAAAATTTAAAAGTGGTTTTCCTGGGAAGCGAAGTTATAAGAAATTTAAAGTTCTCATTATACTTTATTTTCTAAATGACAGAGGCACTGTAATAAACATGTGCCTCTCTTCTAATTAGGTGAAAATGTTATTAAAAAGTAAAAGAGAAGTGAACAAAGGATATCTAAGAGTACAGCCTTTGGAACCAGAATGACTTGGGTTCAAGGCCTGACTCCACACTTTGTAGTTGTATTATCAAGGGTAAAGCATTTAAACCCTCTCAGTCCTTGTTTGTAAGATAGAGAGAAAAAAAAACAGCACTTTTTGCAGCTGGCTATTAGAGGATTAAAAAGAAAACATTTGAATAGTACTTGGCATGATGCCTAGCACAGAGCTAGCCCTTAAGTATTTCAGGCAATAGTTAATAAGCCTTTTGTTCTTGATTCTGCCAATTTCTATTGGTGTGACTGACACTAAGGCAATGAGATCACAGGCTCTAGAATTAGAAAGATGTAGGTTCCAATCCTACCTCTGCCACCTTCTGATGGAATCTCTGAACCTTGTTTTCTCATCTCTAAAATGAGCATATTCCACAGATTTATTATTGGCATTAGGTAAAACAATACACTCAGCATGCCTAGGTAAATGTCTGCACATAGTAAGTGCTAGATGTTATTTCTACTCTTGTATAACCTCCTTGGGTGACCTTCAGTTTCCACACACGCACACACAAAGATCATAGAGCACCCATTAGGAACAAAACATGATTGAAAGTACTTTGTGATCAGGCTAGATGGGGAAAGAAAGAAGCTCCCATATCATTCTCAGTATTCACAGGCAGCCTTTGCCACTGAAGGTTTTGTCTTGGAAATAAATTAAAATCCTTCCTTGAGTCCATCAGATATGAGAATTTTAATTGAGACTCAGTATTTGCACAGATATAAGAGAGTTTAGACCACTTCCTTCTTTCCTCACTTCCTTTCTTCCTTCTTTAGCTTAGTTTGTTTGTCTATTCATTCAACAAATATTTATTGACAACCAATTATGCACCAGGCCCTTGTATTAGCAGAGGAGGAGTGAACCAGGCCAGAAAAGAGAGACAGGTAACTAAATCTAAAAACTCTTTCTTTTAGAAAGCAAAAATCATTAGTGTAGGGTTAATCTGGCTTCTTCCCAGGTTTTTTTTTTTTTTTTTAAGTCTCCAACTTACATTAAGAGCCATCAGGTTAAAAGGGGGCTTGAGGAACTACCAACTGGATCCCTCACCTAAAGTCAGCAGTCATTTATAGTATCCTCATTCTGTCCACCCAGAATGGCAGCCAGAGGAGACCCCACACACTTTTCCTGGGCACCCGCCACACAAGCTATGCTGCCAGGAAAGCATCTTTCTAGCCTTTCTCCGTTCCACTCACACACCAACCAGCTCCAAGGTGTTACCTTTGTGTGACAATATACTCCCTCGGAAGTTCAAAGTTCTCTTCTCTTGTTTGTGAATGTCAAATGCCCAAAAGAGGTTCACCACGTAGCCATTCACCTGTCAGGAACCAAGAAACGTGTCACACAAACAGTATAGTCATAGACTACATCAAATACAAAAGGTACTCCTTTTCTATAGTTTTTCTAGGTATCTCATTTCTTATAATGGACAGGTTGTTTCTTTTGATCTTTCAAATAGTTCAGTTTGTGCTATCATTGAATATTTAGTTGTTCTCCACCTACTTCTAAAAATAAACTTGAGACCTTTATAAAATGTAGATTCAATGAAACAAAAAATTAATATAGAATAAAAGGACAAGAACCAATTCATAAAGGCAGAAGAAGAAAAACTTGATAATTAGGTTATGACAATTAAGGATAAATCTTAGTTCAGTGAAGTCCAAGAGGTCAACAATACAAAGAGGGCTTGGTTAGATCCCATTGTCTAACAGAAGCAAATATATCCATGTATCAGGAAAGACTATCTTTTCTAAGACCTGAGCTCACAGAAGAATTTGATCTAAAGATCTTTAAATACAAAACAAACAAAATAAAAGATTAGATAGAGAAGGTCTACATAAGGCCATTTCTTGCATTGACTGTCTCTGACACCAAATTGTAGTTCAGTAAATGCCACAAGGACTCTGAAGTTTGTTTGTCCTGCCACAACTTCAAAGACAGAGAGGGATGTGAAGAGACGGACAAGAAAGAATGCTATGGAAGGTGGATCTCAACTTGAGAACACAGATAACTATGGTGAAGCTGGCTATACAGATCTGAGAGTATGTGCTGGTGGTGTTGGTAGAGGAAGATACTGGCTGGATGTTAAGTGGATACATTTCCAAGTATCTGACTCTCATAAGACTCTTCCACTGTGGGAGCCTCTGCATTAGTGCTTAGCATCAGGAAATCCAATAAAGCTGAAAATTACAGGGCATACATATTCTGTTCACACCAACTCCTTATTTGCACTGTAGTTGTGAACCATTTAATTATATGGTTAAAAAAAAAAAAGGCACCAGGCTGAGGCAGAATAATTACATGTGAAGACTTAAGTTATTCTTCATGAGAAAAGAAACCACCTAGTTGTGGTATTTTAGCTTTCCTAGACTATGTCATTCATTTTTCTTAATCTTACTGGACTCTGCTGTATCAGTTCCCATACAAAGTGAAGTCCCATCTAACTGCGAGTTTGAAATTTCAACATTACCTTGATGTCACTATCCATGGTCAGGGTGAAGCTCAGAGAATTTTCACTATAGCTGTCAATATGGATATCTGGTGGTGGGATCACTAAAAACAAAAGGGAATTCAAAAAGAGAAACCACATGATGAAAAGTGAGGAAGGCAGGACTTAGTTTTCAACACAACAGACAAAGGGATCTTTCAGTAGAGGAAGAAAGGGCATTTCTTTGGCTGTTTTTAACTCGTCTATCTCTTTTACAACTGTTTTCCTGAAGCTGAGTTTGGGTCCACAGTTGCCTGGTAAATACTTAGCTATCTTGGCTCAGTCAGCTATCCTGGCAATTAGGACAAGCAATAAAGTTCTATCATGTAAATGCCCCCAAAATAACTGTTTCAGTCTGGTTCTGAAAGGTACAGAGATCACAGTCAGTGTCACCTTTATTGGCACTAACAAAGACCCAGGAGCCTCGGTCCTTTTGGAAAGATGACAGCAGGATAAATAGTAAGTCATAAATGTATTGTGGCATAATGAAAATAACATAGCCTCTGGAGTCTGGCAAACTTGAGTTCAAATTCCTATTCAGACATTAACAATTACTTAACCTGGGGCAAGTTACTTATCCTCATTGAGCCTGAAAATTACGATCTAGACTTCACAGAGCTGGGGAAATTCACTAAAATAACGTATGTAAAGTGCCTAGCACTCAACTATTGTTCCCCTTCTCTCTCTTTCCAATAAAGTCCCATCTATGACAGACTAAAGAACCAGTAAGCCACCAGCATTCTTAAAAAGACCGGAGCTCAAGCTGAGAGCTGAGGGGGAAGGTGGGTGGGCAAGTAGAGAATGGCAGAGAGAAAAAACCCCTCTCAGTTCAAGTGATGAGCATCATGTTATCCTTTTGAAGGTCTCTCCACAAGAAAGTTGATAGTGCTTTGCTAGGCAAAATCTAAAAGGGCTTGATGGGATAGATAATATTTAAATGGCAACTTGTATAATAAAGTCTCAGAACCTATACCTCTTCTACAGATAAGACAAGAGAGACTCAAAGGAATGGATAAGATTTGGTGGTAAAAGAGATATGTCAAAATCCGGAAGAGTTTGTCCAGATGATCAACCATGTAATAATAAAACTGAGCTTGAGGAAAATGCAGTAACCAGGAAAAGAAAGGATTTTAGGAGTTTCAGGCAGCCAACTCAGACCAAAATAGCACGGGTGCTGTTATAAAGCTGAGCTGAATTATAATCATGCGACTGGGGACAAGTCACAATCCTCTCCAAACCCGTTTCCTCTGCTACAGAATGAGCATAAGAATACTTGAGGGACTGATAAGGATTAAAAGAGATCAATTCATGTAAAACAACAAGCATGGTGCTTACTCCACAAGAAGTGCTGGATAAACCGTGGCTTTTCTCATTGTTATTATTAATCCACTACATTCGTTAATTAATTTGGTCCTTCTGGTTGATGCCACTGCTGTTTTTATCTTTCATCTTCTTATAGTATTATGATATGAGGTCACAGATGTTTCATAACAATCAGCACATAGTTGCCTCTTGCATGTACGCTAACCAAAATGCACTCTAAGGTTCATCAAAATCATATAAAAGAATTTTGAGAAGTAACCACTCACTGAAATTTTCAAATGCAGGTGTGACTTGTGTCTAGAGAGTTCAAGGTACATATTTTTGTTGACTTTCCAAAGTCCCTTCTTTTCAGTTTGAACAGTCAGTATATTTTGACCCTGATTTTGCAGAAGGAAATTATATCATAATAAAAACTCTAGGGTAGTATGAATTCGGCACACTTTTTCTAATACCTACAAACACCCTGCTCCAAAGACTGACAGGGTTCACTGAATTTGGCTGCCTCTTGTCCCGATTCAATGACCTTAAATTTTAAAGGCAACCAGTGACCCTTCACAACCCAGAGCCTATTTCTTGTAGGCCAAGATTAAAGTAATATACCCAATCACATTCCATGCAACACTCTGACTTTAATACTCACAAGTTCAGAAACGAAAGCCCCAAATACCAAGTCTAAGATCAAGAAAACTACTCAGGCAGTTGAGTTGTCTGTCTCTCAAAGTGTGCCAGAGCCTTCATTTAATTGCTTTGATTCACTCATTCATCAACTATTGCATTGGTTCCTACTCAGTGCCAATGAGAGCAGAGGAAATCAGACCAGATCTCTGTCCTCATGAGGCACACATACCACATGACAAACCAGCCACCCAGTGTCTGTAAGCACGTGTCTCAGCCCAGGAAAGTAGGGTAGCACAACGGTTAAGGGCACAGGCTTTGGAGTCAGGCGAATCAGTTTCCTGCAAGCTCTGTTACTTACTGCATGGCAAGTAATATAACCTCTTTCCAGTTCTTTATGTGTTTATAGTTATTCTGAGGGTTCAATTAGATGAGTTGATGTATGCAAAGCAGGGAGCACTCCAAAATGCCTCGAACTTGGCAGCAATCAGCCACTACTAATATCAGCTCTAGTGCTAGAAACCACCACCTACACAACGTGTGTCAGTGCCACCGGTAGAAGGAACAAGCATCAGTATAGCACTCTATTTAAATCATCATGAATGAACATTACAATATCATCTTTATCTTTAGTGAAGGAAAGGACATCTTCTATTTTGTATATTTGCATAAGCACAGAGGGTCGGGCCTGATGGCCATTGGAAATCCCTTGCATTATAAGAAATGCTTAGTTCTAAGAAGAGGAATACATTCAACAGTCATGCAAAAATACTGTACCTACATCACTGTGGAGACAGGCATAGAAGCAAATGTGTTGGGGGGAGGAGACTGTGTGAAGTTTTCCAATCTATGCTTCTCTATTTTCCAGTCACACTGAAAGCTACTTCCACAGGGTTGCTCTCTTCTCTAAATCTCCAAATGCTGGGATCATTTACCTTTTCCTTTTATGGTGGTAATGGATTTAGAATCGCTCCAGTTTCCTATTCCACGACTAGTCACCGCGGCCACCTTTTCAAATCAGAGTGTGAATTAGTATAAAATAAAGGTAATGTATCATAGAGAAGGAATTCCAAGAGAGCTAAAGGGGTGAGACTTTGGCAATGAGGTTGGAAAAAGGTGTCCACAGAGGGGTCCAGGATATTCAGAAGCTAAAGCAACTGAAATAAGAGAGGGGAAAGAGGCACTGAGAATGAACCTGGGGTAAAGGGAATGGGACCAATGTTGAGATTATGAAATATCTGCTGATTGATGAATGTCAAGGTCTCCCTAAAGGGCAGGTATGTGTGTGTGGTGTGTATATGGTGTGGTGGTGGTGGTGTGTGTGTGTGTGTGTGTGCGCCCATATAGACACAGATAAGCATACACACATATGAAAGAGTACTGAGAAAATTATCAGTGTAAGGGAGTCTTGTGTATGTACTTAATTGTCTCAACAAACATGTTCTACACAAAATCTATCTCTTTTCTGCTAAAGATATTGGTAATATATTTCTTACATAAGAACCCCACAGTATCAACTTATAAATGCCACTTATAGCTCTGTATCAACCTGCAGCAACAGATAAGCAGAAAAGAGGTAGGTGCAAAAGTATAAGAGCTGGAAAGTTAGCAGAATATCTGGGTTAAAGGCAGGTAAAGTGGCATTACCATAAATTCTTGGTTATCTGAAGGAAGTCTGATTTTAACTTCTCTGTGACAGTGGTTTAAGAAACAGGAAGAAACATTATTCCCCAGGGCGAGGGGTTGGGTATTTAGCAGGCTGCTAATAAGCATCTCATAAAGGTAAGCAGGGAGTTCTCGGGAAACAGCACCCATCTCCCCATGTTCGAAGGCTGAGCCAAGGGCTGAAATGGATGCTAAAACTCACTCTGACAGTATATTGAGTGCTGACCAGTAAGTTCTTTATTTCTGTAAAGTTACTAGCAGCCCTCTGGGAGGCCCACATCCTGGAACCACTCCTGCTGTATTCTACCTAAAGTGAGAAGGAAAAGATTTTAGTAAAAGGTAGCCAAAGGTCTAGGGAATCTTAACACCTTCCAAGGAGGCCAGAGGAAGGTGAAGGGGTGGATGCAAAATCTTCTAAGAGATGAATCATTATTTAAAAGGTTATACAAAATCAGGTCAAGTTATGCAGAACAATTTCTGCTTTAACAGACCCAGAAATCTCCTAAATTCCCCAACCCACATGGACAACTCCTAGAAGATACTTACAATGTACTCTCGAATGAGGCCATGGGGGTGGATGGGAGGAGTCCAGTGGCCTACAATCACACCTTCCACTTCCTTGTGGAGTAATAGCTGGAGATTTCGAGGGGCATCTGGCACTAGAAAAGAGTCAACTGGGGTTAAAACCCACCTGCATACTGGTTAACTGGAGGAATTTCCCTGAGCTTAAAATAATGATAAGAAAGAATATAGAGCTGGCATTGTGACCTATCAACTAGAAAAGGCTGTTAGCTTGGTCTTCACATTTCAAGAAACATTTCCCCTCTTCCAGAATGCAAGCTGTGCTGTCCATACATCAGATGATGCCTTAGTCGAGTCTTACATAGATCTGTGGCCCACAGGAGCTACAGGATGGAATTACTTGGGCAGGCTGAGTCACCACTGGCCCTGGACCTCCAATGCTGAGATCTTAATTGTCAAGGACAGCACCTGCAGCCTAGACCTCTCATACAACAAAATAGAGTACCGTGGGTGTGACTACAAAGGAAGAAGACTTATTTTCTAACAGCACAGAACTTCTAAGTCCAAATGAATAGAAGTACCTTCAAAGCAGACTCTTTAATGATTTTAGTGCAGGCACATTCAAGCCATTTCTGGGTCTTGCCTTATGTGACTGCCTTCAGAGCCAGATTAGAAGCCACACATGAAAACCAGTTACAATATTGTCTAGTCAAACTTTATTTTTTCTGTAGAGAGCATTTATCCATAGAAAATGAATGTTATGGGTTGAGCTGTTTGGCCTTTGTCCCCTGCCAAATTCGTACGGTATAGTTCTAACTCACAGTACCACAGAATGTGACTGTACTTGGATATAGTGTTTTTAAAGAAGTAATTAAGTTAAAATAAGGTTGTTGGGGTGGGCCCTAACCTAATATGAATGATGTCCCTATAAGAAGAATTTAGGACACAGACACACACACAGAGGGAAGACTATGTGAAGACACAGGAGGTAGACAGCCATCTACAAGCTAAGGAGAAAGACCTACAATGCAGACACCTTAATCTCAGACTCCCTGTCTCCAAGACTATGAGAAACAAATTTCTGTTGTTCAGGTTGACCAGTCCATGGTCACTCTAGCAAACTAATATAATGAGAATTCATCAAAAATCAGTGTGATCTGCAAGCTCTTTAAGGGCAGTAACTATGCCTTATTTATCTCCAAATCTCCAATATCTAACATTAATACCTGAGCAGTAATGGGTGTCCAGCTAATATCCGTAGAAAGAAAATCAATGAATAGGATATTTCAAAGATAATTCCATAGTGTTGAGAGTTTAGCTGAGTTACTCTATGGTCTTGCTGCCTTGGTATCCATTTTATTTGTCCAAGCAGCCTCCAAGTGTCCTTAAACTGACACTAGTCCCTCATGCAGGTACATACGCTGGACAGCAGCCTGCAGCGTCACAAGCAAATATAAGTTCCTGATATGATTTCCCCAACAGCTCTTGTGCTCAGCAGTCTCCCCTATCTTCCAGGGCCTTCCTATCATGAACCTCTCAGGGAAAACCCCAGCGAAGCTTACCAAAACTCTCTCTTTTTCATTTGGATTCAACCAATCCAGGCTTAGCTTGAGAACCTCAAAGCACTTTACCCATGGACTCTAATAAAGGTCCTCCTGCTCCTTCTGCCTGTACCCTGCCTTGACCTCCAGAGTGACTCCTTGAGGAAAGCATATACCTCCTCTAGGACCTGGGAGTAGGGAATTTCTCTATTTTAACTTCCCCTGTGGATTTTTGTAGACTATTCAACACCCAGGGCTCTACTTAACAAACGTTAATTTAATAAAGTCACAACATATAGGTTCTGACAGCAGTTTCAAATGAAGAATCCCCCAAAGTGTGGGAACAGAGACTCTCTTGAACACATGAGTTTTGGTAAATATCATAAAAACTTAGTCATAATACTTCTGACTTGCCTCATATTTTAATGATGATGAGTTCATAAGTACCAAGTACTGGGAAACACCTAGAGATGGAAGGTAGAGACAGAGACTAAAGAAACACAAAAGGAGACAATGGTGGATAGAATCTTAAATCACCCTGTTAAGCTACAAAAACATTATGTGACATAATTTAAGAGAATAAATGTTCAAAAACTTAGGCAAGACCATAAAACTTAGCCACAATACTTCTATACATACGAGACACATGTGATTATGTTCCCAACAGTCCTAAGCATCATTGGGAAACTCAGAAAATTCCACATAAGGTCTTATACATGCCATAAAATAAACTGTAACACTTACATCCTTCTGGAGTCCTCAGAGTCACAAAGTCGTTGGTATTGTGTACCTTGCTCAGACACTGGACCTGGACTTTCACCTGATATGTGGTATCGGGCTTTAAGACTTTTAATACCATGTTTGTTTTATTGCTGTGGCTCTCTAGAGTCTTCCATATGCTCTCTCCAACCACCCTAACCAACAGAATAAAGATACAGTCCTATTAAAGCAGCAGGAGGTAGCTGAAATATCTGACTCTTAATAAAGAACCATTCCATGCACACCACAAGAGTTTAAAGAACATCCAGTGAAAATGAAGACATCATTGCTCCCATGACAAATAGGGACCCACCTGTAGTAGACATTATATACACAAGAAGCAGAGGGCATTTTCTTGGGCTGCATCCAGGTCAAAGTTACATCCCCAGAGAAGTCAGCTGTCCACTGAAGATTCTGCACTTTGTATACAGTTAATTCATCTAGAGAGATAAAGGGGGGAAAGGGAAAAAACGTGATATCTTACAAATTCTTGGATTTCAGAGGTTCTTTCATTTTTAGTAAATCTACCATGATCTAGACTCTCAGGCCACAATCATCATCTTTAAAAACACCCGAGAAAACAGAATGGAAACCCTCCCATATGACCTTTCCCAGGGTCTCCTCAATTTCCAGTCATATTTTTCCTTGCATTTCGCCTCCTTGGCTGTACTCATTTAAGGCTGTTTCTTAACACTCAATGCTATATAAGTACAAGGCCATTGTCACAGCAGGATCTATTATCACTACGAACTAATGTTTGTGCCCCTGCCCCCCGCCCCAATTCATATACTGAAACTTAACCTCCAATATAATGGCATTAGGAGATGGAGCCTTTTGGGAGGTGATTAGGTCATGCAGTTGGAGCTCTCATGAATGAGATTAGTGTCTTTATAAAAGAGATCCTAGAGAACTCCCTCACAGTTTCCATCATGTGAGAACACAGTGAAAAGACAGCTGTCTAAGAATCAGGAAGTAGGACTTCACCAGACACTGAACCTACTGGTGATGTTACAGCCTCCAGAACTGTGGAATAAGTTTCTGTTGTTTATAAGTCACCCAGTCTGTGGTACTATGTTGTAGCAACCAAAAAGGACAAAGACAATTTCTAAATGCATTCTAGACATGACTGCATTTATCCCATCACAAAGCCTGAGGCTCTGTGAGTGCAACAGTGCATCAACATAAGGTGGGAAGTCCACGGAAAACCAATCTTAAACCAGTGTTTCTCAAACAGGGGTGAGATTAGCTGGAAGCTATATCAGAGGTGGGACAAGCCTCACCTTACTTGGTACTCCAAAATGAGACAAAAATCTTTCATTTTCAAACTGAGAAAAAGTTCAGAAGGGTTCTCACTAGAGGTCCACACAGGAGGGCCTAGGATAAGCCCTGAGGTAAATGAAGGAGTGAGGAACCCAGCACTTACCGCTGCAGGCCTGCTCGTCACTCTCGTCAGAGCAGTCCAGGAAGCCATCACAGCGTTCAGAGAGCAAGATGCAGGCCTCACTGTCCTCACACTTGAACTCCCTGCTCATACAGGTCAAAGTGCTATGTGTGGCTGAAACACAGGGAAGGGGCCATGTTGTACTAAAGGTTTATCATGTTTGGGAAAACTGGTTTGCATTCTATGAACTAATCATTTTCTGCTTCATAATATGCCTCTGGAATGATGAGAGGTGACTCCATATAGGCACTGTGATACTCTTCATTGGAATCTGCCTTCATGACGAGTAAGAGTCATGAAAGAGTCAAACAAACTAGAATTTAAATCCTGGCTCTATGAGAGTTTGAGCAAACTGCTTAACGGTACCCACGTTCAGTTTCTGTTTGTAAAATTGGGGTGACAATTTCATCACTATTGCGTCTACAAGGATCCAGTGAGATCAAGCACCTGGAATAGTGTCTGGCTGATAGCAGGCATCAACAAATTGTAGCTATTAACCCTACAGTGCTACTAATTATTCTGTTACTGTATTAGTTTGCAGAATGATACTTTGATTTCTGGCTTGAGTAATACTAATAATAAGATGAATCACAATATTAGGAGGCATGCCCACTTTACATAATATTTTAATTGTATAGGTTTCAAAGTATTTTACCAGAAAATGAAATATTACAAATACAGAGCACTGGTAAATTAAGTTATACAACTATATTGCTATAAACCATAATTTGATGTTCTCTCCATTTCTGTAAGTAGAATTAAACTGCATGAGGCTCTAAAAGGCAAGCAATGACAATATAATTGCAAATTATAAAAAGAGAAAAAAAGAGAATGGCCATAGAAACCAAATCTACTGGTTTCTAGTAGACCCAGGAGGGTCTAGGCCAGGCCCACATACAGGTACTGAGGCCTTCTTTATACAGATTCAGGAGGGGCTATAACAGTGAAGAGGGTCTAAAATTCTTCTTGCTTTTCCAAGTCAAAGATGTCCGTGTTCTAATCCCTGGAACATGTTAAATGTCATCTTCCATGGCAAAAGGGACTTTGTAGGTGTGATTAAGTTAAAGATCCTGACATAGGAAATTTATCCTGGATTATACCAGTAGGCTCAATCTAATTGCTTAAGTCTGTCCTTAAAAACAGATGCCACTTCCTGGCTGTGGTCACAGAGGAAGATGTGAAGACAGAAGCAGCATCAGAAAGATGGATTGCTGCTGGCTTTGAAAATAGAAGAAGGGGGGTCTCTAGAAGCTAGAATAAGCAAGGACAGAGATTTTCTCATGGAGCATCCAGAGGAATCAGCCCTGCCCACCTCTTGGTTTTAGTCAGTAAGACCTGTGTCTGATTACTGACCTAGAAAAGTGTAAGAAAATAAATGTTTGTTGCTTTAATATTAGGTTTGTGTTGACTGTTACAGTGGTCATAGAAAACTAACATAGGCTCAAACCTCTGTATGTGCCCAGATCTTACATCTCCCTTGGTTTTCTGGGTTCATACTATAATTTCTCCATTGGGACTCAAGACCAAACCCCTCCTAGCTCCTGCTCCCCACCCCATGCAAACATACACACAATATTCAACACAATGACTATATCAATACTAAAAGAAATCACCAAAGAGACTACTAAACCACTGTACCAATCTGAGAGTAGAGAATCTATAACTATAATTCTTGACAGATTTCTAGGACAAGGCCTAAATACACATTGAAGCAGAAATATGGAGCTGAGCATGTGCAACGTTTACAAGCTCCACAGTAATTCATCAGAATTGGCCAGGGTTGAGAACTTCTGTTCTAGAACAAGAACAGGTAATTCTGTTTTCTATCTCAAGCACTGTATTCACTTCTGAAAAGCACACTCTGAGATGAAGGTAGAAAAAGTACACACTGTTCACATCAGAGCAACCAGAATGGTCAAGAGGATAAAGGGTCCAGGGATATTTTCCTAGACATGAAAAGATAGAGGGTTGGAATACTACAACAATTGTCCTCAACTGATGAGTTTTCATGTGAAAGAAAAATTAAGACTTCTTTGCATGTCTCTAGAGTGGAGGTACAGACTTCAGATAAATATATATATTTTAAGGAACCCTCTAATATACTAATTCTCAATGGGAGACAGAAAATTGCAAAACCACTTGTGAGGCTTTTTACAAACTATAATCCTCCATCTCCTGGAAAATTATTTTATCATAGAGCTGGTATATGCTGAGCTGAAATTGATTTGCCTTGGGGAAGTAGGAAGAAGGGGCCCTGATACCAATAAAACTGAATTAGAGTATTTAGAAAAGGTTTGAGAACCACTAGTTTAACAGTCTCAGAAGCCCATGATGAAATTTATCCATCTTTCTATCCATCCATCCTTAACTAAGCAACATCCTTATGAATAAGGCAGATTTAAAACAGGCTAAAGAAACTTATTTAAAGAATGCCAATTAATGAATTAATCTCACCCAAGAGGAAGGTCCTATTCCAGTTCCTTTTTGTTAATTATTTTCAATGTTCACCTATTGTGTGAACATTGATGTTCCTATTATTATTTGGTAAGTGTGGGGTCAAAATGACCCGTCATTTTGATGTCCCAAGGGTACCCTTTTCCATTCTTTCAATGTAAGTGTAGAATTTTATACTAATCCTCATTTAATTTCTCTGTTATTTGAAGTATTCCACCATTTAAGAACTTTCGATATGGCATTATGAAAAAATCATAACTGTATGAAAAAAAAAAAACTAAATAGATACCTCAGTCTGTTACATGACCCTCCTTGAGGCTTAATTTTATTATCTCTAAAATTGAGATAATATCGAAATTACAAGATTATTGTGAAGAATGAAGCAAAAGTAATGGGATATCATGCTGTCAAAAAATCTTTCCTGGGGGGTGAATTTCTCTCCAACTACTCACGACAATTGGCCTCATCTTGGCCATCCTGGCAATCTTGATGGCCATCACAGCGCTTCCAGTTGGGGATACATTTCTTTGGTTGGCGGCACTCAAATTCAAATCGGTCACATTGCCCAAGCTGTTTGGGAGTGGAAGCAGCAGTAACATTTGCTAGAAAAGAAGATTTTTAAAAATCACTTTTTAGTGTTGAGGGAGCTGGTCAGCAACTGCAACCAATTTAATGTGTTAGGAGGTTACAGCGCTTTAGGAATTACAGCAAGGGTCTGAAGACAAATGTCAGCTTTGGATAAAAACTGCAGAGTGACTAGACACAAACATCTAATTTTGCTCTTGTAGGACCCCACTATAAGACAAAAGGGCGACAAAATTTTGGAAGCTGGAAAGTAGACAGACAGCGGTAGGTGACTAAAGAAGCCACAGTAGACTGTATTCTATTCTAAGCTGTCAAGGGAGAAAGCTGAGAACCAGCAAAATCAACATCACAGAAACCTCAAAAATTGTATCTCCACTGGGGGAGAAATAGAAAGTTACAATAAAGAAAATAATCGAAAGATGCATAAGAAGCAGCTAGACTCTCTATATCCCCTCCCCCACTAGCTCCAGGAGGCAATCACTCTGCACATAGCACCAGAGAAGGCTAGAGAAATGTTGTTTGAAGTGGGTAAAAAGAATTCTATTTAGACGGGCATAGTTGAGACTTAAGAATGTGGTACAAAAAGGAGGGATTAAACCTACAGATTGCTGAATGCAAAGGAAGACCCTTCTCCTCTTGCTCAGAAACCCTGCCAGTAAGACCTATATTCTCCAGTCAGGAGACTAAAAATCTTCTGTAGAAAAACTGACCAGCCTCAGAGACAAACCCTAAGGTAACCCAGATCAAGAGTTCTCCAAACAGCTCAACCATGAAACTCAAAATTGACAAGCCTAACTACGTGTGCAGAATTTCTTAGCAGTGTTTTTAGTCCCCAATCTTAAACACAAGCAAGCAGCTGAGGAAAACTTTTGACATGAAAGACAAAAAACCAATGTGGACGCCCTCCCACCGCAAAAAAGGAAAGGTGGAAGAAATGGAGACTTTGTAAGAAATATTCAAAAGAAATCTTTAATATGTTCAGAAAGAATGTATTTATCCATGAGAAAAGAACAAGATGCCATAAAAAAGCAGGATTAAAAATTGTATTATTCTTAAAATTAAAACCATGAAAATTCAAATGGAAAACTCAGTAGAAAAGTTGGAAAATAGAACTGAGTAAATCTTCCAGAGAGTAAGAAAAAAATATTTATGTGTGTGTGTGTGTGTGCGCACATATATATAAAAAATAGAAAAGATTAGAATAACAAAAAGAGGGCCAGATCAGAAGATCCAAAATATAAATGACTAGAGTTTCAGGAAAACAAAACAAAACAAAACAAAACAGAAGAAAATATCATAAATGAAATATTTCAAGAAAAATTCCTAAAACTAAAATACACAAATTTCCAGAATGAAAAAGCCTATCAGTGTCCACTAATTGGACAGAAAAAAGTCCATACCAAAGTACATCACTGTGAAATATAAAAATACTGGAGCCAAAGGGAAATGTCTATAAGCTTCCAGAGGGTAAAAACAGGTTACATCAGAAAGATCAAAATCAAAAAGGCTTTGGATTGCCCAAGAGTTGTTTAAAGAACAGTAAAGCAATGCCTTCAAAATTCTGAAGGAAAATTGTTTACAATCTACAATTCCAAACCCAGCCTAACTATGTCAGGTCTAAAGAAAGAAAAGAAGAGCACTTTCAGACAAGCAAGACCTCATTCCCATATACCCTTTCTCAGGAACTTTCTGGAAAATGTTCTCTACCAAAACATGGGATTAGAAAAAAGAAAAATTTGGGATATAGAAAACTAATATTCCAACACAAAAGAGAGCTAAAGTGAGTCCTTAGGATGATGGAGAAACAAGAGCCCAGAAGACACCTGTGTCCCAGGAATGAAGGGCAACCAGCATGAATCAGAGAAGCAAAACTCAATAAGCAAACACACTGAAGGCCTTCAACTGTCCTGGGCCACTGTACCATCACATTCACCTGACAAAGCTACTAGAGGGTGTGCTCCACCAAAACAAGGGAGTAAACCAAGAAAAAGCAAGACACAAGATCCAGGCAATGGGGAATCTAAATCACAAGAAAGCAAAAAAAAAATTCCGAGAAGGGCAGTGAAGTTCCAGATCAGGGGCATGCCATAAGAACAGAGAGGAGAGGCCCAGCTGTGAGAAGGCAGACTGCCAAGAGAAACACTGGAGCTGAGGAATCATCTGACATGGTTACCTAGTGGAAAGTTATTCTTAGAGGCTATTGACAGATGGAAAGCATTAGCAAATGGTACAAAACAATCTGAGTTAACAAACAAAAAACACAAGTATTAAACTTTTGGATATTATGTGTATTCCATAGTTTTAACTGGATTTTCAACCCTCAGAAGCACTCTTCTAAAACAGGTACCTGGAGAAGAGTGGTAAAAAGTGAGTATAGAAAGCTAGGTCAAGGCAAATCATGGCACTCATACTTGGACAATGAAGGAACCATCAGAAGGTTCTAGGACTGGCAGAAGATATGCTTGTGTATCGCTTTGTGGCTTCTTGGAAGATAAATTGAAAAGGAGATAGACATGAGGCAGAGAAACCAGGTAGGAGACTTTTACTCTGAAGAAATAATATCTGAGCATTAGAGACACCACCATTCTAAATTTACACAATGTACAAGAAAAAAATCACAAAAGCTAAATGGAATATCTAAATAGTAATCTGCTAACTCATTGGATTATTCAGAATTCACTATAGTTTGTTAAGGTCCTAGTCAGAGTTTCAATAACTGAAAACAATTTTGAGAAAAGAATGATCAAGTTTCTAAATGGAGAGGTGGGCCTTAGGAGGAAAAGGCAGAGATAAGTTTTTGTTTTGTTTTGTTTTGTTTTACGATTAGTTTTAATTTGAGAAGAATTTATGGGATACCAACTATATGCCTATTATTGTGGTTGGCACAGTGGTGTATTCAAAGTAGTATGCAGCATGATCCCAAAACACAAGGTACACACAATCGCTATTGAAAGAAAAGATTTATACACATGAAATGATTAGGAAGCGATATAATGGCAGATCATAGTAAGTATCAAAAGGTAAATTGAATATTGGAAAAGAGATTAAAAAAAAGATCAGTTAAAGCAGGAGACCCCGGACCCCATACTGCACACTGGTACCAGTCTGTGGCCTGTCAGGAACTGGGCTGCACAGAAGGAGGTGAGCAGCGGGCAAGTAAGGGAATTTTCATCGGTATTTACAGCTGCTCCCCAGCGTTAGCATCACTGCCTCAGCTCCACCTCAGATCATCAGGCATTAGATACTCATAGGAGCAACAGTCCCTGGTGCCTAAAAGGTTGGGGAACCACTGAGTTAAAGGACTTAATGAAAGCTCCATGGTGGAGGGGCTTGAGAGGGAGACTAATTCACTCCTTGTTGGAAGCAGGAATCTCAAACTTCAATGAACCTAAGGATCATATGGGAAGCTCCTGGGTTCCATCAGGAATTTCTAATTCTATGTTTTTTATAAAGATCCCAAGTAATTCCATTATGAGTGGTCTGTGTGCCACATTTTGAGAAATACTGACAACGTATTGAGGTCTCTTTTAGCTACAAAATCCATGCTTCTCTCTGCTGTGAGGAATGGTGGGTTTCACAGAGATGGAAGTAGGAGGACAAGATCAAGGAGGGCAAAGGTTTCTGAAAAGGCAATACTCTGTAAGAATATAGGTAGAGAAGCAGCATGTCTGTCCAGAGTGGAGCCCAGCTTGGTGGATGTAAGAAGTAATGGCAGGCAAGGGTGGTCAGCTCACACAGGGCTTTGACAATAGGACTCAGGGGGTGAGGATCTAGCTCCTGCACAGAGGAAAAGAGGAAACTGATTTTAAACAGAGCAGCAGTGAGATGAAAATAGTATTAAAGAAGTAAAATCAGATAGTTGACTTAGAAGTTTGCTAAGAAAAAGCATGGCAAATAATTGTCAATTCTCTTACAATAATTGAATTTGAAATAAAATCCTGTTTAGGAGAGGACGTAGCATCCTTACCTCTGGATTTAGTTAAGGGCATGCACTAGATGGTGTCTCAGAGTTCACCCAGCTTCCAGCAATATGGTTAACTGCACAAACCTTCAGCTGCCTCTCCCTGTTCAGCCACTAGATGACACTGCTTACCCTTCATTTAGTAGAAGGTCTGGCAACTAGCAAGCAGGAAAACTGGGCTCTCTCCTAAGAGTAATAAACGCACGAACACCTCCCCATAATTCCCATTGTAATTTCCCGCAGAGAAGAAAGCAAAGGTTGGCCCAACCACAGCCAGGGTGGAAAGCAGGGTGGCTGCCCTATTCTTGCAGGAAGATCAGAGGGAAATTACAGATGATGAGCTACCCCAGTTCCGAGTTCCCATGGGTCTCTGCTCTGTCAGTGAGAAGCAGCCTGGTCAATGAGCAGAGTTCCAGATATCAGGGCATCAGCCTGGCCATGCTGTGCCTATGATGAATCCCTGGAAGATCCTCCATATAAAAGCAGGTGTCAAGGGAGAAGCCAGGGGCCAGCACTCACCAGGTGAGGGGCAGGCTTCCTCGTCCGAGCCATCTGCACAATCTCGGTACCCATCGCATACCCAGCTGTCCATCACACAGGCCCCACTGCTGCAGCGGTAGTAATTAGGTGGACACGTAGAGGGCCCAGGAGTGGGGGAGGGAAGAATATGTGAATCTGAGGAAAACACCAAACAAGGAAACCCAAAATGTTATGAGAAGCTTGATCTCAGACCAAAATGGGTCCCAAAACAATTGTGGATATCTCAGTTTTAGCTGTAGCAGCCCAGTGCCAAGCAAAGTTCTGAAGAGCAGCTCATTTAAAAATCATTTATAATGGGGTGTCAGAACATATTACTTTTTCTTTTCGTTTTTTGGAGCAGATGCACCTTATGTATTTTATTTGATTTAGGCTAATATTCAGATGAGTGTGCTTTTGTAGGGGCTTGTGCAGGCTAATAGAAGGAAGGTGACTCAGAATACATGGGGAGAATTCCTTCTGAGTCTAAACACTGTTCTGGTTCACATTATACCATAACTACCCCAAAGCCTGGTTCAGAGATGAGAAAATCAAAACTGAAAGGGACGAGCATACATTCCACTTCAGGGCTTCTCAACTGTATCATGGCACACATGGCACCTAGAGAGCTTGCGTAAATGCAGATTCTGACTCAGGAGGGAGGTCTAGGGTGGGGTTGGGGAGTCTACATTTCTAACAAGCTCCACAGAAAGACAGATGTTGCTGGTCTACAGACCACACTTGTAGTAGCCAAGCCCTAGGGTTCTTACTGTGCACTGCAAAATATGGAATTAATACTCCTAGAAATGGAAGAAACCAACCACAGTGATTTTCCAAATGGGAGGAGGATAGAACTCAGAGAGTTACCCCTCCCCCAAAATATCACTGCCTAAGCCAGGCACTGAGTGTCTTCATCGTGGGGCAGACCCCAGGACCTCTTACCTCCACAGTCCCTCTCATCAGACCAGTCCCCACAGTCATTCTCCCTGTCACACTTCCACCTATTGGGGATGCAGTGGCCATTCTCACACTGGAACTGGAAGTACCGGGAACAGTTTGGGAGTTCTGTGGGGTTTTCTGAGAACAAACACACTATCAGTCATTTGCCCTGCACCCGTGTGAACATAAAGCTCCAAATACACAGCCTCTTTGACACCCAAGTTCCGGGGCAGCCTACATATCCCTCCCTACCAGAGAAAGATAAAGCAGCTTCTTGGACCCAGTGGGTGACCAAAAATACATCCACAAGCTCAATAGAAGCCCATCCTCCCAGACCCCAACTCATGTTTCTCTGACCTACACTTCTATATATCTTGCAAATGATACTTGAGTTCTTAATTTTGATGCTTTACCAAAGGAATGACATAACTGTTGATGACAACACAATTGTGACAATGATGTTATTACACTGTGGCATCTATTACTTATAGGGGAGGAAGGGGAAGCACACATCTCCCATAAAAGGAAATATTTACCATTAATTCTTTACCTACTATATTCCTTAATATGGAATGTCAACTTCCAGACGGGGAAAAAAAAGGAAATGGAATAAACATCCCCTAACACCTACTCATAATCAAGTTGCTACTTCAAGACTCAGTTCCACGGAGATTCAAGAATTGGCAGGAAGTACTGCTGAGGGCAGTACTGCTGAAGGCAAAACTAGTATGAGTGTGCTGGTGAGCAACCCCTCTATAACGACAGGGACCACTGTAACCCGAAGAGAGGGGTGAGAGGGTGCAGACCTAAGACCTTCTTACCACAGCTGGCTTCATCGGAGTAGTCACCGCAGTCATCCATCCCATCGCATTTCCAAATCAAACTGATGCACACTCCATTCTGACACTGGAAACTGAACTCATCACAAACCTTGTGGAACTCAGGGTCTTGGGCTAGATAAGGAACAAACGTCCATGAAACCCAGACTATTTCCATATAGAGGAGTTCAAGGTAGTAACGCTGCTTGGAAATGAGAGCAAAGAGTAAAAGGCCTCCACCAAGAGACTGTCTAGCTAAAGGATTTCTTAAAAGAGAAAATCAATTGAAGGCCTAACCCCCAGTACCTAAGAACATGACTACATTTGGAGATAAGGTCTTTAAAGAGGTAATTAAGTTCAAATGAGGTCATTAGGGGAGAGCTGCAACCCAATATGACTGATGTCCTTATAAGAGGAAATCAGAACAGACAGGCATGGGGAAGGCCAGTTGAAGACACAGAAAAAAAGATGGTCATCTTCAAGTCAAGGAGACAGGCCTCAGAAGAAACCAACCTTGCCCATACCTTGGCACTGGACTTCCAGCTTCCAGAACTGTGAGGAAACACATTTCTGTTGTTTAAGCCACCCAGTTTGTGGTCCTTTATTATGGCAGCTCGAGCAGACTAACACAAGTACCTACTACATGCAGGGCAGTTTTAGGAATGGGGCTATAGCTGTGAACCAGACAAAGGTCCTGCTCTCGTGACACACACATTCCAGCAGGGGGAGACACACAGGAAAATTAATGCACAGTGTCCAAAGTGGTGGTAAGTGCTGTGAAGACCACTGGAGCAAGCCAGGGGGCAAGAAAGGCCTGTCGGGAAAGGCAGCATTTGAGCAGAGATCTTTGTTATTCTTCATCTTCCCTTTATTCATATACCAGCAACTAACAAACACTACTTCTGAAGCAGCAACAGTAAGTCTTCCTCAGAAAAGACAAGACTGGACACATAAACAGGACCTGTAAACTAGATGGAAGTGTCTCCACAGGGTGGTCCCTCCTTGTAGTTTCTTCAGTGAGTGCCAGTTACCCCTGGTTCCCTGCCCACAGCCTGCCCCACTCACAGCATCCTGCAAATGCTGCATCCTCATCTGATCCATCTCGACACTGGATAATCCCATCACACACCATGGAGTGAAACAGGCACTGCTGGCGGTTCTTACACACGAAGTCCATGAAGCGTGTGCAGAGTGGCTCTGAAAGCAGTCCAGTGAAGAAGCTGTGAGCACTCTGTACAGATGTGCATGCAGGAAACAGTAGTAACAGCCACCATTTACTTAGCATTTGTTTTGTACCACACCCTGACCTAAAGCACTTGACATAAAAGCACATCATTAAACTCTCATGGTAGTATTATGAGAGATTTTACTGTCTTGTTTTCAAAATGAGAAAACAGGGATGGTAGCATTAAGTATTTTGCCAAGAGCACACAGCTGATGAAGGTGGAGCCAAAACTGAAATTCAAAGCTGTCTGACATCAAAGCCCATGATCCTAATCTCTATTAATATACTAGCTCTCTAATACAGGGGTTGGTATACTTCTATGAAGGACCGGTATTAAGGACTGATTTGTATCCCCCCCAGTTCATACCTTGAAGCCCTAATTCCTAATGTGACTGTGTTTGGAGATAGAGCCTTTAAAGAGGAAATGAAAGTTAAATGAGGTAAATACAATTAAAAGAAGTAAATGAAGGTTAAGTGGATAAAAATGGTGCACTGATCCAATAGGACCAGTGTTCTCACAAGGACAGACACCAGAGATGGAAGGCCCTGAGAAAAGGCCACATGAGGACATAGTGAGAAGATGGCCTTGGGAATTGAATGGCAACATTGGCTGGTCTGGGTCTCCAGCCTGCCAGCCACCCTGCAGATTTTGGACTTGCCAGCCTTCATAATCACGAGCCAATTCCTTAAAATCAATGTCTCTATATATATACATTCACATCCTACAGGTTGTTTTTCTGGAGACCTTACTACAATACAACTAGAGAGCAATTCTTAAGACTTTGTAGGTCACTCAGTCTCAATTACAACTACTCAACTCTTTCACTGTAGCACAAAGGCAGCCAGAGATAGCATGTAAGCAAATGGTAGTGACTGTGCTTAAATAAAACTTCACTTAATAGAACAGGGTATGGGTTAGATTCTCCCACAGGCCAGTTTACCAACCCCTGTGCTACTGCATCACTTCTCAGCCTAGACTTCATGTTAGAATCACCTGGAGCACTTTTTAAAACTTTCAATGCTCAAGCCACACTCTAATAATTAACTCAGAATCTCTGGGGATAAGAGGGGGATGAGACCTGGTCACCATGAGCCTTTAAAGCTCCCAGAGAGTTTCAAAGGATAAACTCATGGATGAATACCCCTGACCCAAGACATCCTTTCTAGGTCTTAAGAAAACTGGAGATAACCAAAGGGTCATCTGGCCTCAAAATGTTACCAGAGTGATAATCAGTGACACAAATAAAACCAATAAAGAGAAATAAGTATCCAATTCAAAATAACTGGCTGCGTCATAGAACATACTGCAAGTAAACAATAACATTCACCTAACTATGACCTAATTCCACAATCACCCCTCTTCCCACTCTACTATCCTTCACCTAAACCAAGGCTCTCTGTCATGATCAGCCTCTCAGAGTCCTAGTCAAGCACTCAACATCAACTTGGTTATAAGCTAACTACAAACAGGTACAGAGGAAATGAAAGGATTTAGTTCAATACATGCCCTTCACTCATAACCAGATGGTTCCATAGGACAGAGAGAGGACTCACCACAGTGCTGCTCATCTGAGCCATCTGAGCAATCCTGCAGACCATCACAGTGTTTGCTAGATGGGATGCAGGTGCCATTCGGGCAGCGGAATCCATTGCACTTCTTCTCTGAAATGTAATTCAATAATGAAGAATGGCCAAGAGAAAACAGGCAGGCACTCACATACATACATTGTTGGGAAGGTATACATCTGTACCACCCCTAAAGAGGGCAATTTGGCAACAGCTATCACAATTACAAATGTTTATATACTATAACCCAGAAACACCTCTTGAAGAAATGTAATCTACCTACATAAGTGAAAAATAATGTAAGTACAAGGTTATTCACTGCAACACTGTTTGTAATAGATTGAAAACCACCTACATGTCCATCAATAGGGGACTTTATAAGTTATTATACATTGGAACACTAGACTGTTGTTATAATGAGACTGAAAAAGCATTCTCTAAATTACATCCTAGATATACAGTTATGTGAAAAACAAGGTACAAAACCACATGCATAGATTACTGTCTGTGTAAAACTGGACAATACACAGTATATTTAAATTTGCACATGTGAACAAAAATATTCTGAATGCATATATAATCAAGGTTTCCTTTGGGGACAAGGTGGAAATTGGAAAGATGGGTAGAAAAATGTCTATTGTATACCTTTTTATACTTTTTCCATTTTGAATCATTTTAATCTGTTACATACTCAAATAATTAAGTATATATTTTTTAAGAAATGTAAAAGAAAAGCTTTAGTGAATGGAATAAAGGAGAACATGAACCCTCTTTATAAACCCTGGTTTTTAAAGCTCTCTTAAATCACTCACCATCTTAATTCTTCAGGAATTCTAATCCAAAGCCCTTTTGGAGAAAGTCTGTCTGAGAAATGTTAAGAACCTTAGGCTTCTCACTTAGCATGGAATTCTCAGCACCAGGTTACCCTTTGTCCTACACAGAGAGCTGCTGCCAGACAGTAGGGTTAGCCATTATTTCTGGCAGGTCCATCATGGCCACTGCAAGCCTAACTCTTAGAAAAATAGTTCCAGGATGATCAGGTGTAAGGTGAGAAAATATTTTTTAATTCTGTAAAAAGTCATCATTCCTAGGAAATCATTTGAAGGTTACCAAAAAGAAACAGTAAATGAGTACCATGTGTTGGGGAAATATTTAATCACTAAAGTTTTAAAAAAGTATAAAATTAAAAGTACACAAGATGACTCTCACTCATTAAATTACAGAAAACAACTAAAAAGTTAAAATGTAATACCAAGGGAGACTTGGGTAAACATACAATATCACTGCTGGAGATGCTTTTTAGTATAATCACTTGGCGATGAAATCCAAAAGCACTTAACAAGAACCATTAAAGTCAATCAGAACCTTTAACCTGCAGAACATATTCCAGAAAGTAGTAAGTCCTCCATATTCATAACTCATGTCTGAAGATTCAATCAACCTCTGATCGAAAACCCTAGGTGGCTGAATCTGAGGATGTAGAACCCACAGATACGGAGGGCCAGTCAAGACACTTGAGCATTGGCAGACTTTGGTATCCAAAGGGGTTGCTGGAACCAATCCCTGGTGGATATCAACAGATAACTGTATCTCAAAGGAAAAATAAGCCTTTGTTTCTAAGGGCATGAATTGTTTTACTATGCATAACAGTATAAAACTGAAAACACTTGAGTGCCCAACCAGGGTGCAACAAAAACTGTTATAGTAATACAAAATGAATATACATCTGCCATAAAAATGCTAACTACAGAATAATACAGAAATGTGGAAAAATCTTTGTTTAATATTGTGACACGAAAGGAGTATATTATATAACAATATGTAGACGATGACTACAATTCCACGAAAATTTGGAATGTATGGTATAAAATAATTAAAAAAAACATATTTATTGGTCTCTACCCTTGGTTACTGGCATAAAGCTCCTGAAACAGTTGTAATTTCCTGGGTGATAGGAGTGTCTTTGTTCTAATGAGGCTACTGGATAGCTTTAAGATGGGGGCTGGTCACCAGAAAAACCATGTCATGATTAGAGGCTTAAAACTTTTCACCTCCCATCCTCTAGGAAGGAGAAAGAAATGGAGACTGATCAATCAAGCCTATGTGATGAAGCCTCCATAAAAATCCCAGCAGTACAGGGTTCAGAGAGTTTTCAGGTTGCTGAACACATGGAGGTGATAGGAGGGTGGCACATGGAGAGGGCACAGAAGCTCCATACTCTTTCCGCATCCATCTGGATGGTTGTCTCTATCCTTCATCATATCCTTTCATAATAAACCAGGAAACCTAAATGTTTCCCTGAGTTCCATGAGCTATTTTAGCAAATTATCAAACTCAAGAAGGGGGTTGTGAGAATCCAGATTTATAGCTGATCAGTCAGAGAAGTACAGGTGGATGTGGGACTAAGGATTAGCATCTGAAATAGGTGGGAGGGAGTCTTGCAGGCCTGAGCCCCTTAACCAGTGGGAAATGACTCTATCTAGAGGAAAATGATGTCAGGATTGAGCTAAACTGTTGGACATTTAGCTGATATTAGAAAATTTCTTCATGTGGAAAACATATATTTGGTGGCCAGGAAGTGTCAGAAGTATTCTATGAGTGTTGAGAGCAGAGGAGAAACACAAGGAACTTTTCCTATAGACAGCAAAAGGGTATGCATAGGGAACCTTAGAGATATTTGGTGTAAAAAGCATTTTATATATTGTGTTTTTGTGGCAGCTATTTTGTGGTTAATTGCTATTGTGAAGATGACTGACTATCCCAGAATTCTTTCTTAAATTAATTACACTGAAAAATTCTACCTTCAAGGCGGGGAGCCATTTTCCCTGAGGATAACAGAGAACCCTTAGTCATAAAGTATGCTATTCACACAGGAGCTGTTGCCTATTTTTCTGGCAGAACACTGGTAATGTGACTGTATTTAGCACTCTGCGTAGGTTAGTTGGTTTCCATTTCTTTTCTTCAAAGCTGTTATAGATAAGCAGTGAGGTAAACTGCTTGACTGAGAATCAAGATTGTGTAACACGCCACTATCTACAAATCACATGGTGACGTCAAATAGAAAGTGAGTGGGCATGTTTAGTTGTCAGAGTGGGTACACAGGCACAGAAGAACAGTATTTCATTTCCTGTTGCCTCTTCCTGAACAGCAGAGACATTGTGAAAGCTCCAGGTGAGGGCCAAAGCATTTGTATTTACCACAGTTGATTGGATCCTCATCAGAACCATCTTGGCAATCCATGTCACCATCACATGCCCACCGCTGAGGGATGCAGTGCCCATTGTGACACTGGAAGTTGGAGGCCTCACAGGTATGATAGATGGCTGCCAGCAAAAGAGAAGAGAGAAATCGTCAATGTCCCCTTCATCTCTGCTCCCCCCATTAACCACCAAGAGACTGCCTGAAAAAGGATTGTGCTAGGTAATAAGCCATAAACTGGAACATCTGAGAATACATCTTAGGTGAGGATGCAGGCACCTGGGACTGCCCTTAAGGTGGAGTGCAGCCTCCTGAATAGGCAATGACTTGAGTTGATGGGCTTATAAATGTTACACAAGCACATTCATTTTCTACAAGAATCATTACCCTTTTGCAGATGAAAAACAGGCTCAGAGAGATTACGAAACTTGCCCACATTCACAGAGATAATTAAGTAATAACACCATGGCTGTCCAAGTCCAAAGCCTGTGCTGTTTCTACGCCTCCTTGATACTTTATCTTCTAACATAAATCCTCTTACTCCTCCAGATTCTTCAGGGTAAGGAGAGGTAGTATATGCTCAGGAGATTGGGTTCTAGACCTGGTCTAGCCACTGTTTGGGAGCCTCAATTTCATCAACTTTGATATTGATATCTAAGGACCCTTATAAGCTCTAAAAGGCCATAATTTTATAATTCTAAATAAACTACCCAAATTCAAATGTGAAAAACCTTAGGTCAAAGAACATAAAAGATTTATCCAAAATATCAAAGAAAGCAGGCCCCAGAACCTAGAATTGTCTAACTTACTGGACAGTCTAGAGCAACATCTACCAGGCAACAATACATGAAATTCAGTACAATCATTAAAAGAAACAGAGGCAAATGAAACAGAAAGTCACTGTTATAAATGAACAGCCTCATTTGCACACATGGGCTGAGGTTACGTGGAAGTCTTTTAGAAACATCTCAAAACCTTGGTCCAAGATAGTTCAAATGCATAACATCTGCCTCAAACCCAACCAACACTACTAACCTTAGACCTTTTCCACCAGATTTCCCCTTCCTCCTTTGAAACAGAAAGCTGTTTGTGTCTGTTCACTGCTGAATGAAAGCCATGTTCTAAAGTTGCTTACAACTGGCATAAAATAATATAGCCAAGAGGGATGGGCTCTCTGTTAGTTTAACTGCGTGGACAGGATGTCTTCATGACAGAAGGCAAAACAAACACAAGTGGGTGTGGAGCGTAAACTAGTTATTTATTCAATCAAGATGGTTGGCAATACTTATAGCTCAAGGGTTGAGAAAATTGGCTTCCAATGCCCTCTAGAATTTCTACTGAATTTCAGGCTATTTTTTGTAATAGTCTGAAATATAAAGAACCTGATTTTTCAAGCCATTTTAAAACAAGTGGTGGTCTATTAACTGCTGTCTTCATATCTCTTTGAAGACCAGGGCTAAAATTGGTAGCATGCAAACAAGTCTATAGAAAGTCTCAATATTTTACAACCTTTAGCACTCAGAATCCATTAAACGTCTTTTTAAAATATACTTATCTCTGATAAGAAGAATTAAGTGTATCATGCATGCTACATGAGCTTTTGCTCCATTAACAGTCATTGCCTAGAATATTTTTGATCTATTAGTTTTGCAAGTCTGATAGCACTTAAAAAATTCCTCATCAAAGCCTTGCTCACTTTCAGAAAACATACCATTGCCTAAACTCATTGCCATACTGATCTACTTGTTATTATTCAGTGTATGCACATCACTTTTAATTGAAAACAATTTCAGAGTGTTAATGGAGTTTCCAAATGACAATTCTAGGAGGCATGTCTGAGATCTCAAGATTCTATCACAGAAGAAGCTGAGGTCAGAAAGACTGACCAATTGCATAATTTCATTTACGTGGCCAGGTATGATTGCAATGCTTAACACATTCTCTTCTGAATTTTTCTGTCAAGTAACTTATTAGCTCTCTGACATTGTCGGATAATTAACAAATGCTCAGTTAATATATTTTTTTTAATTATAAGGATGGAAGAGATTAACTTTAATACAGACTAAAGAATTTGAGGAACAGTAGAATCCTTTACATGACCGCATTCATTGTGACTGTAAGAATGGAAAGGTTAATGGGTAAATGATCATGAAATTAGAATATCAGGGTTTCTAATAGAGGAGATTACCCTACAATTTACTCTCTAACTTGACAGATCTTTTCTGATTCAGCAAGATCCTCTATATCACTTGATCAAAAGCATTAACAAAATAAAAGTGGGGCAGAAGATGTGAATTAATTACTATGATGAGAAAAGCACTGCCGAATTTTTTCAAAGTCTTATATTAATTCACTAAAGTGAATGAGGAAAAGAAATGCTAATCTCAACACAATTTGAATGATAATGGAAAAAAAACATAAAGCAAAAAGAAAGGGTACTGAAAACTAAAAGGCAGATTTGAAAAAGAACCAAATAGAAATTCTAGATATAAAAAAATATAGTCACGGAAATAAAAACAACTCAGTAAATGTGTGAAAGAGCAAATTAGATGCAGCTGAAAAAAAACTGTTGCACTTGAAGAGAAAGCTGAAGAAGTACCTTAAATTCTAGCACAGAGTCATAAAGAGACAACAACTATAAAAACAAGAGTCATGAACAACGAAATGAGACGGTCCAACAAATGGCTGTTGGTAATCGCTGAAGACAAAACCAGAAAAGTAGCAGACACAGCTGAAAAGACAGTGGCTGTAATTTCCCAGAATTCATGAAAAATATAAATCCTCAGATTTTAGAAGGAAAACAAGTCTCAAGCAGGATAAATAATTCCATACCTAGGTAGATGAAACTGCATAACAACAACTATAACACCCCTCTGCCATATACACACACGCACACACACTCAAAAACTAAAAACTATAGAGAAAACAATGTCTGGTTGTTGTTCAAAAGATAATCATAAAGGAGAATTCAAATCAACACAAAAGATATCAGAAGGAAATGGAATAATTACATTAAAATACTTATGGAAAATTACTATAAACCTAGAAAACCAGATACATCTGTATTCAGCATTGAAAGTGAAACAATGTTTATATAAATAAAACCTTGAAAGAGTTTACCACTGACCGTCTCCTGCTGCAAGAAGCACTAAAGGATGTATATGGAAAGGAAGTATTAGATAGAAGAAACAAAAGTAACTGAAGAATAGGTAGATACTTATAAATAAATTTGGTTACTAAAAAATTGTAACAATGGCTAATTTCAGGACTTTAAAAATATAATATTAAGATACAAAGTATTTACTAAGTATGTTGGTAATGAAACTGTATGCAGAGATTAGAATTAAAGCATTCGGAAGCCCTTGCAGGTCTAGGAGAAAGAAATTAAGCATACACATAAGATGCCTGAGGGCAACAGCTAAAAGAACAGAAATCAAATGTTTAAGTTCAAAATCAATGCAGAAGAGCAGTGAGAAAGGAATAATAATAATAATAATAACAATAATAATAATAATAATAAAACCCTCAATCCCATGGAAAGCAAAAAGGGAGGAGGAGAAGAACAAAGAAAATGTAAGCACAGACCATGCATACCAGCTGAGGCCAATAAGAACTCAGCTGGCCTTGACTTATTTTCTTTGGCTTTGCACATGACTTAATTTATTAGGTCAACAAAGGAAGTGACACGCCACACATCTTAAGCTCACATCTGACCTCCAATCATTTTGAGATGATGGAGAAATAGAATCACCTTTAAAAAAGTTTGGAAGAACAGCTCTTGGAACAAGGCTGCAGTTGAGGTGCAAGTACTCTACATTTTCTCCAGTTAGCCCTGCCAGAGAAAACCAGAGATAAAATCAAAAGTCTATGACAGGTGTCCCCAATCCCTGGGCTGTGGACCAGTACATGGCCTACTAGGAATGGGGCCACACACCAGGAGGTGAGTGGTGTGCAAGCAAGCACAGCTTCATCTGTATTTGAAGCAGCTCCCCAGCGCTAGTATCATCACCTCAGCTCCACCTCATATCGTCTGGCATTAGATTCTCATAGGAGCACCGGTCCCTGGTGCCAAAAAAAGATGAGGAACCACCGGTCTATAACAAGCCACCTCATAGAAATGAAGTTGTTAAATCATTCTGGAGGACTGGCACATGTTTCTGAAACACAAGTTTGACTAATGTGGTTGTGCTAACAAGAAGTTCAATCATCCTGCAATTTACAAATTGAAATGCCCAAGTACACCCATCTAATTTATTAACCAATTATCCACTTAAACCCAAAGCTTCCAAACAGCATTCATATGCTGTCAGGTATGACAGCAGTTCCTTCATGGACCTTGGTTTTTCCTCCTTCTTCAGTACATGCTCATATATGGAGAGAATTTTCTTGCAGTCCTTCTGGAAGCAGAGGTGCAGACACTGAGACTGCATCACAAAGGATATGGGAAAGTTTACAAGGGAAGGGAATCAGTAATATCACAGATCATCCTGTGTGATGTACATGACATTTGAGGAGATCCATTTATTCCTCAAAGGGAATATAAGGTCACGTCTAAACTGAAACAGATGGAGAGAAGCAGTTGTGTAAAACCATTCAGTCAACAAAGGTTCCCTGAACATGCACTCTACCAAGCTAAGCACTGGGAGGATATAAACGAGTAGAAGATAGAGGCCCTACACAGGAATCATATCTAAAGCAAAGCATAACAGTTATTTATGTTTAAGTTTGTAATATGGTAATAGATCTAACTTTTTTTTATTTGTTCTTACAAATAAATAAGCATGCTTTTGAGCTCCCAGATGCTGGGCAGTATAGAAACTGTTATGGTACTACAGGGGCAAGAAAGGTTAAAGCACAGGATTTCAAAGTCACTCCACTATTTTGTAACAGTAATAATCCATACCAGATGAATGAGATGTTGACTCCTTAGTGATAAATTGTAAAACGAAGTCTGATTTATCATGGTGTAAAGCATGTCTGCCTTCATTATACTATGGTTAAACAAAACACCTTTATCTCCATCACTGGAGGGATTTAAGATAGGACTAAATGAGAATTTTTAGAGGAGGCTGCAGAGAAAATTTACTCATCAGGTAGTAAATTCTTTTCTTATTCTACCACAACTTCCCCAATTCCTTGCTTTACCCCATTCTACCATAAGGTACACATCATTCACTCATTCATTCATTCACACAATTAAAAATAGTGCAATAAACATGAGTGAACCTATTACCCAACAGAAAAATCAGAACATTACCTACACTTTATACCACCTAGCCTTCCTCTGATATTTTCGTGTTGTTTCCAATTTTGTTTTTAATGAAATCTTACCCAAAACAGGTATAAGCACAGTTTAAATTTTCACTGTTTGGGGAACCCTCTGATGTTCCATTTGAAAACAAAAGACAGTTCAGTGCCACTCAGCATATGGTCCCAAAACCAGAGGTCAGGCTGTAAACTGTTTATTATTGGTCCGGAAGAAATATGAAGTTTGAGCCAGAATGTAAATCAACTACTTATCATTCAGGACAGTTTAACTCAGTTAACATTTTTTCATAGCAAGACTCTCTCAACAAAGAAAGCAGATTTACATTTTGGCATAAGCTCATCATAGACCAACTCTTTGAGAAGCACTGAACTAGCTGATTTCTAAGGCCCATTTCTTAGAGCCTGGATTCTGTGATGATGTAGGCCTACAATGCTCACTAGCACATGAACAGATAACAGCTGTTAAGAGTCCAGGAAATACTGACCAGTACAGTTGGCTTCATCAGACCAGTCCCTGCAGTCGTTGTCCCCATCACACACCCAGGAGGAGCGGATGCATATGCCAGAGCTGCAATTGTACTCATCGCTTCGGCACTGGTGCCTTTCTACAGGTGAGATCACAGAGATGTGAGAAAAAAGTTCACTCAGAATTCTATCTTGTTCTGAAGCTACTAAGGGTCAGAGATGCACTATTATCTCACTTTCACTGATTATCCAGAAAGAGCATGAATGTAGAGACTTAAACCAGGGATGTAAGGTCATCGAGGCCAGTTTCCAACTATGTGCTGCAAACGGTGTACAAGTGTGTTGAGATACTGACACCGCACACTATTGCCAATGGTTGTTTCTAGACAAGAGAAGTCTGTCCATTGATCTCAGTGTATTTTATGAATATCATCATTTTCTATTCTTGTTATGATGGGAAGACGTTTGGAAAGCAACCTCTAGTTGTCCAGAAAGCAGAATTTTTAAGAAACAGAAGACTTCTAGAGACAGAGACAGAGCCTGTGGTTTCAGAATAGGAGTGAAAAAAACTCTTGAGTGTGGGGATCAGTTTGAGGTGTTCAGCTTGGGAAAAGTGGGATCGCTGCTGAACTTCCAAAATAGAGGAAATGTGAGCTTGGGACTTTCTGAGAGTGGAGCTCCAGGAATGGTGGCTGGTGGGCAGTCTCTAAAAGGGTGGGGGCCTGGGGCAAATGAACTGGTGCAGCCTGATCACAACTTAAAAGGAGGCTGCACTGGCAACATATAGTGTAGGCCCTGAGGATTGCATTAAAGAACCTTCCAATGGAATTTTAAAGATTCTATAAGAATAGTAGTAGCCAACTTTGGGACCCAGGGTGGCTGCTTCAGTTGCCTCACTCAAGAGACAGGCTGATGGCAAAGTTGGTGATTCAGTTATTTATGAGGAAACCGTACAGAGACTGACGAAGAGAACCAGGCTCTGAGGAAAGGACTAGCTGAGACCTTGGGATGCATTCAAGATACACCAACATGATGGGCCATGAATGAAAAATCTGAGGGCACTGAAACTGTTTAATGGTCAAATGTGAGTCCAGTGAGTGAGGAAGATGACACCAGAAACATGTAACCATGTGGAGTTTCCTTTCTACCAGAGCAAAACTAGCTACACACTTTAATCCCCTCAGATTGCTGAGGAGGAAATGGGAGGATTGAAAGGAAAATAGTTGTGAATTCCAAGGACTGTTTTCTGAAATTTATATTTATACAAAGATGAAAAAAAATTAGGTAATCCCTCCCCCCCCCAAATTCCTCTTAGAGCCGGCTAGGAGCATTTCCTCTGCTGCCCTTGTTTCAGTCCCTGTTGAGGCAAACTACCTGCTCATGATAAAGTAGACCCTGTCCGTAAACTTGCCTGGATATACCACCAACAGGGGCACCCCAACACAGCACAAAGTATCTGGCCCCAGCCTCTCTTCCCTTTCATGCCTGTGATTCCTCCAATCTGGTACACTATGTGTACTGCATAGTGCTTCTTCCTTCAACAGTCAGTGACTCTGGGTTTCGTACCAGAGCCCATTAACTGAGACAGGACTCGTGAAACTGACAGGGCAGTACTGTGCAACTGGAAGGGCATGGGGAACATGGGTTCCAGTTCCCCATGCTGACACGAACCAATTGTGGCACTTCGAATAAGCCCCTCACCCTCTATGAACCTCGGTCATTGAATCTGGAAAGCAAAAGGACTGAACTAGAGAATCCCTATCACTCATTGCAATTCCAACATATTATTTTTCTAAATATAAAAATTTTCATTCAGAATATAGATGTTCAAACAATGTTTGTACCATCTATGACTTCTAACAGAGTTTTCTGAATTAGATTGGTTAAAAAAAAAAAAAAACAGTTCACAAGGGTATAGATCTGTATCTTCAGGAATCTAATCCCACAGCCACTCAGAGATGTGGACCAAGTGTATAGCTGCTAATAACTGCCTGAGTTCATTTAGAAACCTCATTTCCTTACTATTACATTCACTCTCACGATAAAGCAGGGACCATTGCTTTATGAATGAATCAATCCTACCATGCCGACAAAGGTGATCACACAGCTGGATATTATAAGTCCCAAAATGGCTTTCAGAAATCCTCCATTTCCAACCCATCCCACTCAATAATACAGCCCAGTGAGCAAGGGTGCTGCCCTCTCTGGAACAGGGTTCCTGGACATCATGTGCCCTTACCACAGTGACTTTCATCACTGTTGTCTCCACAGTCATCTTCAAGATCACATTTGTAGGACAGTGGGATACAGGTCCCAGACTCCTGGCAACGGAACTGGGTATCCAGATCACAAATGGTAGTAGCTAAAATGGAAAAGAGAGAAGACATAGTTGTTAAGTACAATTAATTCACCCCAAATACAAATGTCTCACTGGAAAACAATTTTAAAAAAGAAGGAAGCAGATTTTAATTGCAGCAACAGAAACAAAACCTAGATTTCTGGAACGAATAAACTGCATGAGAATCTGAAATTCACAACCAAGGCAGATAAGGGCCTATCCTTCCATGGATAGCTTCCAGATCATAACAGGGCTGAGAAAAGTAGGAAACCAGCATCTGGCTGGGAGAGAGTGATGGGTTCGATTACCTCCTAAGATCCCCTTAAACATGAGATGTCTCCCTACTTAAGTAGAAGAAATACCTTTATCTGGAAAACCACCATTAGGAAGCCCAGTTTCACATACAAAGCCACCATATAGGTGATAGAGGTAGTGTGCAGGTAGAATTCTGCAGCAGGAATCTGGGCCCTGCAATCAGTAAAGACTGGGTTTCAAATCCTGGCTCCACCTCTTCCTTAAGCAATTAACTTTAACCTCTCTGAGCCTCAGCTTCCTCCACATTAAAATGAAAAGTTAACATGGCCAACTGCTTGTGATGACAGAAAGACTAGATATAAATTTTAATTCTACTGTCTACAACTTACTTAACTATTCTGTGCCTCAGTTCCCTAGACTGTTAATACCTACCTCATGGCATTATCATGAAGGTAAATAAGAAGACAAGTTTAGGATGAGAGCCAATTAAATAGGATGTAAATATAATAAGCCCCAAACAAATGTCACTTCCCTCCCTCGTCATTCCTCATGCCCTTCTGCATCAGAATGAGTACAGAATTAGATTGTCTCCCTCTTTTAAATAAGAATTATCTAGGCTTAAGCACAGCCATTAGACTAGAGAAAGAACCTGAAGAAAGATTCTGGGAGGAAAGGCTACTCTGGAGAGCAGCTCATGTATCAGGTGCAATGTGATGGTGGTGGTGGCAGGGACTGCCGTAAAATGAAAAGCCAATGGCAACGCTGCAGTCAGACATCCTTGGCAGCTCTCCTCTGAGGTTCCATTTCTTCTCTGTAACTGAGCTCGTGGTAGAGTAAAGGGATAAATGCAAAAATGACAAGACTGTAGGAGATTCATGTCAAAACCTCAAACACCTGACAACTACCCAACACAGGAATCTATTTAAGAGGGAATGAGATCTGCTGACAACATCCCTCCCACATCTCCCTTTGTCTCCACTCCTCCTGTCTTCCCTGGCAGTTGACAGGATGTCTCATTTAACTTCCCAGACAGAAGTGGCCCATCAATGACCCATCCCTCCCCTGCAGACCTCTAGGAGGGGGTGCCTCTCGCCATCATAAGTGCTGTTCTTCTCCTTAATGAGCGAAACACTACAGGAAGGCACAGATAAGCACTGTAACCTTGGTTCCCAGCCTCCACCTTTTAATCTCTGCCTCCTTCATCTCCTCACCTCTGCCATATCTAACTAGTCTGGGCCTGAGCCAAGTGGGATTGTGAGAAAGCAAGTCTCAGGGTCTTGGGAAGGTCAATTCCAGCTGACATTTACACCAGATCAGGAGGAAGTCAGAGCCAGCTGCCCACTTAATTCAGAGGAGGAGCTTAAACTCTATGTGGAAACACAGGAGACTGGTAACAGACCTCGATTGGGTGGGCAGCACCACCTAAAGATGGAGGAATGTGTTTCTCTCAAAACACTGAACCAATCTGATATCCCAGTTAGTCCATCTACTAGGAACTAAGCTCAGGGACTCAAGGAAAAATCCCTAGCTATTGGGCATGAGGTCATCAAGTTTATATCCCTCTGCTTCTACTATGCCTAATCACATCTGGGCAATTTTCTTGCAATGTGTAAATTCTAAGAAGCATCTCTTCTCCCATCCTATTATGTAATAAAGTCCTTTCCAAAATCTGCTCCAATGCTGTTAAACATTTATTACTGTTTTCAAGGAGCTTTGGCTAGTCCCCAACAAATATCACACCCTCCAGAGACTCTGGTAGGTAGGTAGAGTTTTATCAGTGTCTACTTTGCAAAAAAGAAAAACACACAAGGCTAGTGCTCTCCCAAATCTCCCATTCGGGAAGCTCTTTTCCTTAAGTGAGAAAGGCATCCACTGAAGCCAATGAAAAATGATTTAGGAAAGGTTTGGTATAAAACCTCCAATAAGACAGAGAAGGCAATAGATCGAATTGCAGGGTCAGATGAATTTAATGAGTTGATTGCTTCTAAAGTTGCTTTCTGGGTAGAGTGCCATGGGAACTTGGCAGGGGCTCTACAGATGGCAGGCCAATTATATCCACCAAAGGCAAGATGAGGACATAGAGCCAGAAGCCACCATTAATCTGTTTTTACAATACAAAATGATAAATGAGCTTCTGAATTTCCAAAGGTAAAATATTTGAAAGAGAAACCTTCAGACTGTTTTTTTCTGGCTTCCCAGCTCTAGTTTTTTCCCATCCGATTCATTCTGCCCACAGTTTATCTTTCCAAAGGGAAAATCTTATCATGTCATTTCAATGGCTCTCAACTGCTTTTCTGATGAAGTCCAAAGGCCCTTGCTGCTCTAGGCCCCACACACTGATCCAGCCTTCCCTTACCCCACTGCTCCCACTCAAGTTCTCAATGACCCACCCACACCAGTCTCCTAACCAAACTATATATACTCTGACCTCTGGGCTTTCATACATGCTGATTCTTTGCCTAGAATTTTCCTCTCTCCACTTCAAGAGGAAGTAGAGCTTGATTCACCTCTACTCACCTTTCAAGGCTCTTTGAGTTTGATTTGGGTCCCCTGGCACTTCCCCATGATAGCACTCATCACTCTAACATAACTGGCTATTTGCTTTTCTGACATCCCTTCAGACATTAAACTCTGTGTCCACCCTGATCAGCAATATAGCCCCAAGCCCAGCAAAGGGCCTGGAACAAAGGGTCTTCCATAAATACTTATGGAGTGAACATATTATTGACTGACAAAGGACAAAGCACCTCCTTCTAAGTAAAAATTAACTAAAGGGAGCTAAAATTTGTGGTAAATGAATTACCCATTATAAATAATTGTTTGTCTTTAAATCCTGCTATACAGAATCATATACTTTAGTAGGTAGACCTGAGAAGTTATATAGTCCAAAGATTACATTTATATGCACACATAACATAACACATTCCAGACCAAAGTAGGCATCACTAATAAAGTAGAACAATCTCTCTTGAGCCTGGGTGGCAGCCAACATCAACAGATTGCAGTGGTTTACAAGGAAAATCTGTTCTCATATCTGAAAAGGCTGAATATTGAACTTACAAATCAAGGACTGTCACCTGGTCACTGCCCCAGATCACCAGTGGGCCACAGTTAGAGCCCAGCTTGCCAGACTCCCAAATAAGTTCAATTTCAGCCACATGATGCTTATTTATAAATCATTTATAATAATGTAGTTAACTTATGCGGGTTTGTTTTTAAATAATAAGATATATCTAGTTGGGTTTGGAAATGTGTATTCTCTGAGTTCTCTAAGCCCCATTAGCTGAAATGGACATCACTGATCACGAAGGGCCAGCCAGCATCCTAGATTGTCAGCCCCTCCCAGGAGGTGACCAGTCTGCTGGTAACGGTAAATGCTTAATAATCCAAAAACTTGGCCAAGCCAGGGACTCACGGCAATTTCTCTCATCGCTCATGTCTCCACAGTCGTTGTCAAAGTCACACCACCAAATGCTGTTGATACAATTCCCGTTGCTGCAGCGATACTGGTTGAAGAGACAAGTGTTCTCTAGCCATCCAAAGTAGGCAAGGGAGGAAACGAAGTCAATATTATTTTTACTGATGGACCATAAGAGCTTCTTTTTTGAGTTCCTATTTCTCTTCCTCAAATAACATGCCTTAGATGATAAAGAAGAAGAGGGGTGGGAAACACACATACATGCAAAGATAGAAGCCTCTGATAGAGGCTTCCTTCTTTCTTTTTCTAATTAAAATTAAAGAAGAAGGGGCAAGCCAGAGGAGCATTTAGAGGTGGTTACAGTGATGAAAAAGGAGGATGATGCCAATTGGGTCTAGTGGGTAGAGAGATACTATACACCACAAGGAATTCCTTCATAGACTGCATCTATACAGGATTCAAATATATTCAACGTATCTGTAGTATATATTATATGTATTGTTTTATATTATATGTATTATATGTTACATATAATATATATAATATATATAATATATATAGTTATATATATTCATATATTCAATTTACCAACCAACTGGGTTATGAAGACTTTATTTACATACTCTGAGGATTTTTTCTACCCCATGACTTCTTTAAAGCAAACAGTTATAATTCCTCACACACACACAAAAAAACATTGTTTAGTAAAGGTCAAGAGCACATGATGATTGGCCTCTTGTTTAGGTAACCAAAGCCCTTCTAATTTGGAATATAAAAAAGCCTTCTTTCCTCTCCTCTTGGAACTTAGTGTTAACTCTGTTTCTTTCCAAATAGCTTTAAGATGACCTCCAAAGCTGTAAGAGAGTCTCCTGTGTCTAAAAGGGAAGGCTCATCTTTCTTTTATTTGTGTTTCTTAAGGAAGAAATATAAGGCAAATTTGTGTTTCACTGGCCTAGACTAAGAGGCTGCTGTGAGAAGGAAGGTTATGATTACAAAGCAAATAGAGCCTTGAGAATAAAGAAAAAGTAGAATTTGGGCCATTAATTGAGCACTTTGTGGCCAGACCCCTTTCCAGGGGTTCATCTCATTGACAGAAACATGAGGCTGGGGACTGGGGAAGTGGTAAGGGTGAAAAATGGGAAAAAAAGACTAAATGGGTTTTCAGAGAAAAAGTTTAGAATTCATGTATTCAAAGGAAGAGTGGGATGAGGTTTCTATAGTCACTTGGTCACAGCCTGGAACTAAAAACTCAAAGCCCTTTTTTACATTGGTTTGAAAGTTTAGGACATTTTAGGCGGGGATAGGTTTGAGGGGCAGACTAACTGCTAGGTGAGACAAGGTAAGCTGTGAAGGAGTCAAACTAGTTCTTTTTTTCAAGTCAGGGTGGTCCAACTTATGGAAAGCAGAAGTTGGAGAGCTTAGATATGGAGGATGGACAAGGAGAAGAAGTGGCAGAAAAAAAATGGCGGCCTTTGAGGAAAGCCTGTATCACCTGCCATTAAACCAAAAGCACAGTATTATTTAAAAACAAACAGCTTAGGGCTGTTCTGGATGAGGACTGAAGGACCACAGCCTTAGAACCTGAACCAGATGTCTATAGGTATCTAGTCGATTTTATTTTTAGCTTAGGCACTTTTGATAACCCCAAAACATTAGAAAATAGAGAGCACTGGGAAAGGGAAGAAAAGGGAAGGAGGACGGTGGGCAGAAAAGAAAAAGAGATGCACCTTCTTTGACACAGGTGTTGTTCTTCAGCTGATAGCCCTGAGGGCACTCACATATCAGGTCCCCAGATGGGAGGACACTGCTGAACACACCCTCTGGACACCTGCAGCTCTTATTGTTGTTGGCCTTAGGTAGGCAGAGCAGGCTGCATGGCCTCTGCACGCAGGCATTGCTTCCTAGAAAGAAAACACAGAATGGCAGCATCAACATTAATAAACACCAGGAGGGACTAAGCGGAGACTGCAACACAACACAATCTAATCATTTTCCAGAAACGACAATGTGAAGCTCAGAAAGAGAAAGGTAAAGTGGCAGATGTTGGGGGACCTACTGTTCTAACAACCTCTGTTCAGTGTCCTCAGGAAAGGCCTGACCCACACAGGATCTCAGCTAGATCAGAATTCCTTAGAACCAAGACAAGCATCACCTGGTCCTCCAGAGAATTTGGAATCGGGATGATGAAAGACCACAAAGTAACCAGGGAGCTGGGGCTGGGAGAAAAGTCATATTCCATGGGTGTTAAAGGTGATGCAGGACAAGCCCAAACCTGTACAAGTCAAAGCTATGTAGAAACAAGCTCAGAGTATGCAGAGAAGATCAGCATGTAGAGTTGGAAGACTAAAGCACACTTTGAGAAAAAGGACAACACTAGGGACCTGGGGGCAGAGGGAGAGGAGGATGGCTTTGCCATTCCCAGCTCTAATCCTCATAAAGCTCACCTATACTTCCTAACTATTACTACGTTCCTTACTATCTCCCTTTATTCTTTCAATAGTACTTTTTCTTTAGTTAGCTTGAGTGGGTTTTCATTTTTTATGATCTAAAAGCCCTTTTCAGAACATACACCTGAGTAACAACAGGACCTGGACAAAAATCCAAGTCTCCCATTCTAAATTCCTTTGTACCAGAATGTAGCTGCTAAGCTGAGGAACCAACCTGGTACTCATTAGGCACTGTATGTCATGCTATAAATCCACACAAGGACTGGTTAATGCTGATCTATCCCACTATTTCCAATCTTTTCTCTGTCTGGCTTTCCGAATAGAGTGCCAAATAAAATTCATAAACTCCTTCATTTTATTCTTGAGAGACAACCTGTGTGGATGAATGATGGAAAAGTTGTTTTTGTCTCTCGCATGTCTTTCTGGGAAGAAGAGGAGAGGATGCATAAACCATTTTGTACCAGCTGAAAACATGATACAACTATTGAGCAACATAAAAGCCACATAGATCATGAAAAGTGTTTTTCTTTTTACATGTGACTGCTCATCATCAAAATTGGGAAAAATAAACATGAATCCTTTGATAAAACTCAACTGACAATAATTCCTCAGCAGTGCCATCTCACAGACAGAGAGCCCCATTCATTAATGACAATCAGTACTGATGTAGGTGATCATATACTCATTAGCGTTGGATGTGTGGGCACCTTATCAATATTTAACTGGCATTACATATAAAATTAAAAATTGCAATCATATAGTAACATGTTGTTTAGATGCTAAGGACCAAAGAGTACAAGATATTACCAAATAGATAAAATCTACACAGCCACTGAGGGAAATCATATGATGAAACATTCAAAAGGTTTTCCATAGTAACTCGATAACCCCAAAGGTGCAAATTACCACAGCAGAATAACAGGCTGAGTATAGTGGAAATGCCAAAAATCAGTTTGGCCTGATCTGTTCCACAGGCTGAGACTGATCCTTTATCTAAAGCACACGTGCCATAGGTTACAGGAGGGAATCCATCGCTACCACTAATGAAAAATAGCTCCACCAGGATCTGGAACACATTCTTTATATTCAAAGGACGACATACTATTCAACATTCCAAGAAACTGAATGATAGAATATTTGAAAAGTACTCAGTGACAGGATATTTTCACATAGGTTGTATCTATAAAATAACGTGACTAATATTTTCACATGTAGAGCAGATGTTCCTATCCAAAGAAGCAAGAGCCACAAGCACAGAACCCAAAATGGGGCACATTATTTCAGGAGACTAGGCTAAACAGAGATGTACGAAATCTGAGGAGCAGTATCTAGGGCAAACCTCAAACCAAGCTGACCAAGTCACTGACCCCAAGAGGTAGGCTGGGCAGGAATGCATGGGCTGGGACAAAGCCACAGTACAGAAAATGGGAATGCTATACCTGAGAGACCCTGGGACAGTGTGGATGGAAATTTCAGCAGTTTCCCCAGAACGTGGCCAATACATCACAGTACACCACAGCATTGTGTGGGCAGGGTGGGCAATAAAAAGAACATCACTCCAATGTGAAGAATGGACAAATGACAACCTTCATCTCCAAAAATGTTCCCTTACAAAACCAATACTTAGCCTCATGACGTTCTCACTAGGCATATTCAGAACACTTTCATATATCCTCTTTAGAAAATTCTTCCAAAACTAGTTTAGGAGCCAAAAATGCTATCATCTTGTTTAGTTATCTATACACTTGACAATTATCCAAATCAAATCCTCCCCAGACAATACATATTCACCTTCATTATAGATATTTAAAAGCATGTGCTTACTGTAGGCTCTGAAAGAGAATGCCAAGAGCTTCAAAATATTTTAATCCATTGCAGCATCAATTGAATACATCAAGAGCCTTGCAAAATAAGCTGTTTAAAGAAAAAAACACTCTTTATGAAGAATACATCCCTGTAATACTATGTAAAAATCAGCTAGGTATAGAGACAAGAAATGCATCCATTTATTACCAAATATCCCAAAATGACAAATATTCCAAGTGAACAAGTTTCATCATAAACAAGAACCAATCAAAATCTAGTACTTCCAAATCACTGTGAGATAGGATTAAACATGGTGGTGTGAGAGATATTCCCAGATCTCTCCCCTTGAAACAACAATAAGCTGAACACCTAAAACTCAAGAAAAAAAAACACCTAAACTACACACCAGCACATCTGAGCATGCAATCAGCACGTAAGAGCTGCCACAGGTCAGAACACCGGATGTCCGGTGGTGGACTGGGAGCTCCCTGTAGGAGGAGGGGGAGGGGAGAAGGTGTGGCAAGTTCCCTAAACAGCCCTGCCTGAGAGTGCTGTGAGCTCCATGCAGCCGGCAGCAGTGCCCAGTCATCAGGGTAGAGGGCAGAGAAACAGGGACGGCAGAAAAGCAGGGACGTCAGAGAAACAACAGTTGATTTTTACCAGCTGTGGATGCAAAACCGAGGCTGAGCCACAGCCTCCAACCCCCAACCCAGAGGGCCCTTCCTCCATACCTTCAAAGACGGAAAGCCGCAGAGCCCTAGGGGAATCTGAGCAAATGCTACCTAAACTGACAGGAACTGAAATTGAGGGTAGCGAGCATGATTAAATATCTATAAGGAAAAAAAAATTATTAACACTTTATATAAGGCAGGCTTAGATGCCACCTACTGGAAACCAAAAGAAAATATCTCATTTGCAATAGGTTAAGGACCATAATAAAATAAATCTTTCTGGAAAAAAAAAAATCAGAACACACTTCCATTAATGCCCAGGCAAAGAAACAGTCCATTAAACACCATGAAAAACCAAGTCGACAAGGCAGCTCAGAAAGAAAGAGAAAAATCTACAGAAAATAAGCTTACAGACATAGAAATATCCGATTTAAATGACAGAGATTCAGGATGGTACTTCTGAAAAAACCCAGGGAGATCCAAAACGAACCATATCAACAATTTCAGAAATTGGAAAAACAACTAGTTGAGCAGAATAAGTTCTTTAGCAAGGAGATTGAAACCCTCAAAAAGAACTGAATAGACCTTCTAGAGATAAAGAGCACACAACAAGAGTTACAAAATGAAATAGCAACCTTGGGAAATAGAGTTGACCAAATGGAGGTAAGGATCAGTGATACTGAAGACAGAAATCAAGACAGAAATCAGAAGGAAGAAGAGAGAAACCGAAGAATGAAAAATAATGAAAGAGAAATTGAAAACGAGCTGATATCATCAGGAGAGGAAACATAAGAATAATGGGCATTATCGAAGGTAAGGAAAAGGAACTGGGATTATAAAGTATTTTTACACAAATAGTTGACAAGAATTTCCCAAAGCTAAGGAATGAACTCGAGCTTGGAATTCAAGTAGTCAATAGAACACCTAATTATCACACCCGAAAAGGCCTTGACCAAAACACATCGTATTAAAATTATCAAAAATCAATGACAAAGACAAAATTCTCAGGGTAGCCAGGGAAAAGGTAACCAATAAAGAAAAACCCACTAAATGATGGTCGGACTTCTCAGCACAAACCTAACAAGCTAGAAAGGAGTGGAATCAAATATTTAAACTATTAAATGAAAGGAACTACCAGCCAAGAATACTGCATCCAGCTAAGCTCTCCTTTTGAAATGAAAGAAAAATAAAGACCTTTTCAGGCATAAAAAAATTGAGGGAATTCTCCACTACGAGGCCTGCACTACAGGAAATTCTGAAAGAGGTCAGCTCACCTAAAACAAAATGATCAATAAAAAAATATGCGTTAATTAGGAGTAAGGTGACTAGCAGGCTGATAAAAGCAGAGGAGTACAATCCTTACTACAAATAGGGCATTATAAGCTTAAAATAAGAAAATTTGCTATAGCAAGATAGTAATGAATGCTCATCATACATAGGGACAAATTGAGACAACAATGACTGAAAAGGGGAGGATTCAGAGATCCAAATTCGACAATGACTAAAAAGGGGAGGATTCAAAGATCCAAATTTGCAAAGGGGAAAGGAGATTAAGGTGCATTCATAAGAAAATGGACGACTGTATATGTACAACTATCCTTTTCCTATTTGTAATAATAACCACAAGACAAAGATTTAGAACCGAAGTTTATAACATAAAAGAAGAAGAACCAGAGGGAAAACCCACAAAAGTCAACCAAAATAAAGGAAACAAAAACACAAGGACAAAGAAGCAATGGAAACACCAGAAACCAAAAGATAAAATGGCTATAAGAAGACCTCATAATTCAATAATCATCCTAAATGTAAATGGACTGAACTCAACAATAAAAAGGCACAGAGTTGCAGATTGGATCAAAAGACAAAAGCCAACCATATGCTGCCTCCAGGAGACACATCTCAGATCCAAAGACAAATATAGACTCAAAGTAAGAGGGTGCAAATGATATTTCAAGCAAATGGTATTCAGAGAAGAGCAGGAATAGCAGTACTAATATGAGATGAAATAGACTTCAGAATAAAAAAGGTAAAGAAAGATACTTAGGGACACTTCATAATGATAAAGGGAATCATGCAACAAGAAGACATAACACTTATTAATATCTATGCTCCCAATCAGGGAGCCCAGAAATATGTAAAGCAATTACTAACAGAACTAAAGGGAGAAACAGATCAACACACTATCGTAGCAGGGGACCTAAATACCCCACTGTCAGATATAGAGAGACCATCCAAACAGAAAACAATATGGAAATAACATCCTTAAATGACACATGAGTGCAACTGGACATAACTGACATTTACAGAGCCTCCCATCCCAAAACAGCTGCTCATACATTCTTCTCTAGTGAACATGGATCATTCTCAAGGATTGACCACATACTGGGACACAGAGATAGCCTCAAGAAATATAAGAGTCGAAATCATACCAACCATATTCTCTGAACATAATGCTTTAAAACTAGAGATTGACTGTAAAAAGAAAGTGAAAAGAACCACAAATACATGGAGATTAAATAAACAACATACTACTGAAGAATAACTGGGTCAGAGAAGAAATAGAAAGGGAGATCAAGCAATACATAGAAATGAATGAGAATGATAGTACAACATATCAAAACTTCTGGGACACAACAAAAACGGTCATAAGAGGAAAGTTCATATCATTACAGGACTATCTCCAAAAACAAGAAGCCAAAATAAACCTAATGCTTCATCTTAAAAAAAACTAGAAAAGAAAGAACAAATGAAGCCTAAAGACAGCAGAAGGAAAGAAATCATCAAAATTAGAGCAGAAATAAATAAAATTGAAAACAAACAAACAAAAAAAATAAGATAGAAACAATCATCCAAAACCTACCAGAAAGTAAAAGTTCAGGACCAGATGGCTTCACCAGTGAATTCTACCAAACATTCAAAGAAGATTTAATACCTATTCTCATCAAACTCTTCCAAAAAATTAAAGAGTAGGCAATACTTCCCAACTCATTTTATGAGGCCAATATTACCTTGATACCAAAACCCGGTAAAGATAACATTAAAAAAGAAAACTACAGACTGATATCTCTCATGAACACAGATGGAAAAATCCTAAATAAGATACTAGGGAACCGAATACAGCAACATATTAAAAAGATTATACACCACGATCAAGTGGGCGTCATCCCAGGGGCACAGGGATCGTCCAACATATGCAAATTGATCAGTATGATACACCATATAAACAAATTTAAAAAGAAGAATTATATGATCATGTCAATATATGCAGAAAAAGTCTTTGACAAGATACAGCACCCATTTATGATCAAAACACTTAAGAGAATCAGTATAGAAGGAAAGTACCTTAACATAATAAAGGCCATATAATGACAAGCCCTCAGCCAACATCATACTTAACGGTGAAAAACTAAAAACCTTCCTTCTAAGTTCAGGAACAAGGCAAGGCTGTCCACTATCGCCACTCTTATTCAATATATCATTGGAGGTCCGAGCAAGTGCAATCAGGCAAGAGAAAGATATAAAAGGCATTCAAATAGAAAATGAAGAAGTCAAACTGTTACTATTTGCAGATGACTTGATTCTCTATATAGAAAACCCTAAAGACTCCACAAGAACACTTCTAGAAACAATAAGCAAATACAGTAAATTCCCTGGACACAAATCAACTTTAAAAAATCCTCAGCATTCTTATAAGCTAATAATGAACTGTCAGAAAAAGAAGTGGAAAAAATAATTCCTTTTGCAATTGCAACAAAAGGAATAAAATAGGAACAAATCTAACAAAACATGTGAAGGAACTATATAAGGAAAACTATAAGACCCTATTAAAAGAAATCAAAGAAGATACAAAGAAATGGAAAGATATTCTGTGTTCTTGGATCGGAAGAATCAAGACAGTTCAAATGACCTTATCATCTAAATGACAGATTTAATGCAATCTCCTTTAAAATCTCATTGGCATTTTTTAAAGAAATAGAACAAAAAGTCATCAGATTTGTATGGAAGTACAAAAGACTCCAAATTGCCAAAGCCATCCTGGAAAAAAAAGAATGAGGCTGAAGGCATCACTCTGCCTGACTTCAAATTATACTACAAAGTGACAGTGATCAAAACAGCATGGTATTGGCAGAAAAACAGACACATGGACCAGTGAAACAGAATCGAGAGTCCAGAAATAAACGCATGTTTACATGGGCAAATAATTTTCAACAAAAATGCCCAAAATATACAGTGGAGAAAGGAAAGCCTCTTCAATAAGTGGTGCTGGGAAAACTGGAAAGCCACCTGCGAAAGAATGAAACTAGACTATTGTCTATCACCTCATGCCCACATTAAATCAAATTGGATTAAGGATCTGAACATAAGACCTGAAACAATAAAATGCATAGAAGAAAACATAGTAATGAAACTCAAGGAACTTGGACTTAAAGAGGATTTTATGAATTTGACCTCAAAGGCAAGGGAAATAAGAGCAAATTAAATGAATGGAACTACATTAAACCCAAAAGCATCTGCTCAGCAAAAGAAACCATCAATAAGGTAAAGAGACAACCATCAGAATGGGAAAATACATTTGCAAGCAATACCTCCGATAAGGGCCTAATATCCAAAATATACAAAGAACTCATACGACTTAATAACAACAACAACAACAACAAAATAATCCAATCAAAAAATGGACAGAGGGCCTGAACAGACACTTCTCCCTAGAGGACATACAAATGGCCAACAAATATATGAAAAGATGCTCAACATCACTAGCTATTAGGGAAATGCAAATCCAAACCACAATGAGATATCATCTCACACCTGTTAGGATGGCTATAATCAACAGGAGAAGTAATAACAAATGTTGGAGAGGATGTGGAGAAATAAGAACCCTCATACACTGCTGGTGGGACTGTAAATTGGTACAGCCACTATGGAAAGCTATACGGAGGTTCCTCAAAAAACTAAGAATTGACCTACCATATGATCCAGCAATCCCTCTACTGGGTATTTACCCCAAAGGCTTGAGAAGTCATATTCTAAAAGATATTTGCTCACCAAAGTTCATAGCAGTATTATTCATAGTGGGCCAGGACATGGAAGTGACTGAAGTGCCCCATGACAGATGACTGGCTAAAGAAGCTGTGATACATATATACAATGGAATATTACTCAGCCATAAGAAGAGATGCAATACTGCCATTTGCAACAACATGGATAGACCTTGAAAGAATCATACTAAGCAAAATAAGTCAGACAGAAAAGGTTGAAAATCACATGATATCACATATGTGGGATATAAACCCAAAAACAACAATAAACAGGACAAACAGAGACTCATGGACATGGGCAACGGACTAGTGGTTACCAGAAGGGAGGGGGGAGGAGGGTGGGGAAAAATAAAAAAATAAAATGTTAAAAAAAATGTGTATACACACACACACACACACACACACACACACACACACACATATAATATGAAAAAAAATAAATAAATTGGCATCTTAAAAAATTTAAAAATATAAAAAGCCAAATGAGAAATAAAAAATAAAATAAAATAAAAAGCCAAATGAAAAATAAAAATCAATCAATCAATCAATCACTGTGGTATACTAGGGCACTGCATTTCAACAATAGATGACAGACGGAGCAAAGTTGATGGCTTTATTGTATTCAAGCTTTGAAGTCAACCAGGCCATGGTCCAAATTCATACTACATGTGTGATGTAGAAAAGTTACTGAGCCTGATATTCATGTTCTCATCTATAAAATGGAAATATTAATAGTACACATGGGTTTGGGGTAGATTAACTGAGGTTATACAAGCCCACAAAGCATATTAGTGTAGTGCTTATGACATAGCAATCCCTTAATAAATGTAGTTATTATCATTATTATTTTATATTAGTAGAAAGTCCTACATCTGTTAGGAGAAGACAACAAATATAACAGATTGACCAGCTCCAAGGGTTGCCAATATGCAGCATGAATTTGCAATACTTCCTCAGTGTTCATAAAAGCAGGCAGGATAGAGCAAACAAGTTCAAGGTCAAGAGACACTTGCTGTATACAAGCAGTGCTGGCAGCCAGATGCCACTGTAAAAGCTTAGATTTAACCTAAACTGGACTGAGAGATTACAAACTAGCTTCCCGGCCCTACGTCTGTGGTAGGAGATCTCCTGGAAGCAGAAGACAGGCTGTGATTTTCCCTTCATGCCTCAGAGTCTCCTTCATTTTAAGTAGGCAGAGAAACTCCCAAGTAACAGTATGACTGTGCATCAGCTGGGATAAAGTGATCAGCCAAGATTGGGGAGTGGGGAGCCCAGGGGTCACTAATTCATCTGAACATGGTGTTTCAGGAGCTGTGGTGTGCTCATCAAACACATGCTTACAAGCACCTGTCAAAACCATGACCTACTCTTCTGGATTGGGTGGTAACTTAGAGTAATGGTGACAATGTCCTTTGCTTACTAGCATGGTGGATCAGTAGGGGTGGAAAAGCCCCAATATTTCAGTTACTGGAGCTGAGAACATGATCTCTTTACCTTCCCTATTTTAAAACTGGCACCTCCTCTTAGAAAGAATATGACTTCTCCATTTAGTGGCAGAAATGGAACAAAAGCCCAGTTCTAAAACTAGTGAGGGACATTGGGGAAAGCAAAATCATATCTGAGATTTCATTCCCTAATCTATAAACCATAGATCCTAATACCTGCCCTGTCCACCTCATAGGTCAGTTATAAAAACATAAGAATACTGACTTAAGTTCAAGGATACTTTATAGTTTTCTAAGGGTGTTCTCCTGCTATCTTCACTGGTCCCCAAAGGATAACCATAACATCTATACCCGTATTAATTCCCTTTGTCAATTTTCTCTTAGCACAGAGCAAGCCAAAATACACAAAACAATGCCAACGTTCAAGTTCAAAACAGGAAACCTAGCAGTCTGTCAATAAAGGAGAATCAGCAGACACAGGATGCAATTTAATTCTGCTGAGATAAAGGCAGCACTTCTTAAAAGGACTATTGTTCTTGGAGTACTCTGCTCTCTCCTGTAGGACCAATAGTATGGTTGGGAGATAAAGTGAAAACGTAGTCAAGTAAGGAAGAAGGCTTTCCATTGAATAGTCTCAGTCAGACTCCAGGACCAAATAGTCTCAGACTCCAGCAGGTCAAAGCCTTGTAGTAGTTCTTGAAGCCTCAGGCAATCATCTTTAAGACAGCTACCATCTATACCCACCAGCAATTCTTCCTCTCCATTTTCATCTCTCCTTCTTCCTACAAATATAAACTGAGTACCTAATAAGTGATAGACACTGGTAAAAACATTGAGGAAAAAACAAAAACAAAAAAACACAATCTTCTTCATGGGTTTTAGAGTTTAATGGTGAAGATAAATTAAGTCATCATATAATTATACCTAGTATTACAGGGAAGGTAGGTGCTCAATGAGCAATAGGTCATCTGAGTAACCAAGATCAAGATGGGACTCTCGTCAGAAAGCTGCAACTGCCTGCATACTCAGCACAGCATGAGTACGCACCCCAATAAGGGTGCCAAACGGGGGTTAAGCATATGCTGGGATTCTCCAGCTGCAACGGAAGCCATACCGCCAATTCATAAGGGGGCAAAAACAGGAGGAGAGTGTAATTATCTACCAATCACCAACACTCTAGGCAGGCAAAAACATGCTGCCTTCCAGCTCTTTGTGTATCATTAGAAAAGAAATTAAGATGTCATTAGGAAGAAATTAAATAATGTTCGTGTTGTCGTGACAACAAAGATGCAGGCTGCCAAATCCTGCTTGAGTAGATTCGCTCACACCCAGCCCCTTTCTAGAGATCAACTCGATAGAGATTAAGGGGGAGACATTTCCTTACCAGTTGTCTTCCCCTTATAGAATATCTTCATGTCCATCAGCCCTGTGAGCTGGCTTGCCAGAACCGCCATCTGAGACCCACTGTATTTGGAAGCTCGGAATATGCTGAGCTGTGACCAGTCATCCCAGTAGATTTCATTCTGAAAGGAAAACCTTTGCTCTTTAGTCCAACTCTTCAGTCTTTTATTCAGGACCCAGAGTAAAAAATAGAGCTGTCTTGTAGTAGACACCAAGCAAGCATTGACTAAATGATGGGCCCAATCAAGATTATACTTAAATCCAAGACTCAGTGATTTTATCAAACCTACCAAGTATCTACACTAAAGGAACTTCCCAAAAGAAACTATATGATAAGCATTCAAGTTTGACCATAAGCCCAACCCTTCAGTTAGAAATCTGCTTCCCAATGTTGGAAAGAATCTTGTGTTCCCTAGAGCAGGGGTTCCAAATCCCCGGGCCTTGGTCTGTTAGGAACCAGGCCACACAGCAGGAGGTGAGTGGCAGTCAAGTGAATGAAGTTCCATCTGTATTTGCAGCCTCTCCCCAGTGGTGGCATCACCGCCTCAGCTCCACCTCAGCTCATCAAGCATTAGATTCTCATAGGAGCACTGGGACCTGGTGTCAAAATGGTTGGGGTCTCTAGAGTCAAAACAGAAGTGACAGGCAACACAGGTAGTGCATTACAGAAAAAAGCGAGCAAATCTCACAAGAGATGGAGCCATAGAGTCAAAACAATACAACCGACACTGAAGGGCAAGCTGGGAATTTCATGTGAAGTAACTTCAACCTTTAACCTTTTGAAATATGAACAGTGAGCACCCTGGACCCCTGGCACCTTTTTTGGGATTGAAAGAAACTGTCGAATTCAGAAATGAGTTGGTTTTCTGGAAGTTAGACAAGCATCTCTGCAAAAATCCAGAGACAGCTTCTTCATGGCAGTTGCTCTTCACCTACTCTAACAGACCGTATGCTGGGAACAAATGAGTCCCTACCTTAAAGACAGCAATGGCGTAGGGATGTGGGAGGTTGTCCAGGATAATAGAGCGCCGCTGGCCGCTAAAAGTGATACGCTCAATGCAGTCCAGGTAGGCATCTGTCCAGTAAACCCACTGGTCATCCACGGAGATGCCATTGGGCCATTTCACGTCCTCGGACACAAGGCGATGGACAGCAGAACCATCCATATTGCTACGATAAATACCAGGCTTCAGGTCTCCCCAGTCGGTCCAGAACATCACCCTGGTCAAAACCAGAAAGAACACACAGCACATCAGGACTAGGAAATGGGAGCTCAAATGCTACTCCAAGGAGGTGAGAAGCCCCTCCAGAAAACCCAGGCTGGTTATTTCAGCATTATTATTACACTATGTAATTGTAATACTTAAAACCACTTAATTCCTTGGCCCAAAAATTCCTTTACCGGAATTAATCTATGGATACAATCAAGTTATGCAAAGACAAGGTACAAAGATGGTCATCACAGAAAACAGTGTTCATACTAGAAAAAAATATATATGTACATACTTTTAAATAACATTTATTTGTGTGTATACACACACACACACACACACACACACGTTAACCTATAGAAAAAGTGATACGTTATGGTACATACAAAAGACTATTACGAAGCCTAAAATATACATGTGCTCACATGAAACTATATTCAACTCATTAAACTTTTCAATAAGTGTAGAATAGTAAATATCCTATTATTCTATTTGGCACAAATGTGTACATATGTTTGTCTCTGAGTGTTTTAAGGATATATACTTGTACATGGATTAAAAAAAATTCTGAATGAGACACAAGAAACTATGAACCCCTAGGAAGTGTAAAGAATTAAGAGTGAGAAAAGAGGAAACAAATATTGTTCATTTCATATACTTCTCTTCCCTTTTAATATTTTTAATCAAGTACATATATTAATTTCAGGGTTTTCTTTTAAAACATAGATTGAATCCTCAATCATAAATGCTACAAGAAAGGATAGAAAGGCTACTCCAGAATTTCCCTTTTAGTTATGTTTCTTTAAATTAATAAAGTAACAAAAAGCACCTCTGCATTCCCCAAGTGCATACAAATTGCTATTAAGGAAACCTATACATGCTGGAGGGCAGAGAATAGATGAAATGGATTAAATGTCCATACGATGTGTGAAACTCAAGATAAAGAATCCTCACAATATCAAACCAGACCCGATGATGAGTACAGAGAGATTTTTATTATTACCTTTTGTTAGAGAAATCCCCCTCAGATGTGAGACATCTGGATGCCTAAAGAGATTCTGATGTTTGCTAATGAAGTTACCTGACCAAGACTATGGTTTCAAAACTCTGTTAATAGATTATTTCAATCACAATAATGAGAAACAGAGTTTTTGTTTAGCAGTTTCCATTTCCATGAGAATCTGTTTGCTACAGCATTTGACTGACACACACTGACTTCCACTGGGGCCACACTTACCCCTCCTGCGGCATGAGGACCAGAGCTCTGGGCCGATCAAGCACAGAGGAATTGACGATGGTGAGTCGGAAGTCACCATCGGGATGAGCTACCTGATTAAAAAAAAAAAAAAAAAAAAGAGGAAGCAAAAAGGCCAAGATGGATCTGAGCTCCTTAAAAGGCCCACATTGCCAAGTCTCCTGCTCAGCTCCTGTCTATGGACATATCTTTCTATGGCCACCTCCTCTACAGACTGATCTGGAAAATCTGCCCCTCTCTCCAGTCAAAATGAGTTGTTCCCTCCTCTGACTCATGTGATAATTCTCACAGGGTCTGACTGAGGAGCAAGCACCGCCTATGCCCCTATTCCCAGAACACAGTGATGATCTGTACAAAGTACTCAAATGTGCTTACTTATTTTACCTGCCTACATTACCCCATGCCCCAATCACCAATGGCTCAACACTATCCACAGAACAAATTCTCAATGTCACAGCCTTGCAATTAAGAGTCTCCACAGACTGGTCTCACATTCTCTCTCTTCCATTTCAGCTCCCACGACTTCAGCAACACTGGTCTTCTCACGGTTCTCTAAGCCTGACATACTCCTGCCTATTCTTGCCATATCCCCTCCTGGCACTGTCCTATACTCTCTAATCAAATCTTATCTTTCTTTCAAAACTCATCCCCAGGCCTTCCTTCTCTGTTAACTCTTCTGGTCAATGGGTATCTCTAGTTCTCATCATTGACTCACCTGACACCATTGTGCACAAGCAGTGTTTGAGTTATACACTGGTCTCCCATTAAGCCTATGATAGTGTGAACACTTAAGCTTTGCCTGCATCCTTCTAGTAACCAGTAGAGACAGGCCACACACAATTAAAGAAAGGGAAGAAGTACTAATAACAAGAACAACAATGCAGTACTAAGTATGTGCCAGGTACTGTGCATCTTTTCATTCCCTTCTCTCAGCTGCCCTATGAGGCGAACACTCTAATGATTCTCCTCTCCTCGGTCAGGGCTCAACTCAGATGTCACATCTTCAAGATGCCTCCTCTACCCACCTTTTCTAATTCTGTCCCACTGCCCAATCACATGATCACTCTGCCCTTTGATGCTTTTTGCAGCACTTACCACCAACGGAACAGATCGACTTATTTTTTAATTATTTTGCTTCTCCACTAAAATCTACTCTGTATCAGAACCCCTATATCTTGCCTACTGCTGTATCATCACAACCTAAAGCCATACCTGGCACATATCATGTACTCAAAAAGCACTTGTTAAATGACTCAGCAGATGAATGAATGAGTCTTCACCTTACAGATATAGAAATTGAAACCTGAGTCACTTAACTACTAGAATAAAGACTAAACCCAGGCCTATCTTTCAAGTTTGTGGCTTTCTGGGTCTCCCAGTTTCTACCATGTTTTCCACTTTACCAGCAGGCCATACTTCCACAGAGAATCAATATAAAGAGGTGCTGAGGCAGTGCCCCAGGGCCTCAGAAGTAACTTTCAGGAGTTTCAGGGTGTACCTATTTTCCTGGAAACAATGATTTTGGTGGTTTAGAGGCCATTTCTTACCCTCATGTTGCCTTGGGCAGCTAAAATACAGATAGATGAAGTGAGAAAAATAAGACTACTTACCTTACAGGGTTATTGTGAGAAGTAAATCAAATATTTCCTGCAAAGTGGTTCCGAAAGGGCTTGATACATACTAAGTGCTCATCATCATCATTAATAATAATGGTGATGATGATTGTGATATTATTATTACTCTAATCAACTATAATAATATTAGAGTATTGATATTACAGCATTTTAACAATGACACTGAATTATTATTATCATTGTTACTACTGTTTCTTCTTGCCAAAATATAAACTTTCAGGTATCTTAATGAAATCTGTTTGACAGATTCTGGTTCTCCTATAGGACCTTCACAGCAGTGAGTAATAATGAGACTATCCTGCTTTTCTTCCTTCTCCAGAGGCTCAGCTGGTCTACTCTCTGGAACTCTCTGAAAAATTCCAGAGTAATGTGACACACTAGTTCCTATGTCTGTGTCAAATCTGGCTTAAAGCCCAGTTGCTCCCCTTACCCACTTAACTAAGGACAGCAGGGGAATACACATACCTCAATCTTTTTAAAGCCAGCATCCACCCAGTAAAGTAAATGGCTGAGAGGTTCAAAGGCCAAGGCTTCTACTGTCTCCAGGCCAGAACTGATGATCACCTCTTGCCCTGTACTCCCATTCAAACAGAGGCGCTGAAGACAGAAAAAAGAAGAAATGTTCTAAAATGCTCAAATGACCTCCTGCCCAATCAGTCCCATGGATGGTAACCCTTTATTCAACTGGCTTGACTGGAAACAGATGAGATTTTTTTTTAATATTAGTAAACTTTCTAGGTGAATGAAGCCAGTTTTTAATAAAATCATTTCTAAAATATATCGTGGTTTCCTGTTCGAAGCAGAATAACTAAACAGAACTTAATCATTGTATTACTCTGCATTATCATGATGAACACTGGCCAGTGAACCATGCTGTATCACAATAACAAGGTGGAGATAACTGAGATGCATGAGTCTGTTTTCCTTTTAAAATAAATGAAACCAGATTAGTATTATTTTTGAGCTCTTATGTCTGCTTTTTACAGTCTCCCTCCCTTGAAAGGCTCTTAGCCATCAGATGCTATTGTTGAGACAGCTACACTCAGCAGTCACCACTGTCCCCCAGCCCCACCCCCTCAAATAACCAAGCACTATAAAATTTCCGTTGGCTTGGAAGTCTGGATAAAATTTGTTGGAACTGCTTTTCTAAAAGGATTAAAGATCAAATAGCTCTCCTTTAAAGTGCATGGGTTTAAGTGTATGGCTATCTATCTGGACTGTGAGGGGATCTTTATAGCTCACTTCCTGGTTCTTGACTGTGTTCAGAATAGCTGAAGTGGATCATTACATAAACTGTGGGTAAGTCAAGTGTGACTATATCATAGCTTAGGAAGATGGGCACTACAGGGCAGGTGGTATGATTGGGAGTGACTAATAGCCCTATATTCCTAGTCTTAAAATCTTCCCAGAGGGAAAAGTGAGATCTCGCTTATAAGCAAGACCACAGATTTGGGGGTGTATTTGTCCGTCCTACAAGGAAAGAAAATAACTAAAGCAGAAAACTAAAACATTTTATCAATCAACCCTGAGATGAGTTTGGGCTTAAAACTTCTAATACCTACTTCCTTGGGTCATTGCAAGTCACAGCCCCTAGGACCAGACCAAGGGCTGACTCACCTGGATGATATCCAAGGCCAGGTCAGACCAATACAAGCAGTTGTGCTCATAGTCAAAGTCCAGGGCCACTGCTGCCCGCAACCCAGTGAGAGGCAACTGCTCAGTGGCTCCTGAGGCTAGGTCATAGCGGTGGATGGACTTCCGCATAGCATACAGGATGAATTCATTCTCCTCTGCACAGACACACAAAACAATAGGGAGGGTGAATCTAGGGGATGTTGAAGAGGTCCCAACATGTCTGACCCATTTTTCCCCTCACACAAAAACCTCAGAGCCACTGGCACATGGCATGGATCAAGTGAAAGAGCATAGGAATCCAGGCTTAGAAGGTGTGTAACAGAAAAACATTTCTGCCTTGGGCATGTTACTTAAACTCCTGTGAATCTTAAACAAGTTTCCTCATCTGTAAAGTGTATTATTTATTATATTTTTGGTTTGTTTTTAATCCCAGTAGGCATGCTCCAACATCCAAACTTCTGAGCTCAGCCTAAAAATTGCTAATTGCACTTGACAAAATAATGATACCAGTCAGTATGTTGTCCTCATCATATGCCTGTATCACATGGCACCATAATTTTGTGAACTAGAGACCACTAGTTACTGAAGACTTGTAGCTAAATTTTCTAATCTGTTTGTTCACCTCTTCAATATTATTCACAATGGCATACGCCAATTATACCAATCTATTACATTTTTAAAACAATAATACATTTGTTCTTGTCTACTTACAAAATGTTTTCCAACATAATTTTCACAAAAATCCTATTCCTACATAACAAATACACAAGGCACATACTATGTACCAGACACTGTTTAATCCACATTAACAATTGTATAGTGGGAGAACTACTATAACACAATTTTAGAAATGAGAAAATTGAAAGCAAAGAGGTTAAGTAACTCACTCAAGTTTACACGACTACTAAATGGCAGAGCCAAGACTCGAACCCAGCAGTATGGATCCAAAGTTTACATTTTAAATACTATACAAGGCTGCCTCTTATTATGTAAATATTAATATTGCCATTTTTAAGTTGTAGAAATAGAAGCCCAGAGTTCCTAAAGAGACTTACTTGATGACAGATAACAAATAACTGGAAAAGCTAGTGCTCTCTCTCTTCCATTTAGGGAATAGCTTGGAAAACACTAAGATTCTTCCAAGAGAATGGAGATGAGCAACACACGGGAACTCATGTTGAACGCACCCAATACATTGCACATGGGACCAAATGCAAATAAATCTGAGTTCCTTTGCTGAATGTCCACATAGTTACTGCTATTTTGGTTTTATTTTCCCTCCCTCTCTCATTCCATTTATTCAGTGAGTTAAAATGTACTAGTCTCCTGCTTTATAAAGGCTTCAATACAGATAATGCACAAAAATATAAATCTACCTATAACTTTTAATAAAGTTTATCTTCTTTTCCTTTGGTCTCACACCTCACTTCAAAAGTATTTAAGCTACTTCATGATAACTAATTTCTCCTTTCAGTTTCAAGAAAACCTTCTCACTGTAATTCCCAGTAAAGGGGGCAGTCAAGGAGAAACTGTCCAGCTTGTAAATGACATTGAAATCAAGGACTCGTGCCAAAGCTGCCACATAGAATCATGGAGAACACATTCACAGCAGCAAGTCTTTCACTCCATCTCTCTCTCTAATACCTATAAACCTCATCCTGTTGCTTTGGTTTTTTTTCTTCTGAGCAATGAATGCCTTCACAGTAGAGCCTGAGTCCAGAAATACTGGCTTTAGGATTAGGTACAAAGGAACATGCAGCATTTCCATGTGTAATACTTAACTTAGAAAAGGAAGAGAATTCTTAGTCAATTCTAGCCATACATGATCACAGTGTAGAAATCTATGTTACTACAGTATTCATAAAAGAAAAAAAAATACTTATTTCATTTAAATTAAAATCCTTTCAGACGCCCAGATTATCTCATTTTTGCAAAGGTGTTAGGGTTCCTATTGGTCTTATGAAACCATCTTTTCCTTTCTTGGTACATTCCTGTCTTTAGTTCCATTTTTTTTTATATAACATTTAGAAGGTGGCTTACACTACAAATGAGATTTGTTTCCACTTCATTCCCTCTTCTATCCTCTCCTTTATCAAAATAGCTTTCTTATCAGTTTAAACAACTTTAAATAAACTGTTTTGTCTCTCACTAAATTATCTTCAGAAATATTTATTATAAAAGTATGTATAACAGCCCCTTAAGAGCAATCACTCAAACCCTACTAACCCAAGCCCTCATCAATAAGAGCTCTTGTGAAGGGGATATTTGAATATTATCTGCTCATTTGTGAGAATATGTTGAAGCCATGTTCTTTTTAAATCTTCACAGTGAGGTATGCTAATTACTCTGGTTATGATGGAAGATTAAATTAAGGGACTAATGAGCTTAGCATGAAAAATATAGGGCAAGCTGGCAAGCAGTGAGCAAAAGAGAGAGCCACTCTGCCCTGCCTGCAGGGGATGACATGCTTCTCTCATGATTCATTTGGCATTTGTGGCTGTTCCATTAGACAACACCACTGCTAATGGAAGTCAACCCCAATCATTCCCCTTCACCAAGAGGTATGAGCAGGATGAAGGGCTCAGAGGGAATAAAGAAGCTCTATATAAATAAGAACTAGAAACAGAGTGAAGAAAAAAAAGATGCTAAGAGATTAACTCTTTGTTAAGGGATCATAATTTCACATGTGTACTTCAAAATACCTCAACATGTGCCATCACCACTAAAACAACTTAAAACATGCTTGGGACACACTGTATCTTATAGCGTGTGCATGCACTCCAAAAAAGTTTTTCTTAATTAGCATGCATAATGATCATCTAAGATAATGGGAATGACATTTATTTGCCACTTGGCTGATGTCTAGGTGAGCATGGGCTTAGAGTCTGAATTTTAGCTTTGTTACTTACCAGGTGTGACCTTAATTAAGTCATTTAACTCCTTTAATCATGCTTCCTCATATTAAAAAAAAATGGAGCTAATGATATCTGTCTCACAGGGTAGTCATAAGAATTAAAATGATGACACATGGAAAAGTACATTAAAATGTATAAAACTCTGTTAAAATATTGTTCATAATTATTTTTATAAAAATTAAGATAGACCAATTAGCTACCTCCCAAAAATCCACAAGTCTCTATATTCCGCTATGACAAACAGATCAAGGTACACACAAAAGGCCTCTGGGTACCCCTTATTCCCTCATGCCTAGAATACAACAGTTGCCAAATGTACATTTTTCAGTAAACAAAGGGGATTTCCTTCAAAAAACATTCTCTATTCCTATAATGTCATAATTCTATAAATAAAATTATTTTGGATCCCAAGTTTAGAGAGCTCTGTGATGCTTGTAACTTCTACTCTTTATCTCCACTAAGTTAGAAGAGCCACAAGTCTGAATCTGGGTGAGATCATAATTATGCTTCAGTGATGGCTCAAGAAGTCAAAGGAAAGAAATCATCTCTTACCTGCCAAGGGACAGGGGACCAGTTCTCCTTCCAGTCGTGCTTCAACATCTCCTCCACTACAAGTGTCCCCAGAAATCTTCCGATAGCTGTCATTCCGCACACCAAGAGCAAGAGGTCAGAAACCAAAGAACAGTCACAAAGGCTTTGTAACTGGGAATATATTTCCTATACATGGACAATGAAGCTCATCTATTCACTTCTCCATAGAATAGGAAGAAGGATGTTTAATCATTCTGAATCGGTTCTGTTTGTAATTAGATTAGGCAGCCCAGACAATTTGGAGTGCTGTCCTAGGCAAGAGTTTTACATATATCTCTTCAAAAAACTCCTATGAAGATATATCTTTATTGAAATTTGTGACTTAAGATACAACTAGAGTTGTAAAGAAACTTATAGACTTGCATTTTTTTTTTTGCATTTTTTTTTCACACTGAGGGCAGAAGAATTTGTAAATGTCAATGCCCAAACTACTTGAAATCTGCTAACTTAGAAATCTAGTATTTGGAGTATGAAAGATACCTAGGTGGTCCACTGTGCTCTCTCATATCAAATGCAGATCCCCACCCCTCCACAGTATCCCTGACATGGCAACCTTTGTGAGACGTACCCTCTTGTTCTCCTGTAAGTAGAACCCACTGGACAAGGCACCGGAGGGGAGTATGATTTCCCAAAAAACTCTGCATCGGGAACACAAACCTCTAGTGACAAATCTTCACTCATCTTGAAGCCGAAGTCACTAAAAAGGCAATCAGGGTTTGTTAAAGCCACTGGTTTACACACTTCGGGCATTTCAGTACCAACCCTTGTGACTTCTACCATACTACCTGCCACCTGTATTATAAGTTAATGTACCCCTTAAAGACTACTCACTTTTCTGCACTAATACATTTCCAAAAGAAACTTGATATCAGAACCATAATTACAAACCACTGTCATATGACATAAACAAACAAAAACAATATAAATCATGCAAAAAAAATAATATTAAATTTTTTTGCTAGATCCAGTTCCCTACCTAAAAATGCTGGGCCTGCCCTCTCTTTGTTAAAAGGGATTAGCAAATATTAAAGAATTACTAGCACCTAGTGAGACTTTCTTCTTCACATGATTAGAATAATTAAAAGAAATTTAAAAGAACAGTACTTTTTCTTAACAAGGTTTTTGTTGTTGTTGTTGTTGTTGTTGTTTTTAACTAACGTTATTTAAGACCATGTCCATGTACTACTTAAAATCACTTTGGGTGCCTCATCCTGCACTTTGGGACACAGTGGTTTGATCCACAAGACCTTCTGCATTTTGGGGCCACATCTCTGCCAAATCACCCAGCTCAAGGGGCCAAGTAGCAAGCAGAGGACCCTGGCCTACTTTTGGCTCTGCCCTTAACCACATGACTTCCCTCGGTTGCACTGAACAGCTCTAGGATGAGCTGTGCTGGATACTTCCCAAGGCCCTGCCCAAACTAGAATTTTGCAATTCAAAGGTATTTTCCACCTGAAAGGCTTCATTTACAATTTTTCCTTCAACAAATATTTACTGAAACACCTACTATATGAAAAGTATTAACAGGTACAGGGCAAAGTGGTTTGTGTTTATATTGTGTCATATCCATATTTAGCACTTTGTAGAAAATTATTCAGAAGGGTTTTATTACTGTATCAAACAGGTCTTATTCCTTAAATTAGGTAATTTTTACTGGATGGCTACTTTAAATCTTTTTGGGGACTAAGCGGAACATTAGCTAATTGCTTATTTGTCTCCAATGGCAGAGCACCCTTCTTAGGCAGGTTTCTTCAAGCTGTAAGCGATAACGTAGAAGGCAGTAAAAGCACTTTGGAAGGTTAAGACCAGCTTCCTCCCCCACCTTCTCCCAAAAATAGAAGATTGCAAAATTTGTCACACTTAAAAGTAAACGTTATCTCATAAAACTTTTGTTTTAATTACATGCACGTATGTATCTACATACATAAGTATGTGTAGGTACAGGGTCATACCACAAAATGCACTGTGTACTAGGGGTTTCAGTCAAGAATTTGAAAGCCACACTTCTCAGCAGTGTGGGGAAACATGGATATATAAAAGAGTCAACTATACTTTGAAATATATACATATACTTTGAAATATATATATATATGTGCATATATATATATATATACACATATATATGTGTATATACATATGTGTGTGTGTGTGTGTGTGTGTGTATAAAGATGTAAAAAAACCTACCCCTGAAACCAGGGAACATATGGGCCAAGCTGAGCTTCCCAGAGAGGTTTGAAGGGACTGTCAGAAGTAACCTGACTTTCAAATGTAGTCATCACTCAGGAGTTGAAATAATGAACAGATCCTACAAGCTCACTCGTTCTCTTTTCCTCTCCTATTGTCCATTTCTGGACCATTTCCCTTCTCACTGCCATAGTCCAATGCCAAACATTTCCAAGAGCCACACAGTCAGGCTGCCTCTTTTCTAGCAGCTACAGCAAACAGAGGAACAGTAACAAGATGACCTGAAATCAGTACATCATTTTCATGGGTTATCACCCCCACACTCTCATTTGGCCTGAAGCCCATGCCATGAGGGGCAAGGAAGGTGGTTTTCCTGGTATATAATAAAAACTTAGCACCCTCCAGGCTTCTACAGGTCAGTGGGGTTGGCATGGTGGACCAATGAGAACCAAGCCAGTTTACCAGGAAGGCACACTAGCCCATGGTTCCTGGCTTTTGTTGTTGTCAGGCAGATTTTAGAGAAAGGACATAATAGTGGTCATCAGGAAAAAAATCAAAGATTTGTTAGGTTTCTTTTTTTTTTTTTTTTTACATATTTTTGATTTTGCTTTATTTTAAAGTACTTAATGAGGATAAAAGAGGGAAGAGAGAGGGCACCTTTTGCATGATTAGGGCCTCTAGAATCAGGGGTACTACCTCAGGCCAGCAAAGCTCTCAGATTAGAATTACAATTTCATAGTATCTAATGGAGAGCAGAAAGCAGCAAAGAAGCATTGGACTGACATCACTGAAAACATCACACAGCTTTGTGACTTCACCCTGGAAGTGTCTATGCTGTTATCTTAGGAGTACACAGCCTTCAAAGGGCATGAGTGTCGCCGCATCTTGTACTGTCCAAAACCTACTTTTCAAAGGATGGATCTGCAGATAAGCAGCATCAGGATCAGCAGAACTGCAGATTCCCAGGACTACTGAGTCAGAACTTGCATTTTAACAAGATCCCAGGTCATTCATATGTATATTCAAGTTTGAGAAACATTGGTCTGTCTAGGACAGGAGTTGACCAAATCTTGTTAGCTGTTTTGGTGAATAAAACTTTATAGGATCACAGCCATGTCTGTTCACCCATGACTATTTTCACACTACTACAGGCAGAGTTGAGTGGTTGCATCAGAGACAATATGGCCTGCAAAGTCTAAAACATTTATTATATGGCCTTGTTCCAAACTCTGGACTAGAACACATCAGAGGTTTCTGGCATTAGTCAAGAAAAGTGTGCTTCCCAAAGCAAACTTTAGTTTCTTTGTACCTCAGCAACTACTGAAAAATGAATTACATGTTTAGGTTCAATATCCATGCTCTACTAATAACCCTGCCTAAGCTGGGATGATTTTGTGCTGGGTTCCAGACTTGAGAGACTGCCTAGGACCTATGAGGCCCTATGTGCTCTACTGCTATAATCATTTTCCTAAAGCTAAGCTCTGTTCTGATTTTTAACTCTCCTCAGAAGCCTTCAAAGATTCCCTTCTGCTTACAGAATAAGGTCCATACCCTTAGGTCTCTACCTCTTTTGGATTCTCTCTTTTCAGCCTCATTTCCACTCATTGACCCCACCTCATATACCCAACTACTTCTCTGCCTCCATGCTTTCACACTGCTGCTACATCTTCTCAGAATGCTCCTGTCCACATATCCAGATGCCTCCTTAAAGCCCATCTCAAACAGTGCTTCTTCCAAAAACTTCCCAATTCCCCAAGAACAAATAACAGCCTCCTCCTTCTTGTCAATATTCACAATAAAAGTACCTCCTCCAAGGTACTTGCAGCTTTCCATCTCCTTTTACAATTATTTGTGAGCATGTCATTTATTCTGCTTTTAGCATTCTCAGCAGTGCCTTGGCTACCTTGCACAAGGACTAATGAATATACATGCATACATATATATGTCACATCACATGGCTATAGGGACTAAATTGAATAACCTACATAAAAAGTGCCTAGAACAATTCCTGGCACATAAAAGGTACTTAAATATTTGTTCCATATGGTTCCCTTCCTTTCCTCAGGGGAATGAACCATATCCTAGCCTGTTTCCCACACTGCTGAGAATAAAACAACTAAATCCCTAGGCATTGATGAAGAACCAACCATTCATAGTCCTCTCGGGTGCAGGAGCAGTTGGACACGACCACTGGCCTGTCAAAGTCTTCTCCATTAAAGCACGTTGCATGAGGGGTCCTCCGCTTGAAAACAGTCTTGTGTCCTAGCAAACATTCATTGCCCCGCTCATCAGATGGTGACCACAGCTTGTAGTCATTGTCTGTGCAGGGAACCCCTGAGGAAAGGAAATGCAGCATTAGAGGCAGGCCCGTGTAGGGTTTCCTGTCCTTCCTTCCTATCACCCCAGTCACTCACTTCCTATCATCCTGTTGTTGCCTGGCAAGCACACACGCCTCTGGGGCTGTCCCAAGCCTCCAATCAGCTTGCTGTGAGGCCAAGTGACACCCACACAAATGAAAATGATACCCCCTGAAATACAGATGTTCATCTGAGAAAGCTGAGAAGAAGCAAGCCACCTTTGGCACTATCTAAACTTCTGACATATTTTAGCACATTCTGTAGTTCCTTTTAGAAATAGGTGCCCAGAGGTGTTTATCTGCTAGGGAGTTAGGAAAATGCTGAATCTTTGATAGATGGTATCATTCCAGAGAACAGTTCCCCCACCTGCTTTTAGGGGAAGTGTGGGAACATCCAGTAGAATGGCCTGAGAGCAACAGAGAATTTTCTGTCAGTGCACAGAAGGTGCAGAGTCTTCACGGAAGGATGAGAAATGGTAAGAGAAATTGGATGATCACTCCATCTACCCATATGCACCCCCAATTTAAACAGAGTGGTGTCTACAGGAATTTCAAAGTAAACCTATGTCAACATTAGTACTTTATGTATTTTTTATATATACATATCTTCAATCAGATTAAATGTTGCCTGAAAATGATGAACAACTGTCAGCTCAATGCCATTCAAATTAGCAAGTACTTATTAAACTCTTACTGCCTGAAAGGCTATCAGGCTGTGCAGTTCATGTAAAACAAGTGTACGGAGGACAGGTTCTTATTTCCAAGGACCTTATAATCTAGTTAATCAGAGATGACACACGTATAGAACAGATATAAATTTATAATTCAAGGCAGATGAGTACACTTATACTCCGGACACAGAGAAGAGGGGAGGAGTCTACTGGTTGTAATATTAGCAGCCAAACACGTTGGATGCGGAAACATGAAAAGGATTTCAATTAGTGGAAATTGAATGGGTGGCACAGGGGTCATTCCAGGCAGAGAAAAAGGAAAGGTAAGGGGGGTAGGGAAGGAAGGCGTTTACTTCTTGGTTACTTACACATTTTGTGCCTAGACTAGAAGATCATGACGAGATCCTAAATAGCTCTGAGAGGACCCAGACCCATTTGTCACTGCCTTTCTCATAGTAGTTACTGGCTGAATTTATCAAACTACAACGGCTAATTTAGAAGAATGTCTTTCATTCATTCATCCATTCATTCATTCACATGTTTAACGCACATATTCCTAAACTTACTATGTGTCAATGACTGCACAAAGAAATGAGAATACAAAAAAAATAACACATGGTCCTATTAAGAATCACCTGAGTAACAGCCTATATATTTCTCACTCACTTACTCTATATGTGCCTATCTCCTTAAACAGATCATAAACTTTTCTGAGTATGAAGTATCTAAGCTGATGCTCTGGTCAATAAATATTTCCATGAAAAGAGCTAAGGAGGCAGCAGCTTACCCAGGGCATCCGTGGCATTGACTTGCAGGATCAGCCAGCTGTGGACAGTCTCTTTGCTGGAGCCAAAGATGGTGAAGACAGTGCTCTTCTCACCAGGTTCCGTAAGGAGCCCATATACAAACACTGGCTTCTCGGAGAAGATGAATGTTTTCCAGGTCTCCCCTTCATTGGTACTGTATCTGCCCAAATACAAGTGAAAGGATCCTTACAGTTAAAGTCTCTCCAGCAAGGGCTTGGTTTCCAGATAACACTCACCAATAATAAGAACCAGGACTCCTTGGAGAAATGGCTTATCCTGAGCTAAAGTAAGGAAAGTTTAAGGTTGTGCCAGAAAGCAAAGAAGTGCTCAGACACTAATAGAGTCAACACAAAAGGATATAGGAGGTACCTCAATGGACTCCAATTGGCCAAATTTAGGGAAATTTGAACATAAAAAAGAAAAATGATGGTAATAGATTATACACTGAATGAAAATAGAGAATAAGTTTCTAAATGACACTAAAAGAGAGAAGGGGAGGAGACTTTTTTCTTATAATCAATGCTACCTAATAAATGTTGAAAACAATGACAGAATGAGAAAACTGACTGTTCTGTAACCCTCACTATAATAATTGACTCAGACAAGATCATCACTGGATGCTAAATCACCGGGTGAGAAGCACTGGGGACCAGGGTGGTCACATTATCTAAAGATATCAACCCACAGATTAAGGGGGAAATGTAATTTTTATAGCAGACCATGTAAGAATCACAACTTTCACCAAAATTGGCATCACAAATAGTGGGACAACTATGAGGATAACACATCATGTATATACTATTCTATACAATTGAACGAATCCAGAAGGCAAGACATTCTACAAGACAACTGGTCTGGAGTCTTCAAAAAACAAACAAACAAACAAAAATAAGGTTATGAAAACAAACAAAAAATGGAGAAGGCTTATTACAGATTAAGAGACTAAAGAGTTGTAATGCAAATGCAATGTGTAAAGCTTGACTGAGTCCTGGATTAGAAAAAAGAGTAGCTATAAGAATATGGAATTGAGAAAAGATAAATGTAGTCTATAAGTAATATTTAGTTCATATTAATTTCCTTAGATGTGATAATGGCATCCTGATTGTGTAAAAATACCCTTATTTATTGGAGATATAAGTATTGATAGGTAGGTAGGTAGCTAGGTAGGTAGAGAGATAGATGATAGTTTGACAGATAGGCAGGCAGGCAGAGAGACAAACAGAATAGATAAATACATGAGTGATAGAAGTTAAGCAGATGGGCAAAAAATTAACAACTAATAATTCTAAGTGAAGATTATATGAGTGTTCTATATAATTCTTCCAATTTCTCTTGTGGTCTTAAAAATTAAAATGTTGGATGCAAAGTATGTCTTGAAAAATGTCTCTAAGGCCAACAATTCTATCAGAACAAAAAAGCAAGCCCTTGAAAAAAGAAGCAGCACTGGAGTTAACTGTACTGATTTTAAATTATCTTTTATGTTAAAGAGGAGGAGAAGGAGAAAATGTGCCTAATATTTGCTCCTTCACCCAGTAGGCTGGTGAGATTCTCAACATGAAAAACCACTCAATTAGAGATTTCATTAGGATCACAGAGTTATTAAAACTCCCTGAAATCCTAATTATATATTTTTAAAAAACTTATTTTTCTTTAAATTTTCCCATGTTTTTGAGATTTTCATATACTCACTCAGGATCTTAATATTTGACATAAATCTTTTCTTGGCATCATTCAATCCAAACTCTTCTTCCCATATTGCAATTACTAAAATTGATACTTCTGCAAGAAAGCTATGCGTTAAACCAAGTGGTGATGTTATGAGGCAACATAAAAAATGTCAGTGGGGACTAAGTGATCTCCTCTACAGATCTTCAAAGAGGAGAAATTCTCATCTGGCTGATATGCTTTTGGTTTAAGTTAATTTTGAGGCAGATATGGGGATAAGTTAACTCTTTCAATCTCCTTCATGTACCAATGAGATGAGAAAAAGTCTTAGTACCACTTTTAAAGCGGGGTAACGATATAGAACACTCTTTTCTTCATAAGAGTTTTTGTGGACCACACAGAAAAAATTCACTGCCAGTGAAACAAACAAATCCTAAAGTGCTGATAAATGGTTTGATCTCAACCCATGTGTCAATGAGCTGGACAATAACAATCAGGAAGGTAAATCTACCAAATTTGCAAAGGGCACAAGGCTACTTGTACAGATAATAAATACCAAAAACAGTAAAAAGGTGATAAGAACACCTACGCCTCTATAACTCATATGATGGAAGAAATCACATGGAGTTAGAACAATGTGAAAGGGGGCAGCTGTCTCTGCAACTCTCTTACTAAGTGTTTATTTACTACTAGCATTAGGTGCTGCAATCCAGTGAATAGGTTAACTGCTGCCTCCCATGCTCTGGAACTGTGGAGCTGCTTCCAGAACTCAGGTCCAGAAAAGACAGCTGCTCTGCTGTGTGTAATCTTTCCAGTGGCTTTTCAGGACTCCCAGAGGGAAGTCCTAAGAACCTGGAAAACCCCTATGAGGAAAGATGCTTTGGGGCAAGTACAAAGCATTATTAGTAACTACCAATAATATCGTTATGCTAACAGGAAAACTGCTGAGAAGCAATGTAAAATGATCTCATCCTTCATGATCAAGCCAACAAACTTGTGTTTGAGTCTTTTTTGGTCAGTGTACAAAAACACAACAGTCCCTTCTGAGCAGAATGCTGAACACAAACAAGAAAAACCTGCCTCCCCTGAGCAGGTTCACAGTGACAGTATGCTAAATGGATGAGTAAATGAATCCTCAGAACATGTTCTTATTTACTCATTTCAAACATGTAGACACATGAGCGAAACAAAGTGTTTCACTTCTTGCTCTCAATTTCAATTAACTAATAAAGGTAACACAGCCTCAGTGGAGAATCAAGGCAGAAGCTGAAAGGAATAACAGTCAATTCTTAGTTATCTGTACTAATTAGGGAGAGAAAGACATAAATAATTTAAAAAGAACAGAAAAAAAAAACACCAAAAACCTTACTTTAAGCAATGTTCCACCTCTATCCTCACTAAACATCTTCATTAGAGTTATTGATGTAACTCTGCTTCCTCAAGGCTGGGTAAGCTTTGGGTTGGAAAGCTCCCTTTCAGAACAATCCCTTCCCCCAACCTCTCTCTCTCCAGCTGGCTCAGAAACAAAATAGAGTCACTGTGGGCCTGATCAGCTCCCAAAAGATGCCTCACTCACCTTAGTATTACCGGTATCTACAACATCTGGTTCATTATAGATGTTCAACAAATGTTTGTGTAATTGACCTGAAATTATACCCAAAAGATGCCTCACTCACCTTAGTATTGCCGGTATCTACAACATCTGGTTCATTATAGATGTTCAACAAATGTTTGTGTAATTGACCTGAAATTACACCAATCCAGTTCCAGCTTGGGCCCTAATTAGTGACAGTCATAGTATTTCCTCATGTAAAAACTAAGGAAGATGGACTGAGTTACCTCTGGTGCCTCTGGGCACCACCAGGTTGCAGAAAAGCAGGGCCTCACACTCAAATTTGAACTCCAGGTACTGTCATTTACACAGAGCATAATGGGTGGCCCTCTCCCCCACCAGGGCTGTAAAACTGCCACATTACTGCACCCCTTACAGTTTCATAAATCAGTAAATTAGAAATCTTGGAAGACCAAGTGTGCATGACCTATTTATTGAACAATCAAATATTTATTAAGTGCCTCCTAGCCTCTGTAAAATAGAAACACTTGTCTACGAAGACCTTGCTAATGAATTGTGGAATGCAGGCATATAATGAAAAGGTAACTAACAAAAGGAGTCAGTATGTGATCAATGCCAAATTAATGAGACATCTAATAAATGCTACAAGACCTGAAGGAGAGAGTGACTGGGGGGCGGAGGAGACACAAAAGGGGCCTGAAGTCCTAGACAAGCAACTGAAATCCAACTTGGTCCAAAGCAGCCTTCAGTCACGCATGGGTATGACAGTTGACTGCCATTGTGGTTTAAGGATATAAATTAACTACCATATTATTTCCTGCTTTTCTTCTGATGAAGCCGACAGCAGCATGCAGTGACAGGTCAAAAGCAGAGCAGCAGGAGAAGCAAAAAAAACTCTGTGAAAAACCTACTGAGTAAATGCCAGGTGGTTACACATATTTTTGCCAAGCTCAGGCTGATATTTTGGACATGTACACTTACCAATAGGAGGCCTGTACATATTTTCATATTTACAAATGCTTCATTTGAACCATACATACAAACACCTCCAAATAACCTATACAAATAGAGGAATGCTGTAGTGTCCATAATCCCCAAAGTCTACAACCTCAAGTCATTTGTAAATGTCTGGGGAGGGCATTGTGATTTTCTGGCAGCAGGTTTATTTTACTGATAGTGTTTTGTACAAGCTATTGTAGCAATGATGCTGTGCTCCCTGAGCACATATGCACCGACAGATGGTGTAAGAGAACTAGAATGATGCTAACTACTTCACAGAAGCTGGCTTGGAATGCAAATGTAATGTGTAGAAAATTAAAAGAGGAAAATCAGGAACCGACCCTATGATCTGACTGCCATACAAAGAATGAAATGTAATCCTAGGAAGTTAAACTGTGCTCCCTACCATATTCCTTTTATAGTAGTGTCCCAAATATCACATTGTTTACTTGTATTATCTTACTTCTAAAAGATGGACTCCTTCGGAGTGGGGGAAAACATCCTATTTATAGTTAAATACACTGTACCTCCTAGAATTAGTGCTTGCTAAATGTGAAATGAAAATTAATAAATTGATGGATAAATGATGGTATAAATTTGAAAAGATCTGTGCTATGTGACAGTCCTTGCCTGAGCACACATCAATCTGAATGTGGATACAGAGTATTGCCTAGAAACAGAGCTTCTTCTGACTCTTGGCTCTAAAGAAAGCAGCTGACCAGTGCCACACAGACGAGAAACAACCAGGTGGAATGCCAAGTACCAGTATTTTGCTTTTCTCTGCTTCTTGGAGGCCAGCCTGCTCGGTACATGTCAAATTAACCACAGGGGAAACCATCTGCTAAGATCTTTTTCAAACCACCCACCTCTCTCTTGATGCTGGCCCTGTTTCTAAAAGGAGCAAAGAAAAAAGGCTTTCTTCCCTACACTAAAGATGATCAGAGAAGCCCTCTCCATCTCCTTTAGTAATTAATCTTGTGGTTTCAGCTCAAAACAGGAAAAAGTGAGGGGCCAGTTTGTCCTGACCTAACATTAACAAAATTAACTTTTGTCCTGACAGACAAAAGTAATCAAAGGACTGGTTCTGATAAAATCAGAATTCAGGAGGCAGAGGTTACAAACTACCAACATTGTTGCTTTTCAGAGCAATATGTTGCAAAGAGTACAGAACATAATTTAGAGACAAACGGAGAGACTTTGGGCAAGTTATTTTACCTTGCTGAGCCTCAGTTTTCTCATCTGTAAAATGAAGTGGTTAACCCCAAATATCCCTTCCATATCTATCTGTAAGAACCTCTAAAACCAAATGTATCATAAAAGTCAGTCAGCTATCAAGTTATATGCATTCTGAAATTATTACTCATGTATTATTTATTATTATATCAATTATGATACATTCTATGAGTAAATCTCTGTATGTCACACGCAAAACAATATAAGACAATTTAAAGTGTTTCTAGTTAATTTTTTAGTTAGAATTATTCGATATTTATACAGAGTTGTACTGTTTCAAATCAATAAAATCATTTTATTTATTCCTCATGGTACCCCTTTGAGATAGGAAAGGCAGATTATTATTCCTATTCTATCGATAAGCAAAGTTTAAGTGATTTCTTGACAACACAAATATACTGTCAACAACCCAGCACTGGAGAGAGATAATCCAGGTATAATCAGACTTAAATTTCTGAGAGAACAGTGTGATGTTAAAAGAAAAAAAAGTTTTATCAGAGACACTTACTTCAACTCATTGGTTTCCATGCCCTGGGAGATAGCCATGATGATGCCGCCATGGTCTCCCCAAGTATAGTAGTGAGGTCCAGGAAGTGCCTAAAGGGGAAAAGCCAATGCTGATGCCACTGCTGTGGATGTGACTGGACAGAAACCATGTACACCACACACCCACACATAGGTGCACGCACGCATGCACACATGCACACAGCAGCCATATAGACCACTTTAGTACAACTTTTCAGTTTCCAGAACACATACGCATCCATTATCTCATCTGCTCTGCATAGCCCTGTGAATGGGAAAAGCAAGTTCTCATATACCAATTTTTTTTTACTCCAAATGAAGAAACTAGAGTTGCTATTAAAGTGGCAAACTGTAGAGACGGGAGTCAAACCCAAATCCCTGATTCTCACCAATAAGTGATTAAAAATTAACCAACCAGAATTCCAGTTCTTCTATGATGGTATAAGCCCATCTTTCCTGCTGATTGCAACTAAAATCTTTGGACAAAATACAAAACACAGCTACCTGAGGATGCAGAAAAGTAAACAAGGCAGCCTGTGGAGGGGATCTGAAACCTAGAGAAGCCACACAGCTGGGGTTTCCAGGTATGGCTTTGCCTCAAGAGAAAAGCACCAGTTATGGATTACCTCAGTCTCAGCCAGGCAGCTAAAACTTCAACACAAACTGTTTCTGCCTAAGGAACCGAGAAAAGAAGCCCCTCCCTACAGGCCATGGAAAATGTGAGTAGAATCCTACAGGAGTGCTGAAGAAGTAAATCCTTTAGTTCTGTGCATGAACTCATGTACGTCTCAGCCCCCTAGACTACGCATGTGTGGAACAGACACAAACCAGCATAGCAAAGGCTTAGAAAACTGAAATGAGATTTCATCTATCACCCACAGAATTCAAGACAGAACTTATGCTGTGAGTCTAAACAGGTTATTATTACATGCTAAAACAAAAATATCCACATATTCCAGAAGATTTCATTTCATGCATTTCATTCATTGTCCATGAGACAATCCAAAATTACTAAACATACAAACCTATCTGTAGAATGCATCCAGTTTTCAAGGAAAAAGACAATAGGTGCCACTCTCAAGATGATGCAAATGTTGAAATCACCAAAGACTTCAAAATAGTTATCATAACTGTGTTCCATGAGGTAAAAGAAAATACATTTGAAATAAATAAAAGGTAAGAGTTTTCTCCAGAGAAGTAGAAAGTATTTAAAAGAAAAAATTTTGAACTTAAAAATATATCTGAACTAAGATATTCACTAATGCACTCAATAAAATAGAAATAAAGGAATTAGCAAGCTTTAAGATAAAGAACAGTAGAAATTATTCATTTTAAAGAAGGTATAGAAAAAAAATTTAAATAAAAAGCACCAAGAACGTGTGGGACAATAACAAAAGGTTTAACGTGTAATTGGAGTTCAAAGTGAACAGAAGAAAGGGAATGGAGTAGAAAAAAATACCTGAATAACAGCTGAAAATTTCCCAAATTGAGTGAAAAACATAAATTTATACATTCAAAATCAGTGTCCCCAAAAAGGATGAACACAAAGAAGACCACATCTAGAAACAACATAACAAAACTATTGAAAACCAAAGATAAGGAGAAAAAATCTTGAAGCAACTAGAGAAAACTGACACATTAAATATAGGAAAGTGATAAGTGAAATGACTATAGATTTCTCATCAGAAACCAGGGAAGCAAGAAAATAGCAGCACATCTTTAAAGTACTAAAGGAATATTACTATTAACCCAGAATTCTATATCCAACAAACATATCTTCCAGGAATGAAGGTGAAATAAAGAGATTCTCAAATGAAGAAAACCAAGAGAATGCACAGCCTGTAGATCTGCTCTGTAAGAAATGCTAAAGGAATTTCTTCAGGGTGTAGGGAAACTCACCAGAGGAAAACAGGGGTCTTCAAGAATGAAAGAAGAGCAAGAGAAATGGTAAATACACCTGGGTAAACATATAATACTGCTTTTTTCCTCCTAAGTTATTAATATGATTTAAGCAAAAACAAAAACACTGTCTTGCGATCTTTTCAATATATGCTGCTTGACATATAGAACAACAATAACAAAATGGTTGGAGGAAGAGAAAATGGGTTATATGGTTATAAGGTTTCAAAACTTTATGTTAAGTGTAATATTAAGTGCAATTTTCAAAAAAGACCGAAAGATTGAATATGTACAAGTAAAGAACAAATAAAATATTAGATCTAAATCCAACCATAAGAATAATTACATTAAATGTTAATGATCTAAGTGTTTCGGTTAAAAAATAAGAGCTTGAGAGAATGAATAAAAAAGCCAGACCCTACCATATGCTGGCTATAAGAAACATTTCAACTATGAAGACACAGTACAAAGTAAATGGATGGTAAAAGACATATTATCTAAACAGTAAACATAAAAAGGCTGGAGTAACTATTTCAAAACCAGATAAAAGAGACCTCGAGAAAAAGAATATTCTCATAAAGAAGAATATTTCATAATGATAAAAGGGACAATCAGAAGAGATAATAATTATAAATATGCATGTACTTAATAACAGAACCTCATAATACATAAAACAAAAATTGACAGGATTTAAAGAAAAAATAGACAATTCCACAATCGCAGTTGGAGTTTTCACCACCCTTCTCTCAGCAATTTATAGATGTAGCCAAAAAAAAGTAATGAGTCAGAAGATCTGAGCAACAGAATATCAACCAATCCATATAAATTACATCTTTGGAACATTACATCTAACCTGTAGAGTGCAGATTCCTTTCTAATGCATATAATAAATTCACCAAGATAGACCACATATTAGATCACAAAGCAAGCCCCAATAAATTTAAAGGGATCAAGATCACACAAAGTATATTCTCTGACTACAAGAAAATTAAATTAGAAATCAATAATAAGATATCTATGAAAATTTCAAATACCTGAAAACTAAACAGCCCTTTTCTAAATAACTTACCAAAGACAAAAAGCAAAGGGACACTATAAAACTACTGAATTGTACACTTTTAAATGGTGAATTGCATCCCAATTTTAAAAGAAGACATGAAAAATATTCTGAGCTGAACAACAACAATAATATAACATATATAAATATGTGGCATATAGCTAAAGTAGCATTTGGAGGAAAATTTCAGCTTTAAAATGTGTATATTAGAAAAGATCTAAAATCAATGACCTAAAGTTATATCATAAGAAGTTACAAAAAGAAAAGCAAAATAAATCCAAAGTAAATAGGTAAAAAAAAAAAAAAAAAAACACTGAAGAGTAGAAATCAATAAAGTAGAAAACAGACAATAGAGAAAATTAAAATCAAAAGCATGTTCTTTGAAAATATCAATAATATTGACAAACCACTAACTTATCAAGAAAAATAGAGAAAAAACACAAGTCACCAATACCAAAACGAAAACAGGTTATCAACACAGATCCTCCATTTAAAAAAAAAAAAATTAGAAAATATCTTGAGTAACTTTAATCCAACAAATTCAATAATTTAGATGATAGGACAAGTTTCTTAAAATATACAACTCACCAAAATTAACACAATAAGTAGAAAATCTAAATGGTTCTCTCTATGCTAGAGACATTAAATTCCTAATAAAAACATTCTCAAGAAGAAAACTCCAGGTCAAGATAGTTTCATCATTGATGAATTATTAATCAAGAAAAAAATAAATAACACCATTCTTACACAAACTTTGCCAGAAAACAGAAGAAGAGGGCTCATTACTAGACTTGTTTTATGACACCAGCCTAACCTTAACACCAAAACTTGGAAAAGGTGTTACCAAAAAAAAAAACAGACAGACCAGTGTCTCATGAATAATGCAAAAATCTTTTAAAAACTATTAGCAAATCAAACCCAACTTCACATAAAAAAATACATATAATTAAGTAGGGTTTATCCCAGTAAGTCAAGGTTAGTCTAATGCCCAAGAATTAATTAATATAACATATTATCTATGTGATGTTGTGATATAAGAAGAAATATATATTTTGGTCTTCACTGCTGGTTCCCAGTCAGAGCTCCTAAACCCATTGTAATTTCCTAAGTGATAAGAGCAACAGGAGCATCTTTTGTTGTCTTAATTGGTCTTTGACCCCAGCTCCTGATGTAGAGCTCCTAAAATCCCTATAATTTCCTGAATGATGGAGGTGATCGGAGTGTCTTACACTGAACAGTCCGATATCCCCTGGAATTTCCTGGGTGATAAGAGAGTCTTTTATTTCTAATGAGGTGATTCTTATTGGCTCCTGGAGAGTATGGAGGCTGGTCATCAGAAAAACTAACCATGATTAGAAGCCTGAAACTTTCAGCCCCACTGCCCATGCTCTGGGGAGGGGAGAGGGACAGGAAATGGAGTTAACAATCTCAATCATGCCTATGTGATGAAACCTCCACTTAAAAAGAAAAATCCTAAACTACAGCATTTGGACAATTTCTGAGTTGGGAGTATATCCTCATGCTGGGGGGATGACACATTCCAACTCCATGGAGACAAAAGCTCCTGTGCTCAGGACCCTCTGGACCTTGCCCTATGTACCTCTTCATCTAGCTGTTCGTCTGTATTCTCTGTAATACCCTTTATAATAAACCTGTAATTATAAGTAAATGTTTTCCTGAGTTCTATTAGCTGTTCTAGCAAATTATTGAGCCTAAAGAGGGGATCATGGGAACTTTTGATTTATAGTCAGTAAGTAAGAAGTACAGGTGACAACCTAGAACTTGCAATTTGAATGTGAAGGTGAAGGGGTAAGGGCACTCTTGAAACTGAGCCTTTAATCTGTGGGGTCTATGCTAACTCCAGCTATTTAGTGTCATGACTGAATTGTAGGACATCTAGTTGGTGTCCATAGAGTTGAATAATTGCTTAATGTGATGGGAAAATGTCTACACATTTGGTGTCAGAAGTTTTCTGAAAATGAAGAAAAATACTTTTTCTTTAATATATCATATTACATATTACTCATATTATTACATATTAATGAGGAGAAGGAAAGAAGACAGAAATAAGAGATATAAAGAGCATGAATAAAATTGTCCCTATTTGCAGATGATATAGTTGCTTATATAGGATCTACAAAATAATTAATAATACTAATGAATTATTTTAGCAAGTTTGCAGAATACAAGGTTAATAAATAAAATTCAATTGTAGCCTTAAATATTACAGCAAAATTAGTAAATGACCTTAAAATAAAATCCCAATTACAGCAATATCTAAAAATAAAAAAAAAAAAACCAGGGGAATAAAGTTAACAAAAGCTATACAAGCTCTCCTCGTTGAAAACTATAAATGTTGCTAAAAGAAATTTTAAAAGAAGTGGAGAAATATACTATATTCATAGATCAAAAGACTCAGTAGTGTTAACATGTCAATTTTCTCCAAATTGATCTATAAATTCAGTGCAATTTCAATCAATATACCAGCAAGTTTTGTAGAAATTCTAAAATATATTTGGAAATACAAAGGACTTAGAATAGTCACTTAAGAGATGAATGTGTCGAATAAAAAAGAACCATTAAACAACATGAATGAACCTCAAAATCATCATAATTGACAGAAACCAGGCAAAAAGACTGTATACTGTATGAGTCCATTTATATAAAATTCTAGGATATACTAATAATCTGACAGAACCAAAGGTAAAGAAAAGAATGATTTACAAAGAAGTACAACGATCATTTGGAAGATGTTGGAAATGTCTATTGTATTTGTGGTGTAGTGATGGTGTAGTCATGATGATCAATTCTGATCAAACTGTAAATTTCAAATATGTGTTGTTTACTGTGATTCCCTACCCCTTAATAAAGTTGATTTAAAAAAAAAAAAAAAAAAGCATAAAAAGGGAACTCTGAAGATTGAAGAATTTGCACAACCAATTAGTAACAAAAAGGGAACAAGAATTATAGTCATCAGTTTTCTAGGCAGCACTCTGTCCACTGCATCTTATTTCACCGTTCCCCTGCAAACACCTATTCCCTTCACATGTCCCAGACTGTCCCTCTAAAGTAAAGGCTGCAAATAAACAAACAAACAAACAAACAAAATAAAAATAAAGGCTGCCAACAGGAACTCAGATGCCTGGTCACACAGACACTCTCAACCTTTACATCCCCTAGGTTATTTCTCTGCTATTTCCAAAAATAAGGTCCCTTATGTGATGGCTGCCTCTTGGCAGGTGCTAAGTATTACTGGAGGAAGACACTGACAACTGCCCCAGCATCAGCCAGAGGGTACCACTTCACTGGAGGAGGAACAAGACACTGCTTTCTACTGACACTGATTTCCAGAAGGAAATCACTTGCAGATGTTCAAATCCCTGATCATATTAACATCAGAAGGTACAAACAAACCATAAGGCTATCCACAGAGGAGAGAACATCCAATTTCAAAAGGAATGTCCAGCACCAAGGAAGAAGAAAGCAGTTGCTTAATCTTTCCCATGGGAGCAGGACAAAGATACCCGCAAAATTCCAAACTTTTTGACTACTCTGGCCTTAACTATCTCCTTCATCTAAATAAGTGCGTATATTGTCTACCATACCGGATTGGTCCTTTATTTACACACACACACATGTGCGTGCACGCACACGCGCACACACATACACACACACGCACACGCACACACACGCAAGCAGGCAATGTCAGAGTCACAGATCTCTCTCAGATGGAAAGATGAATAGCCCTACATAAATGAGATAGGGTATGTGACAGGTCTCAGTAACTCCAAAAAGCCAAACAAAGGTTGAGTTTTATTACAGCTTTACATATTACAAGTTTAAACATGAAAGTATACACATTGCATTCCCAATAAGCACCAAGAGGATGGGAACTATCTGCTGCTCTTCCAAGAACTCCCTATACCTCTTGACATCACACTTAGCCTGTAGGAGGTGCTCTTGTCAAAGCCTTCTATTGAGTTCTACTGGTGGACATGCAGTGGAGAGCCTCTGAAAGCAGCCCCTAGGGAATGAGACCAGATTCACTTCCCTTAGCCTTAATAATTCATGAGGGGCTTGGTGGAACACTTTTATTTTTTACAAGTTTGGGAATTCCCTGATGTTCAATGCTGCATTAGCATTCCAGGACTGGAAAACTAGCTCCACCTTCAAAATTGGTATAATCAATGTCTAAGGATCCAAATTAGTTACACGATCCTAAGGCAAAAAATGTCTTCTTTCATGGCACAGAATGAGATGAAAGTCCATCACAATCCAGTGAGAAGAGGGTTGACTTTAACTTCAATAATATACAAAAATAAATAAATAACCAGGTTCAGACCTAAAACCACTACAACTACATTGTACTTTGCTAATAGAGTCAACAAATATTTACTGAGCATCTGCCCCGTGCCAAACACTGCTAGGTCTCAGGGGTAAAAAATAAGTAAAACAGACATTGCCTTGTCCTCATGGAACTTATAATCTTAGAACATGTAGTCAATTTTTTTTTTTTTTAAAAAAGGTTTTTAATTCAAAGTAGCATTTTTGGCAAATCACAAGCCTACATTACAAAGTATGAATACAGATCAGAGCAGCTGACCCTCACATGTGACTCTGGTACCTCTCTTTATTTTGTAGTCATATTTGGCATCGGTGGCCTCTACCATGGGCCATATGTGTCCCTAAAATTTACATGCTCAGTCTACATTCCCCTACAAACAAGAACTGGGGGAGGGAGGCTGACCTCTCGCCACCGGGCTCCAGCACTGCTAGAGATGTACACGTTCATCTTGCTTGCTAAGTTCTTTCCCACTGAACCTAAAATGTAAGAATAACAATTATTTTTTATTTCAAGAATATATCAGATAATTGCCTTGTCCAACTAGAAATTCTGAGAAGGACTTAGCAACTAAGAATGTCTCAAAACCATGGACAGCAGTTACTGTAGCAGATGTCAGTAGTCACTGTACATTTGGCTGCACATAACCAAATGGCTTAACCAATAAGTGAGGAAGCAAAGCAAACTTACCAGTAGCAATAATGAGACCAGGAGCTGACTCCTTCGATAGAATGGGCATCCTCCGGAGCTGGAGGTTGAGGAGCTGACTGAGCCGCTGGGCCAGGTGGAGGGAACAGCCCTTGGAGAGCTATAAAACACAAGTTCCAGCCACTGTCAGCAAGTGATGTGATGCCTAGATCGCCCTCTAAACACTGAGAACTGTGTGCAGACATTGCAGCTAGACACCAAGGAAGACCTGGCCCAAAGGAAATCAGAGTCACAGCCCAGATGTCCTCACACTTCCCCAGATGGACATGATCATCTGAACCACATAAATGCCTCTCATTGAAGAAAAGAGAATACTAATAAAAATTTCTCCTGAGAATCTTGAAGAAATAGCAATTAGAAATCAGTGTCAACTCAATTGGATGGGAAAGCTATCACTCTCTCCATATTACCTAGAGATTCTTTCATGTGACAACTAAAAAGAAATGAAATGACTTCATGGTACTCATTTTCTAAGTCAGTTGCGATGTATTTAGAATATGATTTAAGCAATTCTGTCAGATGAAAAACCAAGAATCAGAAGTCATAACATCTCACTGATAAGCTCCCAGATGTACAGCATATGAGATATAAACACCAAATGATTCACATTAAATTTTTTTGAGAAGTCTGCATTTGTACAAGGTACAAAGTCTACAGGTGTTTACTGCAAGACTTCAAGTTATTCAAACTGGCCTCCAACACTTATGTTCAGATTTTAATAGTTCTGTGGACGAGGCCTTTTGCTATATGGTCATGCCTGATTCTCTTGGCCAGAAAGTGATAATAAAATGTGTTCTGGGCAGGATAACTCTGTGTGTGCTTCTGGCACAGGTAAAAACTGTGGCATGTTTGCCAGATATACTTATTTTTATAACAAAGGATCTCTAACAAATACCCACCTTGCTAACATCACACTCTGGCAAATGAAAACTAGAGCAAATTGGGCTGGGTCTCAAAGAAATATCTGACAACGTTTTTAACCTTCTTTTCTTTCACTGCCTAAAATCAGAAGTAGAAACTAAAAGCCGATTAACTGTTGTACAGTTCATAAATAAACCAATCAATCAATGAAATAAGAAGCTAAATTTTAACAATACCTTTAATTCTATTTAATCAAGGCTTGGACCCCCACTGCAAGCTGAAAAATGCCCTGCTCCCATCCACACCAGGCTCATGCAGAGCTCCTGAGATCTAGAAGACACTAATGAGTAAATGAGAAACACCTAGGTATTGGTTTCTACTTCTTATATCCTGCCTCTTTCAAAAGTCAGATCTGACATGGTAAGTCAAGACCTGGTGCCAAATCGAACAAGAAATTGGGTACGTTCTAGAGCAAGAGTTCCCAGGAAAAATTTCTCAAGGGCCACAGATACAGCATGTAGGAGGTCAACATATTTAACTATGGGCAAATAAAATTCAATCATCCTAAAGACCAGGTAATTGTCTCACTAAAATATTATAGTTTCTCCAAAAATCAGTACTGCTTGGTTTTTTCTGAGTTCCTTCTGCCCACCTACTTTACATATCCTAATTACCTTAGGATAAATGAAAATGAAAATAGAGATGCGGTATACCATATAAAGCCAGGAACCACAATCCATAGACTGTTCTTGTGAGGGAAAAATAAAGAAGCTGCTTAGTATATGGGAACACTTAATAGAACCAAATAATACATTTTAGTATTATTAACTTTTCAAATAAAGCCATAGATAGAGGAAGTTGCTAAAGTTCTAAATTATATTAAGAGAAAAATTTTTATTTTTATTTTTATTTTTTAAACACCTATAGCACCTGTTCCACTCTCATTTTCTCACTTGCTTTCTATTATATCAACTGCTGAAAATTCAGCTTCACAAAGATATGATGCCATCAAAAGAAATATACAATGAGCTAACGGTGAAACTGAACTAACTCAAGATAGTAATTCGCATGGGGACAAACAGACGTCAAGTACCACAGTGTTTGTCTATAAAATTTAAAATGTCCATGGTGCCCCTGTGAGTTTTCTATGGCACCAATGTACCTTGGTACAGAGTTTGGGAACTGTAAGGGTAGAACTACAGATGAAAGTTTGTCATAAAAACCCAAATGAGATTAAAGTATCTATACCTCACAACTTAGTTTTTCTCCATATCCCGTGAAGGCTGGAGCCTGAAGAAATTCCCAGGTCCCACCTTTGTCAAAGGTGATGACTGTTCTCATGTTCTCCTCATTCATGGAGCCATTAATCAAAGTAGCAATGTAGACTCCTTGTAACCCTTCCACGCGGTGGAAGTCAGCGAATGGTTCATTTGCAAAATACCTACAATAAAGAAAATAAACAGCTATGAAAATGGAATTTGTATTTGTTTGGTATGTTTTTATTGTAAATAACATAAAATTTAACCACTTTAAAATATGCAATTCAGTGGCACTAAGTACATTCACGATGTTGTGCAACCATCATCACTATCTAGTTCCAGGATATTTTCATCATCCTTGAAGGAAACCCTGTACCCACTGGAAGTCATTCCCTGTTTCTCCTTCCCATCCCAGGCCCTGGCAACCACTAATAAGTTTTCTATCTCTAGATTTGCCTATTCTGGATACCTCATATAAATGGAATCATACAATATGTGGCTCTTTTTATGGATACTTTCACTTAGCATCATGTTTTCAAAGTTCATCCATGTTGTAGCATGTATCAGTACTTCATTCCATGTTATGATTAAATAATCTTTTTTTTTTAATTTTTTTTTTTTTTTTTTTTTTACTTTGAGGGCCAAGTTGCCTATCTAATCAATAATTCCTCACCGGGGGTTCAGAATCATGACTATAACAGACAAAAGTTGATGTTAAGAGTTACTTCTATTTCTTCACTATTGAAAGTGACCCAAAATCCTCTGGCGAGTCTTGACAAACAGCAAATGATAAGCCAAACTTTCCAGACACTAACAATAGTGCTAGAGCTTACAATTTAACCCAATTTGTAGGAATATAGCTAAGGGTTAATCAGCCACTGTACAGGCACTTACAGCTAATTATATAACACCCTGATCAGACAGAAGCCCATAGGGTTTCTGTCAGAAAGCAGAGCAGAATTCCTTCCCAGAGAAGCAGTGCACACAGCAAGGATGGCTCTATAAGCTTGAGGTTATACCTGTTAACAGTGAAGCAGAGCATAAGGCCCTCCAGGCCTTAACTTCTATGTTAGGATACTGAAATTTCACTGGAAAGTAGTTCTGTACTAAAAAGGTACACATATTACAAATATAACATATCTCCGAGAAATGGTAACCACAGTTCACACATGGCCTTTAAAACTGAAAGGGTGCCCTTTATTTAGAGGGTTCTGAACCACTGGGCTTTGTTTAAAAAGCATGGAACTGCTTTTTTCCATTATCTGCCATACAAATCTTGAGCTGGATGACTGCTCTGTAACCTCAGACAGATGCACACTACAAGCTCTGATGCAGAAAAGGAAAAGGAATGGCACTCACAAAGCACTGACAAAGCTACTTCAGGTTGAGAGATGAACAAAATTCTAAATAAAACACTGAGAATTTAGACCAAATATTCTGACATGTGGTCTCCTTAGGTCTATTTTAGTTATGTTTAAGTCACTTCCTTAGTAATCAGCCCAAGGTCTATTACCCTCCTGCTCTATTTATATCAGCTGTACTGCTTTTGATTCTATCAACATGAAGTCTGCCATCCTCAGGTTTACTGGCTTCTTTCATATAACTGGGAAGTTTGAGTTTCTCTCATTTCAACAAACATTGTTTCTTTCTCCTGGTTATTTCCCTAGAGATGTTTCTTTTAGTTCCAAGCAGAAACTTGTCCTCTGTACCTCACACATTCCTCTGCTACCAGTTCCCAGCCCACCCTGTTATCTCCCCATTTGACTTGCACTACAATTCACCCCGCCCTAAGCACTCTCCCTGGGAGTCCAATTTCTTCCATTTTTCTCACTGACCCTCACTACAGCACTGCTCCCCTACTTCCCAGTGTCCCCTGGGTCAAGCCTAGCCAGGCAGCTCATCGAATCCTCCCAGGCCACAGTAAGTGTAGAATCAGAGTCCTCCTAACAATTTCTGGACAAACTAACAGAACTCCTCAGGATGGTCCAATAGGCCTGACAGTTCCCTCATCACTAAATCTGTTCCTGTATCCAGACACTACTTTCCACGAGACTTCTACTTGGCATATCTCACTGATGCCAGGGCCACCCCCTATTAAGAATTCTTTCTCCAGTTTTCTAAGTAAATTAGAACCAGTTCCTGGGTACTACACTTTCCTATTGAGTTCAAAGAACAGCTCATTTCAAATACCACAAAGGTTTTATTTTTTTAAAACCAGCCTGCCCACGTAATCTGTTAATTCACCCTTATACCATTTCATCTTGCCGAAATGGAGATGCCAATGACAAAAGGTCATTCAAATGAGCAGATGTGAACAATTCTGGTCCTGAGATAAAATCTGAAAAAACAAAAAGGCTGAGTAGGATGTTGGTCTTGACGTAAATCTATTTTCAATTGCCTAACTGGGCCCTATGTTCAGGCAGGGTGGGAGGGACTTTTGTGACTGTATAGAGGGACATCTATATATGTGAGGGGCCATATGATTGCATAACTAAGGAGCCAGTCTCTGCAGCTTCTGGCTACTGCTCTGCCCTATCATAACATATTCATCCGAAATATCTCACAAATGTGGAAGTCAAAAAAACCTTTGTCAAGCTGTCATTTATCCATACCACAGGCAGACACTCTCAAAGTGAAAAATAAACAGTGAGAGTCCTGATGGATAATGATTCACGATTTTAATTACAAAAAAAGTAAAGATAATATTCACTCATAAAAACATATAAAACACACAATGCTATATATATATATATATATATGCATATACATACACACACACACACACACACACACACACACACACACATACATGCCTTACTGTTAAATTTTATACCCGAAACTTACTGGATTTTATTAACCAATGTTACCATAATAAAAAATATATGTATACACACACATACACACACACACACACACACACACACATATATGAAATACTTAAACTTGCCACATATAGATCAACTTTGAAAATACTATGTAAAGTAAAAGAAGACTGACACAAAGGTCACACATTGTGGTATGATTCTATTTATATGAGAGATCTTGAAAAAGAAAATGTGCAGAGACAGAAAGCATACTGGTGATTGTTAAGGGCTGGACAGAGGGGATAGTAGGGAGAAACTGCTTAATGAGTAAGGGGTTTTCTTTTGGAGAAATCAAAATATTTGGAATTAGATAATGTTAGTGGTTACACAACATTGTGAATACACTAAATGCCACTGAATTGTTTACTTTAAAATGGTCAAGTTTTAATTATGCTAATTTCACTGCCATGATTTAAAAAAAAAAAAAAGCCACAGGAACCAGAGCAATGGCAATGCCACTGACCACATCAGAACAATTGAGTCTGAATCATGGTAAGATTGGCTTATAACACATTATGGCACATGAAATAATAAATAACCTGTCAGCCTATACTGGGGGGAAAAAAGTAAGAAATAAAAGATGAACTTCCAGTCAAGATGGCAGAGCAGGAAAACACTGTGTTCACCTCTGCCCACAACCATCAAAATTACAACTAAATTTTAGAACAACCATAATTGAAAACCACCTGAAGACCAGCTGAACAGAATTCCTCTAACTAAATATAAAGAAGAAGCCATGTCGATATCAGTAGAAGGAGCAGAGACACGAGATGGGCTAAGCCAATACCCAAGAGTGGCAGGTAAGAATCAGGAGGAATATCTCAGCTGTGGAGGTCCGCCTTGAGAAGAGAGGGGTCCCAGCCCCATACTGGCCTCCCTAGCCCAGAGTATCAGTTCCAGGAAGAGGATTTTCCACAACATCTGGCTGTGAAAATCAGCAGGGAACTTGTCCAGTTGAGACGGAGGGCTGCTGGAAGCTCAGGCATACTCTTAAAGGGCCTGAGTATGGTCACTCACAAACACTCACCCTAAGCACCAGTAAAGGGACAGAAACTCAAAAGGCATCAGGAATATACTGGGAGTAACTGAATTGTCTGGCTTCAGGGGAAGGGCTGGAGGGGCAACTCTCTCTAGGACTGAGGTGCTCACAGACACCATTGTTCCTCTGTTGAGCCCTCTCTCCAACACAGTCAGCAGGCACAGGTGGGTGGGTGCCAAATCTGAGTCTCCATCAACCATGATAACAATGTAAACCCAACCAAAAACATGGTAATCCCTTGAGACCCTGCCCCACCCAGCTTGTGCACCTGCCCAAACCTCTTTCAGCAGCTATTCCTTACCAACAGCCAGCCTCAGATAATACTGTGGACTTTCCTAAAATTTCTCAAAGTTCCACAAACTCCAAACAAGCAGTGACTGGACTCAGCAAACCCTGTACCTATTACTAAGGAGCCCCAAACCTGGCACTAGGGATAGCCAAGCTTGTCACACAGCACAGCCTCTCCTAGGGACCTGCAAGCCCAGCATAGGCAGCTAGAGCCATGGATCACTTTGTAGTTCCTACCAAGTAGTCCCAAGCTAAAGATGGGCAGTGGCTGACCTGGGCCTATACCATAGCCCCTACTCAAGAGACCTCGAAACCAACACATACAGTGGCTGGCTTCTGGCCACACTAGATCACCATCTAATTAGCTCCACAAATGACAAACCAAAGGGAAAACTTGGCAGGCACCAGAGCTCAGCTCAATGGAATCCCATTTTGGAAGGGCAGACTCTGCAAAACAGCTTGTATGCTGTAGTCAAGAGTAGTCCTCAGTCAGCCTGAGTGTCAATCCCACCCACTGATGTGCCAACATCAATCAAAGCTCAACAACAACAGGAGGGCATACATAACCCACACAAGTGACATCCCTGGAACACCTAGTTAAAGTGGCCAGGGAGATTGAGACACTGGGCCCCACTAGACACCTACTACTAAGGCCGTTCTGCCAAGACCAAGAGACACAGCAGCTCTATCTAATATATACAAACAAACACAGAGAGGCACCCAAAATGAGGAGACACAGATACATGTTCCAAATGGAAAAAACTCCATAAAAAGAACTAAATAAAATAGAGGCAAGCAATCTACCAAATACAGAGTTCAAAATATTGCTTATAAGGATTCTCAATGCACCTAGGAAAAAAGTAGTTGAACTCAGTGAGAACTTTAAAAAAGAGATAGAAACCATAAAAAAAGAACCAGACAGAAATGAGGAATACATTAGATGGAATCGACAGTAGACTAAGTAAAGCAGGGAATCACATCAATGATCTGGAAGACAAGGTAGCATAAAACACCCAACAGAACAGGGAAAAAAAAATTTTTAAAGAAAAAAATAAATAAGGACAGTTTAAGGGACCTCTGGAACAACATATAGTATACCAACATTCACATCATTGAGGTGCCAGAAGAGAAGAGAAAGAGCAAAGGATTAAAAACCTATTTGAAGAAATAATGACTAAAAACTTCCCTAACCAGGCATAGGAAGTAGATATACCAGTCCAGGAAGCCCAGAGAATCTCAAACAAGATGAACCCAAAGAGGCCCACACCAAGATACACTATAATGAAAAACCAAAGGTAAAAAGAGAGAATCTTACAATCAGCAAGAGAAAAGCAGTTAGTTATGTACAACAGAGTAGAAAAGCAGTTAGTTATGTACAACAGAGTACCAATAAGATTGTTAGCTGATTTCTCCACAAAAAATTGCAGGCAAGCAGGAATTCTCACAAAATATTCAAAGTGATGAAAAGCTAGGACCTACAACAAGATTACTCTACCCAGCAAGACTATCATTAAGAATTGAAAGAGATAAAAAGCTTCTCAGACAAGAAAAAGCTAAAGGAGTTCATCACCACTAACCCAGTATTTCAAGAAATGTTAGAGGGACTTCTTTGAGAAGAAGAAAAAAATATCAACAATATGAATAATAGAGAAGAAATAACTACAAACCTATTAATAATTACTTTCAATGTAAATGGATTAAATGCTTCAATCAAAAGACATAAGGTGGCTGAATGGATAAGAAAACAAGACCCTTACGTATGCTGTCTACAAGAGACCCACTTCAGATCAAAAGACACTCAGAAACTGAAAGTAAAATGATGGAAAAAAGATAGGTTATGCAAAAGAAAACAGACAAACAAACAAAAAAGATGGGGTAGCATACTTACATCAGACAAAATAAACTTTAAAACAAAGGCTATAACAAGAGACAAAATGGACATTTCATAATGATAAAGGGATCAATCCAAAAAAAAGGATATAACCCTTGTAAACATTTACATACCCAATTTAGGAGAACCTAAATATAAAAGCAAATATTAATGGATATGAAGGGAGAGATTGACAAAAGTATGGTCACAGTAGGGGATTTTAACTTCCCATTGACATCAATGGATAAATTATCCCGACAGAAAATCAACAAGAAAACAGAAACCTTAAATGACACATTAGATCAGGTGGATTTGATTTGATTGAAATTTTTAGAATACGTCACCCAAAAGCAAGAGAATATACATTATTTTCAAGTGCACATGAAACATTTTCTAGGATGGAGCACATTGTAGGCCACAAAACATGTCTTACTAAATTTAAGAAAACTGAAATTATATCAAGTATCTTCACCAATCACAATGGTATGAAACTAAAAATCAATTATAAGAAGAAAACTGAAAAACATACAAATACATGAAGGCTAAATAACATGCCACTAAACAGTAAGTTGGTTAACAACAATATCAAAGAAGAAATCAAAAGATACTTAAGACAAATGAAATAAAAGTACAGTGACCACAAACCTATGGAACACAGCCAAAGGAGTTCTAAGAAGGAAATTAATAGCAAGATAAGCCTACCTCAAGAAACAAGAAAAATTTCAAATAAACAATCTAACTTTATACCTAAACAAACCAGAAAAAGAGGAACAAAGCCCAAAGTGAGTAGAAGGAAGAAAATAATAAAGCTCAGAGCAGAAATAAATGAAATAGTCTAAAAAATGATAAAAAAAAAAAAAATCAAAGAAACCAAGAGCTGGTTCTTTGAAAAGAGAAAATTAGTAAACTTTTAACCAGATTCATCAAGAAAAAGAGAGTGAGGATTCAAATAAATATAATTAGCAATGAAAGAGAAGAATTGACAACTGACACCACAGAAATAGAAAAGATTATAAGAAAATACTATTAACAATTATATATCAAGAAATTGGACAACCTGAAATAAAAGGTTAAATTCCTAAAAATCGTATGAGACTGAATGATGAAGAAACAGAAAATCTGAACAAATTGATTACTACGGAACAAAATCAAATCAGTAATCTAAAAATTCCAACAAACAAAAGTGGTAGACCGAAGGGCTCCACGGGTGAATTTTACCATTCAAAGAAAAATTGACACTTATCTTTCTCAAACCATTCTTAAAAATTAAATAGGAGGGAAGGTTCCCAAGTTCATTTTACAAGCCTAACATTACCCTGATTCTAAAACCACACAAAGATATCACACACACACACACTCACAAAAATTATAGATCAATATCCCTAATGAACATTGATGCAAAAATCTTCAATAAAATATTAGCAAACTGAATTCAGCAATACATTAAAAAGATCATACACCATAATCAAGTGGGATTTATTCCTCAGACACAAGATTGATTTAACATCCACAAATCAATTAACCACATAAACAAAATGAAGGATAATAAACATGATCATTATCAATAAATGCAAAAAAAGCACTTGAAAAAATCCAGCATCAATTTATAATAAAAACTCTCAGCAAAGTGGAAATAAAGGAAATATACCTCAACATAATAAAGGCCATATATGACAAACCCACAGTGAACATCATACTCAACAGTGAAAAACTACAAGTGTTTTCCTTAAAATCAAGAACAGACAAGCATGTATACTTTTACCACTTCTATTCAAGATAATATTGCAAGTTCTAATCACAGCAATCAGACAAGAAAGAGAAATAAAAGTCATCCAGACTGGAAAGGAAAAAATAAAACTGTCACTATTTGCAGATGACATGATACTATATATAGAGAACCCTAAAGAATCCAATAAAAACTATTAGAAATAATAAATCTATTCAGTAAAGGAGGACACAAAATTAATATTTGGAAATTGGTTGCATTTTTATATGCCAATAATGAAATGTCAGAAAGAGAAGTTAAAAAAACCTCATTTACAATTGAATAAAAAAATATAAAATACTTAGGAATAAATTTAACCAACAATGTAAAAGACCTATACTCAGAAAATTATAAGACACTGAAGAAACTGAAAAAGATATAAATAAATGGAAGCATATACTGTGCTCATGGATAAGAGGAACTAACATTGTTAAAATGTCCATACTACCCAAAGCAAGGTACACATTCGATGCAATCCCTATCAAAATACCAATGCCATTTTTCATAGAACTAGAACAAATAATCCTAAAACTTATATGGGACTACAAAAGACCTGAAGAGCCAAAGCAATCTTGAGAAAGAAAAACAAAATCAGAATATCACGCTACCTGATATCAAACTATACTACAAGGCCATAGTAATAAAAACATCATTGTACTGGCATAAAAATAGACACATAGATTGATGGAACAAAACAGAGACTAGAAACAAACCAACGACTATGGTCACTAATCTATGACAAAGGAGGCAAGAATATACGAGGCCTGAATTTCTGCAATACTTTCCCATCTAGTCTCCTGGCATCCACTTTTGTCCCCTCTAGGAGTGTAATTTCCACACAGCACCAAGGAAAGCTTTTTTAAAAGGTAAGTCCATGGGTGATCCCTTAAAATTTATAACACTATTCATATATGTTGTATGCACTTTATATAATGCAATTCACAATTTTTTAAATGGTAAAAAATGTAATAGGTTAAATAAAATGATGTCCATCTTCTGAATAAATGCCTCCATTACACTTAGAAGAAAAACATAAATTTTTTTCCATGCCCTTAAAGGCCGTATATAATCTGAGCCCTGTTCTCTTGGATCCTGTCTTTTGGAGTCTCTCTCTCCTCCTTCAATTGTTTGATCCTTCCTGGCCTCATTGTTCCTAAAATAAACCAACAAGGTCCTAAATTAGGGTCACTGTGACTGCTGTTCCCTCACCCTGCCCCAGGTATCTGCCTGGCTCCTTCCCTCGTGAAAGTCAGGCTCCTGCTCTAATGTGACCCTCCTGGAGCAGCTTTCCATCACCACCTGATATAAAACAACACCCTCATAAACCCCTATCCTCTTACCTTCTTTGGCACTCACCATGACGAGGAAGATTACATATTTGTTTATATTCTGTCTTCCCTTAATTAGAACAAAAGTTCCATGGACTTTATTCTGATTTTTCATTGCTGTATAAATTATTTTATTGCTGTACCTGGAACAAGGTCTGGCATAGAGCAGCAGTATACTCGCTGAATGAACTGATGACTAAATGAATTGCCAGCATGAGGAGGGACAATAGATAATAGTTACATGCCCTATGAGCTGGTGGTCATGGCTTTAGAGCCAGACCTCAATAAAGACCAGTCAGCTTCACCAGACGGCTCTTTAAAAGAGCAAAGAGTGATCCTAATCACAGACACCTGGTTTGTCTGATTTGTCACACAACAAATAAGAATAAGTGAACTGGTGGCACTGAGGGATCACAGTACCATCCACAAAGTCATGGCATTGATCCCTCCCAAACCCCAGACTGTTCCATAGCCTAGAGAATGCTCATTATAGAACAATCCCAAGCATGCGATTTACTGGTAAAGTATCAATGACATTGGTATCTTTCCACAGATACCCACAGAACAATACCTTGCACAAAAACCAAATGACTAAATAAAAGGAACCAAAGGGAGAGTTTGACAGAGCGTCTGAAACTCTAAATGTCAGTGCTCGGCTTTGTCATCACATAAAAATCACCAAGGGAGCTTTTTAAAATCTTCACACCCCAACCACACCCCAAACCCAGTTAAACTGTCATCCCCAAGAACATGAGCCAGGAGTGAGGTTTCTAAAAACACCCAGTGAGTTTAAATGTACAGATATTGCTAAAAACTACCACTTGAGGTCAATGGTCGTGTTCATCTGGGGAAGCCGTGGGGAACCCCTGTGTGCCTTACCTCACCAAGGTGTCACTGCCAGCCCCTCCTGGGCTGTAATAGAGCACGTTCTCCAAGGACAGGGAGAACTTCAGCCCCTCTGCCTCCGAGATGTGTAAGTTGGTGCGGTTGTTACCATGACTGACACACACAAATACCTGGTCCTCAGAGGCATCTGCGATGTAATATTCCTTTGAAATCAAAAATCAAAAAATGCATTGGGTCAAAAAAAGCATACACCCTCTCGGCTTTCCCTATATACACTAAAGCAATGACGTCCCAATGTCCCAGTGACAAATGTGGGCCTGAAACCCACAGAAAGCTCCCCAGTCTTGGCAAAGAAGCCTAGCTGGATTTCCCTTTGGAGAACCTGAGGGGGCTCTACAGCTGGAACTAGGTAGGCCCTCTATTCCAAAATGGGACACGAAATAATAGGCCACTGAACTCCATAAATGACCCAAAAACCTCTTTTTAGTTAATAAAATCTCCTGTTTTTTTCCCATAAGACCTATCATTAGTACAAAGTACAGTATAGATTAATATGCATTTCCTTTCATTTTCCAAGGTGACTAAAGGAAGGTGAAATCCATAGAAAGCAAAGAACTGACAAGAGTGTTTTCTATCATATACTCCTCTGAGCTACTAACCTTCCACCATACCAACCACTAGTGTCAAAGGCTTCAAATGCCACCTCCTCCCTATGGCCACTTCTTTGATGACTCCAGCCCACATTGATCTTTTCTCTTCAATCTCTAAGTTATAATACAGACTAAATGGACTATATATGGTTTCCTCCTCTGCTTAGTTCTCAGTCTCTCCAACCTACCTGTATCAAAAAGGTAGGACCCAAATCCTACACCTTTTACAAACCTAGCCATCTATAAGCAACACAGCGGATACTTAAACAACTGCTGTTGTCACTAACTCCTAGTCCTTTAATACTGGCACACTGAGTCCAGTGACTCTGTCTCTAAACCTCTCTGTCAATCCTTCTCCACTTAAAGCAAATTAAGGCTCCCATTCAGTTCCACTTCAAACAATGACGAGGGAAAAAAACAGACCAAGATGCCCAAAGCATAATGGCTCTCTCTCTAGAGACCTATCTGGAAAGGGACTTCAGGGAATATCGTTAAATATCCACCCAGGACATTTCCACAACATCCTTCTCTTGACTTCTACAGTGGGTACACTGATACCTCTTCCCACTCCCAAGCGAACCCCACTCACATTGATAGGATGTCTCGTGACAAACTGGGCTGCTCGCATGGGCTTTCGGCCAAAAGAAACCCAAAGCTGCACGGAAGGTGGATGTTGACTGCCCAAGTGATGCTGCCAAGGAAGAGAAAAAAATAAATTGTGCCACATTACAGCCACTCAAAATAAATGAAAAAGGAAATAGAAAAACCCCTCTGATTCTTCTAAAAACAAAATAGAATATGACTGCCAATGCACAATTTTGGAACATGTGCTGCCACAGGACAGTTTGGGCTGTACTGCTTTATCTTAGATACCTAGTGTGCAATAGATTCTAAATACTCCCTGGATGTTAGATGAGGAGGAAGGACAATGGTATGTATGATTCAAGAACTTGGGCATGGGTAGGAGGATGGAGGCTTCCAAAGCTTAAGCAGAGAGAGAAAAGAAAAGGACTGTATGACGAGGCTGAAGAGACCTTTTGGATGGTGGGGCAGAATCAACAGCCCCAAAACCAACACAGGGTGAGATCAGCCACACACCATGCACACAAAACATATTCTCATTTCTTTCTACTTCTTTTTTCATATTATAAAGACACTTGAGTTATATGGCATTTATGTGCACTGAGTTGAGAGAATTTTCATTGATTCAATTTTTCTTTTTTTCCTTTTTTTTTTCTTTTTATTTTTTTAGGTGAGGCAACCCTTGGTTGACCTCACAGATTATAAGGACCTGGTCAGCTTACGATCCCTTATTTTTTTATTTTTTATGCCTATAGTATCTGGTCTTCCTAGGTGGTCTCCCATCCAAGTACTAACCAAGCCCAACCCTTCTTAGCTTCTGAGATCAGACGGGATCAGGCTTGTTCAGGGTAGCATGGCCATAGACCAAATTTTCAATCTTTTAATAATTCTCATCAATTAAGGTCTTTTGCTAGAATATGTTTTCTTTGGTTGAGTACAGAGTATTCCACATAATGTTGACCATATCACATTGCATTTCAGAGATATTAAACCATGGCTGAAATCTTGAAAATATATATAAAAGCACTGGATTAAGAAGAAATCAATGAATCTCTCTAGGTCTCATTTTATTCATCTGCAAAAGCTAATTTGGATTAGGGCTTCCATGTGGAAGGGTTTAAAGGGTCCAGGAACCCTATAAATATATATGCAATATTTTTGTGTAGATGTACTCATTGTGCTAGGAAGGGTCTATATCTTTTACCAGATTCTCAAAAGGGTCGATGATTCAAAAAAAGAGAAGAAGCATTATAAAGGCGCTATGTAGTTTTGCACTTCTAAGAGGGAGGCACACCCTCATGTAAACATAATCACACACATTACTATTATATGCATTAGAATGTTGGGATCCCTATCCAGAAGGGCTTCCTTTATCCATGGTTATGTTGCTACTATTTATTATAGATTTTGAATTCCTATAGAGTAAGGAACGTATCAATTTCTCTTAGCTGTAAAATAACAACTAAATACCCTGTGCTCATGTATGCCCAATAAATACTGTATGAACAGCAAGCTGATGAACATGAAGTTATTTTTTATTCATTTGAGCAGTTTATGTGTGTGCGTGTGTGTATTTAAACCAACAACTGAACAAATGGTTAAAAGTAGTTTGTTTTAAAGAAGCAAGGTAAGGTAGAGAAGTATAAAAGACTGCTATTGCAAAATGGCACTCTAAAAACCATGTTAATAGCTTGAACTCAGTATGGGACAGTAGGAAATGATGAACCTATTAAAATTGTAAAACGTTTTACCTGAATGAGAAAATGGTTCCCAGAAAAATATTTATAAATTCCAAAAGTCCTCCTTAAGTCAATAAAATTTTGTAGCTATGTATAAAAGTCAAATGATAGTTTAAGTCAACTTATGTGAATCCTTATGAATATATAAAAATGCACAGATATCAATGAAACACGTATTTTTTATGTTTTATATTTTTTCACTACTTCCTACTGTGGTTACACCTTAAAAAGAAGCCATTTTTCTTAATGACCCCCAGACTGATCATGAGTTAAAGGTTCATAATGAGTGCTGCTGGGAGGCCTGAGAATTGAGAATGTATACCAAAGCTGGTTTTACTCTACAAATGAAAAAAATCACACAATATAAGTCATTAAAAAAAAAAGTTGTTGAGTTGTTCTTTATTGTTATTATAAAACTAAAATATGCTTATGTAAAACATCCAACATTACAGGTAGATATTAGGTAAAATGCAAAAGTTCTGCCCCCTACTCTCCACTCTAAAAGACTAGGATTCTCTTCCTTTTGTGCAACTATGTGTGGTCATGTGACAGAGTACTAATCAATGAGATATAAAGAGAAGTGCTGTGCTGGGTTTCTAGGAAGGCTGTTTACAGGGATGAATCAGCTGAAGGGGTTCTGTTTTGACCTCTCTGTCTTTATTCTTCCTGAAGCCAATAAAGACTCAAAAGTTAGTACAGATGTCTTGGACCACGAGGGGAACTTGAGAATAGAAATCACTACTTAGGATGACAGAATAGAAAGATAGAGGCCTGGGTCCCCAATAACACCAAGATACCAACATAGCCCTAGACTGCCTACCTCCGAGCAGCATTGATTGGTTAAGCCACTTTTATATCTAGTAGCCTAACATAATGCTAAATTTATACAAGCAATTTTATTTTTCACATACAAATTGGATCATGATAAAAATACTGTTGTGCAACTCAACTTTTTTCATTACCAGACTATCTTACTATTCTGTAATTTAACTTTTTTCCTTAACAGTAAATCTTAGACATCTTTCATTTAACAGCTTTTGATGGGCATTTAGGTTATTTCCAAAAGCACTCTTCAATGAACATACTTGTATATAATACCTCTTTCAGAACTACACAAGAATGTTTGCAGATGCATTCTTAAAATTCCTAGGTCAAAATTTTCATTTTTGATAGATATTATAAATGGCTTTCCTAAAAGGCACATCAGTTAATACATCTACCAAGCACATGTAATTTCATAACTAGGAATTATTTAAACATTTTAATATATATGGCAATATTATAGGGTCTAGAATTTATGATTAAAAAATTTTCATTTGGCATCTTCATTTCTGGTGAGTAAAAATAAATTAATATAAGTACCTGAATGACCCAAATTTCAGAGAGTACATTTACACTTATGTTTGAGATTATGTCAATAGAAAAAACTGGTGGGAGAATGAGGGATCCCAAGGCAGGTAGTGGACAAGAACACCAATCCAGAAGCACCTGGGCTGTAGCATTTGCTACCACCTTCTCCTTTGAAGCAGTAACAAAGTTTCAGCAAACACCATCGTCCACATTAATGTAATTTATACTTAAATATTTATAGGCAAAATGATATATCTGGAATTCGCTTTAAAATATTCCAGGAAAAAATTAGTGGGTAGACAGCTGAAAAAAGATTAGCAAATACAAGTAATACTGAAGCTGAATGAGGGCACATGGGGAGGTCGTAGCAGTATAAACTATTCTTTTATGTAGATTTGAAAATGTCCACAATAAAAAATGTACAAAGTTAATATTAATTGGAAGTACTTCCAGAACAACAAAGTAAGGAACTCTAAAGATCCATTCATCTGCAACAGCAACAAGAACATTTGACAGAAATTCTCAAAATCAACTTTTTCAGAATTCTAAATATTAAACAAAGGCTTGCAAAACACAAGGAACATTTATTCAAGAACAATGACTGAAGCTCAGCAAAAATAGCCAACTTTGTGATATTTTACCTTGCCCTAATCTCATCCCCTTCTCTCCAGCTCTGCAATAGTACTGGAAACCCACAGCTTCACAACTACAATAGCTATGAAAAACAGCAGCCTAGCGGCCACCAGAGAAAACAAAACAAGTTTGGAGCTTCCAAAATGCCCCATAGCCAGAGAGCTGTCACTATTTGATCTGCCTGGTAGTTTGCTTGAAAGTTGTATTCTCAGATCTTCTCTTTATATAACCTGATTTAGCTCACTGTACAAATAGACCTATAGCCAGGGCATTTATAGAAGAATGACAACTAACAAATGTTTACTCAGGAAAGAACAAAAAAGGGCCAGTCACTCATGCCTGGCCAATAACCTTGAGGTTCTACACAAGTTGGAAGTAAAGACTAAGGGAGAGCTGCAAATTGCACTAAAGGCATGTTCCCAACACAAGCTCAGAGGGCCTCAGCAAAGGCTGCCAGGCTTAGTGGCTCAAAGCATTTCAAAAAATCTCTGTTCAGCCATTACCTGACCACTAAACTAAATTACCAAACACTTGAGTAGCCATACATAATGAAGAATGTGAACTTTACAAAACTAATGCAGGAAACTCACACACACACAAAAAAAAGGCAACGACAATAACAATAACAAAAAGCAACAACCAAAAACTCTGGGAAGGGGATACTCTGATATGAGGAGTTGCTATACTATCTCACTTAAAATGTCTGGTTTTCGACATTAACAACAAAAAAAATGACAGGACAAGCAAACAGCAAAGTATATCCAATAAAAACATACACAACACATACACAGGGTCAACAGAAACTGTTTCTGAGGAAGGCCAGATACTGGACTTAGACAAAAAATTCAAATTCTCTATGATAAATATGTTAAAAGAACTAAAGAAAACTATGTCTCAAAAATTAAAGGAAAGTATGAGAACATTGTCTCACTAAATAATCAATTAAGAAATTATGACTGGAAATGATTTTTTTAAAAAGAAACAAATTGAAACTCTTCAGTTGAAAAGTATAACTCAGAAGAAAAAATTCACTAGAGAAGTTCAACAAGAGATCTGAACTGGCAGAAGAAAGTAGCACTGAACTTAAAAACACATTAATTCTGATACTCCATACTACAACACGGATGAAACTTGAAAACACTATACTTTGAAAGAAAGCAGTCCAAAAGGTCATATATCATATAATTTCCCTTATATGAAATGTTTAGAATAGGCAAATCCATAAGGCAGAAACTAGAGTCATAGTTGCCAGGGGCTGGAAGGAGAGGGGAATGGTAAGTTATGCTAATGGGCAAGGAGTTTCTTTTGAAGGTGATGAAAATGTTCTGGAATCAGGTAGTTATGAACATTATACAACCTTGTGAATACAATAGAAAGCATTGAATTGTACATTTCAAAGGAGTGAATTTTATGGTATATAAATTAAATCTCAATGCAGATATTATAAAAATTCATTTTAAATTTATTAGTATTATAGTTTTACTTTAAATCTGTGACTATGTTAGGGTTTTATTGTTGTATATAAGTTATAAACAGTATATGCTTATACCTAGCTTTGTGTTTGCATACATTTAAGTAACATCGTAATTAAAACAATTTGTCAACAGTTGGTTTTAGTCAGTTATGCAGAAATTCACACCTCAATTATAGTACCAAGTGGTCAGCTAACTTCTCATGTAGAAGCCCACAATCCAGAGGTAATTACTAAGTTTTTATTTAATCTCTATCTACATTAGAGACTTTAAATTAGCATAATTAAGATTATAAATTAATTTTTTAATAGTAAAATTAATGGTTGGTTGGTCAAAGCAGTGAAGTAAAAATGAGCTTTTTAAGGAGATCAGTAGCATGCAAGATGTCTGAACTGCCATAATATCCTAAAGAAAACACCCTGGCATGAATAGAGCATAAATATTTAGAGAGGCCTATAATCTGGACTTTTAGGCATATGCCTAAAACTTGTCAGTCTCAGAGGATTCTGGTTGTCCAATGCCAATTGAAAGGGTAACAGAATCCTGCCTCTACAATGGGGACGGTAAACTTTTTGCTGTAAAAGTCTGTATAGAAATATTTTGGGCTTGGTGAGTCATCCTGCCTCTATGCAACTATTCAATTCTGCCACTGTAACATGAAAGCAGTGATAGACCACATATAAGCAGATAAGCATGGCTGTGTTTCAGTGAAACTTTACTGATAAAAACAGTGAAGGAGCATAGTTTGCCAATTCCTGCTCTAGAATTCTGTGTCTACATCATGCAAGGTGTGGCTCCATCACCTGTAGGAACAGGGAGGAGACTCCATAAAGCCCATACATTGTGTCATTGCTTAATGTCATACATTTGTGCAAGAAATGTCTAAACCTGGCTTTCACGACAAATTGGTAGTAAAGCTACAAGGGTTACCTCATTCACCTTCAACTTTCTGGCCACTATTATTATCTCCCAGAGAGAACCAAACAGCTATACATTACCAAGGTAACAAATTGATATGTCAGTTTGCAGAGGTGCCTCACTGTTGTTTAGATGGTTTTATTATTTTGATGTAAACCATTAAGACATGTGAACTTCATGTCAAAAAAAAAAATTAGACTTGGATAAAAAAAATCAAAGGGCATCAGATAAAATGTACACATGAAGTAAGAGCCAAGCCAACAGCATTCCATAAAGTTCCAAAGACTTGGTTACATGCTCTAGCCCAGAAACCAGATGGTTGTCCCCACACATTCTAAAAAACTAACTTGCAGAGAATTGTAATTATTCATGGTGCTGGAAGAAAACAAAAGAGTTAAGGGCCCAAAATAAATTTTCTATGGTTTCGCAATTAGTTCCTTGACTTTTCAAATTTTATTTGAATCTATTTCTATACAGACCTTTACAGAATTCCCCAAACCCAGGTATCCTGAGCACTAGGCACACCCAGATAAGGAGTTACATTTACAGGCCTCAACACTCCTACTGATTAGGTTATCCAACCAAGGCCAATGTTGTTTGTTCTTATGGTTTAGTAGTCTAGTGTAATAAAATGGAGGAAAACAGCCATTTTATGATCCACTGCCAGTTGTTTCTTCTCATTGATCTACCCATTGAGAAATGTTTCTTTGATAATAATTGACAATTATTAGAAGTGTCTGCATATAGAAGGCCTCAAGGAGGAGTTTCTCAAATTTTAGAGATTCTTAGACATCTTGGGGCTGCTAAAGGAAGAAAAAAAAATGCTTTGGGGCCCTGTACTCTGCATTTGTAACAACTATGCTTGGGTGATGTTGCTGCAGGTGCTCCTAAGAGCACAATCTGAGAAACACTTCCAAGTGGTGGCCCAGCTCATCTTACCTAGATCCTCTAGCTAATACCACTGACCTTGGGATATGGTGGCCCGTCCATGCGCTGAAGGAAGAAGCCAACACATAACTACAGATTTGCCACCAATACAATATAAATAAATAAGCCATATAAAGAGTTGAGAGTTGACTATAAAAGTACCAATAATTTAATATCCTCAAATCCCCCCAAAATCTACTTGCCTATGCTTTCTAAATTAAGGCAGGCAAAGATGGCAGTCATTCAACTCTACTGTACATCTGCTATGTATTAAGCATTGTGCAAGATACTGAGTATTATATCAGTGGTGATCAAAACAGGCACAGTCTCAATCTTACCACTGGCCAGGAACAATAAAAAAAACTTACCACTAGCACTCTGCAAATCACCCACATCTAGAGAACAGACTTAGCTGTTAGACCAGAATGAAGGGCACAGAAAGTTCCAACTGGCATATAACTTAGACTTCTGGGTGTGAGATCCAGAAATAATAGAGTTAAGAATAATGTACTATACCCCTCTACCTCAGTTTTGACACAGGACAAATCTAGAAATCAGTCACTGTGCTTTAAAATTAAGAAATTAAAATCATACCAAAAAAATGCAGACCCAAGAAACTAAAACAGAAAGACCTAAGAACACTGGATGACTGGAGACAAACGATCCTGGGATGTTGGACTGCCCAACTGGAAGTCATGAGGTGCCAGTCCTCAGGGCTGATTTCTCACCACCACATCCCTGCCTGAGGAAATGCAAGAATGCTTGTGTTCTTAGGCTGGAATATGAGTGTGAGTGTGAGTGTGTGTGTGAGTGTGTGTGTGTGTGTGTGAGTGTGTGTGTGTAAGAGAAAGAGCCAGGTAAAGCAGGAAGGCCATGACCCAGGGAGTGACTCAAGGCAAGCAGCCTAACAGAAGAAAAACTGCCATAGTTTAATAGTTAAAAAAAAAAAAAATTTTGCAAACTAGGTAATAGGAAACCCCTCTTACCTTTAGCCACCCCCATCTTCTCTCCTCATTCCAATCTTGCTCCCTGCTTTCCCTCTTTCTACCCTAAAATCCCAATGGGGTTGACCTGTTTCTGCTTGGCCAGCTGCCAATCATATAAATAAATGAGAACCTGGAGGAAAACATTACATATGATTTTAGTCATTAAGGTTAACAGTGATACGAAACAGAGCGATCCCCCAGTTACCAAAGGCCCTCAAAAGCCTGAAGCCAGTGAGCGGCCACCATTAAGAAAGCAAGCTTATAGCACTCAAGGATAGTAGCCCAGCCTGCTCTTGGCCAGGCTTGTTTTTTCACTTGACACAGGGCAGTATAATTGCAGTCTGCAATTTCATACAGTTGCAAGGCAGGTCCTGTTAAATAATCAATTGTGATATTAAATAAGCAAGCTCTCCATTTCAGCATCTGGCTCCAATGCATCAAATCAAGGGGAAGATTTTCCCAAAGGCTGAAAGTTAAGCTATTTACTGACAGCTGGAAGCTTAATTACTGCTTTTCTTAGAGCATTTTACTCCCACCCGCCAATGACTACACATTCTATTAGCCATGTAAATTAACATGGGACCAAAATTTGCAAAGAAATTGGACTAAATTGAAAGGAAATCAGGCAGTGGGAAGGAAGAAAATGACACTGAGCCCCAACCCTCCTTTCCAAATTCTTTTCATTGGGATTTCAAAGAAATATGTGTTTGTCTAGGATGCCTGGCTACTGGGAAACAACCAAATTCTTAGAGCCTACAGACACTCTCAGTGGCTGTCTAAGCTTCTCTACTTCTTGACCTCCCAGGACCTTCCAAGCCCTTTGGGAATGCCCATCTCCATCCAACACTCTTCAGTCAAGCTGCCCCAGGCATGGTGATACAGGCCCTGCCTGTGTGAACTCACCACCCTGATCAGAGAACGTCAAACCTCAGAAAGAAAACCCCAAAGCAGTTTGTCATTTAGCACCTTCAACTCACCACAACCTTTGTAGCAAACATGTATTTGTCCCGAAGCTGAAAGTCTCTCACTTCCTCGAGGATCACTTCCTGGTTCTCCCGAGACTGGAAGAAGTCTGTACTTCGGAAAACTGTAGAGTAACCAGAGGGTTCATGCCGTTCAATGTATATGGTGTTTGGCTTATCATAGGGATCAATTCCCCTGGAAGGAAAAAAAAACAGTTGTTATCATCATTTCCATTGGAGGTTCTGCTATGCAAGCAACCAGATCTTAGGGCCACCATGCTGGGATCTACAAATGATACTCTCTGTGCCACACACATTTCCCTTTGGTTGCTCCGTGACTCAGTATAGAGAACAAGGAACTGACATTTGTAGTGTTTTGTGTTGTTAGCGATGTTTTTAAAGCATCCTGGCTTTCCACTCAAGGCAAACTCTGATCAGGCTTGAGAAGAGCAAAAAGATGAAAAAATAAAAGGCAGAGTGTTTTGGAATCAGTAAGAAATGGATGGCTTGAGGCTGTCAGCAAGTTTCTGGCCTAAAGTTATGATCCTCAGAGGAAGAAAGGAAAGCCTTTCCCCAGGATGAATAGTGTGAGAGGAAACCACATGAAGAACCAGTAGGCCTGATGTTTTGCCCTTTCTCTTTCTGTTTGCACTGTGCTGTTGCTGTTGTCACCCAACTGTGCAGCCAGGATTCATCCAATGCAAATTCAGGTCCCATGAGGCTCCTTTACAAACTCTTTTTTGCATATACTGATCGGTTCAGAAATGCAGGGCTCGTTTCTTCCCCTGTGCGTCTGTCAACACTACATTCCTCTGCAGGAATGCCCTGGCATTCTGCACCTCTAAATTCTACTCATCTTCTGAGGCCAAATTTAAGTTCACCTCTTCCAGGAAGCTTTCCCCTAATGCCCTTTTCTCTTCTCCCAACACTGGCAATGTATCTCTATAGCACTCAATTTCAAGTCTTATTTTATGAGTTTTACATGAGTTTCAAACAAAAGTAGAGAACTGCTTTGGTTGGGTGGATTTTGAATCAATCTCCTTATTTTATACAGTGATGCTTCTCATTATACTGTTCTACACTATAATATATTACATTATACTGTATTATATTGTTTTACCATAATGTGTTCGTCTGAGCTTCCAAGAATACAAATGTCTTTAAAGTCCATGTCTTGTATTTCTTTTTATCCTACAGAGTTCCTAGTTGAATTGGTCCTTGCTGCATTGCATCCACAGACCATAATTATAGAGACTATTCCAAATTGAAGACTGTACAGCGATGAGATCAAACTGCCTTGGAAAACAATCTCCGAACTGCTGTTCCCCCCAAAAAGGCCCCAAACAGCAGCTGGGAGGATGACTAATCTTCCCCAAGTTCCTAAAACTCATAAGAACTCACAGGAACACCAAGGCTAGCCAGTCCATTCATCAAGGGGACAAATAACTAGAAAAATCAGGAAGAGAGCTTCAGAGTGAGGATGCAGGTATGACCCAGAGAAAGGCAAAAGGGCTCACTTATATAATTATCTTTGCAAAGTTCTACCATATGCACAACAGCTCTCAGGATAATGAAAGTTTATCTTATAAAAATTCCTTCAAAAATGTACTGTTACGAGCATATTGGAAGGAAGGAAGGAAGGAAAGGAGGAAAGAAAGAAAGGATGGAAGGAAGAATAAAGGAAAGGAAGAAGAGAAAAGAAAGGAAGGAAAAGGAGGATGAAAGAGAGGAAGGGAGATAAGAATGGAAAAATAAAGGAGCCTTTTTTTTTTTTTTTTTTTTTTTTTTACAATGGGGGGAGACTTGATTTTGGAGTCTTACTAAGGCAGTGGAGAAACCAACAGCCTTGGTCCTAATGTAGGAGACAATCACCATCAAATGCTGTGTGTTGGGAGGAGGGGTGATGGTCTCTTCTTTTACACAATTAGAAGTACTGATTAAAGTACTTCCTCTACCCTAGAGGATATGCAAATTAAAATGAGGCTGCTGGGTATTTTTTAAAAGGCAGAGGAAAGGGCCTTTATTTGGATATTTTGAGAATGAGTTTACTTCACTATTTCTTCCTAGCCAAAATCAGCAGCCAACATCTAGAGATAGAGCTGTGACTTTCATCCCAATTCTCTTCCGTAATCCATACTTGGACATCTTATTTCTGAGAGCCATTCCCCTACAAGTTCTTGTACTTTGAAGTTTCTAGTCTTCCACTTCTTACACTCACTCATACCTACTTCCTGTTCTCTTTGCCTTCATTTGGAAATTCCAAGCCTTGCTCTATCTCTCAGCACAGTCATCAGTCCTCACCTGGCCTCATCTGCCATCTCCTGCCTCACTTACAACCCTTCAGTGATGTTCCACAGGGTATCCTGCAGCCCCTCCTCCATAGCTCTTCTACTGTCCTGCCTTGCCCATCTCTAGCTCTAAATAACATAAATCATTGGTTTTCCTCATTCCTGCTGCTCCCAGGCTGCCAAGCATTGTTGAACAAATACATGCCATTACTCTCTGAGATTACACTCACTTATTATAGGGACTCCTAGGGGAAAATCTCCCAAATAGCCTGAAATTCCCTGATAGCAGACATGTTATTATCTAAAATAAGGTAGGCCAGTCCTCTCCCCTAAGATATCTGCAGGGAGGCAGAAGGTGCAACATACTAATTCCCAAAGAGTAGTACCTCTTTTCAGTAATACAGCTGGTTTGTCCTCTTAATATATGGTTCCCTGAACAGATAAAAAAGTAATTTGCCCCTTTAAAATTCAAATAAAGAAGAAGAAAGTTCTAATGGTATTCCTCAGGTAGAGGCTGTATGTGAATGAAATTACAGTTATAATTTTACTAAGACTCCATAACCTCTGCCCAAGGAAAATAACAAAAAGGTCAGAATCAGCTGTCCTCTATAAAAAGGAAGTCCACTGAAGCCTGAAGACACTCAGCTGTAAGATTACTCCCTGTGATCCCTCCATCTTTACTATCCTCAATTACTAAGAAAGCAGTACCAACTCAAAGATAGTCCTCTTCAAACAGGGTGCTAAAAGAAGGACAGACAGTATCTACCATCTTTTGGGGACATTGCATTTAATGAAGACTAAAACTACATGTAAAAGTCAAAAAACAAATGACAAACTGAGAAACATAAATAAACATATACACTCTCTCCTATCACACAAGACTGATCTCAAACACATAAAGAGTTCCTGGAAATCAGTAACAAAAAGACTAACAATCCAGTAGAAAAAGGGCAAAGGGCATGAACAGACGTTTTTCAAAAAAAGAAATAAAAATGATCTTTAAGTGGGTTAAAAGATGTTTAAAATCATTCACAAGAAAAATGCAAATTAAAACTACACGTGATACGAATTCTTTCCTAGCACATTGGCTGTGGAGAGAGACCAATTCTATGTTGTTGAGATGAGTGCAAAACGTGACACTTTATACAGAAAATGTGGCAATCTCTACTAAAGTCACAATTTCAGGGCTTCATTCACTGGGGATTTATCAGTCCACAAAACTGACAAAAGTCCCTGCCCTTGTGGGCTTTCATTCTTTTGAAGAGAGAAGGACAAATAATAAGCATAATCATAGTATTTTAGAATGTGATATGTTATGCAAAAAAAGAAGAGATCCGGGTACAGTAGATTGGGAGTGACAGGACATTAGTTGCAATTTAATAGGACCCTTAGAGTAGGCTTCATTTAGGTGTTATTTGAGTAGTCTTGAATGAGGTAGGGAAGAAAGCAGTAAATATATCTTTAGTAAGAGCATTCTAGGCAGAGAAAATAGCCAAATGTAAAGTCCCTATGGTAAGAATATGCTCTGGTATTTAATCTGAGAGAAATAACGATGCATATTGAAGATTTCAAAGCAGAGGAACAATATAATCTGACCTGTTTTTAACAGGATCCATCTGGCTGTGTGCTAAATATTTGTTGTAGAAGTACAAGAGTGGAAGCAGAAAGACCAGTCGGAGGACTGATGAGCAATTATAGTGGCTTAGAGTAGAGTAGTAGCTGAGTAATAAATCCTATATATTGAAGGTGGAGCCAAAAGGATTTCTTGATTGATTGAATGTGAATTAGAAAACAAACCTGGAATTAACGATGACTCAAAGTTTTTGAACTAAGCAACCAGACGCTGAAATAAGGAAGATCATGAGTGGATCTGATTTGGGGCAGTGAAGATCAAGAGTTAATTTGAAAGGTACCAAGTTTGCTATGTTTCAGTGGGTTGAATGACCCACTGACCTAGCAAGTCTGATCCTGGAATCTGTTCTACATATTCTCCTGCACATGTACAAATTCATACATTCAAGTTGATATACTATGTCCCTGTAATACTGAAAGGTCAGGAGCAACTAGGACTAGAAATAACTGTACTTCTTAAAGTACAGCCCTGCTGATTTCACTTCCCTTCTCAAAAACCTACAATGGCTTCCCATTGCTTTCAGAATTCAGTCCAAATTCCCTTACCACGCAGTACAGATTCTGACACAAACAACCCTTTCCAAACTTTACCCTATGCACTACCCAAAAGTAAGACTCAGTGTTCTGCACCCAAGCACCACATTGTCTCATCTCTGCTTTTGGCCAGTCTGTTCCTGTCTACAATTACCATCCTGCACACCTCCACACAGCTGCACACTACCTGTTGTGCATTTCCTGGTGCTATTGATGATGCTCCCATCTGGAAAGCCTTCTCATGCTATGTCCATGACTTCTGAACGTCTCCCATAATGTGTGTTATGTGCACAAAATGTCTTTCCTTACTTCCTCGACTACAATCTCCTTAATAACTATATCTGTAAATTACTCAACTTCTTCTACCCTAAAGTATTTAGTATGTTTTGTATTTTTAAAAAATATGATATAAATGAACAAATTAATTGATTTTATGTAAAAAAGAAAATCTCCACTTTGATATGATGCTCTAAAAATGAAAGTCTTTAGAAACATATATACAAGAGCTTCAGGATTCCCCTGGGTTCTCCGGTGAACTAAAAAATGCAAAAGTTCTGCACTCTTCTCACAACCTTCCTTTTTCATCCCCATCCCAAGGCTGTTATACTTGCAGTTCTACTTCTCAGGTCTAGAAAATGTATTTCACAAATCAAATGCTTCACATTTCATGCAAGGGTAGGTTTATCCTCCATGCAGGAGCTAGAACGAAGAGAAGAGATTATGTAATTCAAATTTCTTAGATGGCATGACTTACCAGGAAAAGGACTTCACATGTTCTTGAATCATGATCCAAGTCTGGCCAAAATCATCTGACTTCCACAGCTAGAAAGACAAAAGCAACAAGAAGTGGTCATGATGCTAAAGGCAGACACAACCTGAATGGCATTGCCAAAAACCCACTGAAATCTATCCTAAAAAACGTGCTATTTGTAAAGACAGGCATAGAGATCACCAAGGCCACCTCAGTTACTCCAAATGCAAACAAAGGCAGGAAAGGAAGGACAGAATGCATCTTTGCATTCTTCTCCATAGTTACTAAGGTCTCACTAGAAGGCACTTAGAAAGGAAAAATGATTATGACTTGTCTTCCATTTATAGGTTATCAGAAATTATATTTTAGCCAAGAGAAGCCCTCAGGTGATGGTAAAAACAAAAGGATTATATTTGGTGGTTCTCACCTGAGAAAGTGTCCTTAAAAACCCATAATGGGCCATGGTGATTAAAGTTGAATGGAAAGGACACTGGCTAAGTACAGAGTCGAAAAGTACCAAAGCGAATCAACTGAATATACAGGGTGTGGCCATGAGTAATTGCTGATCTTTGCCAAAGCTGTTCAACTCCAAATACATACATATCCTGAGGATTCCTCTGGCCTTTGCAACCATGTAGTAAGAAGCAGAAGACCAAAAATACCAATAATCCATCTACACTGGTAAACTGGCCCTGCCCACACTTAGGTTCCTCCATAAGGGATGTGAAGGTAATGTTTTGGCTAAACAACCTGCTAAGAGAAAGAAACGTTTCAAGATTCCTTTGAACAAAGACATTCAAAACTCATAAATCCAATCCTATAGGATCTACAGGTTTCATAAGATTATGCCACACCAGTATTCTTGACTTGGCAAGTTTCAACCTTGAAATATAAATCCTACTCAGGCTTCCTCCCCATCACTCACCTTTCCTTCAAATTTGGATTAAAGGAGGAAAATACACACATTTATATTACATGCACATGTATATGCAAACACTAAAAAAGAATATTAATATTAATGGCAAATTCAAATAAATGGTAGGCAAAAGCAGTGTGTTTAAGGTGGCGGATAGGAAAGGCACAACAGAAATTCGACAAGTGGTCCCGGTAGAGCTCAGACTTCTCTACCTGGCTCTCTCCAATTAATTTTCAGAGCCTCAATTTGCCCTCAGGACTAACAAAGGAACATCTGCACCGAGAAAGCCATGATATTTAACTAATAGAGCCTTCCAAGTGCTACATGTTGCTCTCTAGCTGGGATGCAGATTGAGAGTGCCAGGAGAATATATTTTTCCTTAGCCATGGAAAGTGAAATAGTAGCTACAAAGGTTAAGTCTGAGAGAGGAGGAGGGAAGAGCCAGGGGGAGGTCACTCAAAAGACATGCAGTCCACACAAGCAGAGGGCAGAGCAGAAAACATGAAGCCCCACCTGTGTTCTAGTAGCTCTCTTACCTGTTTGTTGGGGTGAGACCTGTCAAAGCCCAGGAGAAGGTTGGAGGCCTTACTATGCAAAAGGAGATCAGCTGCCCGGAATGGGATGGAAAAGCCTTGAATAGTGTTGCAGAAGTCAAACGTGATCCAGAGGTACTGGGCATAAGCATCTGTAAAGATGTACTGCAAGAGAAAAGAGATGAGCTCAGAGCATGACCTGGCCAGCACCACCCAACACTCCCCAAACAATGTTTGAGCACACACAAATGCAGGGGCCAACCAGCACCAACCCAGTGCCAAGGACTTGGCATTCTTACTGCCTCCTGGCAATGAAGAGATGCCAGTGCACACCAAACAAGGCTCAGCGAAAGAAGGGATGTAGGATGGGCTAGCAGGGTGAATCACACAGTGCTCTCATTTAGCTAAGTAATGAAGCTGGTCAAGGCTTTCTATTTTTTCTTTCAAATGACAGCCATTCTCACTCTCTGGTGAATCACTTGGTCACAATCAGAGGGCGGCTACTGGAAGCTGGGACAGAAAAGTCCTGCTCTTCAGACTGGCTGCACACAGATTGGATGGCTGTCTATCCTCTAGCATGCCTTTCCAGGAAAATCCCTGAGATCACACCCAATTACAAAAATTAGATTCACCCTCTCGCCACCAGGCCAGGTGATAGGGCAGCACTGAGAACCAAGCTGCCACTGGGGCTAGCTGACTCTCTCTGGGGCACAGCAGAAAGTAGTTTTGGTAAGCAAGGGCCTCACCTTATTTTGCTTCCACATAACCAAGTGACTTAGAACAAGTTTGGCTGGAGAATGACTGCCAGTCTAAAGTGTTTTCTAGGAGAAAGGATTCAATTTAACAAATATGTATTTAAATATTCACCATGGACTACATACACATTGGAAGTGCCTGAGTGAAAACACAGGATCCTTCCTCTTAAGTAGATTAAAATCTAATATGGGAGAAAGGTCCACAGCTAACTATATGTAAAGGGAAAATAAGATTAAATGAGAGACGATGGACCTACGAAAGCACAGACTACAGGTTATAGTTTTTTAGATCAGAAATGACTCCAGGTATGATTTAGGCCTTGAAGGACAGGCAAGACTTCCATAGGGAAAGTACATTCCAAGACTAGGGCAGTGAGAGTTTGGGGACAGAGGGTAAAAAATATAGCATAGGTCTAATGATAGCTCTTGAAGGCTGAGGGGAATGATTAGAAAATAAGGCTAGAAAGCACAGATGACAACAGACCTTGAATGCACACAAGTGATCTGGATGATAGCCCCTCTTCCCAGAGGAACAAGGGTGGCTAAAGGAATCATGTGAACCAGAAACTAGAGACAGGGGGAACCAGCTCTACCATCAACCAGTCACTGAAATCCTAGAAATCAACAATCCAAAGGAATCAGTCCAAAACACTTTTTCTAATTGATTCCACCTGATCCAGATCAATCTTCAGCTCTGATTCTCAGCACTAACAGCTTCTGCGAGCACTAATACTTATGTATTTGTTCACATGTTGCTTTCATATGTTCTTGCTCCTTTTCTTTTGCACTCTCCCCACAAATCTATACTCTAAACTTCCCAGAAAGATGTTTTATGTGTTCTTTCTCTTGTGTTTTCTCCACATCTAATGTAAAACTCCCATCTCTGAAGAAGCCCAATTAAAACTAACTCTAAAGGGTAGTCAACGTTTTGAAAGCAAAAACTACTCAAAGCAAGTGCAACATTATAAAAACAATTAAGAGAACCATCATGATTTTTGGCATAAAAGTGATCCCTATAAATAATTTCTCCCATTCTCCTCCTCTGAAACCATGTTGGTTACTGGGGAAGGGAGTGTTCTAAGTTTGAAAAGAAATTTATTCCATGGCTTCCTGCAGTTTCATATTTTAGAATCTAAAAATCATGTACCCAGTCATAGCACTTATTATTGTTTACGATAATAGCTAACACTCTTAAAGAGCCCTTACTATGTGCCAGGCACTGAGCTAAAAGTTTTGCAAGCCTTAACTCATTTAGTCCATTTAGCACTCACAACAACTCAATGCCTTAGACATTATTATCTCTTTTACTAATGAGGGCACTATAGCTTAGAGAGATTAACTGCCCAAGAAGACCCAGGAGTAGGCAGCACATGCATCAATGTATGGCTGGTTCAGAGCCCATCTCTTAACACTTCATCAATCCTTACTTCTTTTCTTCCAACAAAAGGCAGTATTTCCTGAATTTAATTCATATACCTCCTCTTAATTCACTCCTTAAGCTTTTACTGGAAACTCTCTTCCTTTGCTTTCTGCAATAGGGTCTCATCTCCACTCTCCATCCCCCAGCTCTGACCATCTCTGTCCTTGACTCTCTTGCTGGCTCCTTTCTCTTGGCTCACTCCCTACCCTCACAACCTCATCACTCTTCCATCCTTGGCTGCTAACTTGGTTTATCCTTTCACACAAATTCAACTATGGCTTCCAAGAAAAAGCATTCCCTGACTTTCAAATCTATGGTCTAATCCTGACTTCTCACTGAGATTCTTATATCATTACCTTTTTCTTAGGATCTCCACTGTTATGCCAAGATATTTCACTATGTCCAAAACTGAACTCTTCCACACCTTCCCACCAAAATCCAATTCTCCCTCCTAATGCCCCAAGTTCTTTCCCAGGCCCATTACTCACAATTAACATTGGGGCTTTACACACTGCCCTCCTTTGGCCCCGACTCTCATCAGCCACCTACGCTGTTATGTTTTCCTTTAAAATATTTTTCATAATCTGCGCCTTCCTTCTTATTCCTACTGCTACTAGCCTGGCCCATGTCCCTTCTAGAGATTATAAGCAAAACTGGGTATTGGGTGTTATTCACCCTCATGTCTTTTAGCAGAGTGTGAAATACTTAGAGGGTGATATATTAGGTTTGGTCGAGTGAGTAGGCAACTTCATGCCTATAATACCACAATGGTTCCCTTTCTGACGCTTCTCTATTCTTTCCCTTCAGTCCATCCTACATATTTCCAGAAGACACATTTCCCTAAGACAGTATTCACAGCAACTCTCCTACTCAGAGATTCTTCCGGCTCCCTACACATTTTGTCCTCAAGGCAAACTGTAAACTCCTCCACCTTCAGACAGGGGCCTGACTGATATCAGGAAGCACCTCAGTGCTAATCTTTCACCCCTGAGAAGCAAACCTCCTCACTACCTGCACAGAAACCACATATTGGCACCTTGAAGTCTCTGCCCACGCCTTTCTCCTCCTGGAGCGTTCCCATCAACTCTGCTCTAGCCACTGAAATTATGCCTGTGCTTGAAGCTTCATTTCTAATCCTAAATACCCCATGGAGCCTTTACTTCTCTGCTGCAACCTCATTCAATTACCCCAGCCCTTATTACTCGCAGGTTCCATTTATCAATTAGACATGTGTTGCCTCATGCTGTTATATAACCATGTCACATATGCACATGTTAGGAAGGCATAGAACGTCCTACTCTGCTTTTAAGTCCCTATATTTGCCTATTCAAGACCAATCCGATAGACTTCCCAGGGCAGACTCACTAGGTTTCTCTAAATCGCAGTTTTTTCTAAATCATGCAGTTTCTAATCTCACAGTTTTTTCTAAGCTGTGCGATTTCAGGAGTGTCCTCACATACCCCAGCTCTCCAACCCCGTTTGTAAACACAGAATATTCCAGAAGAGCTTTATCCATCAGCTTAAAGTTTCTTCTTAAAATGTAAATACCTCTGGAAAGATAAAAATAACAACAGAATTTACCTCCGTGGTAGCATAAAAGACTCTCTCCAGTTTTGAGTACAGAAACCATGAGCACAATGAAAGGATGAAGGGCAGAAGAGGTGATGAAGAAACATATCTCTATGAAGTGGGAACCAATGGAAAGAGAAAGAGCTGTTTTATAATTTTACATAGGACCAACGCTGCCTGGAAAAAGGAAGGGCCAGCTCTCACTTTTGCTGAGGTCAAGAAGCCTAACCACACATTCAGCGACCTTTTTAAAAGAGCCCAGACATATTTAGACACTGCCTGAGTGATCTTGGGTGTGCTATGAGGCCAGTGAAACTGCCACATAGCTAGAGCTGCACACTGGTTCAAGAGGCAGCACACAGGATGGAGAAGAAGGAAGTTGGACTTCAGGCTAATGCAATGATAGACCCATACACTCATCTGACCCACAACCACTCCCTCCCCTGTAACCACACCATCACTACAGCAAGGCAGAGCCAGCAGACCAGAGCTGGTTGCCTAACTAGCATCTACTTTCCCCTTCCACGGGCACACCCCCCCGCCGAGACTTCCATGTGGCTCTTTTGTGATATCATAACCTTTCAGAGCAGATGTTAACAGTCATTTCAACCATTTCAAATTATGCTCCTTGACAGCCCGCATAACATTTTATACAGGTGATGTGCCTGGGCCCAGTGCCTTGGCGTTGATGGCGAGGCACCCAGCCTTATGTGATTTTTCTCACAAAGTGCTAAGTTTGGTGGAGCAAACTGCCTTCCAAGGGACAAAAGCAAAAGTAACAAAAGTAATCATCACAATAAGAGTCATCATTTCCTTCCTGAGAAGTCTGAGGAGGGCTATCAGCCTTCTCTGGGGACTTAGAAGCTCAGCAGAGAAAGTTCCATCCCTAAGCTCACTCAGCCTGCTCCAGGCCCAGGTCCTACTGTCACTAAGTTCTCCAAAAAGGCAACTCCTTTTCACTTTCTCCATCAACTTGAAAGCATATCCAACTCAACCAGGAGAAACCTGAGATGCACAGCTCTTCAAGGCAGACAGCACTTGGGCTACAGGCATGCTGCTCCCATCTTACCTCACAGCACTTAATACTCCTTCACTGCAATCATCCCTGTCTTTCTCCATGGCCTTGCCCTGCTCCTTATCTATACCTAATAATCAAAAAGCTCCCTACCCTCTCCCTGCACTAAACCTCCCCCTAAAAGCCCATGACAGCATCTTTTCTGACGATTCGGGCATATGGCTTTAGCGGCTGCTTACCACAAACTGTGACAAGCAGGAAGAAAGATGAACCCTGCTTACAGACATTTGTACCCTAAGGTCGGAAGTGCAGAAGAGAAGTGGGTGGGGGTGTGGGGCTACTGAAAAGGAAGATTCCAAAAAGACAATTGGTGGTTTCAAGGCCACAACTTAAATAAGTGTTAGCTCTGGGATAATGTATAAAACTAATGATAGTGATAATAGACAGGTACAAACTGACAAATTGAGTAACCCAGGTGTTATTTGATTCTTGCGAGTCAGGGGGCACACAGATCTATCCACAGGGAGATGGGGTTCTCTTACAGAAACAAGGCCAGGCCAGCTAGTTGGGAAACCAAATTGGGAGGCACATCAGGAATTGCTACCTTTATTTCATTTTCTATACCTGTATAGGTTGGAGAGAGAAGGGTGTACAAATGTACAAGCATGCGCCCACACTTGCACAAACACACAAGCACTGGTGATGCAATGAAACCAAGAGTTTAGCAGCACAGTGCAAGACCTGAAAGGTAAATCTCAGGAGACACAACATTTTTGTCACCTGTGAGTCAAGCAACTTATTAGTTGGCAGATAGACTTTCTGTGTTGTAACTTGCCATTGCTTGTCTATGAAGGCAGCCTGGCCAGTACCTGGCCTACTTGATTATGTATAATTCCACCCTGAGAATTGCCAGCTCCACCTCCCAGCCCCCAAGGGCAGCCATCATCTGAAAATACAGCCCCACGAAGTCACAACAAGGGGACAGCTGCTTCCTTACACGTTTGTTGTCCGCAGGACTGTGGTAGAACTGGGCGATCACAGCTTCACTGCCATTTCCCACACCAAAGTTTAACTTTGCTGAAATTTTCTGGAATGACTTTCCATAGTCGTAAGACACGTACACCTGTAATGTGGAGAAAGGGGAAAAAAAAAAGAAAAGAGTTGGTGAGAAATGTGGTAGAAAGAGCTCTCACTTTCAAACATTCTGCCCTAAATCCTGAATGTGGTTCCCAATAGATTCCTAGATATGAAAAAGATAACCCATAAAGGAGAAGCAAGGCCCCTCTCTGTCTGTACCCAAACACATAGGAGCAGAAAGCATAGGAGCCTTGTAGCCCGGAATACACAGGCCTCTTGTCTGATGCCAAGAAAAGTCTCTGGAAGGGGAGACACCCGGATGAAAACAATGATAACTTCCTCCTCATGGCTGGGTTAAGTGTTGAACAAATTACATACAGAGGCAGAGAAAATGTTTTGTGAGGGGAAAGGATTGAGAATGTTTGCCATCTGTTGAAATGTCCCCCAAAGGTAATCTAATACCTCATCCCTCTGCTAAGAAGTTCCATTCCTATAGCATGCCAGAAGATTAAAAAAAAAAAGAAAAGAAAAAAGCCTCATAGGTCTCCACAGAGCAGCCCAAGAGATGGAAAAGAAAGAACGCTAAAAGATTGAGTATGCACAGAGTTTAAATACATGGCTACCTGAGCCTCTTTTCCAGCACTCCTGTTTTCTGATTCTGTACTCTGGGAGACTGAGCATGCAGCACAGCAGCAAAACCCATGCACAGCCCAGCAGTCTCTCTCTCCTGTTTCTGGGTGTCCAGCTATCCAGAGCCATCGTAATAAAACCTAAGGACAGTCATCCACTGGGTGCTTACTAGGTACCAGATACTGTACTGCCTTCAAATATATGATCTCGAGTAGTTCTCACCACAACCCTGTGTGGCAAATACAATTATGAAAATCATTGTCAGATAAGACAACAGGGGCTAATGAGATTAGCTACCTGTCAAAGTGACACAGAAAGTAAGTTGTAGCATGGGATTCCTACCCAGGCTGCCTGCCTCCAAAGCCAAAATCCAAAAGCCATTACACCTCAGGTAATGAATAGAATGGAAATTGTCCATGATTTTGTACCTTGACTTTACTACCTGTGTGACATAAAATACAATTAATGTAATCAGTGTGTTGAAACCAAGCCTGAAAGAGGAATATAATATTAATGATAACCTAGTTAGAATTGGAGTAAGCATTAAAGTAGAAGAACAGGTGAATTCCAAGAAGAATGGGAACTACTACACTAATTCCAGAAAGTATATTGCCTCCACTGCCCACTGATTTCACAGCAAACATGTTTTGAGGGTTTTATATGAGCCAGGTACTGTGCCAGACAACAGACATAAAAGACATGGCCTTTAGATACAATATAAACATGTAAATGTTTATAAATAATGTCCACGTAAACAAAGAACTACACAAGGTATGAGAGAATAGATGGGTCAAAATTTTTTAGAGGTCAAGGTCACAAGAGCACAGATAGAGCCTCTGCCAAAACCTGGCTCAGAGTAGAAGAAACCCTACTACAAACACACGCACATAAACACAGCGTGTGTTCTCAACTCCCAAACACACATTAAGGGCTACCACAAGAGCAGTTTCATAAATGCAGCAGGTTGAGAGTTCACAGATAATCTGAGTGGGTTAAAAGACAGAGTAGTACTTTCTTGCTTCCATTCTCCTGGCCAAGAATGGACATTAGGGGTTCCTCTTAGGGTCAGATGTCACATGTAATAAACAAATGGCTTTTCATAAAGGGAACTCAGGTCCCTTCCAGCTCCAGCATCTTATAAATTGATAATCAACTAAGAGTTACCTCCTCAGAGGTACAAAGTGATAATCAGTTCACATTAGCGTAACATTTTTCAATAAACAATATTATTTTGTATACATTATCTCTCTTCATCTTTAAAAACAGTTACTCTCACCTTTGCCTCCTTTGGTGTACCTGGAACATAGCAGGTACTCAGTAAAGCTTTCTGAAATCAATAAATATCATTATAAACCACAAAGTAAATGAATGTGTTCCATAAATGAATAAAAGAGAGTGAAATGAATCTGTAAGTGACTGAGTGAATAGTTTAAGAGATAAAAAAACTAAGACTCAGAGAAGTTAATGATTATCCAAAGGTCATAATGCTAGTAAGCGACAAGACTACTGTGATGGGTTCCTGCAATTCCAAGTCCAGTTGTCTTTCCACTCGTACAAGTTAACCTTCTAGGAGAATGTTCTTTTCCACATATGGAGATCAGACACCAAACCTACAGGCCAGGCAGTGGAAGGAACGCTGGACGGCAAGCAGAAAAGACCAACATTAATAAAGTGCAAGGCTTTCTGAGATTCTTGGCCATACTCCTTCCATTTCGCACTTGGAGGTACAACAACCCTCATCACCAAAAACTCTTCCTTAATTCTCACCTGTAAACAAAACCCATCTCTTTGGATCTTATGCTTGACAGAAGTTAAGAGTAAGCTCTACATCTAAGGGCTCTCAAATTGCTCATCAGCCTTCCATCCCTTCTCTGGGTTGAATGATTCCAACATGATATTTTTATCTTATCCTCATAATTCTTATTTCTATTTGATTAACATAGACCCTAAGCTCTAAAGAGTGAAGACCAAGCTAAGGGCTATGCACAGCGGTCCACTTTCATCCACAGTGAAGAGCTCAGAAAAGGCTTCTGCCTATACTGCCCAGATAACATCAAGGGGGCTGATTACCTCATGGGCTCCACACTGCACCCCAACTGGTACATTCTGGTTTGTTTTGCTTTATGGCAGCCCTAGGCTGCTGACTCACTCACTGCCCACTAGGTCCTGCAGGTGAATCTGGGCAAGCACCGTGTACTTGATCATCTTGCCTTCTAGTTTGTTTTTCATCCAGACACAGGGCTCTGATTTAATTAGTCCTCTCTGACCTCCAAATGACACTGCTCCCTAAAGAACAAAACTAAAGGGGGAGGGCAGTACTAAATTGCCGAAAGTTGCTAGTTAGATAACTGTCTCACCTGTAAAGACAGTCCTTCATATGAATGGTTTTAAATTATTTTCCCTGTACTTCAAAACCATGTAATAATAGTGAAGAGGAAGAGGAAGAGGGAAAGGAGGAGAAGGGAGGAGGAGAAAAGAAGTGAAAAGTGAGGAGGAGGAGGAGGGGAAAAGGAGTTAAAATGTAGAGAAAATATTTCCTATCTAGCACTGTGCTAAGTACTTTTACCAGTGCTTCTCTAACTGTAAAATGCCTACAAATCACCCAGCAGGACACTGTTCAAAATGCAGATTCTGATCCAGGAAGGCTGGAGTGAGATCAGAGATTCTGCATTTCTAACTGGCTCCCAGAAAAATACCCGTAGCTGCTGATCCACAGGCCATATTTCAAGAAGTAAGGTTTTTTTTTTTTTTTTTTTTTTACAAGTACTGTTTCACTGACAAATGAGAAGACCAAGGGAAGGTTAATGACTTGGCCCAAGGCCAGACTGCTAATGAATGGCAGAGTCAGGATTCGAACTCAGGCACTTTGACTTCAGAGTCAGCACTCAGCTAGATACCAGGTCCCATGGGCTACCAAGTTCTGCACCGTAAGCAAGTATAATGTCACTTTAAATAATGTCATTTCCTTCAATGTTGTCTTATTATAATATTGATGACATACCTTAGACCTTAACTCTTGTTCATATTCATTAGCCTGTGCTAAAATAAGTTTTATTATACATTTTTAAGGGCTTTCTATCCTCTCCCTGCTCCCCAGTCAATCTCAGTGGCACCAACCATAACGTCACACCACACTGGGTAAAAGGGCAGCAAGTCCTACCATTCCCAACATCTCCTCTGGTTGACTCTGATCTTGTGATGAGCACTATGTCTGGAGAACTCTGGTCAATTATGTTGCACCTGAGTACTTTCTAAAATAGGAGAGGGCAGAAACAAAGAGGTAGGAAGGGTCAAGATAAATATTGTTTCCTGCACCTATCTGACCCGTCACAGAGAAAGAGGGGTCCTGCAGGAGCCGTTTGTCATGGGAGTTCACTTGCTACCAGTTCTCAGAGACAGTATTCATTTCTTTCTGGTTTAATGGCACACTTTCTGGAACTCCAGCTCCTGGGTCCATCCCTTTTTTATATACTGAATATGCAATAACTTGGCCATTTTTCAACACTCATAGTTCCTTATTGGTATAGGCTCTTTCCCTCCTGGACTACACACAGGGCCTTACAATCCAGTCTTCTTTAAAGAAAATTTAGAATGCTACTGCTCTGGCACCATCAACTCCTGCTTCTGAGTCATAATTTATTTTTGCATTAGCTTTTCACATCAGAACTTCTCAGTTTCATCTGCCAATTCTTTAATGTAGCTTGTATATATGCGGGAAATCTGTCATCCTTATTTATTACCTCCAAGCATTGTTTCCTTTCCCTTTAATCTTATCATATACTTCACTCCAGGATAGTGTCTCACTTCAAATGTTTAATGGGTTCTTAGTAGCTATGCCCAAATAGTTGGACAAAGGGAGAACTGGGTTTGGGTATACTGGCAACACGACAGTGACCAACAATCCTGGTTGGTCCAGAACTGAGGGCGCTCCCAGGATGTGGGACTTACAGTGCTGAAACCCAGGCTTGGTCACCAAGCAACACTACATCCTCACAGGCCGAGTACGTGATTGAGTCTTAATTCTCATTAATTACAGCCCTCCCACAGGAATACCGAGGAACCTCATGCACATCACCTAATGTTTCTAGCCTCCTTTTTGTCCAGCAAAACCATAAAACAATGGTTAAGAGCTTTATTTATTGTATAAAGAAAATATTTTCTGAACAAATAATTTTTTTAAATGCATAAAAACTCTAAAGAGAATTTTTTTCAGCACAGTAAGGCATAGAGCCATCTCCTATGCTCAAAAGAGATGCCTATGGGCAGTGACAACACTGAATATACACACAGGAGCCTACAGACTCACAGGGCCAACAGGCATCCATATGCTGCTGTCTGTGCTTGCGAACACTGATTTATAAATTGGCCAAAACCATTACCCTACACAAGCCTATCTCTGTTCCAGAGCACTACACTCAAATGCGCTGTCAAGTACAGTGAGTGGTTTCCCACTTGTCACTGCTCAGCACCCACCCTGGGCAAAGCTATGCATCATTATAGCCAGCCCTTTTTCTGCCCTCCCTGTCTGTGGCCCCTTGATTCAACTCACAGAAAACACCCTTGGTGTTCCCTCCAGTCACCTACCCTAGAGCATATCCAACTCAAGTAGTGGATACAGAGCAGGCCCTCACAGAAAACAAACCTACACTCAAGAATTATGATTGTGCTCTTAGGCTGATGAGACACGCTAGCAAATTCAGAGGTTTCCTCTAGCCAGAGCACAGAGTAGCCAAAACTCCATAGCACATTTTTTGTCCACAGTGTCACCCTGTCACCATGTCAGACCCTAACCTGAGGCCAGGGCTGTTCTTCCCCACAACAGGAAGTCTGAAGCAAAGGCCAGAGACTTAGGATCCAAAGACCAGCTCTGCCTCCTCATGTATGTGTGACTTGGCTTACACATTGTTTATAAAACTACACATTAGCTGCCAACTTGTAAGACCCAGCAGTTTTCACATAAAAGTCCAGATCTCTGAGCTTCTCTCAAAAAATCAGATCTGGCCACACTGGGCCCTGTTTCCTGCATGGATTCCATACCTGAGACCCCATGAACAATGGCCCCCTCGGAAGTATTTATTCTCCAGTTCACCGAAGTCCTTTCCACTTCTTAGTATCTCTCAGACACTGAAACCAAGTATCAATCAGCATGTTCAAATTAAAATACAAGTGAATGTTTCTTGAACTTGTATCTCTTTCAAAAGTGAGAAAATTACATATTGTCCCAGAGGGCTATTTACTTCAAGAAAAATGGGAGAGACCATTATTCTCTGTGGACATAAAGAATGTTGTAAACTTGGAGACAGTTTCATCCCTGCGCATTACCACCTGGCTTCTCATAGGCCTTTGAATTTGTGACCTGTGGCTTTATGTCTTTGAACACCCAACCTATTAAAATATCTCATGTATAAGACAACTAACTGTAAAATTAAGAATATGAGTGAATCCAATTCAACAACTCACCCGACATAAGGGGTTAGAAGAAATCAGCACAGGGAAAGACCAGTGGGAGTCCACAGGGCTCTGCTACAGACACGTAGCTCTGCCCAAGAACGTACGTCTGGCATTTTGTTGAGCAGATATGACTCTCTAGATCAAACCCTATCACTTCACAAGAATAATCACACATCACATGAATTGATTTACAATTGACTGCACAATGCTGTGTTCAGTAAAAAAAGGATATTTATTATTTTCTAGATTCACTTCTGTGTCATATAATTAATCCCACCCATTCCCCATTTACTCACTATTTTTTCCAGAATGATAACCCCAGAAGATCACAAAAGGACATATTGGTAGCACACAGGAGTGCAAGTGGAAACACCAATACTTACATCACTGCTCTTGGGCCTTGCCAATGCCAGGCTATCTCGAGCTAAAGCCACGATCACGTTGCTTTTCTCTCCTGCCCAGTGTACCACCATCTGATTGTGGGAATCATTCAGACTAACCTGAAAGGAAGAAAACCAATGCAGGAATTAAGACTCGGAGAGTGATGGTTATAAACATTCCAAAGCAGGACTCACTCTCTACCTTTGTCATTCAGAAACGACTAAGATTCTTAGATCTGGAGCACCCAGGTGGCCTATTTTTCCCCCTATACAAATTCCACCACATTCAACTTACCCAAGAAGAAACACTGGTCCTCTGCCCTTCTATATTTGAAACATAACGAAATTGCAAAGAAAATCCTCTCAGGGTCCCATTGGCATAACCGATTACTTTGCTTGTTTTTGTCCTTTGTGAAACCAATCTCTGGTTACTCTCATCCTTATTCCATACATTGGACATGCACTCCAAAGGCTGAAACCAAAACATCTGCCTTATTCAAAAAAGTACACAGGAAAGTACACATACTTTCAAACCGCTGTTCAAACTAGTGCTATCTCTGGCCTATAGGTGACATTGCTCATCCTTAGCTCATAACAAGGAAGAAGGGAAAAACATCACGGTGCAGTTTTATTTAGTTAGTTTTGAAGTGTCTCAAGTAAGGAAATATTTTCCAGGACTCCACCGAAATGACCTTTGGATTATAGCTAGCAGTAGTTTTCAGGCTTCTGAATTTTACAAACCAGTAAAATGAAAATAAGTTAGAAAAGCTAACAGAAGATTGGTTGGCAATTTCTATTTTCCCAGGTAAGGACAGAAACAAAACAAGCCACTGTGTGAGAGTGTGACTTATTTGCTCTCTGAATCCGTTTCCTCTGCTTCCTGAGAACACAGATTCTCCAGCCCAGGTGACCTTGCAGGGAGGTGTGGCCCCAGAGCTGAGTTCCAGCCAGTGGAATGTGAGAGAAGGTGGTCCGTGCCACTAACCCCAGTCCTCATACAGCTTTCTGTTTTCTTTCCACAGGCTGCATTCAAGATCCTGGAGTCCCAGAGGAGAGCAGAACCACAGGACCGAGGGAGCCCATGTCCCCAAGGAGAGGGTCTCTGCTAATCAGTACCATCCACTTTAAAATTCTCATATTTGGCAAATGTATTTACACCACTGAGCTTCTGGGATTCACCTGTTATGTACCTAACCCTCCTGAGCGATATGACCACCATCTATAATCACTATCATTGTTTAAAGTAAAAACATTTTAATACCGAAACCTGAGGCAAGATACAATCTCAGAATAAAGAACAGTTCTTTTAGATAGTCCTTGTTTTATGAAATATTACATTACTTTTGTTTTTCCTATTTTACACTGATGATAGTTCAAGGGCTGGCATTTTAGAATACCTGAGCCATACATTGCACCCCTCTGGGTGAAGTGCAAACCAAGGACCATACAAACATTCTGAAAGCTGATGTTAGAAAGGCCCTGAAAATTAGGAGCACGTGCTCTCCCTCTTGCTAAGCAATGTCTTAGGGAAGCCTATTCTGCTGGCCTCTTCAACCTCACTGTTTCAGACACCTGTAGAAGGAAGTCAGGCTTCTAGGCTCTGAGCAGACTCTGCGAAGTACAGCCAGTACATTTCCCCAGCCACCTCACCACCACACACACACACACACACACTCACTTGGACTGATCCAAATCGATAAGCCCCAGCTGATCTGACCTCTGAGCTGTCTTCCTACCAAGGCTCTGCAGCAGAAACCCTCCCCTCCCCTCCCCCGAGGGCCTTTCTCCTACTTTCTCTTCTCACCCATCCACCCCTAACGTTCCCACCCACTTCTTGAGATGCTCTCAGATGTCACCAGGGAGAAGGGAAACACCTGTGCCACAAACCTGGCAAACAGAATGACAAAGTAGCTAATCCTTTACTACTCTGCTTTGGGTCTTAAGCACCTGCATCTAATTTGATCTACATTCAAATTCTTTTGGAAAATATTTGAAAAGATCTTTTTAAAGAAAAAGACCCTTGATATTTTTTAGGAAAATTCCAAACTGCTCTTTCTCATTCCCAGAGAAATAAGTCTAGGCACACATCAACCAAGAAGTGTAAATAAAAAATAGAAATAAGTCAATTATATAGCCCAGAATGCCACCAGGAGAAAGCAGCCAAATAACTCTTCACCAGCCAGTAACAAATGCCTTACTTCAGCTTTTATATTTCCCCTTCTCTCCTTCCAGCCCTCACCTCTGAAAAGAATCTGGAATCACCTGTGGATCAGAAGCCTACCAGCACAGGTGCCCTAGGAACTCAGGCTAAAAGTCTTCTCTCCAAAAACATCCTCACCCTTAGAACCAGAGGAGAAAAAAACAAAGAACCTGTACAAACATCAATACGATAAAAGATCTGGAACCTAGAGTAACCATCATCCAAGTTTATCCAGGGTCTGAGATGAAAAAGCCCACCGGTATTTAATTTGGGCAACCTCAGAAGAGTCCCTCTGGCAGGTAACAATCAAATTACGCTGTGAACTGGTTACAAAGCCATCAGTGATCAGAGTGGGAAAGAGGTCTGAATACAACTTGCTGAAGTCATTCTACTTAGAGGACATGAGATTTATGAGACCCCTATGACCAATCCTAAAAGAGGTAAAGGGGTGGAAGCAGTACAAAGGACAAGCATCAGAATATCTGAGGGCCTTTTTACAAAGGAAGCCTAAAAGGTGAGCTTGGTGAAACACTGTTTTAAAAAATTCCTTTTTTATTTTATTAGATGTCCCTTTTATTCCTAACAGATTGTAAAAGGGCAGCTCAGTGGGGAGAAAAAAAATCTCTGGCAAGAAATGGTTTGTCCGAGGGCCACCAGGTAGCTCACACACACAGTTCAGCTTCTCTACTTGGCAAGATGTCAGCATGGGCACATCCTGATCATGGGAGTGACTCCCTGGTGAACCACTGCCTCTGGCTGAGCACAGCTGATCTTCAAGCAGCTCAGGTGCCCAACCCCCAGAGCACAAGCCCAGAGTCAGCCACAGGAAGCCACACACACACACAGAGTAACGAGGGCTAGGGCTAGGACGAGGATGATAGAGCCAGCAAGCAGGCAGGCAGGCGGGCAATTAGCTTAACGCAAAGGCATGCATTCTGTTCTCTGGCCTCATCTTCCTCCTATCTCTACTCTCTCTCCACTTTCACCCCCCTCCAAAGAAGAAAGAGGAAGAAGTAAAAGCTGGCTCTACAAGGAAAGGGGCCAGGAAACCAGAGGCTGAGTGCAGCCCCCAGCCATCAAGAACACCTGCAGAACTTGACTAAATTGTCACACTTTATGGGTGGTTTCCGGTTTGTTTGAGTCCTTTTCCATCCCCAGGGACTTCTCCCTAGCCTTTCTCCATACTCTCCCCATGACCAGCCCTCTGGGGCAGCTGCAGGCTTCTAGATCACTCTCATCAGTCTGGCTCACTAAGGTCCCACAAGAGACAAGGTTGGGCACCCAGAAGACACTGGTCTGGGATGGGGCAGGAGGGTGGGAGAGTGGCTTTTCCAGGAACACAAACCTATCGTGTAGTCGGTTATAACCACAATCCTGGGGCCTGAATAACTTTCGCTCCATCTCCAGCTCACAAGGTGTAGCTGGAGCTTGATAAAGGAGACACAATTAATTGGAGCTGCAAAAACAGCAGGGAGGGGGCCCAATGACACCCCTCAGAAGGCAAACAGAGAAAAATCACACAACACAGAAATCTCTGTACCCAGAAACAGCACCACAAACAGCCACCAGGGGCTAGGAGGTGCTTCAGGCCTCTGCTAGGCTCACAGATTGGTGGTTAAGAGTCAAGATAACCTTCCAGAGGTCACCTGATCCAAGTGATGACAGAATCACCCAGACCTACTGATTCAGAATCCCTCTAACTGGAGCCAAGGAATCAATATTTTTAAAAGACATACTGCACATGTCTAATTCAGTTTATTTGGGAAGTGATGAATCTAGTCCTTCCCCTTCCTCCTCACAGGACCTAGGATTTAACAGTGGCTGGAAGACTCATTCTTTTTTTCTTTTTTGGGGGGGGGGAGGGGCCGGGGGGAGGGGGTGGCGGTGAGTCATCTTTGGGTATTTTGGGTAGATGTTAAAATCCTAAGATCTACTAATATATGCCACAATGTAGGTGAACCTCAAAAACACTATGTTATTGAAAGAAGCCAGACATAAAAGGTCACACATTATAGATACTGCTTATGTGAAATGTACAGAACAGGTAAATCCATAGAGGTAGAAAAGAGATTGGTGGTTGGGTTGCCAGTGGTTGGGGAGAGTAGGAAAAGGGGTTTTATTTTAGAGTGATGAAACAGCTTAAAACTAAATAGTTGGTGGTTGCACTGCATTGTGAACATGCTTAATGCTACTGAATTGTTCACTTCAAAATGGTTAAGTTTATGTTATGTGAATTTCATCTCAATTTTTTTAAAAAGGCTCCATAACCAATAAAGAACATTCACTTCTCAAGTGCTGATCTAATACCCAGGAGCCCCTACTCTAAGGAAGTGCTCCTTTCCTCTAATCTGGATCCTTCATGTACCCAAAATATGCAGCTAGAATGAGTCAGAGAGGAGGCAGACCAAGGAGTGAGCCTCTGGCCAAAGCAACCCTTCTAAGTGCTGTCAGCAGCATCTGCAGAGACACAGCATCCACACAGGCCTCTCGATTCCTGGTCTCTGGTTGGAGAAATGGCCTCAGGGCTGGAGATAGCATTAGCATCCATTTCCAGCTCACAACAATCATCACCACCCCTAAGCTGACATACCTCACACCTCAGTCTGTGTTGTCTCTCAGCCCCCCAACACACCCTGGCTTTCCAAAGAGGTTAAATGGATTTGCCTTATTATTCAGAGTGAGGGGAAAAATATGCTACCACCCAAGCACCAAGCTCTGGGTTGTTATAAATAGAAGGGAGGACAAATTCACGTTGTATAAAGGTTCTGATTGCTCATGAATTCACTTACAGATTTACACATGCAGTGAGGCCTACTAGGTGCCAGACACCCCGTAGGGCTCTTTAATCATTTCTTACCTGTCAAGAGCACACAGAGCCCTTCTGGGGGAAATTAATGTTGCAAATCTGACTGGTAATAAGAAATTTACAATAAAACCATAAACTATTAAGGCTTATTCAGGAAGATGGTGGCCCTTAATGGAATGGGTCACATATCATCTCTATTCATTTCTTCTGCTATTATTTCATTCGCATTGATCAAACCCAAAGATTAGGAATGCCCTTGACACCACTGCCTACAGTCCTCACCAGTCCTGCAAAGCTTCTTTCCAAGGAGGACAAATAAGTCAGTCTGGTTTATTTCGCTATCTCAATAACAGTGATATACAAAGAAGCATTTTTAAAATTCTACAGTGAAGTATAAAACAAATACCCTGTCCTTCAAGTATGAAACAAAAGCAGCTGCTAAATCCCCTGAACTACAGGACAGGCCTGAGGAAACCAAAGACAAACTCCTGACGTCCAAAAATAATAATGTTTTCTCAAACCATCCGTTTGCACAACCTAAATGCCAGGTATGAAAATCACTCCTCTGAGTCCCTGTCAAGACTGTGTTCTCACTCTATTTAGTAAGCTCATTATCCTCTCTGGACTCTCCACCTCAGGAGAGCTGAAATCTAGTTTAAGAGCTCCTTGCACCAAGCCCCTGTTCATGGAATCTGCTCACTCATTCGACTTTTATTTTCTCGAGACTTTGCACACAGAATTCATGAAGTACTTCACTGATAAATTCAGGATGCCCATCTTACAGATGAGGGAGAATGACTTTGGGCTTAAAAACTTAGCATTTCTCTACAATCTCCTTAACTGGAGTCAAGAGCTCTTTTTTTTTTTTTTTTTTTTTTTTTTGGAATGGGGAATGTATACATACATATATATGTATTTTCCTTTATCTTTACCAAAAGAATGATAATCCTATTTTTACTGACTTATGTTATCAGTTCAGAGAGACCAAATGGCAAATAAAATCTATTCACCATTGGCCTCTATATGGCACTTCCTCTTGGTGAATCCCACTTTGTCATTTAGCAAATAGCATACTTTGCTGTTGCATGAGAGCTCCCTATTAAAAAGAACCTGTGAAAAATCTTTGTCCTGAAAATAATCGTCCCTTAATTTACCAGGTGGTGAGTAAGAAAAATAAGAAAATATCAGGGCCAGAAGTAACTTCAAGGAACATCTAAGCCATCTTCCACATTTTGCAGATAAAGTTAAGCCCACAGAAAGAGTCAGAGCTGGTGTCCTATACACCCTTAAAAACCAGTGCCTGATGCAAGGCACACAGGCAGAGAGCATGGCAAGCCCCTCTCATCAGTGTTAACTGACTGCTAAGTGTCCTGAGCCAGAACTAGCATTAAGTGAGGATTCATCTAGGAGCCGAAAGCCATTTCTATGAGCTCTTTAAAGTTCTAGAACATCTTTTCTGGACTCTCCTCTTTGGCTCTGCAGCTTCACCATGAATAGCCCCCTACCTCCTTCACACGATAAATATTTATTGAGTAATTACTATATACCAGATTCTAAGCTGGGTGTTAGGAAACAGCAGACTTTTGGGGAGGGAGGTATAATTGCATGTATGGGAGAGTGTGGCTGCACTGAGGATAAAACCTGCAGCAAGAGCCAGGGAGGGGGTGGGGGAAATTACTCAGGACAAGTCACATATGAAAAGTTAAAAGAAAATTAGTGTAGTCAGAAGAGCCAAAAAGAAGGTAGAATTATATGAGATCTTGAGGTTTTAAAAGGAGAAAAGAGAGTTCACAGTCAAAAAGGCAGTGGATCCCTGGCTGAAAGCAAAGCTCTCACTGGAATATTTATGAGAGGCACATGTGTCACAGTGAAGCAGAGGCTTGGCTTTGGATCTTGGTCTCTATGATTTACTGGCTGCATAACTTTGGCTACATCAATTCACCTTTCTAAGCCTCAAGATACTCATCTGTGAAATGAGAGTAATAATGATCCTTACCTTTCCAACTTTATAGGACTCATAAGAATCAAATGTGATGTTATCCATAAAACTCAAAATGCTAAAACATTATTTCCTTTTGCTATTGGTATAGTCTTGATACTCAAATAAGCCATTCTACACAAAATGGCACCATATAAAAAATTAACATGAGCATCACCAGAGTTGGAACAATGAGGCCAAAAAGCAAGCAATGGCATACATGAAACACTGAAACTGCATGCCTGAGTCAAGCTCAGAACTCATGGCCAAGTGCGGCACTTTGGCAGTCTTCCTCTCATGCCACAGCCGAGCTCAGAAAGCTGGAGAAACCCAACCTTCAGTTCCCAAGGCTCCAGCACAGTGGTGGCACTCATTTCTAGCATTTTCCTCACCCTAAAGGGAAAGCATTTAAACATTACATTCCAGAACCGAAGGCCTCAAACCTTACCAGTGGTTTCTTTACCACACTGTGAGGGAAAGCCAGTGGAGAGAAGAAGGCACATCAACCAACAGTGTGGCCGACTTCTCAATAAAATGGTTGCCCCTGAGCTCCTAGGAGGGGCAAGGCACCCTGCAGAAGCCCCTCACGCACCCCTCTACTAGCTTAACTCCTAGTTCTCCCACAACCCTTTGCTGATAACCCTTTCACCTCTACTCAACTCTCCACATCCACCACTTAATTTTTCTCCTGCAGATTCAAGGCCTTGGTTCCTGCAATAACCCTTACATCACCAGCAGCAGCAGCACACCTTGCCAAATTCAGCAAACCACGTGCCCAGTTAATTGTAGATTTTTTTTAACTGCTCAGTGAGAGAAATGCAGGGAACTAAATATATACAGATGAGGTAAGTTATAAGTACAGAATTTCATGTTACTCAATTGAGCACAGGTTTAAACATTTCAAGTTTCTTCCAAACACTGCCACAGTTCACAGGCTACTCACCCACCTCCACTTGGTCCCCACATCCTACCATCAGTAGGTTCCTCTTCTAAGATCCTTGGGCAGCCAGCACTAGTCCTTCTTCCCAGATCCCAGGGGCAGACCCACATGGAACTGTCTTGTATGTGTCCCCTGAGCTAATAGAGAAACAGTGTCCTTAACTATCTGGGCTCCTGCTCCACATAAGGCTCATCTCATAGGTACCCCTGAGTTTGCCCAGTGACAGTCCTTAAACTAACTTGTCTCCTAAGGTTGCTTTTAACTCTGGCCCTCCATGTTCAATCAGATCATCCCAGCGTTTCCCAATTTCTTCTGGGCACGGGGTTTTCCTAAGAGTTAAAAATTTCCTCATGACACTATTCAGCTCCCCAGCCCATCAAGGCAGAATGGCTCTCACCTCAGTACCAACAAACATGAAAATCCCAGTTCAGGACCTACTCATTAGCTCAAATCCATATTTATTTCACATAAGAATCACCCTAGCCATCTGCCCCCCTCTCTGATCCAGTTATTTGTGAGAAATGAGTTTCCACTCAACAGGCTGGTCTTTTTCCTAAATAAGAGTAGCAATGTTAGTTACCTTCTTCATTAAAAAAAAAAAAAAAAATGGAGATCACCAACAGCACATTGTCCCTTACAGGGCATGAAAAGCATTTGATACACATCCATCTTTTCATTGCTCTTGTCTGCCACTCAGATTTGAGACATAATCACATCAGCATGCCTTTCTGAGAATTCGTAGCTGTGTTTTTAATCTAATTCAGGGTACTGGAGATAAATCATCATGAAGGGTCCCAATTTTCCTAGCCAAGAGCCTGCAGTGGCAGCAACAGCAATGGCATGCTAAATAAAGGGAAGGGGGGTTACATGCAGTGATGAAGACCACACGCCAGTGCTGTTTGTCTTCATGCCAGCCTGAAAGGTTGCAGGGATAAAAGACAGACACAGCTACATGGAGGCAAGTCAACAACAGCACAGGAGGCACAGAACAGGGATGGGAAGATGGCTTCACTGTTAAAGTACTGTTTACATCTTTCACGGCCAAACAGACCTGCAGGGTCTGCACACCACCTCAGCAAAGGCCATATGAGAAGGCTATTTGTGCAAACCATATCAGAAGTAAAGACACAGAGGTCAACCTTCATCTCCCAAGGCACTGATGGAAAGAGGCAACAGTGCAGAGGTATCCGCTAAGATGAATGCTAAACCTGCCAGACCCTCCACAGCCTCCAGATGCATTCCTACCTAGAAAATAAAGGCCACTGTCTCCTACCACTCAGCTTGGCAGTCAGCAGCCACCAAAACCTGGGGTTTACACTACAGTCCTCAACTTTTGCTTTCTCTCCAGTTTGTGGTGAAAATAAATGTAGGCTTTTGCTGTAACTATAGCTTCTCTCCTAGTTGAGGTAGAGGTTTCCTACCACTGGGAAGAGGAGACTTCCCACAATCTGTGAAAGCTACACAGTCTAATACAATAGAGAGGGCCACATGTGGCTATTTAAACTTAAAGGGATTAAAGTTAAATGAAAGAAAATAAATTCAATTCTTAAGTGATACCAGCCATATTTCAAGTGCTCAACTGCCATATATTACTAGTGGACACACTGGACAGCACAGATAGGAATACTTCCATCACCGCAGAAAGATCTATCAAAGAGTGCTATATTAGATCTGTCATGAGGCCAGGAAGATAGGATCATCAGGCTCTCATCTAGTAGCAGTGATACGATCACGAGTGTTACCATTGTAATTAACTACCTAATGGATAACAGAATTTTGTAATTATTTTTAACTCACTATCATGGTCCTGATCCTATTTTTATGAAACCCACCCCAAAGCATTCTTCATGTTGCAATAAAAAAAAAACAAGGGTCTCACAATAACATAGGGTGAAACCCAAATCTTGCTCTTGGTCAGCAGCCCACACTGCCTTCTCTGATTTATGTCATCACCAGCTACTTCAATGTAGAAAGCTGCCTATGCCACTTCTTCAAAGGCCCAAGGTTCACAAGTCGATAAACCAATAAATTAGGTCAAAATTAACTGTGGCTCATTTTAAACTGAGGGAAATCCATTTTTGCATCTATGTGGCTGTACTGAATACGCAATGTGCCAGTGGATTCCGGCATACCTAGAGAATGCATAGGTAGGTTCTGTGCTCACCAACAAAAAGAATGCCTTCCCTCTGCCACCCAGACCACTTCTGGAGAAATACTAATCTCCGAATACTCAAACCAAGGTAGATTGAGCTCTCCTTTAGTTTCCACCACAACTAAATCTAAATGTCAATGTAACACCTCAGCTTTAATACGTTTCCACACAGTCAACTCTTAATTATCTGCATCTGAATTGTCAAAAATTGTAAACTCCAAACTGGCTTTCCCTGAGCACATTTATGCCAGCCATTTCACATTATCAGTTGCTCAAAAAATGCAAACTCATTTTAATATTTGCCTAAGCAAAATTTCATTAGAAAGGTAAACTTATGCTTTAAAAAAGTGACTAAATAAATATACAGCAAAGGCAAATAGCTTATTTTTGGATTACCTATTCTCTGTATTACGAGAATGTTTCTGTGTTGACAGTACAAAGCTGGCTCTATCTATCTCTGGCCATGGGATTAAACAATAACAATGCAAAGATGGATGTCATCTCTAAGGAGGAACAGACCAAAATATGACAACAAAATATTCCTATAACATCCATCTTTTGCTTTAGGATGTTAGTTGCTTTTAGGCTCTGCCTCCTGGATCCCAGGTATCAAAGCAATTTATTAAGAATACCATTAACTTTATTTAGACTGTAAGAAAACATTCTTGAAAAGAACATGAATTAAAACCAAAATCCATGATCTCTCTATTCTGGTGTACTCCAAATGTGGGCTCTATGTCCCTAGGGAACTGTTCTTCAGCATTTTTCCAAATTATGAAAGAGCTACATATTCTCCTGGCCTGCAGGAACCTTCCAAGTAGAATGAGAATGACTCTTCTTTCACCTGGTCTGGAGAAAAAGTAACAATCTATTTTATGCTATGACACTTCAGGTAACTCCCTTCCAATTGACAGTCATAATGCCATAAATATATTTTGGAGCTAGAGTTAATCTCATTATTCATGATATCAAGGGTTAAAGATAACAGAAAGCCACCAAAATTTCAATTATCAAATTTTATGTACATCTATGTTATATATGTATAGAACAGTTCTGGAAGAATATACCAAAAAAAAAAAAAAAATTGATGGCAACAGTTGCCAACTGGGAAAGTTCATTATGTGAATGGGGGACACGAGATGGAGGGACATTTACTTCTCGATACATATTCTTTTGTCCAAATTTTGTTTTGTACATATATATTATCCACTGAAGGCCAAATAAACAAATCGGATAGCTTTTCATTTCATCCCTTTAATTCTCTATCTCCTCACTCCTATCCCTGTCCCTTTTACCTCCCATTCTTTCCACCTCTGAAAGCCTTCACCAACCATGCCCAAAACAAGCAAGCTATTAATAAACTAAATAGGAGCCAGAGACTGAGCAAAGAATTGTATGCAATAAGAAGAGATGCCAAGTGGAACCAGGAAGTTTTTCAAGGTCACATCCCTTATCAAGCCAACCTAACACGCCAAACAACTCTTAACCTACTTAGAAGCCAACTTGAAACAGCAAATGCTTTGCCTTTTCATCTTGTGGAAGCATTCAGGTCAAACATCCTAACTTCAAAATCAACCAAACAATTCTTTCCCAATCAACTGTATCGTGTAAGATTCTACTCCAAAGAGATCTAAAGCTAAAAGTATTCCACCCCCAAAGGAGGCTCTTTGTCCAAGGAACTCGTGCTGTAACAGACACTTGATTTTCAGTCTCAAATCAAGACACTGAATACTCCCTGGTCTCTAAAATGCAGGAATTATGAAGATAGAGCTCATTGGAAGGAAAAATAACCTGTAAATCCTGTTAGGCTTTGCACTTCATTCCAAACGACTTTTCCCCAAAACGATACCATTAGCAATAACCAAGAGAGCCCTAAAAGGGAAAATTATGTACAACAGAATCACAGCATGTCGTTCAAAATAACCCCCAGGATATCACAGGAAAATCAGGGCTCCACTATCCACCATCCTCACCATGGAGGAAGCCAACTCATTTTTACACTCCATTTTTACACTCCACGGCCCTCCTTATAAATATCTCTTCTATAACTCAGATTTGCTTCCTACTCTCCAGCCCTCTCTTCTTCCAGGTGTCCAATAGGTCCATCAGTATTCCTTAAGGGTATCCCAAGTGTCAGGGTCACAGAGAAGGGAAAGACTTGACCTCTGCTCTCAAGGAGCAGATAGGGAGATGAGACAGTTAAACAAGTACAATATAAGGCAGTAAATGCTGTACCTGAGCTCAAAAAAACTGTTCCCACTAAAGCCTGGGAATACTAGAAGGTATTCCTTGGATGTTGAAGAATGGAATAGGAGTTTTCCAAGCAAAGATAAGAGAGAAGAAGACCATTTAAGGCAGAGGAAAAAGTAAGTATGACTGTACAAAGGCATGGAGCTGACAGGAAGAAATCAGGAAGAAATTCAGTGTGGTAAGAATTACAAAATCTCCCTTCATGGAGTGGCCTTTTTTAGAAGTGTCTCAACTTCTCAATTTTGAACTTGAGAAGAAAAGTCTTAATATCTGATAGTAGGTTATTTTTACCACTATTACTATATTTCATTATTACAAACATGTCTGTAAGGAGTCATGGCAGAACCCAGTCTCCCACACTGAAAACATGAAGAATATGGTCGAAATAACCATGCCTCGTTGACTCCATAAGTTAGCAGAGCCAAAGAAAAAGAACTGACTATAACACAGGGCTCTTTTCTCAGATACAGGATATATATCGGCAAAAGCCTTCTTTGCTCCTCTCCCTGAAGCTGTGACCTTAACATCACCACCCCTCAGGCTTCTTGTTCAGGCAGCTTCTTTTTCCGGCCTCAGTCTGTGTTGCCAGGCATCCTCTTCACCTCATTCAGAGGTCAGAGGGCAAGAAGCTGCAAGTGTATTGGAGCCCACTGACCCCTTATCACTCCATCTCCCATGCCGTTTCATATAATACAACCCACTAACACCCCACTGTAGAGTTGTGACTGGTTTATTGTATCCATGTTTAGTTTACTAGTTTCCACTGTTCCATTTACATGCCTGTATTTGCATCTGCTTTATCTCCTCCTTAAATTATAAGTTTTCTGAAAGCAGGAATGAAATATTCCCCAGCCCCATCTCTATATAGAACCACGCTCAATTCAAGCAATACTGTGGAAAAACATTGCCATTCCATAGGTTTAAACAGGATAAAGTATAAAGTGTAACTTGGCTTAGGGCTAGAAATAGGATGGCCATATAATTTATATTCCACAACCTGACACTTCTGAAAGTGAAGGCAGCACTTTCCATAACTGGCATGTGCAAATTATAAACCAGGTCTGTCTCAGGGAAAACAGACGAATGGTCACCCTTGCTAAAAAGGTCATTCCAAATAGATGTGAATCACTCCAGAGCTCTAAGAGGGGAAGGCCAGGCCCCTTCAGTGACTGATTCTTGAGCTTGCAGCCTGGAGGATCTGCACCAAATAGTGCCCATGGCAGAAAGCCCAGTATCAGGAAGATCTTTCTTCTATGTAACTCAAATCCTTAAAAATTCAAATTAATTTTATTTTTATTACCCTCAGGGCAATGGAGAACAATGCCATAGAAAGGTAGCCTAAGAAAAGAAGAAAACACTGCCCTCCAACTCTACTTTTGGTAGGAATTCCATCTTATTTGTTGGACTGCTAGTTCTCCATACTTCAACTGAACAAAACTCAATATGGCTGGCTCAGAACTATAAAAGCCAAGGATTTTGGAGTGACTCCCAGTGATAACATAGTTCATCTTTAACCTTTCCCAAACCAAACCCAAGGAATAAATGGCACTTGCATGCATATTTTTGAGACCGGAAGCTCTTCCCTCAGCCAAAACTATAGCTGCAGGGGACATGAGCCCCCACCTCTCCCCACTCCCAGCCCCAGAGTGCTGATTCAAGCCCACAAGAGAGCTGGGCTGACTGGGAAGACTCAAGGAACAAGGGAGCCTCTCTTTCTCCATTCCCCTCTATGAGGATGATGGCATCCCAGTTGAGAGCAAGGACACTGCTGACTTATTTTCAACAATATGAAAAAGAAGTTTCAGATGGGGGTAGGGAAGAGAATAAGGATCTGGACCCAGAATTGAGCAGGAAGGCTCCAGCAGCTCATGTCCACCAGTAGTTACAAGCCCACTGGCACAAGCTCCTGCCCAGGGGCTGATGGTAGATGGAAGTCAAATGCTCCCACTCACTCACCACCATCCTTCCCCCGTGTGTGTGTGTGTGTGTGTGTGTGTGTGTGTGTGTGTAATGTAGGAGTTAAAAGGAGGTATTTAAGAAGCATTGTATAAGGACAAGGAAACCATTTGATTACCCAAAGGTCATTGAAATAATGCAGACAAAAGCTAAAGAGCAGACAACCCTGCCCCAAGTGATCTTGGGCTAGTCATTTCACTTTCCCCAGCTTTGGTTTTTTCATCAGCAAAATGACACAATAGAGTAAGATGGGTTATAAGGTTCTTCCTGGCTCCAAGTGTTGAACATCTAACTCTATATATTTTCTGAAAAAAAATGTCTAAAGGAAAATCAGTGAAGAGAGGCAAAACTCCTAATCTTTTAATTTCTACTTTAAAAGAGAGCATTTTGACTCTAGAAATCATGTAACTTACCACCTCCACTGGTAGCACTTTTTCTCCCTCACTGACCTTCTAGTTTTGCTGATGTCAATCATAAACGCCAGGCTGGGAGTCTCATAAAGCAATAACACGGACAAATTAATTTTGCCAATAATGATACTAACCCACAAACTCCCTTTGCCATTCCTAGCAGTAAGCTTGGCCATAAAAGTGAAATTCATGTTACTTACAATCTAATAAACCCATTGCCTGGATAGAAATATATTACAGAACATTAATGCTCTGTAACAAATTCTTGCAGTCTTTCAAATCCCCAAGTGTTATGAGGGATATTCCCGTCCAAAATAAAGTCAATAGCTTGAAGGGGAGGTGGAATGGATAGAACCTCACTCACCCACACACTCCTCTCGACTATATCAAGAGAGTCAAGCTTTCCGGTTTGCTCACCTTAATTGTGGTTATAAATGCTAGGTGTGGAAACCCCCTCCTCTTAATGTTCTATGTAAGTGCACTGCAACTGCAGGGTGCTCGTCTCCACTGCCAACTGGTGATACACTAAAGAAAGCCAGATTTTTATCCACACGCAAAATGAAGGTGCACCCCTCCTATACCTATCGTAAACTACACTGGTCAGCACTCACCTTGGGGAAATATGCACTGCACCCCTCCAGTTACCTAGAAAACGTTACTAAAATCGCCAGGAAAAAGGGCAAAAACAATGAAATTCAAGTGCTGACTGTTGTACTCATGGGAGGGGTAGGAGGACAAATGCAAGCCGGGAAGTCCCCAGTGGTGCCTGCACCTGGAGGTGACTGCAAAGGATGGATGCGGGGGTGAGGAAATGCAGGGAGAGGAAAGGACTGGAAGGTAGGTTGCAAACTGCTCACCTGTCCGTACACCTTGATGGGCTCGGGCTGCAGGGCAGCGCTCCGTCTCCTCCGGAGCTGCTTCCCGTCCGCCCCCCGGGTGTCCCCGCGCGCCAACAGCCGCAGCTCCCGCGCGTCGCCCTGCACCACGAGGAAGCCCCGGTCCTGGGGCAAGGGCGAGCGGCCGCCGTGTAACGTCTGCGTCCAGACCTCGCAGACAGCCACTGGCGGCAGGAGCGCGACCAGGGTGAATAGGAAGGAGAGTCGCGACTCCCTCCTGCTGCTCTGTGTCGCCATGTTCCGGTGAACGCTACTGCAGGTGGCGCCGCCGCCAGGAGAGAATGTGCAATGCGAGGCCAGGAGAGCCGCGGGGCCCGGGCCGCGCGCGCAGCTCCCGGGGCTTCCAGGCCGCCTGCACCGCTCGCAGTCGCCGGGTTGTGCCTGCCGCCTCTGCAGCCCACCGACCTGCTTCGCTCGGCCTGGCGCCGTCACGTGTGAGGCCGGCAGCCGCGTCCCTTTCGCGCACTTTCTCCGCTCTACGGCCTTGGCGGCGACTCCGGCTTCTCCCCTGCCCAGTGATGGGGAAGACAAGGCAGCGAGCGTTCGCGATGGTGCGTCCCCTTCCTCCTCGCCGCGGACACACCTACTCATTCACCCTGCATCAGTCAAGAGCTACGCTGGGCGCGCTCCTCTCCTCTGGGGTTAGTTGCCTCCTAAATCGTGTCGAGGTTGTCCTAAACCGTGATCAGCCTCCTTTCTAACCGCACAGCCCCTGTCCCGCCACATGACCACCGCCACCTCCCCCCGCCGCACCCCCGCCTCCAAGTAAAAGCTGAGAACCAAAAACTAGTTCGGAGAACACGGAGGGTACATTAGATGAGCCCGCTCCCATTGTGAAACTCAGAGTGTCAAGTACTCTGGGCCCCAAAATGTACTCGAAGTGATCACAGTCACATACAGGACCCCAGCACAGTGGTTTGCTCATGACCCCTCCAAAGTGACCAAGCACAGAGCTACTTGACCTCAGCCATAAAACGGACATGTAAACCAGTCCCTTCAGGCCACAGCCAACACAGGGCAAGTCTTCTACCCAAGGATGTAAAGCTTGCAAACACCAAGGTGTGGGGAGGACACAGTTTAACCCTAAATTCAGCTTTAAGATCCAGACCCACTGAACCACAAGAGATAAAACCTATGCTGTTGGAACTGCTGAGGCATAGCCAAAGGAAATATTTTTCTCAGGTTTGTGGAAGCAACCAAGGCATATCCACTGTGGTCTCCATACTAGACTTGCTAAGAAACTGGCCTCAGATTCTGCAGTCCCCATCTCCTCCCACCCTCGCTTTTTCAGTTTTTGTGTCCATCTCAGCATAATCACAGAACTATCCAGTTCTCCCCTCCAAGCAAATTGCTTATCCTCTGGGAAAGCCATTGAATGACTGCCAGTTCCTTCTCCCCATCTAGATCAGCACTGTCTTGTCACCTTACCAGGAGTGTGACCTCCCAAGACCAGCAGCAAAGACATCTATCTGTACCCTTGTGTAAAGCCCAAGGGAAAATGAGAGGAACATGACTAGAGCCAGAACGCCCTGTAGATGATTCAATTATTGTTTTTTTTTTCCTTCAACATATATTTAATGAGAACCTTCTCTACAAAAATAAGTGTCAGAGTCTCCGCAGAAAACAGAGACACAAGTCCTTGAAGTGTGGATTTGAAAATGGGGAGCTGCTTTGCCCATACAAACTGATGGCTACAGATTCAGATGGCAATTTGCAGGGAAGGATTAGTAGGGCAGTGCCAGCCACTTGCTGATTTTTATTTTAATTTTCAGTTTGGATGCCAGAGAACTGGCAGAAATGCTCAAACATGGTCAACTGATTCCTTGAAAGCTATCTTCTGTAATCATCATCTACATCCCAAGCCATTTTCAGGTGGATAATCAATAAACCCCAAGACTCTACCACATGGCTTGGTAGAAAGCACACTGAATTTTGACTCAGAAGATCTACCCTCTAACTTTGGGGACTTGGCCAAATCACCTCTGTGAATTTCAGTTTTTTCATCTGCAAAATAAGGACCTAAATCCCTACCTATCACACAGGAGTGTTAAGAGTATCAGATGAGATAATGTATATAAAGTAAAATCATTATGCAAATTGTGAAGGCCCCAGATAGTAGTATTGTATGCAGGTGGCATTGGAACGTGTATTCTTATCCTGGCTTTGCATTTAATTATTGTTTGATTTTTGTCCTGGTCATCTTGTCTCTCTGGGCATTGGTTTCTTCATATGTGAAATAAAAGACCTTGCAGCCCTGACCATTCCCCACCCCCTTCAGGACACCCCACCTACGTATGAGATTGGAGCAGTCACAGGAAAGGCTGCCCAGGACAAGGGTCAGAGCTGAATTGTGCAATTGAGTGGGGTGTTCCTCTTAGCTTCAAAACTGGACTTAGGTTGTAAACAAGCCACCGCCTCCTCCAAAATGACATGAAGTTGGCGTGGAAATGTAGACAGAAGACAGTACTCCATCTCCCTCTACCCCAAACCTGTACAGCCTTGCTCTTGATGCTGCCCAACATCATGAGGAAAATCAGCTTGCATAGAAATTTAATACTAGACTCACAATTGTGTATTAAAAAGTCGAGCCTATGGTCAGACTTCACACTGCCCTCCTCTGTCCTGCCCTTCCTAGGCCATCCTGAGCTAGGACTGGAGTTGGAGCTAGGGAAAAACCACCCAGAGGTCACAGTATCCCACATTTTTATCCAGATGGTCGTGTTTTCAATAGCTTCAAGTCCAGTCATGAAGAGAAGGGGAAACAAATTCCCAAAGCCTGGCTGGTCCTCTGTCTGTTCTCTCTCTTTTTGTGGCCTTCCCAAATGCTGAGATTTGTCTGCTCACCCTCTGCCCAGTCCCTCGCCTGACAACTATCCATCCTTCATATTCCAAGAGGCCTCCCTCTGCATCTAACCTAGCTTACATCCCCAGTTTTAAGACTCTAAGTCCCCTGCAGCCTTTGATACTCTCTGGTCACATTGCTTATTTAACCTCTTCTTTCTCTTAAACTACAAGCAGCAGGAAAGGGCAACACCAGGTTCATCTTGCACACATCTATGTCCCCAGTGCTCACAATAATCCTGGCATATAGTGGGTGCTCAGTGATATGTATAGAATATATGGATATGAATGACAGGAAGGAGTGACATCCCCATTCGCTTGTGGTAAAGGTTGGGGAGTGGTTAAGGGACCAATGCAGTTGAATTTCAGAACTTTTGTTACCATCATTCTTTCAAAACTGGACTCTAAGTCACAACCAGACCTCTGAGTCACTGAGGCAGAAAAGGGAACTTCTAAAACTTGGTGTGGTGAACTTCATTCCCTCTTCTACATCCCTGTAGTCAAATAACTACCATTTATCTCACCAAGCAGGGTAAGAGAGAAATACCCTCCTGCCCCAAAGAAATAATTCTCCAACTGCTGCCAAAAATTCCTTTAGGATATTTAAGGCAAAGTCCAGGATCATTTATAAGGTTCAACATATATATGTACCAGAACATAGAATAAGTAACTTATATTCTCACTCTTGAATAAATTAAATTCAAAGAGAAGGTTCTGGAAAGAGTAGTAACTTACTTTTCCATAGCAGTGATTTACATTTGCATAGCATTTTAAGGGCATTATCAATCAGATTTAATCTCACAGCAAGCCTTCCAAATGGGCCAAAACAGGCATTATTTTACAGATTTTGAGAATTAAAGCTCAGAAAGGAAGATTACATGACTTGCTCAAAGTCACACAGTCTGTTAAGGGTTAGAGTCTAACTGAGGTTCTCTAACTTTTTCTACCACTTCTGATACCTCCCTTAGGAAGGGAGGAGAGAAGCTGGTGTTTCAGGTCCTGGGTGGAGATGTTAAGGGTGGAAAATTTTCAAGTGAGCCAACTTCTGCTTGTTTGTGTGGCATTAACCAGAGTGTAGTAATCTACTCAAAGATATGCTAACAGCCAACTTCTGCTTCTGTAATCTGCTTGCTTGTTTTAGGTTTTATAAGCTGCCTCTTTTCAGAACTCAAGCTGATCTCCTCTAACCCTGTGTGGTAGAGAGTCAAGGCTCACGATTCATCTCAATTGGCTCCGTGGGTCTTAGATTTGATCGCACCACAACAGAGAGAGGCAGTGTGAACCTGGGAGGAAAGACTGAGTTGCTCAAGTTCTCACCTCTTTCACAGCTCTATCCTATTTTAAACCTCATAAATTAAGCTGTCCCTGTCTGGGTGCCTCTGGAGGCGTGATGCTAAATTAAGGAGTAATGTTACAGAGCTCATAAATTAATCCTGTTTTCTATACTTTTCTAGAAGATAAATTTAATTAGGGATTTGATTTCAAATTTTCAAATGAGGTATTTTGGTGCAAAATCTGTGAGGGAGCACAGGCTGATTCCACTGTTTACCCTGGGCATCTCATTTTGACCTCTCAGAAACAACTTCTTGAACTTATGTGACAAGAAAGTATTCAGACCTTTGTGAGGGAAAGGAAAACCTAGAAAAGTTTTTTATCGTTATGTAAACTAAAGGACAAAATGTCCTGAAGTAAGACAATGGTTTGTTGTGGGTCACTCGGAAATTATCTCCTTCCCTATGAATATAGATTAGGACTCTCCTTCCCTGGTTTAGAGTGAATGGGAGAAATTAAAGCTGATTCTTTAAAATTTCTGAATAAATACATATCAAAGGCATATATATTTTCCCCTCAGAGGCTTTGCAGTGCAATAACTGGATGAGCACAGCTCTAGGCAATTGTGTCCAAGCAGCTTGGACACAACTCTTAAGTATTGCTTTATAGTTCAGCAGATGACCTGAGGTGCGCTGGGGGTCATCAAGACTGAGAAAGCAGATGCCCAGGCTGGCTTTTTGGCTCACCTCTCTGTGATACATTGCAACAGGGACCTAGGATTTTTTTTCTTCCATTTTTCTGCACCAGGAAAAATGAAAATAAAAATGCTCTCCCACCCTCTAGTCATTGTTTACCCCATCAACTAAAAGGCTACTTCTTGATTCTGCCCTGATTCTCCTTAACCATCCCAAAGCCCTGTAACCTTGATTTATGCCTTTCTTGAGATAATCATGTTCTGCCTTCCATTATAGCAACTCTTTTGGTAACTACCTCCTTTTCTAAATTATAATTAGGTCTTTGAATCTATCTTCCTGTCTTGCAGTTAATAGTTTACAACCTGTTGAATTGAAATAAACAATTTGGGGGGAGGGGTAGAATTCCCCTCATCTCTGTTATTCATACCCCTTAGCAGTTGGTTCTGCAAGGAAGAACACTTTTGAAACACTGCTCCCTTCATAGCATCCATGTCAAAGAATGTTAGAAAGATAGCCATGGGCTCTGTCAGCACCAGGTGAGTCAGCCTTGCCAAGAAGTGAGTCCTTCCCTTGTAACATACTGTTATGTATAACCTAATCATTATCTCATTACCAACTGCCCAAGGATAAGGATAATAGAATACTAGGATAGGACTCAGCCACTCCCTTCAAGGAACTAGAAGAAAACAAACACAGATAAACAAAAGTAGCAGGAATGTGAGAATACAGTGTTAATTAAACAAGGAGGCCATTAGACTGAGGTGGCTCTAATACAGTGGTGGCCTATCTAAGCAAATCAAAACCTAAGCCTGTAAATAGTTCAGGGTTAAGAAATCAAAACATAAGCAAAACCCATCACAAACAGCCAACTAGAATTTAAACTATAACCAACTGAATAATTTCCTTTCTTTTCACATCTTCTCTATAGAAGTCCTTTCCCTGGCTCCTGTCTGGGGAGCATACCTAATCATTTCCAGTTTGGTGCTATCTAATTCTAGTTAATTTTTGCTCAAAAAACTCTTAAAATTTGTAACATGCCTCAGTTTATCTTTTAACAGAAAGGGCTCTGTTCTTGGGGACGGTGGGAGGGAAGATGATCAATGAGTTTGGTGAATGTGAATTGGGGAAAACTTTCTGCACAACAAGACTTTTTGAGCAGTGGTTTTAAGTGTATGCAAGTAGGGGAGTGGGGGATGGCAGAGGAAGGAAGGAGAAGACTGAAATTTCCGTGTCCAGGGGGAGCAGGAAGTTATTTTATGTGTCTGGGGAGAATGAAGACAAGCTTCAAGGTAAAAGGGTGGTGGCAAGGTATAGTGTGAGTGCAAACATAGAGGGTGGTACCCATTACGGGAGGCAGGAAGGCAAAGGGCATAGTGTGAGGAGATTAGAACCCTGAATGGAGCACCTCATCTAATTCTTGTCAGTACAAGGTGATTTATAAATGCTGTGCAGCCAGGGCAGCCTGAACTGTGCTTCTTTGATCGGCCATTTTAACAGGACCACTGCATATGCTCCACATTGGCACTTTTGCCCACTTCTTTCTACAGCACCTGGAGGCTCCTGTTTATCATTCATAGTATCTTTCATAGGGCACTGTAGATCATCTCTTTCACTGTCTACCATTTCTAAATCCATCACACTCAGAATTTTACGCGATGTCATCGGCTGAATTAATATCTGTTCAAATGATCATTCCCACCAGACTCAAAACTGCAAGTGCTTTTACTGAGGCCATGGATAACGGAATAAAATTTCTCAGAGCCCTTAAACAAATTACATTAAATCCTTCACACTAAATAAATTATTGAAACAGTGATTGGGGTTTGGATCATACCAACAGATCTACTTAGAGGCAAATACATTCTCATTTGGGGTTTGACACAATGCCAGAGTTAGAAAACTGTCCAACCACTTAAGCTGAAAACTAACAGAAAACCTTTCCTTTTCTGTGGTTATTTAAACAAGAGCTTCATTGCTAAATTGGCAGTATACTTTGTGTATGAATTTTCTTTGCATTCTAACACTTATGTAAATGAAAAACCCAAAGAAGTGCAAATTAAGACTATTCTTGATTCTAAAAGGCTGCTATTCTGTGATAATGACGCCATGGAATACTACAGTCTGCCAAGCATGGTGTGTGGTCCATTGGGCCCCATCTGCCTTATTCGCTTCCCAGCAAGGGAGCACCCACCGTGTCCTTGTTTTACCTGCCCACTAAAGTCAGATATGACATTCTTTCCCTTCTCCACCTCATGATTTAATCTTACCAAGAACATTTAATCACATAAATGGAACAAGAGGTTAATATGGACATAACCTGCATCAGGGAGCAATGTGGAGAGACCAGAGACATCAGTTTGGACACTCAGGAGCCAACTCACCTAGGTTTATATCCCAGATTTGCCACCAACTAGCTGGATCATTTCGGGCACCTTCTCAGAACTTAATTTTCATCTGTAAATGAATTGCCTACCTCTGCAGGTTTAAAAGATTAAATGAGACCATGTATATCAAGGGTTTAGATCAAACCCTGGCACATAAACCTTGTTTGTTAAATGATACCCATTGTTATTGTGGAAAGTTCAGATTAGAAATATTATTACTAAATCAATCTGGCCATTCAGCAACTGTCAGGTTTTTATTCAGGTTTGCATGTGTCCCTTAGACCTTACAACCAGGTGACATGTTGCTATAAAAGCATGTCTCAGATCCGGTTCTGCCACACACAAACATTTCTTAGCAAACAGGCAGAGGGGCACTCCCACAACCTGTTCCCAGAGGCTCAGGAGGCCCTGCTCTCAGGCCTTCTCTCGTTCCTAGACCCTTTCAGGTAAACATGGACCCCAGGAAAATGTAGCAGTATTGTGAAGCCAGGTATCCACCAAACTCCTGGTCAAATCAGGGAACAGAGTTCTTCATTAAGCAGAGGGACAAAACACTAGATGAAAGCCACCCCTAGCATAGTTCTGGAGGAGAGTTATCTTGCCTTTTGCTGGATTCTTATAGTTTATCCATGCAAGCCAGTGCCAGCCAACCTAATTTCTTAAGTAGCACTGATTTCACCAATGAAAAATTATTTCTAATATCTCTTATGCTAATTCATGCAACATCTGATTCAGATTTAGTTAATGATATTGCAAGTTCTTGGTGGAGCCAGCCACCTCTGTAGCGTGGATTCCTGACCAGGGTGCTTTAAATGCTGATCACAGAGCATGGATTCCTGACTAGGCCCCTCCAAATGTTAACAGTATGCCCCCTACATGAATTATGGTTACTTCATACACATGTACCTGACACTGTTTATATTAAAGTATTTAAAAGCCAATTACTGACACTAGAGCAACTGAATAAGAAAATAAGGAAAAGCTTCAGCATCGACAAAATAGAAAAGCTTTGTAAACTATTGGGATTTATAATAAGAAATATATACTTGATCTTCATCCTATTTCTGGCACAGAATTCCTTAAATCTTTGGAATATCCTAAGTGACAGAAGAAATGAAGATGTCTCATAATGAGCCCCTTTCAAACAAATTGGAGTTTACGCTAATTAGGTGACTTTTGGAAAGCCCCTGAGTAACCTAAGGATGCAGCCTGCTTACCAAGGGAACCAACCAAGAACAGAGAGTTGGAACTTTCAATCCCATCCCTCTCCCACCTTGGGGAAGGGAGAGGAGCTGGAGGTTAAATCAATCATCAATGACCAATGATTTCATCAATCATGCCAGTGTAATGAAGCCTGTACAAAAACCCAAAAGCATCAGTCCCCAACCATTTTGGCACCAGGAACTGGTGCTCCTATGAGAATCTAATGCCCAGTAAAGCTGAGGTGATGATGCTAGCTCTGGGGAGCAGCTGCAAATATAGATGAAGCTTGCTCACCTCTTGCTGTGTGGCCCGGTTCTTAACAGGCCATGGGTCTGGATTGGTCCATGGCCTGGGGTTTGGGGATCCCTGCCCAAAAAGATGGAGTTCTGGCAGCTTCCTAATTGGTGAACACATGGAGATGCAGACACACCCAGAGAAGGAATTGAAGCTCTGTGCCCTTTCCCCATATCTTGCCCTACATATTTCTTCCATCTGGCCTATTCCTGAGTTATATCTTTTTTGAAATAAACCAGTAATCTAGTAAGTAAAATGTTTTTTTTTTTTTTTTGAGTTCTGTGAGCCAATTAAATTGATTAATTTGAGTAGCAAATTAATCAAACCTGAGATGGGGTTCATGAGGACCTTTAATCTATAGCTGGTTGGTCACAAGCACACGTCATAACCTGGATTTGTGACTGACATTTGAAGGGCTTAATCTGTGGGGTCTAATGAGATCTTCAAATAGATAATGTCAATATTGAGTAAAATTACAACTTGTATCACAGAATTGCTCAATGTATGGAAAGTTCACAATTCTTGTGTCAGAAGTGAAGTTGTGTTGTAGTGGAGAGTGTGTTATAAAGTAAAACTTGAGGGGTGTTTTTCTTCTTTAGAACTATAGATTCTCATTCAGTGGGAATGTTTATGCCTATAATTTATGTAAAATACTTCAGCTTAGACAGTGAGATATCAACTGTGTTAGTTTGGGCAGCAACCTAAAATAGAGAAGATTTGGTAGAGGGAACAGCTCAATCATCCATCATCTTTTAGCATTTAAATAATAAACACTACCTTTAAATTTTCTTTTAAGTGTCTATTATATGCAATGACTTGAACTGAGCTTAATGCTTTATGTCCTCTTTTAAATTCTCAAAGCAATCCTGTTTTGGTAGGAATTATTTTCATTTCACTGAAAAAGGTGCTGAAAATCAGAGATATTGAGTTAGTTGTAGAAGATATACAACCCGCATCAAGCTTCAAAACTCTGGCTGTCTGGCTGAAAAGTGGAAGCTTTCTCTCTTGTGCTATACCACCTACTGCGTGAAAGAGGAAGTAGATGTATTCACATTTCTTTATAGAGTGGGACTGAGACATTACAGGAGAGCAAAGAAAGATAAGTTCAAATTAAAAAAGAACTTTTAATAATAGAGCTATTCAAAAATGAAATGTATTGATATAAATTTTATGTAGAAATATAAAAGATATAGAATATTTAAAACAATCTTGAAAAAGAACAAATCTGAAGCTTTTATATGAGATGATTTCAAGATTTACTGTAAAGCTATAATAATGAAGACAGTGTGGTATTGGCAAAAACAGATTAAATAGAGAAGAAAAACTAGAAGTCTATAAATAGAAACACACCTATAAAGTCAAATGATTTTTGACAAAGATACCGATGAAATTGAATGGGGAAAAGAAAGTGATTTTTTAAGTGGCACATGAATAATTGGTTGTTTATATTGTTATAAAACAAAAATCCAGTTAGTAAATTTAAAGATCAAATTGAATTAATCTGATGATTCATGAATTGGGCAGCATCCCATTTAACAAATAGAAAGGAGCTTTGCTGAACTGTAGAAAAGGAAAGATTTAAAAAACAGAAAGAAAATTATTAGCAAAGAATTCATTGTTTCAGCCAAGGCTGCCCTCCTAAGGGAAACAGAAGGGGCCTACTAGGTGGATTACTTTACCAGTGCTGACTAGGTAATTACTAGTTGGCTGGTTAAAGGTTATATTCCTGGGATTGATTGAGACCACAATTAGGTTAGGTATTAAGTTGATTGCTGATGTGGGGCTTGCAAAGATGACTCCATTTGGGGCCTGTTGCTTCTTTTTAACAAAATGGAAACAATGAACCTCAACCTCTACTTTACATCATATACAAAAATTAATTTGAGATGGATCATAAACCTAAACGTAAACGCTAAACTGCAAACCTTCTAGAAGAAAATATAGAATAGAATATCTTTGTGGATTGGGGTAGGCAAAGATTTCTTAGGCAGGACACACACGCACACACACAAATAACAACTGATGAAACAATTGATGTAATACACTTTTTAACATTAAAATTTCTGATTGTCAAAAAGTATTGTTAATAAAATGAATAAGCAAGCCACAGTCTAGGAGAAATATGTGTCTCTGACAAAGGACTCATAAATAGACTGTACAAAGAAATCCCACATTTAAATGATAAAAAGATGATTAATATTTTTAAATGGGCAAAGGAATTGGGCAAACATTTCACAAAAGAGAACGTATGTGTGGCCAATAAGCACATAAAAAAGATCTTCAAAATTGTTGGTCAACAGAGTAATACAAATTAAAACCACAATGGGATTTAACTAGATGGGATAAAATTTTTAAATTCTAGCAATGCCAAATGTTGGAAAGGTTGTGGAGCAACTGAATCTCTTAAAAATTGCTGATGAAAATATAAAATAGCATGGCCAATTTGGAAAAGTGGCATTTTCTTATAAATATTTACCTATCTTGTGATCTAGAAATTCTAAAAAAAATTAAATCATGTGCCTACAAAAATATCATATAAGAATGTTCATTGTGGCTTTATTTCTAACATCCTGACTTTGAAAATGATGCAGATATTTAGCAGTAGGAGAATGGGTACGCAAATTGAGGTACATTCATATAGTGGGATATTACACAACAATAAAAAGAAACAAACATAGACAACTCAAAAATATTATGTTACTTGAAAAAAGCCAGACACAAAAGAGTGCACATAATGAATGACTCTACTTATGTAAAACCCAGGAAAAGGCAAAATTAATCTTTGGGAATAGGAATTGGAATTGTGGTTGCCTGTGGAAGGATGTGTGTGTCAGGGGGTGATTAATTAAAAAGGAGTATATGGAAATTTTCCATGTGATGGCAATTTTCTATATTTTAATTAAGCCATTGGATACACAGTTATATTTGTCAAAACTCATCAAACTATATACTTAAGGGCTGTGCATTTTACTATATGTAATCATACCTCAGTTAAAAATAATTTTGAATAAATGGAAGGATGAAATGAGTTGCTTCTTTCAGTATTATGCTCCTTGGCATTGGAAGTATTCAAGCTAGACTAAATGCTTGTCAGAGATATTGTGGAGGGTTCAGTTTAAGTCATTAAAAAAAAAACACTCAGATTTTAAGAACTTGATGTACATGATAGTGATCTAATCATATATTTCAGAAAAGGCAATATTTGCCTTCACCTTTTATATTAGAAAATAGATAAGAAAATTTATGTTAGATAATAGATAAGGGAATTAGATAAGAATTAGAAATGATAAGGAAATTTATGATATCATAAACTTTAAAACATGTTAAATGTTTTTATTTTCTTTTTCTTTTCTGAAACTCTTTGCCTATCTGGCCTTATCTCTACTTCCTTTGTGACACCCAAGCCCTTAGCTATTCTATGTTCCTATATCTCAGAACATTGGTTTTTTACACATTTCCTTTGTTAAACATTCTCCCCACACCACTCCTCATCAACTTCTTCCCCTCCTTGAAGATTCTATGCAGAAGTTCACCTCATCAGTAGAACTTCACTATAAACCTGACTCTTCTGAGTTCTATTTCCACCCTAGGTTTATCTATAGCATAGGATTTACCCTGAGCCAAATGGTGTCTAGGTTCCTTCCACCTCAAAGATTCTAGCTTTTTAAACATGTAATTTCAGACTTGAACAATGAAGAAAAACAGTCAAGCTGTCAGCAGTAGCATCTTCATCAGGTTCTACATGAGGTGAACTGAATGAAAGAATATGACCTGGGCAACACTTTTTTTACGAGAATTACATTACTATACTGTCAGCTGATTGATAAGAGCCAGCTGAGATTGTCAAACTAGTGTATAGTTGGGGATTTAGATATTTGAGGTTGGATATGAAGGAATTAAGCCCAATGGCTGCATGAAATGGTGCTACAGGCATGGGAGGCATGAGTTTGAAGAAAAAAAGGATGAATAAAATTCAAAGCTAAATGCAGAAACTAATATTTATGAAGTACTTTTTCTGGTGCCAGATTCTATGCTAAACACTTTGTATCCATTACTCTTGTTTAATTTTCATTATAATTCTCTACAGAGAGGTTAAGTAGTATGCCTAAGATTTCACAGTTAGTAAGTGATAGAACTGAGTCTCATTTCAGGTCTGCTTGATTACAAAGTCTATGCTCCTAATCACGATGCTTCACTCTGTCCTGGAAAGAAATTGCCAAAATCATTTTGTCCTATCTCTTGGTTCCAGATACCCCAACTAGCCCAAACTGACCATTTTTAGGTTATCTCAGAAGAGGAACCTATAGCATTCCTCAGTAACCTGTTCCAGTGTCTCTAATGTTTTCAACCAGGACACTCTTCTTTGTAGTTAATCCGAGTCTCCTCTATTTTTGTTTTATCGTTATTAGGTGACCTTAAGTCTTATTTATACTAATAATTTCAGTGGAAGCAGAAGGATGCACAAACTACTGTCTGAGAATTCTAAATATACTGGTGCATCTGCTATGTGTCTGAGTTTTTACAGGTCACTATAGCAGTGTACTCTAGAGCCATATAAAGGGGCACTGATGAGGGGACATGATGAGTCAAGAAGCAAATGCTCATTAAAGGCAGTGAGAAATGGGTTTATTCTCACTAAGGTATAAGCACAGTAGACCATAGAGTATGTTTTAACAGAAAGCTATGACCAAGCCAAAGTAAATACAAAAACCAATCTAGTAGACATAGGAACTAGGAGTGGGAAAGTGTAGCAATGTCATGCTGAACTTTTATAATGATCTTCTCTCCTTAGTCACTTTGTCAAAATTAATGAAAACCATATCAAATATACTTAGCACCTACTAGAGACTCATTTCTTCATCTTTTCCTCTTCCTTCTCTTTAGTGCATGTGACTGTATTATGGTGAAATACTTGTTTTCAGAAACAATTCTGTGAAAACTCAGAAAATGGATCCTCCTTGCTCAAAAGCCTGACCCCAATCCTCAGAGTTGCAACCCAAGATGACTCAGACCATTGAGTGGGTAAGTGGAAGGTTTTAAAGGTATGATCCAAAAGCTAGTAAGGAGTGAACACATATTGAGAACTATATCACTAACTTAGCAGCAGTTACTTGGTCAGTTTTTTTCTTTTAATCTCTTCCCATTTTCTTCAACCAGTGTGAGAAATGAGACTCAAGACTCAAGACAAGTATATTTTTATAGAGACCAGAGCAGAGAGAAAGAACCAATGCATGGAGTATTATCCAGGAGGGCAAACTGAGCAAAGCATTGCAGTGAGGCATCCTGGTCAGGGTGAGCCACATTAGATGACGTAAATGGAAAAAAGACAAGCCAACTGTGTGTAACACTTCCCTCAAGTGGTTTCTAAGGATGGGTAAAGAAAGAGAACTAAACTAGGCCAACATGTTGACATTTTCACGTGTCAGTTTGAATAAATACATCAGCTCCAACACCTTGTCCTGTTGCCCATGCAACGACAGCATGCTTTGCACAAGCCCAGAAACAGGAGCCAAGTTTTCTGGCTTTTGCTTAAGTTTGTAATCTTTCCAGGCTTACCTCAGGGCAGACATCTATTGAGAAGATGGGATTGTGAAATTTCCTGAGGAAGACTTTGGTTACAACGACAAACAGGGCTACCCCAGAGGTAGAATCAAGACGTGATTACTGTGCTGGCTTTTGAGATCTGAAGGACTTTTAGTACTCTACACTTTTATTGTGCCAGGTGGTTCTATTAAAGTACCAAAGCTGTAGGCTGGTCCAATTTGGGACAGAGGCCTTTTCGAATTTAAATGGTGGAGAAAGAGATTGAGAGAATTATAATAGGCTAACCAGTTACTTAGACTATATGGAAATTCATATTTGGGAACTCCCCAGATCCAGGGGCTGGTTTTTAATTTGGCAGGCTCAGAAATTCAGTTTTATCAAAGCACATACACTGATTTGGGCCATTATCAATTTCCTGGCTATTGTCTATTTGCTTTTAAGACAGTCTCCATCCCTTTTCATCCAGTTCTGTGCTCCTGGAGGCTGATAGTATGAACCACATCAATAGAATCCTTGACCCTCTGACTTTGTTGTCTGTGGCCAGTTGGAGGCATTGGCAGGAGAACATGATGTAGCAAAGAATGTAGGCCAGGGGAGTTATTCCCCCCAATTTCCTACCTCCCAGATAGCTATGTGGGTTAGCCATGTCCCGGTCCTCAAGATCCCCGGGTCGTATGGGGCAGCCCTCTTCCATACAGCTTCCTTCTTCACTTTGTCCCTTTAGGCCTAGGGGATGTAATAATTTCCCCCTATGATTAGCCTGGGATACTGCACTATAACTTGCAAATTTTCACACATTGTAAATGTAGCATTATTAAACTCTCCTTAAAATATTAGAGTGCGTATGCCATCTCAAAAACATTTCTAATATTCAATTACCTTATATTTAACTAACATCTGTCAAACTGATAGCAAGTTTATATACTGCCTATAATTTTATTTTCTTACTTTATTAGTTTGGATTGTTGCAAAGAGAACTTTCAAAAGCTCTCCATTTTATCCTGTGTATTATGCCTCCAATTTGAATAAGCTACCTTCAGATGGATGGTTGTACCAGATAATAATCTTGTTAAATATGTATAAGTGTTAGCTTGTTTTTTTTACTCAACCATGTGAGAATAAAAAAGAAAAACTGTATTAAAACAGTAAAATATTAACAGTAACTGAATATTAATAGGCTATAGTGCAGTACTTCAGAGCACAAGCTTTAAAGTTAGATAGAGATTCAAATCTACTATCTATTAGCTGTGTGGTTTGGAAATTCACTTAACCTCTCTAGGTAGTGGGTTTTTTTGTTTTGTTTTGTTTTGTTTTTGTTTTGTTTTGTTTTGTTTTTTATCCCTAAAATAGTCATAATGATTATACCCAATTTTTACAGTTATTGTGAAGGTTAAATGAGATAATGTACATAAAATATGAGTGAGCATTCAAACAATTCTAGTTATCATTATTATTACCATTAGTAATAGTATCCTTACCTCCCCTAGGCCTGAAGGGACAAGGATTTTAGGAGCTCTGTGCCAGAAATTGGGATGAAGACCAAATACCTAGGTATAATTTGGTTCCTTTCTCTCTGACTGTTGTTTATTCTGTCTTTTCTCCAACTACTTTTGGATTTCTCTTGTTGCAGAAACAAGACCGGTGAGAAACCAAGCACCACTTGGAGAGTTGGAGAACTCAGGTTTATTATACTGGTGGTCCCAGAAGAGCTAGTGCTCTGAAGATCTGGGCCCCAATCTCAGGGGTAACCTTACTTTTAGGGCTTAACAACCAAAGGCAATACATCTGTTTTCTAGACAGAACAATCAAAGGCGAGGGTGAGGCTTTAGCTGATTTCGAGATCACTCTGCTCTTCGGCCTATGCAGCAAGCATGTCTACAGAAGCAGAACAAAGAGCTGATTACAAAGTTAGCCATTTGAGTGGAAAATTCCTCTTCACTCTCTTGGCTTAAATTAAAAAGAAACTTCTAACTTTATCCTGAAATTTTTCTTGGAGTGAGAACTTTCCTAAGCACATACATGATTGTTTTAGGTTCTGATTTTTTTTTAAGCATTGAGTCAGCTTGGGGTCAAAAGTGATTATAAGTATTCTTTTTTTAATTTATTTAAAAAAATTTCCCCCCTCTTTAATCACTCTTCCCTCCACTTCCACCCCTGACCTATAGATGTTGCCGTTTCCCCTTAAGAACTGGATCTCTGAAGGCAGGCACACTCGGGGGACCTGGCACACCTGGGGTATGGTCCATGGCTTCATCTAAGGCACAAACCCAGGACCTTCTGCATATAAAGCAGACTTGCTAACCACTACTCTATGGAGCCACCCCTAAGTAAGTTTTCTTAAACATTTTATTCCTCACCGTCCTGAATGAGACCTTGGATATCTTTTTACTACAGTAGTAGAGCAACTGAAACTTTTCTTTCTAATCTAACCTCTCACCTTTACCATACCCCAGCAACAGAACATGTTAGGAAGAAGTAGTCTGGGCCTCAAACTGTTTATTATCTGTTTATTTTGGGATTTTTGTTCATTAAATTGAGTTATAACTCAGGATAGTAAGGGGATAAATGCTTTCTTAATAAAATGAGGCCAGGATTATTGCTCTCAAAGTGTCAAATTTATGATAATGGGAATAAGAATTCCTTACCTGAGCTGTGCTTAGTTACAGATACTCCCAGAGTAAGGCACCCATAGCCCAGTGTGGAATATTGCTCCTCTGCTCCCTTCACTTATCATCAGAACTGATGTCAGAGTGCCTCCATTCCTGGGGGAGACAGTTAACCCTAACTCCAGAACTTTCCTCTCCTTGCTGCAGAGTAGTAGTACTGAGTGTATGAATAAAGCTACTGATGGCCTGTGAAAACTGAAAATATGAAATTTATTATATACCAAAACAAAGCTTAGGGAGACTAAAATTTGACTACTTCCCTAAGGGAAGTGGTGAATACCAGGAGAAAGCAAAAGAAAGGAATTAAAGGGACAAGACTAATAAAAATGAGAGAAGAAAGATAATATCAAGGGAATGTTCATGAGAGACACCCTCTGAAAACTTAAGAAATAAGGTCCAAAAAATTGTAAATAGTTGCTATAGACTGGATGTGTTTCCCTCTCCTCCCCGCTCCCCTCAATTTATATGTTGAACTCTGATCCCCAATGTGATGACATTTAGAGGTGGGGTCTTTGGGAGATGAGTATGCCATGAGGAAGGGGCCCTCACAATAAGGTTAGTGTCCTTATAAATGAGGCCTCAGAGAGCTCTTTTGCTTCTCTGCCATGTGAGGACGCAGCAAGAAGTTGGTCATCTAAGAGCCAGGAACGGGCTCTCACAAGACACTGAATCTGCTGGCACCTTGATCTTGGACTTCCAGACATGTAAGAAATAATGAGTGTTGTGTATAAGCCACCCAGTCTATGGCATTTTGTTATAGTAGCCAAAACTGACTAAGAAAATAGTACAAAGGAGCAAATTAAAATAGGCACAGTGTTTGATCTTCCACTGTCCCTCTCGCCTTTTATTAGTCAGGAATCTTTTGGATTGTAAATTGTAGAAACTAAAACTAGCTTAAGTGTTAAAGGGAATTTAGTGGCTTTTTGTAAAGAAAAAGCTCTCTATTTTCCTCCTCTACTCACTGCTACTACTACATTTCTGGTCACCAAATGTAGGGGGAGGAGCCCTTTTCTTATACCAAGCAGTTCTACAATACCAGCTGGGTATTCCACAATTCAATTTTGTTCTTTAGATTCCACATATATGTACAATCATATGGCATTTTCCCCCCTCTATCTGATTTAATCCACTCAACACAATACCCTCTAGGTCTCTCATGAAATATCTTTTTCCATTCTATTACTTTTAGTCTGTGTGTATCTTTTAATCTAAAGTGAGTCTCTTGTAGGCATTATATGTAAGCAGCTTGTTTTCTTGTCTATTCAACCACCCTTTCTTTTGATTGGAGCATTTAGTTCTTTTTTATTTAAAGCGCTCATTGATAGATATATAGTTATTGCCATGTTTTATTTAGACTTTTGATGCATTTTTTTTTTAGTTCCACTTAAAGAAACCCCTCCAACATTTCCTGAAATACTGGCTTGTTGGTGGTGAACTCCTTCAGCTTTTTCTTGTCTGGGAAGCTCTTTATCTGTTTTTCAATTCTAAATGATAACTTTGCTGAGTAAAGTAATCTAGGCTGTAGGTCCTGGGTTTTCATCACTTTGAGTATTTTGTGCCAAGCCCTTCTGGCCTATAAAGTTCCTATTGAGAAATCTACTGACAGTCTTATGGGCATCCCCTTGTATGTAATTAATTGCTTTTCTCTTGCTGCTTTTAAGATTCTCTGTTTGTCTTTAACCTTTAGCATTTTAAATATGATGTGTCTTGCTGTGGGTCTTTTTGGGTTCATCTTGTTTGAGACTCTCTGAACTTCCAGGGGTTGTATGTCTATTTCCCTCACCAGGTTAGGGAAGTTTTCCATCATTGTTGCTTCAAATAGGTTTTCAATTCCTTGTTCTCTCTCTTCTCCTTCTGATACTCCTATGATGCAAATGGTGTTATGCTTGATGCTATCCCAGAGGCTTCTTAAACTATCTTCATTTTTTTGGATCCTTTTTCTTGTTGCTGTTCTGACTGGATGTCATCTGCTACTCCATCCTCTATGTAGCTAATCTGATCCTTCGTTTCATCCACTCTGTTTGTTCCCTCTAATGTACTCTTTATCTCAGATATGTAGTCTTCATTTCTGACTATTATGTTTTCCATCTCCATTTTCATGTTTTCTATCTCTTTGTTAAAGTTCTCACTGAGTTTATCTACTTTTCCCCTAAGTTCCTTGAACATCCTTATAACCAATGTTTTGAACTCTGCATCTGGTATATTGCTTGTCACTATTTTGGTGAATTCTTTTTCTGAAGCTTTGTCCTATTTTTACTTTGTATCCCCATTATGGCTGCTTCCCTGTGTCTGTTTCTATGTATTAGGTAGGGCTCATAAGTCTCCCTGTCTTAGTAGAGTGACTTTATGTAGTAGATATGCTGTGGGTCTTCTTGGCACAGACCTGAGAGGGGTCCAGCTACAGGCCAGGTTCAGCCACAGCCTGTGCACTTCCAGGGCCACCTGAGAAGAGTCACCAAGAAATCCACATATGGCTTCCACCTGTGCCTTACAGGTGCCTTGAGGTGCTTACAGGTGCCTTGAGGCGCCAAGTCAGAAACAAAGGCCAGCTGCTGCTAGTGCAGAATCTGGGGCTGCTCAGCAAGAAGTACAGGGCACGCTGAGGCCAGATGCTGCTCATTTGGATTTTGTGAGCCTTTCAGAGATTTTATAAAAGTTCACAGCAGGAGCAAAGACAGCCCCTTTTCATGGAAAAAATCACTAGAAGCAGCTTGGGTGGGCCTACAAGTTGGGAGAAGCACAGTTTCAGGGAATCCCCTGGGGGAACCAACCTATGTTATCCAGATTGATGGTGCCTACGTCTGCAGGCTGGGAGAGGGGAGGGCTCAACAAAAGAACAATGGCTTCTGCCTTCTTTCTGTCCAGGAGCCAGCTGCCCCTCTAGCCCTGGCCCTGAAGCATGACAGCTCAGTGCCTTCTCACATGTCGCTGGCACTCCTTGAGCAAGTACCCCAGCTATGGAGCTCAGAGAGAGCAAGTTTGTCAGAGAGTAAGGCCAAGTGTGGACATTTTAAGAGGAAGGTCTTCACTTCTCGCAGTCCTCTGTCACTCAGCCATGACCTTGGCTGGTTTTCATAGCCAGAGGTCATGGGGACTTCTTTTCCTGGCACTCGAACCCTGGGCTGGGGAGCCCAGTGTATGGCCAGAACACCTCACTCTTCAGGTGGGGGAGGTGGCTCTGTAGCTAAGATAGCCCTCCTGATTCTCACTCACCAATCATGGTTGTGAGACCTGGCCATTTCATGTCTCTGCCCCTCCTATCATTTTGAGGTGACTTAGTTGTGGGGCTTCTGTTCAGCCAGACCTCTGGTGACTCCATGTACTGGTTGCTCTATAGTTTTGTAATAATTTTGGTGTGGTCTCTAGGGGAGGTGTGTGTAGCCTTTACCTTCGACTCCATCTTGAATCCATAAATCAATTGTATGTACTATACTTTTTTCCAACTGGCAGTATAGTAGGGTTGTTTACACTATCATCATCACAAACACATGAGTGACATCTTGCACTAGAACTTTACCACAGCTATGACATCACTACCTGATAGAAATTTTCAGCTCCATTATAACCTTATGGGACCATTGTTTTATATGCAGTCTGTTATTGACCAAAATGTTGTTATGCAGTGCATGACTATATCTTATTATAAATCACAGTATTATACTCCTATAACTAAGAAGTCCAAGAGGTGACCTGACTTCATGCCCAACTGTATTCAGGGGTTCAAATTACAACATAAGTACTATGTTTCTTACTACCTCTTTGTTTTACAGGCAGTTAGTTCTGTTTTTCTCCGTGTAACAGCAAGACAATCACCAGTTGTCCCTGGCTTATATCAGTCTAAAAGGTAAAGAGAAAAGAGAGACCCTCACCTTAACGTATTACTCAGTCTTTATCAGTTTCTGAAGAAGACCCTGGTGAGGTCATATGCCCTACATCCAATAACATGGGATATTCTGATTGTTTAATTGGAGACATGTACCTACAATAATTACATAATGTGAAGAAAGGGCATTTCTCAGAAGGAAACCTTAAAGAACAGCTATCCACTATAGCCCCAAAGTCTATTTGGCTTGAAGATTTTTCTGAACTCTCCAATTAAGAGCCGGTTTAACACTGCTGAAGTTCAGTGTTGTTCAGTTTGGGAAAAGAAGCACTCCGGTTTTGGTGGCATTAAAGACAGGTCAGAGGTCATCTTCTCTGCCAGTTCAGTCTCAGAACTCTTTGTGCTCTGTGGTGAACCATTGATTGATGATGATCATCTCCCTAGTGATTATAATCTAGATTTTAAAAATGAAAGATCTATTTTGCTGCACTACCTCGCCAACTTACCGTCCTACTGCCCCATATAGTAATTAGAGACACACCTGTGAGACAGAAAAGGAAAGTGTCTTGACACAGACTGGTCATGAATAACAGCCATGTTTATTCTTTCATACTCTCAGTTCCCCAATCTACTTATTCTTTCCACTGAGGTAAAGCCAAAAAGACAGAATGAAAAGAGGCCATGGCTGTATTTATAATTTCTCTGTAATAACTCCATGGTGCCTTTTCTTTTTCAGTGAAGTTTTCTGAAAGCTGGCTTTTATAATTCATATACTAGATAGTTTCAATTTAATAATTATTTTTTAAAAATAACTTTTGCAGCCCCCCTAGAGTTCAGCCATAACAGATCATAATAGAAATTTTCAAAGAAATCGACAGTGATTTCTTTACAGTTTCTCACATCTAAACACATTTGCACATGTGGTCAAGCTGAATGAGATTCTCATGTTCCTATTTTCAGAATCCCTCCCCTCCTTGCATCAATACCCTTTCAAAATCTAATATAAAATTATTCTCTCCAGGAAGTCTTCTTTGAGTAATCACTTCCAGATCTAATTACAAATTTTTCATCATATAAACAATAATTGTGAATATAGATCCAATTAGACTCATCTTCTTTTGTTCATATATGAATTTAAAGTTTCATGAGTCTTGCAATATGAGTGTATCTCCTGCTTTCCCAAGTAGGTGACAACTCTTGGGCAGAGATCTCTTCTGTGTCTATCTAGTCATTCTTTCCCATTCCTCTCCATCTCCTCAACCCCACTGCTTTAAGTAAAGACAGAGGAGGTACTTATTTTCTGGTGCAGTGAAAAATCCTAGGCTCTGCAAATTGCCAGAGTTGAGATAAAATTCCAGCTCTGCCATTTACTAACTGTATGAGGAAAAGGATCAGTTTTAGAAAGCTTTATTATCTTACTTGAAAAAGTGATAATAAATTCTTTAAGGTTTGTGTGAGAATTAAATAAGATATGTGTTCAAAAGCACTTAAGGATGCTTGTAGATTCTGTTTCCTTATTAATATGATTGGAGAAGCTACTGAGTCCACTGAAATAGCCTTCTTGTTTGTTATTGACATTTGAAATTCTTTTCCAGAAGACAAAATTTTGTATGTCAAATTAGAAATAAGATTTAAATTGTAAATAATCTTGGGGCAAGTAACAATAAAGTCAAATACTTTCACTCTGCCAGGTATGAGAAATATATGACCATGTATCCCATCACTGCTCCTTCCCTTACCAGTGATTGACAGTGTAAATTGGTCAAAGTAGAATGTCCCACCCAGCATGTGGTACACCTCAGAATTCTCAACCCAGGACTCTAGACAGACAGTAGAAGTCAAATGGAGTTCATCCACTCATACCAACACATACATCATTTACACTTACTACTTTCACAAGAGCAAGATTTGATTATAGGACTGGGGGAAGATTGAAGGAAGGGAATAAAGTAACACTCATTGTTACATGTAGCAGTAAGATAGGGTTCTAGAAGAGAAAGGGTGCAAGTCTGCTGCTTGATATATTTTTCTAAGATGTCACCACTACTCAGAGAGGTATATTTCAAAGCCCAGTTTAAAAGATTACCCCCATGGACCACTAAATAGAATAATTACTAATGAAATAATTACTAATTGCGAAGTACTTGAAGTAACAAGGTGGTATAAGAGAATATAACATGAGACCTACTTTAGACAAACTGATCTGTGGAATGCTTCTCTAAGAGGATGACATTTGGGCTGAGATTGAAAGAAGAGTCTTTAGGTATCAACCATACAAAGGATCAGAAAGAAGCAAGTAGCAAAGTTTCAGGTCTGAATGAACTCAGACTCCTCAAAGAGTAGTACAAAAGCCAGTAGGGCTGGAGCAAAGTGAGCAAGTTAGAATGACAAAGACTAAGTTTAAAAGGTGAGCAGGGCTGGATCACCCAGAATTCTGGGGCCTATATTAGGAAAATTGGATAAATATTGAAAGGCTTTTAGTTATATGGTCTTAGATAGTTTTAAAAGTCTTTTCTGGTGACTCTGTGCAAATGGGGTGGGAAGTGGAGATAGGTCAAGAAAAGAACAGACAGGTTGAGACTAAGTGAAAGAAAATAGTGACTTAGTCTGGAGAAGTGAACAGCAATATTGTTCTGGAGGCTGACCACTACAGGACTTGTTGATGCCCTGAGAGTGGGGAATCAGGTGAAGAGGGCAATAATAGATGACTCCAGGTTACTTAATGGTGCTGCCATTTACCCAGAGGATGATTAACAGGAGGAGAGATGTTGGGCAAGGGTGATTTTTCTTGCAGACCAAGTTTGTGTGTCTTTCATTGCCAGTTTCTATTATTCATTGGGAATTCTGGGCATAGAATGAGAGAAAGAGGAAAAAAAATCATGATGGGTAATAAGAGGGAACATATGCCTTTATTGGGGTTATTTATTTATTCAACAGACATATATTGGGCACCAATTATGTGCCACCAATTACGTGTCAGGCCCTCTTCTAGGTTTTGAGATTGCCCAAGTTCTTGCTCTCATAGAACTTACATTCTTCTAAGTGGGGGTGGAGGACATACAAAAATAAGTATTTAATATATCAGGTAGTTATAAATGCTATGAATAAAATGAAACAATGTAAGGGATAAAGAACTAAGTGTGTATAAGGAGTGTGGTTTGCTATTTTATATAGGGTGGTTAGCAAAGCCTTTCTGATAAGGTGACATTTGATTAGAAAGCTGAGGGGGTGTGGTGAGAAATCAGCTACATGAATATCTGGGGGCATTCCAAGCAAAGGAAGAGTAAGTGCAAATGCCCAGCTTATTGTGTTCCAGAAGCTTTAAGGAGGCCAGTGTGGCTAGAGCAGAGTGATGAAGAGTGAACTCAATGGGAAATGAGGACAGCCCCTGTGCCCCAAAACTCACCAGAATTATTCAAACTAGCCAATCCTAAGCTATTTACCCTGTTCTACCATGTTTTTCCTGCTGAAACCCTAATAAATTCTGTGGCCTATGCTTTCCCCTCATTCCTGCTTCTGCTTCCTGACCAAACCTAGTGATTCTCTATCTGGTCCTATGTGGCATGAAGTGCCCTTTCTCTTGGGAACTTTTAAGTAATAAAATGTCTTTCATTGTCATTCACCTCTCCATGTCATCATCACTCAGTCACCTTTATAAATTGAGACCCAGCATAAATCATTCATCCGAAGCAATTTCTTTTCTTCCTCTCCCTCTTCCTCTCCTTCTTTCCCTGAGTCAAAAATCTTTTCTTTTCCTAATTTTCTCATTACCATGCCTGAGATATGATTTCTTTGCTCAGGCAGGCTAATCCATGCTCCTCAAGTCCTTCTGATACCTGGAAAATGGATATTGGTTGTTTTTTAGTGGAACCATTTGCTTTCCTTGAGGTTCATTGTGTCTTGGCATCATCCCTTGTAGACTGCAAACTCTGTTTTATTTGCCTTTGGGTACTGCTTTATTCCCTTTGCTCCTGACAGTCCTTAATGAAAATCTAGAATATCTTCAGGCCATTGCTCAGTCTGAGAGATAAATTTCCACTCTATTAGTGCCTCTGAAGATTTTATAGTTAATATGTATTCTTTAATGCTTCCTCCTGAACTATGGTTCATCCAGCTAAGTCACACTTTTGTGATAATTAGAAAAGAGGTGACTGACATGGGGATTTGATTCAGTGGCTTAGTTTGTCTGGGAGATTTTTTTTTTTTACTGCCAGCTTACATGACAAATCTAAGAGACACTCTTGACTAGCATAACTTATTTTATTAAAGTGAGAGATCATGTTTTTAACTCTTCAGTTGAGTTTGCTGACCTGTATAAAATCAGCAAAATCTTATAATATTGTTTAAGCATCCTTATACAATCTATGCTAAACACTAGCATTTAGCATTCTCTGAATATTTATATTCCAAAGCTGACACAGACACAAACAATTTAACAAGATGCCATAAAATATGCTCATGTGTTATAATGAGTAATTCACAACTGCTTCCTAGCTAAAGTTTTAGAAACTAAATTCTGAGCCTCCCCTCCTACCAGACCCACTGAAATACACTAGAATTGCTTGATGCTCAGACACTGATCCCAAGTGACACTTTCTCAAGTCTTAAGCTTGGCCTTCCAACTGGATTTGGCCTTCCAGCTTGGCCTTCTGTTCTGGATTTCCCTCCTTAGTTGCTGGTAGCTTGCTATTTTGTTTCAACATTAGGTTTCAACTGGCTAGAATGTGTTAAGTAACTCCATTCTCCACAATGTACATTTATTGAGCTTCTTCTTCTTATTCTTCAGATATCCCCTAAGAAGCCCCTCAGTGACATGGAAAGACCATTTGGTTTTGCAGCACCTATCTGCATGCATCTCTCCATCCCTCAGGAGAACTATAACTGCAGCGTGAGTTCCTCCATCTTTCCATAATGACAGTTGGAGCACATCTTAACAACAACTTAATCCTGCATTTTATAAGTTGACCAGCATTTATCTGAGTAATTAACAATCGCAGTTCCTTGCTGTGCTAACTCTTTCAAAATCATATAAAGCTGGATCTGCAAATGTCTAATCCCACTTCCACTCATGGAGCTTGGTGTTATAGTCACTTGGCATATGTTTATCTTTCAGAGCATAAAAATCATTCTAAATTTTAGGGAGGAAATCTTAAGACAAGAGACAGAAGTAGATGAAGAGAAATGTCATTGGTGCATCTGCTAAAGAAAAACCTCAGGCTGCCAATTTTGGCTCTACAGGGATTGGGAATTGAAGTCAAATAGAGATGAATTTCAATCCTACGTCAGCTGAAATCTAAAATGCAGCCATTTATTTGACTATAGCTTGGAGTTTCTTCTATATATCTGTGACTTTGAAAATGCAATATCAATTGTGGTGTTCTTCTCTTGGATTTTAGGCAAGAGATTTTGAGTGGAAGGTTGCCCGTTGCTATAGCAATGTTACAGGGAGAGAGGTTGGAAGGGAGAACAATATGTCTCCCGTTTAGAGATTTTCTCTCCTACTTATAACTGCTTTTTTCTATTCTTGTATGTAGGAATTTTGCAAATTAATCACAAAAAAGAAAGCTTCATTATTTCTTACCCTACCATCAATTCACCTTTGAAAATAGAAAAAGTTTTTTTAACTATTTGACATCAACGAATTTATTTTACTATATGTACATATACATATACATATACATATACATATACATATACATATGCACAAATCTTCTCCCTTGTGGGTTGTAAACTTGGAGAAAGGTAGTAGCTCTGTAATAGTTACAGCACTATGAGAGTAGTGTCCATCAGACTGCATGTAAATGAGAATTGGCTATCAGTTACCCTCATTCTCAAGGCACTACTTTTTCTTAGCTAATTTTGAAACTTTGAAAGGGAGAAATTTTCTAGCTGTCTCCATTTACTACATTTGCTTTAGAACTGGTTCAGAAGTCACACAGAAATTAGTATGGATACTTTATAATTATCACACTTCATTTATTAATTTTTAAAAGAATTATTGGTATAATTTACATGTAATAAAATCCACCCATTTCAAGTATAAATTTCAATGATTTTTAGTAAACTTACAGAGTTGAGCAACAGTCATTGCAATCCCATTTTAGAACATCTCCATAATCTGTTCTTTCCTTTAGCTCTAGCAACCACTACTTTTTGTCTCTATAGATTTGCCTTTTTCTGGATATTTCATATAAATAGAATCATACAGTATATGATCTTTTTTGATTGGCTTATTTCATTTAGCATAACATTTTTAAGGTTCATCCCTGTTGTAGTATACATTGGTATTTCATTCATTTTTACAGTTAAATAATATTCCATTGTATGGATATACCAAATATGTTCACCCATATATCAGTTGATGAATATTTGGGTTGTTTCTAGTTTGAGGTTGTTATGAATAAAGCTGCCCTGAACATTCACATATAAGTCTTTGTATGGACTTCATTTTTTTAAAATAAGAAAACATATTTCTCAATTCTATCTTGCCTCTACTCTGAGTAGCTTTGCAACATTGAAAATATTCTTAAAAATGTACCATAGATTCTGATGGTGATGCCCAAATGAAAGATTTTCTGAAAATTCTTTCTACACAGATAACACCATTGGACTAAGAAGTAATTGTTCCAAAGAAGAAAACAATCATTTGATGTATAAACTTAAGTACATTGGTGATAAAATAGTTAATCTCATGTGGTTTATAGCTTAATTATACCACTACTGTGAATCTACAACAACCTAGCAGAGTACCTTACAGATAATAGCTGCTTGATAAATATTTGCTGATTGATTAAAAAATGTCCACAGTGGTTCCCCTTGGAAAGTAAATATCAAAAGTTTTGATGTTCAACAGCGTTTTTCTGTTTTGTATAAACAGGCAAAGCCCTCTGAGAGAACATAACAAGCTATCCAAAGAGCCCCAAGCCACATGGGCAGCCATATTGATCTTCCTTCAGCTCAAGAGGCTCTAGTCAAAGCAATTGCTCTGTAGGCTTAGAGAAGCAGGAAGCATTTGTGTTGGGCCAGTGGGAGCATTTGGTCAGTCAATACAATATGTCCCCATGAGAAACAGCCATAGGAGGCAAGCATTCCCTTGACAAAGGACTCTTCTTCCCCTTGTTGGCACATTTTCTAGGGAGGTTCACTGGCCTGGATCCAATATTGGCTAACTTCCTCTCACTCATTTTCTTGCGCTCTGTTCCAAGCATCTATGGTCAGATTCGAGCTGTTAACTCAACAGACTCCAACCACAAGAAAACTGGAATCACTCTGTGGCCCTGCTTGCTGACATTTTAGCTGATTTATTGGCTCTCAGCAGTAGCTAACGTATATAAGCCTGTGGTCTGTGGGCTCTGGGGTAGCCCTCAATGAAAGCCCACCTTTAATTAGACAAACAGTGTCTTCCTCTCAGTTTTCCTTCTACTCAAGAAAATAATGCATTAGAAATGCAGTTTGAGTGTCTACCCAGGACACATTATCATTCCACATATAATGATTTCTAGCTCTCTCTAGTTACTGGAATTATCTTATGGCTGGAAAAGTGCATAGAGAGAAGCAATAAGGGGATGTATGCAGGACCAGTTACATAATTTGTGGAGCCCTGTGCAAAATGAATATGTAGGGCTCCTTGTTTAAAATTAATAAGAATTTTAAGACAGCAACAGTAGAAAATTAAACCAAGTGTGGAGTCCTTCTAACTGTGAGGCTCTATGTGACTGCATAGGACATATACCCATGAAGCCAGCCTGAATATATGACAAAACCCTGTATTAATTTCACAAATTTAAAACACTAGATTTGAAGCTCCTTGTCTAGTTAACTTCAAAATTCTGCTTGGCTGTAATAAAGGATACTTCAATCAATAAATCAGTTAAAAGCTTCACTGATCATCTATACACTAAAATTTTTTTATAATACTAAAAGTAAACAATAGAAGAAACAAATATCCAACAATTACTAAATTTCTCTGAACTCCCTAAAATTGAAATGATTGTGGGTTTGGCTTATTAAGCCTTATTATTAAGGGGATTTGCCTGCATTGTTTAAATATACATTTTATCCCCATTTGTCTTTATTCAGAATCAAATACATCCATTTACTCTTCTGGGGTTGGTATCGATAAACCATCTTTCTTCTCTTCTTCAGCAACTATTTATCACAGTTTAAGTACTTTAAGTGCTCTACACTGTGCTAATATTAGACAAAATGTAATTTAAAACAAAAAAATGTTACTAGGTATAAAGAGAAATATTTTGTAATGGTAAAAGGGTCAATCCATCATGAAGATATACAATTATCATCATACATGTACCTAAAATACCAAAGCAAAAACTGATAGCACTAAAAGGAGAAATAGATAATTTAATAATAATAATAGCTGTACTTCAATGTCCTACTTTCAATAATGTATAGAATAACTAGACAGCAGGTCAAGAATAAATAGAAGACTTAAACAATACTATGAACCAAACAGACCTAACAGACATCTATAAAACATTCCATCTAACAATAGCAGAATACATATTGTCCTCAAAGCACATGAAACCTAGTCCAGGATAAGCCATATGCAAGGCCATAGAGCAAGACCTAATTTAAAAAGGATTGAAATAATAACCATAAGTATATATTTGTGACCACAATGGAATGGAATTAGACATCAATAACAGATGGAAATTTGAGAAATTCACAAATATGTAGAAATTAAGCTATGCACTCCAAATAACCAATGGATCAAAGAAGAGAAGTTAGAAAATACTTTAATATGAGTAAAAATAAAAACACAACATTTCAAAGTGTATAGGATATAGCTGAAGCAGTGCTTAGCTATAAATGCCTATATTGAAAAAAGAAGAAAGATCTCAAATCAGTAACTGAATTGTCTACCCTAGGACACAGGGGAAAAAGCAAATTAATCTAAAACAAGCAGGAAGAAGGGAATATTTAAGATTGCTGTTGAAATTAATGAAATAAAGAATAGAAAACAAATAGGGAAAACAAACAAAATCAAAAGTTGATTTGTTGAAAAGATTGACAAAATTGACAATTTAGCTAGATTGCTAGATTTTAGATAAACTAGATGGATTGAGGGGAGAGTACTCAAAATACCACAAACAGGAGCAGAAGAGGAGATATTCTTGGTTGTCTTTAGAAATGAAAAAGAAAAGACATAAATAATATTGTAAATATAAAATATGAACATACAATTTTTTGTCAACAAATTAGATTACTTAGATTAAATAAACACATTCCTAGAAAGACACACACTACCAACAATGGCTCCAAAAGAAATAGAAAATTTACATAGACCTATTAGAAGAGATTGAATTACTTTTCCACATAGGTTATCCCAAGCCCAAATAGGTTAACTGATGAATTCTACCAAACAACTGAAGATAAATTAATACCAACCCTTCACAAACTTCTCCCAAAAGTACAAGAGGAGGAAATGCTTTCCAACTCATTCTATTAGGCTGGTTTTACCCTGATACCAATCCAAAGACATCACAAGAAAAGAAAACTACAGAACTACATCCATAAAGTATATAGATGTGAAAATCCTCAGTAAAATACTAGCAAACCAAATCCACTATTATATAAAAGGTTTATATACCATGATCAGATAAGATTTATCCCAGAAATGCAATGTTGTTTTAACAAATAAAACATTATTAATGTAATATACCACATAATAAAGGATAAAAAAACCACATGATCATCTCGATTTGACACTAAAAAAGCACTGACTAATCTCAATACATTTTCATGATAAAAGCAATTAACAAACTAGGGGCAAAAGGTCCTTTCTTAATCTGATAAGTGCATCTATAAAAAATCCAAACTAATATATTTAATGATGAAAGACTGAAAAGTTCCCCTTGAAATTAGGAAAAGGCAAGGATGCATACTATTTCCACATCTTCTCAATGTTGTAATGGAGATTCTAGTCAGGACGATTGCGCAAAAATTGAAAATATAAAAACATCCAGATTGGATAGAAGAAATAAAACTATTTTTATTATCAGATAATATAATTTTGTATATAGAAAATCCTAAGGAATCAGCACATACACACGCAAACTATTAGTACTAATAAAGGAGTTAATTAATGTTGCAGGATGAAAGATCAATGTACAAACATCAATTATAGTTTCATAACTAGCAATGAACAATCAAAACTGAAATTAAGGAAATTCTATTTACAATAGCATCAAAATAATAAAACATAGGAAAAATTTAACAAAAAGTGCAATATTTGTTCACAGAAAACTATAAAACATTGAAAAAAAATAAAGACCTAAATATTTGAAAAGACATCTCATGTTTATGATTTGGAAGACTTAATATTTTTAAGATGACACTATTCTCCTAATTGATCTACAGATGAAACATAAACCCTATCATACCCCAAGCTGGTTTGTTTGTAAAAATTGACAAGCTGAATCGATAATTTATATGGAAATGCAAAGAATCTAAAGTAACCAATACAATCTTGAAAAAAAATGGAAGAAGAAGACTCATGCTTTTCAATTTCAAAATTTACTACAAAGCTGCAGTGATCAAGATAATGAAATAAGGACAGTCATATAGATCAAAGGAATAGAATTGAGACTCTAAAAATAAACTCTCATGTAATTTGTTTAGGAAAATATAGGCTTTTCAACAAATGGTGCTAGGACAACTGGATAGCCACATGCAAGAGAATGAAGTGGGTCTCCTTCACACCATACACAAAGATTAACTCAAAATTAATTATATGTCTAAATGTAAGAGCTAAAGCTATAAATCTCTTAGAAGAAAATATAAGCATATATCTTCATCACTTTTGATTAGGCAAGAATTTTTAAATATGATACCAAAAGCACAAGCAACCAAAGAAAAAATAGATAAATTGGACTTTCTCAAATAAAAAAAAAATTGTTCTTCACAAGGATATTATCAAGAAAGTAAAAAGACAACCCACAGAATGAAACACTTGTACTCATGTATCTGAAAAATTACTTGTATTTGTATTTGTATTTTTAAAAACTTTTATAATTCAATAATAAAAAGGCAAATAACAATTATAAAATGGGCAAAGAATATGAATATACATTTTTGCAAAAGAGATACACAAATGACCAATAAGCACATGAAAAGATGCTCAATATCTTTACCCATCAGAAAATTACAAAACAAAACCACAATTAGATGCTACTTTATACCCACTAAGATGGCTATAATCAAAAACACAGATAGTAACAAGTGTTGGTAAGTGTGTGGAGAAATGAGAACCTTCATGCACTATAAGTGGGAATGTTAAATGGTACAGCTACTTTGGAAAACAGTCTGGAAGTTTCACAAAAGGTGGACTTACCATGTAACCCAGCAATTTACTCCTAGGTATATACCCAAGAGAAATGAAAATGTACATCCACACAAAAATGTGTATATGAACCTCCATAGTAACATTATTTATAATAGTCAAAGTGTCCATCAATGATGAATAGATTTAAAAATGTGAAATAAAGCAGTCATAAAAGATCATAAATTATATGATTGCATTTACATGAAATGTGCAGAATGGGCAAATCTATAGAAATAGAAAAATAAGATTGCCTAGGGATGGGAACCTTGGCAGGGAATGGAAATTGACTGATAATAGGCCCACGGCTTCTTCATGGATGATGAAAATGATCTAAATTTTTTTATGGTGCTGGTTACAAAACTTTGTAAATATACCAAAAAACATTAAAATGTAAAAATGTACAGTTTAAGGCTGTATGTATGTATATATGTATGTATGTATATGTATATATACACATATTACATACATACATACATATATATATATATACATATCTATATATTTTTTTAAAGAGACTTAGAAGATGAATAGAAGTTGACCAGACTCAGGTGGCTGCAAGGAAAGAGATGATAATGTTCCATTTAGAGCATTTCAAATGATAGGGTCCCTTTCCCCAACCATTGTAGAGGTCAATTCTACACAGTATTGCTAATAATTAGCTAACTTCTACCAGACTACTTCTAATAAAAGATCATTCCAAAACTATTGGCTGATATATATGCTAAGGTCTGAGGTAACTGTAAACAAAACAATCAATGAATACACTAAATTGTTATCATGGTGATATTGACAAGTGTCAAGGGGATCTGTCCATAAGAAGGGCATCAAACCCAGTCTTGGTGAAGGTTTTCCAGAGATATTTACAGGCTTAAAAGATACTAAGCCAAAGGAGAGAAGGCAAATCGACAAATAAAACTGAAATAGAGGAAAAGTGTAAACAAGGCCCATAATTGCTGGGAGCTGAAAATCATTGAACAGGGCTGGAACATAGAGTGTGAAAACAGGAAATTGGTGAGAGATGGAAAAATAAATAAATATGTTTACTATCTCTTTGTGTAAGTTCTCAATGAGTTTATCTATTCTTCCTCTAAGTTGATGGAGCATCCTTATAACCAATGTTTTGAACTCTGTATCTAGTAAATTGTTTGCCTACAGTTCTTTTTCTGGAGTTTTGTCCTATTCTTTCACTTAGGATATGTTTCTTTGTTTCTTCATTTTGGCTGCCTTCCTGTGTTTGTTTCTATATATTAGGTAGATCCACTACATATCCCAGTCTTGGCTAGGTGGCCTTACGTAGTAGATGTCCTATGGAACCCAGTGGCACAGTCTCCCTGGTTACCTGAGCCAGGTGCTCCAGGAGTGTTCCCTCTGTGGATTGTGTGTGCCCCCCTGTTGTAGTTGAGCCTAAATTGCTGTTGGTATGTTAGTGGGTGGGTTTGATCCCCAGGGTGACTGGCTCTGAGGACTGGCTACACCTATAGTGGGCAAGCTGCTATGGGGGGCTGACCCCATGGAGCAAGATTTGCCCCACTGGGGCTCCTGTGCCTGCCAAAACCACCATTTGGGTGTGCCATTTGTGAAATTAATCAGGTGGTGCTCTATTGTGATCTGAAACCAGCCACCAGGTATTGGTTCTGGGGTCTTTTGGGAGAGGTTGTGGTTCAGGCCATGGTCAGTTGCTATCTGTGCCTGGCCCAGGCCATCTGGTAGGAGCTACAAAATGGTCCTCAGTTGGTAGCTGCCTGTGCTGGGCCCTGAGATGCATGGGAGAGGCCACGCTGTGAATCAAGGCCAGTTGCCACCAGGCTGGCCCTGGGCCTGTTCAGCAAGAGGCACAGAGTATGCCAATGCCAGCTGCCAGCTGCCATTTGCCTGGGGTCTGCAGATCTGTGAGAAATTTTAGGAAAATCTGCAGTGAGGAATGAGGCTGGCTGCTGTGAGGAACAGCCATTGAAAGAGGCTTGTGTAGTGTGTGAGTTGGGTGGATAAGGGTCTCAGGGGGTCACCAGGGTGGTGCGAATGGTTAATATAAATTCAGATTTGGTGCCCACCTTCACCTACAGGCTATGTGGGGAGAGTGCTCAACAAAGGAACAATAGCGACTTCCCCTCCAGCACTCACCCTGATGCTACACAATTCAGTTTCTCTTCATATGTTCCAGGTACCTCAGGAGCTGCCGTTTCTTGCTGGAACTTGAGATGAGTGCCAGTGAGTGAGTCTGCACATTGTCCCTTTAAGAGAATGCCTGGGTTTCCAGCAGCCTGGAATCCCCACTAATTTTCACAGACATGTTGTGGAGACTCTCAGAGCTGGGACCTCCATAGCCAAGGTATTTCTCCCAATTCTTAATTACTATGTGTGGTGATCATGTTTTCACCCTCCTACCAGTCTTGCTGTGGCTTCTGTATATCCTTAGTTATAGGAGTTCCATTCAGCTAGTCTTCAGATCATTCCCCAGGGTGATTTTTCTATAATTTATTTGTAATTTTGATGTGGTCATGGGAGGAGGCAAGCACAGTTTACCTCCTCTGCCATCTTGACTAGAACTCTCTGCTCTGTCCTGCATCTTCTTCTTCAATTTTGTCCCCAAATCTCTGGGGCTCCTTAGACCCTGGTAGCCATGCATACAGTGAGGCAGAGGAAGTGAGGGGCCAGGAAGGATGTCCTGAAATGCACTCCCTTGGTCATCCCTGCTGGTAGTCTCTTCTTGCACTCTCTAGTGTGTACAATACAGTGAATTGAGTAATGAGCCTAATTCTCCCTTTTGAGAAAGAGAACATAGAGGTTTACATAAGACCTGGGACTCTTCCCTTCTTAGTTGCCCTTTGCAAGGTGTACAAATACTCCATGTGCCCAGGCAAAGACTGAGGTGCTTATAGCAATGTATATGCACCCCCTCTTCTGGAAGCTAGAAATTCTTCAGAAGAACAGTGGACAATTGTCCCCTAGATGAACTGTTTGTTCGAAGCAGGGTTGCTGCGGGTTGTATGAGAAGGGTGGGTTTTACACTAAGGACTAGTCACACGAAGATATATGAATGCCCTTGGGATTTTTGTAGCTCTGTTCATGTGCATGCAAATGGGTCAGAGCCAATTGCCTTATGTAAAATCTCTCCCAGTCATTACAGTTTGAAGTGGCAGAAGGGGTTTATAGGGACAATAATACATTGGATAACATGGAAAATTTTAAGTAACTCCTGCTCAGATATCTTTCTCTTTGCTGTTATTGACATGTTACTAGGAATACATCATGAAAGAATACATACTGTGGAACCAGACAAACTGGGTTCAAACCTCACTTCACACCTTAACCCAATGATACTGCACACATCACTTATGGGCTCTAAGCTGCAGTTTATTTTTCTGTGAGACAGAGATACTATCCACCTAATATATGATATGGAAAAGTCATGAAACAAAGCAGGCATCTAATTAATGTGAGCAGTTAAAATTAATGGGAACCCAGAAGGAGTCAATATAAAACTTGTAGGCTGGGAAAATGTCATCAAGATCACTCAAAATCTTTTTCTGAAAAAATGATAATTTATCTAACTCCGTTGGTGAGCTCTTGCTCCTAAGTAACTTGCAGACTCAGCTCTGATTTCTGGTAGGGGCCTCTGAGTAGTCATTGCCAATAAGAGATCATGTCCCATTTTATTATCCATTCCCAGAGTTCTATCAACTAAACAAATGAACACCTCCATGATCTGGGAAACAAGAGGGAGTCAACACTCTTTCTGCCTGTAAAGTACTCTTTGATTGTCTCTAATTGGTCTTTATCCTAAGCCAAACTGGTATACAGAGTGTCTTTCATGCAGGCTGCAATTCACCCATATCACACCAGGGTGAAATCCAGGAAGCAGAAAGGAGGCCAGGGACTTCCCAGACAGAAAGAGGAATGCAGACTGGTTTCTAAGGGCAGGGAAGAGTACAAAAGGGCTAGAGGACAAACAAAGTTGCTGTTCAACTGGTTTATAAAATTGAAATTTTTCTGAACTTTCTTAAGAATTGGATATGGAAATAGAAAAACAAAACAAAACAAAACAGACATTTCTCCAGATCCCCCCCACCCTCCCCGTAAAAGGAAACTTGAATGACATTTCAGTTTATCTAGGTTGTAGCTGTCTTTGAAGTCTGATGTAAATGTCACTGCTTCTGGGAACCCACAGTATTCCTATGCTATAATTACTTACGCAACAAGGATATTCCCTGCTTGCAGCCACAGCTCAGAGTACACCTACATGCCCTAGGTCAGCACAAAGAACAATTACTGTGGCCCTATTGTGTTCTTAGGGGCTTGAAAATTGTGGGCAGAGGGTTTGCAGGTGAGTACTTAAAGCACAGACAGGACAAGCATCCCAGCAGGGCTGACAAAGGGCTGAGGTCCTAGGGTTCAGAGCTCCTGGATGTGCATAGGACACTCACACATTACTCCTCACCATGCTTCTTTTGGGGATCCACTGTCCCTGGCACTCTGGGTCATAGTCCAACTAGTCTGCCTCTAAGGAATAAATAACCCAGACTCAGGGCTCCCTTTCTCTATCTCCTCTTCAGTTTTCTACCCATTTCTTTTTTTTTCTTTTTTCCTTTTTTCTTTTTCTTTTTTTTTTGCCTTGCTCTCTAAACTCTTATTCTTCTCCTTAGCTTTTTTTAAAAACCATAAAAGGGCTTACTGATTCCCCTAAAGAGCTTGATGTTTGGTGATAGACTGGAAAGTTTGTACATCCTTTATCAATACCCTAAAAACTTGTTTACCATCATGTGAGAGTGAGGAAGATCCAACTCCTAGAAGCACAAACTGGTTTCTTGCCAGAGTAAAGCATGTTTCCAACACTTTCTGATGAGTCATCATCTACCATGGATGGATAAAAAGAATTTTTGCTAGAGCAACAAAACATAAACTAAATAGAAACAAACAAAAGAACCCCCATAAAAAGGTTCTTAATGGGCCACACTGTAAGCAAGGTCTTTGGTGGGTAACCTTGTATACTTTTATATAAATGTCTCTTATTCTCTATGAGGTAAGGAGAAAGAAATGTGTCCTCACTTTTTCTACCCTATGTCACTTAGCATTGTGCCTTATACCTGATATACTCAATATATGAAAGCTCTTCTCATATCTTTATTGTTACTTCTTCCGTTCTTCCTTATACAGTGTAGTTTTAAGTCCCTTCACCATTTCATTGTCATCACTGACATATTCTTCTATATCTACTGCCTCTTCAAGTGAAGCCCTTGAAAGAAAATTAAACATTTCAGCTGTGGTCTGACCTGCCCTGCACATGGACTGTAACAAGGCCATAACATTAACTTCTCTCTAGAGATTAATACCAACCCATTAATCTGTACTTTGTGGTCACTCAAGCAGTTATAAACCCACCTATCAGCTTTAAGCCATATTTCCATATTTTGAGCTCATGGAAATCAGATGAAACTTCAATAAATGTCCCAAAACACTGTCAATTATAGTTCCCTGGTCTATTAGGATAATATATTAAGTAGGTTATAATTCTGTCTGCCTAGCTTAAACAAGATACATGTTTATCTTTCTTTCATGGAAGAGTCCAAGCTGGTAAGTGGGCTTTGCTCCCAGGAATTATCAGGGACATAAACTCTTGTTGCTGAACTGCTCCCACAGAATGCCCTAATCTGCATGGTCCAAAAGGATTCACTCATTCACATATTAGCAAATAGCATGCATCTTCATTTTAGGGCATGACCCAAAAAGAGCATGCTTCACTTTTGCTCATACCCATTGCCAGAACTTGGTCACATGTCCTATACCTAGTTGAAAGTGAGGCTGGGAAATTTAGTTTTATTTTACATAGGTAGGGTAGGCTGAATAATGCCCCTTCCCTTGGATGATGCCTGGACCCTAATCTTTGGAACCTGTAAATGTGTTATCTTATGTTGGAAAAACTTCACAGGTGTGATTAGGTTAAGAATTTTGAGATGAGATTATCCTTGATAATTTAGGTGAGTCAAATGTAATAGCAAGGGTTCTTATAAAAGTAAGGCAAGAGTCAGAAGGAAAAGGATGGAACCAGAGGACATTGAGAGAGAATGAGGGAGGGAGGGAGGAAGAGAGAGAGAGAGAGAGAGAGAGAGGAAGAGAGAGAGGGAGAGAGAGAGAGAAATTTGAAGATAAAGAAAAGGGCCACAAGCCAAAGAATTTAGGCAGCCTCTAGAAGCCATACAAGGCATGGAAACAGATTGTTTCCTAGAACCTCCAGAAGAAATGCAACCCTGATGACCTATTTAAGACTCTGACCTCCATATCTGTAAAATAATAAATTTGTGTAGCTTTAGACCACTAAATTTGTGTCAATTTGTTAGAGCAGCAATAGGGAACTAATATAGTATACATTGTCTCTGCTAAAATTTCTGTTACTATAGAAAAACTAAAGAAGAGATATGCGGGTGGGGGGGGGCTGTAATTAACAGTTTCTACCATGACTTTTTGTATAGTGATCTGAGGTCTATTCCTAAAGATCACCTCTTTTGCTTCAAGTTTTCCATATTCTTTTGAAAATCTCATTGTTTATCTTGCTTGGACTCATTGTCAAACTCACAGGTCTGTATACTAGGAATCTTTTCTATTTCTGAAAATAATTTAGTTTTCCAGTCTTTCTCTTATTGTCCCTGATGTATTGGAGTCTTGGCGTAACTTGCAGGGGCTAGAGATTTGAAGTTGTCTAAAGAATTAGGGTGTTCCCACAATTCCTTCATGTATTCTGGAGCATCTATTCCCACCTATGAATGGTCATTTACCCATTCAATTGGGAGATCATTCTCCCTGAGTCAGAATTCAGAAATGACATAGATGCTAAAGAGTGTTGCATCCAGCAGTACACCATCATCATTCAGTAACGAACGCTGAAGTTCTGGCTTAAATTAGCTTTGGTGATATTAGATCACCTACATTGGGTTTATGGAGGCCTGAGCCATTATTGCTCTCTCTTGCTCGATCTGAAAAATATGTAAAGATCCAAATTTCTCTGTAGGACTTTTAAGAAATTGCTTGATTACCTTCCAGGATAGATCAAATGCTGGCATTTCTGGGCCTCTATCCCCCTGAGAACTCTGCTTCCTATACCAGCAATAGTTCCAGGGTGGCTAAAATTGATGCATTTAGTTACCTTAGTTCACTCAAGATCTGCCTCTTCTAAGAGCCAATTACCCTCAGAGAAGCAGCCTATGGGATGACAACCAAAATAATTGGGAAATCAAATAGTTGTAAGGCTTAAAGTTTCCAAAAGATGAGTGTATTTCTCTATTTTGTTCTCACCTGCTCTGTGTTCTCTCTGCCAAGACTCCCTCTGCTCCAGATTCATTGGCAGTCAAGGCAGGAGCCAACTGCCTACTGAGGAGTCTTCATTAAAATGCACTGCTCTTACTAATTAGGAGCCAAGGTTCTCCTATGGTGGACTTGGCCTGGGTATTGCCATAATCTTCATAAATAGACTCTTTACTTTGCAAATGGTGCTACCATAGTCAGGCATTTTCAACCTGGCAAATGCTCTATGCATTCTTGACTGGAAGAGGGAATGTGTTAGCCTGAGAAGAGAGGCATTCATGCTGAAGCAGGGACTCTGTCCTGACTTCACCCTACAATGTCTGGGCAGCAGGCAGCCAACACAGTGACATTCGCAACTACAATGCGAAGTAACCATATGGCCCAGATTTTCTGGGAGATCTTATTTCCCATAATTTTAATCTTTATAGTAAAAGGAACTTGTTAAATGCATAAAATGCATGTGTAGTTTTTAAAAAGTGATCTAATTGTTTTATCTTTTAAAAGGCTATTTATATCAATAAACTTACAGATCAAGAGAAAATCAGGTGAGTTCTTGGTCTCCTAAATATACCTTTCCTCTCTGAGAATGTTTTTACTTTTTAAATTTCCTTCACCTATAAAACTCTCTACTATTCCTGTATGTCTAATGCTTATCATCATTTCTAGTACTAGTTCTTTTGCAAGGCCTGTTTCAATTTTTTCAATTAAATGTAACCTCTCCCTTTTCTGCAATGTCAGTATAATTGTTTATCTCTCTTTTATGCCACCTATGTGTGGAGTGCCAAATCTGTGCCAGGTCCCATGCTGAGCACTTTATGTACATCTTTAGAGTAAACTTGCAACTTAGGTGTTATCCCCATTTTGTAAATGAGAGAACTGAGGCTCAGTGACATCAAGAAACAAGTCCAGGGATATCCCTTGACAAGGAGCAGAACAAGGCTTGAGACTCTGAATTGCAGTTCATAGTGAACTTTGTCCTCTCACTAGATTGCAGATGTATCTCTGTCACCTCAGCATTTCCTTTCTGCCCAAAGTACTCAAGTAAAGGAAATGATTACAATCTAATTAGGAAGATAAAACATGTCTTTAAGAAAAATAGCTATGTTAGAAGGCAGTCTAAAAGTGTAGTGGGTACAAACAATATACCTGCTGCTGGTAAGCTTACATTCTACAAAACTTACTATTAAAAGGTTCATATGTGTGATTAAGTTATAGGGCAAGTTGTTAGTCCTCCCCCTAATGCTAGTCTTATAATTAACACTTCTCAAACTTTAATGTGAAGCATCACAGATCTTGCTAAAATGAAGATTCTGATGCATGTCTGGGGTGAGACTGAAAAATCTACATTTCTAACAAGCTCCCAGGTGATGCTACACTTTGAGTAGCAAATCTCTAAGAGATGACTATCAACTATAATTGGGAGAACCCGGAATCAAAAAGAAGCAGGAGTTGGGGGGTGGTGTGAGCTATAGAGATTAGAAGCCAGAAGGAAGTAATTTCTAAGTGGGAGAAAAGTGCAGGGTGCATTTCTCTGCTTGTTAATATCTCATATATAGGCCTCCATCTTTTCCCTATGTTGTTCCAACCTTTGCTTGGAATCCCTTGTACATTCTCTCACCAACAAACTTTTACGCATCCTTAAGCCAGTTCAGAGGCCATTACCAGTAAACTCTGATGAACTTCCAGGCTGAGCTAGTGCTCCTCTCCTATACATTCATGGTGGTCAGTGTACATTCAGTACTGTCTGCTTCTCCACCTGTTGTCTATTCCTTGAAGTCAGAGAGTGTATATTAAAGATATACTCATGATAGATGCTCTTTAGTAAACTGAGCCTACAGCAGAGACTAAGGGATGGGTAGAGAAGGCAAGAAGAAAACTAGAGATGGAAAAAAACAAAGTTAGGACAGCAAAAGAGTTCTGTACCAGTCATCTGCTGCCAAATAAGTCTATATAAAAAACAACCACAAAACCCAGTGGTTGAAACAATAAGTATTTAAGTCATGAGTATATGGGTCAACTGGACAGTTCTAATCCTAGGTAGACTCTCATGTATCTGTACTTAGCTGGCAGACTGACTTTGCTGATCTTGACTGGGCTGTCTCACATATCTGAGACCTCAACTTAGGTCCTTGTGGTCCCTCATCTTTGCCCCTAGCCCAGGTGGGCTCATGTCCAAGACAGGGTTTCAAGAGAGGAAGTGAAACATGCAAAGCCTCTTAATGCCAAAGCTTGGATATGGCACACTGTTACTTTTTTTTTTCCATTTAATTGGTCAGTGGGAGCTCAAAGGTTCATTTCAGAGTCAAGAAGTGAGAAAACAGAGTCTACTGCTTCATAAGAACTACAAGTTAAAGAGTAAAGGCATGGCTATGTGAAGGGGAATAATTGGAGCCATTTTTACAATCCACTGCCATAATTTTAGGTTGACTCAGATTCTGTAAGTCTTGACTTTAATCCTCTCACCTTCAGGAGACAACTGGGCTGCAAACCATAACCACTCTTCATTATTTGCACATCAGTCACCCAAGGAGAATGTTTTTTTCCAGACTTGCTTCTTAGATGCTTCCTCCTACTGTCCAGCTGCTGTGTGTTCATATAATTCAGACTTGCTCTAAAATTAAAGCAAAACATAATTAGAGAAGTGAATCTGGTGGAAGAAAAAGTAAAACCAAATTAAAATGAAATATAAATATTTTTATGTTAAGCTCCATTCAGATTATCTGTGTTCCCACAACTGATGTAGATACTTAAGGGTTTTAAGTGTACATATATTTTTAATTTAAATTTTTGAATAAGTAATATAATAACTGAAGTATAAAAGAGTATATGAGAATCCTCCTTCATACATTCTCCCCTACACATACATACTATTACTTAGTTCACCTCATGATAAATAATGGTAATTTTTAACTATAACCTCCCAGAAATACACATGTAATTAGATATAAATACATACATATGTCATCTCCTTGATTCTGCATTTTGCTTTTTTTTTCAATTAACATTATATCTATATAAAGATTTTTACAAATCAGGGCATAAAAACTTTCTTATTTTTTGTTAGGGCTGCATAATTTTCCATTGTGCATTTAATTAGTCTCTCATTGATAGTTATTTAATTTGTTTCCATTTTTTTTGCTATTATATAATTAATGCTTGAGAAAACTTGTGATAGTACAATGATGAATTCTAAAATTTAGCTCTATGGGCCCCACATGATCAGACCTGTGGAACCAGCTTCTCTGGAATCTATAACAAGCTCCCTAGGTAACTTGGAAGCATTGTCTAGACAGGAAAGTTTATCAAGGAAACAATGCAGATAAACATTGCTGCATTTACAAACCAAGAAGTTCAGTCCTTATAGACTCAGTATGTGGGATATATTAAATGTTCTGCACTCTATCAGCCTGATGCTCTGGTATGGAAAAGATTTATTCTCTCTGGCTTCAAAGAGTTCAAATGTGAAGAAGCTCTGTCGCATTCTGGCTCCTCACTGATACAGTGTCTGACAGGAAACCTGAATGGACCTCTGAAATGGTGATGTATGAGAAACGTGTGGTGGGTGATGTTGACCAGAGGACTAGCCCAACTCTCCCCCTTCTGCCTGTGTTAATAGTCACAAGCCCTTTGGAGTGAGCAATGGCCCCTTTGGTGGGAGGTGGGAGGTTAGATTAGGCACTGGGATTGGTCAGGATAGCAAGGAAGCTAGTCTGAAGAGGGGTACTAGATATAAGGCTGAGCCACAGTGACCTGGCAGGCAGGGATCACTGCCATAAGGTGATCCTGTAAACAGAAGAGCAGCTGTTTTCTCATTGAAGTTGTATAGACTCAGGCCATCAGGTTGTGGTGTGGGAAGGAACAGGCAGGAGCCTCGGGTGCTCCCTTACTCAAGGGAGAGTTGTCTGTTCTCAAAGTCCAGAGTTTATTTTAGGAGCTCTGCTTTTCCTAGGGGAAACTAGGCCTCCTCACCCACATGCATGGCCATAGCAGGGGATTCAGATGGGGCATGCATCCTGACTAGAAAGGAGGCTGCTGACTCTATGGGTAAATCATCAGGGGTGGTCACTCTCTCCTAGACCTAATTTGCCCCTTTATGTAGGGGAGACAGATTTTCCTATTTCTATGTAAATGCACAAAAAGTTTAATTTCCAAGATCCAACCAGTATGTTAAAGAGGCAGGCAATAACACTTCGCTATTTCAAGGTGTAGCTGTGCAAATAAATCCTCTTTTAAAAGTCAAAAGCAGTTTCTCAGTCTTAATAGTTCTTAGCACATAGTTGGTTATTAATAAGTATGTGGCAAATTAATGACAATAGATTAAGTGTCACTCTGAAAGAAAGTGATACCTATATATAAAAAGATACCTTCTTCTATGATGTCAGGACATGGGAATATTCCTGTATTTTTCTATGTCTACACTATGATTTTGTACCCATAATGACTTGCAATAATCCTTTGTGTTTTGAAGGCATGCCACTTCTGTGAAGGAATAAATGAATAAAGTTTTCACATGCAAATGTCTTCATGGATTTTAGGTAAATCCTTTAGAGAGAACAGGAGAACACTATTCTAAACCCTCTTTCTCTAAGTATCAATTCATGTTTAAACCCAAGGCAAACAACAGCGACTTTACTCTGCAGCTCTTTTAGTTTCTACTTAGGGCTAGATGAAGTGAGGCAGAGGGACCTGAGTAGTAACTGGTGGTAAAGATTTTGACTAAAGACAAGGTTTTGTCTCACTGAGTCAGGTATGAAAGGGATTTTGAAATGAAAGAGGGAGAAAAGAGAGAAAAGACAAAGAAAACCCAGAGGGAAGAGATCAGACAGAGGGGAGAGAGAAGGCAAGAGGAATGTAATAACTACCAGGGAATGGAGATTTGAAGGATTGGAGGTGGAGGTAGGGAGGGGGATATAGAGATAGAGATAGAGATAGAGATAGAGATAGAGATAGAGATAGAGATAGAGATAGAGATAGAGATAGAGATAGAGATAGAGAGATTGATATCAATTTAATTGATCTTTTCAAAGAACCAACTTTTTTTTAATTGATTTTCTGTTTCCAATTTTATTGATTTTTGTTCTTATCTTTATTATTTCCTATTGTTTCCCCTATCTCTCTCTAGCTGCTCCAGGATTTTTCTTTAGTATTTAACAATTTCATTACAATGTGTCTACTATGGATTTTGTTAGACTTATGCTTTTAGAGATTTCCTGAGCTGATTGAATCTATGCATTAATATATCACATGAATTTGGAAAGTTTCAGCCATTATTTCCTCTAATAGCTTTTCTGTATTTCATTCTTTCTATTCTCTTTCTAGGATAGAGATAGAGATATGACATGAATGTTAGAACTTTGGCAATATCTCATATGTTCCTTAGTCTCTGCTCAATTTTTTTTTCTACTTTTTTTCTTTTGTGTTGTTCAGATTGGATACTTTCTATTGATCTATTTTCAAGTCCATTGGTTTTTTTCTCTGACCATTCCATTCCGCTACTGACCTCATCCAGTGCATTTTAAAATTTTTTAGTTATTGTATTATCTATTTCTAATTTTTCCATTTGGTTCTTTTTATATCTTTTATTTCTTTACTAAGACTTTGTATCTTCCTATTTGGTTCAATTTTATTTCTTGGGGAATTTTTATAATGGCTACTTCAAAGTCATTGTCTGATCATTCCAACATCTGTATCAGCTTATCATTAGCATCTGTTGATGACCTTCCTCGGTGAGAGCTGAGATTTTTCTGTTTCATTGAATGCCGAGTAATTTCGTATTATATTCTGGACATTTTCAATATTATATTACGAGACTCAGGATCTTACTTAAACTATATGGAGAGTGTTGATATTTTTGTATTAGTAGGCAATTAACCTGGTTGGTTTCAGGACATATGTTCTTACTATATATCTATGTGTGTGGTTCCAATGTCAGTTCAGTTTTCAAATTTTTGCAGTGCTACTCAGATCTGCCTCCACACCTACAAGACCTAGTGACCAGTCTTGGATTGGGGCAGTGATCTCTCCCATAGCTCAGTTTTCAGTCTATGGTATGTTTTTTAGGGTTAGATCCATTTAAGTGATACTTGTGGATAAGCTCAGGAATTTGTTAACAACATCCCAGTTCCTTCCTCTTCACAATATCCCCAGTACTTTCTGGTTCCCTGGGGCTCCACTTTTCATTCTTCTAATTAGAAAACTGGGACCTTAGTCCTGTTGCTCTGCTGCATTCCTCCATGAGTATACCTAGCTCTGGGGCCAAGCGGCAGGCAGAAGGACAGAGAAATAGAAAAAGCGATAGGAAGCACTGACCCACTTGACACGACAGCTCCACCAATCAGCATGGAAGTTTTCCATTTCTCAGAGTTCTAGGTGCCCATGGACCCATTGCTGCCATGCCATCATCACATCAGGATTGTCTAGGGAATGGTGCATAACATAGTAGAGAAAAAGAAAGAGAAAGCAGACCATGTTCTCCACTCCTCCTAAGCTTTAGGAGTCTCCTTCTGCTTGTTGAGCCAGAAGTAGACAGCTTCTATAACTCTCTCTACCTATGTCTGATTCTCACTTCTAGTTTTCAGGTTGCCTTGAGTCCAGGCCAGTGGACACCAAGGGAAAAAAGTGGGGAATAAGGGACTGTTTTCTGGTTCTGTGATACTTCAAATTCCAATCTTCTTACCTAATTCACTGGCTATCATTTATTTTCCAGAGTCTTCAAATAGCTGTTCCAATTATTCTGTCCAGCTTTTATAGCTGCATTTATTGGGAGAGACAAGGTAGAGTATGCTCATTACATCTCTTATGCTTCTATTTTGATTCACAGGGATTCCATCTAGCTGTACTTAACAGGTTATAAACCGAGGAACTAGATTTTTAACTTTCACTTTATTTCATTCTGAGAAAAATGCATAATAGCAAAAATCACTAAGGGAAAAGTTTATCTATCAAGGAGAGTAATATATATATCATTTCTTAACTTCTTAGATTACTTTGCTTCTTCTTTAAGATCATGGGAAAGAGAAATCAAAGATAGAGTTTGGTTATTATGTACTATACATAGCCCCCGAGAAAAATGTCTGTGATGTCTTAAGTACTTAGGACACAAAGTAAGCAGGGGACCTTAATCTTAGAGTTGTGGCTTAGGAAAATAGATTGCTGTCCATACAGAAAGATCTTCCATTTATGCCTCAGTATTTAACTGTGATTCAAAGAAAAACCCTAACAATCTTGCTTTCTCAAAACTTTTGAAAACATACAGTAAATTGCCAAGACCAGGATGTTCTTTAACAAGGACTTCCAAGTAGATAAGATTTAATTTGTTTTTCTGTTGGCCTGTTGGGGCAGGTGAATTCCAAAGAGTGATGTTTGTTTTCTATAAACTAATCAAACCATTGTTGAACAGAATCTCTACATATATTGTCAGTGAGAACATAATTTGGGTCAACGAATCATAAATTCTATTTTTGTAATTTGCCAAAGACAACATTGAGAACATAGCTATCCCAATGGGGAAAAACTGTAAAGAGACACTCATAGCTAAACAGCATGACAGTAAGGGTAGGGGAAGGCAGGAAGAGAAGTGAGATATTCTGCCCAACAGATTGTAGACTTCTCTTTAATCAATTAATTAAGTCATTAAGCAGGTAGAATTTTTTTTTTAACTCCAAGTGCTGGGAGTGACTATGAATCAGTGAACAATGGCTAAACTGCTACAAACAAACAGGAACATGACACTTAAAGTAAGTCCCTTAAGATGCTCAGATGACTAATTCTGTTCAATATATCAACCCATAAACTTGTTTTTTGGAACAAATCTACAGACATTAAATGTAACATCCTCATGGGGCTCTTGTCCTAGTTTCTGTAGGTTACTGAAAAACAGTTCATATGTTGGCTTTATCTTTCCTTCCTCTTGCTTCACAAAATTTAAGTGATGCTGTTGATGGTGGGAGTAGAGTGGAAGAAGAGCAGAGGAAATGAATGTAAATAAGGATGATATGTTTATTAAATGAGGCCTTTTCTCAACACAATTTTATCTGCTTTATAAGTGAAGAAATGGGATCAATAACAATAGAAGCCCAAGTCATCATTATTCATTCCAGGAATAATGCTAGGACTTTCAACTCTAATGCCCTTCTGTTTAGTTCATGAGAGTCCTAGAGGAAGAGAATTTTACCTGAGGGTCTATGTAAAACCAAGGTCAGACAATTCTGTATTTACTCTTTACTAACAACATCTCCACTAGTCCTCAAGAGCATTGTGCAATAGAGAATAGCTGTCCTTTGTTTTAGACAAAGATGAACAAGAAAAAACTGTATTTTAATTGCAGTAAGAAGCAGTTAGATGAGATGTGAGAAAGAATTGTTGGACTCCAAGAATTGTGAGTCGAATGAGTTATAGGCAAGAGTGGCAGAGTCCTCTTTCTAAAGATTTTACAGACAACTTTCTTTCTGGGGTGGTCAAACACAGTCTTCCTAGGAGACCAATTACCAAAATCCAGCACCTGGAATCTATCATTTTAAACTAAATTTTCTGGTTAATAAAGTGGTTCCAATTCTGTCCCTCAATGCATGTCTCACCATGACTGCTGAGGCAGATATCTTCTGTCTATAGCTGGAGTGTTTCTGTCTCATGAGACCTCAGTCTACAAGGATCTTCTATTTCATGTGGGGAATGGAAAGAGGAAAAAAATATTTCTTTAAAACGAGCAATTGAGTCCCTTTATTGGGGAAATTGTACATAAGCTTCTCAAGGGAAACAGAAAACCACAGCCAAAGTTTAAAAGACATTCTTAGTACCAGTCCAGCAGCAACATCCTAAAGCTGGAATTCTCAAACCTGGTTGCCCATTAGAATCACTGTAGACTTAGGGCCCCATCCAGTCTAATTAAATCAGAAAGTTAGATGGTAGGGCCTAGGCATTGATATATTTTTTTAATTTTTTCAGGTGATTGGAAAGTGCATCCTGGGTAAAGAAGTACCATGAGATTCAGTGCCCTCTTTGAGATCTTTTTGGTAATTCAAACACACTGGCTGGACCAAGGGAGGGGAGTACAAAATGTTTATTTACTTGCATTGTTGCCATTTATTGGCATTCAATTGTTATTTTGGAGGAATAGAGCCCCAAGCATTATACTATGAACAGGTGGCCTGCTCCTTGGCTGGGAGCCTGAAGGGAGCCACTTCAATAGCCTTGTTTCAAGAGCCCAGGAAGACAGAAACTGTGACTCTCAGGGCCGTGTCTTGAAGGCTTCCTCCAGAGAATGGGAGCTGTGATTTTGTTTGCAAGGCTAAGGTTCTCCAAGCTGCTGATCCATCTTTAGCACTCACAAGGAGGAATGTATACAATTTCCAGAACACAACAAAACAGTTGTCTGCAGTACAAAGGAGACACAGTATTTGTGAAGGCCTTCTGGCTGAGAATGTAAAGGCATCAAAGTGCAGGGGTTAGGAATTACAATTCTGGATTTGGACCACCGTAGGGTCAAGTCCCACCACATACTAGCTTTGTGCTCATAGGCATATTACTTAAATTCTTTTAGTTTTGCTCTTCATTACCTATAAAATGAGGATAGTAATAGTAACTATCTCATATGGTTGTGATGGTTCATGGAAATAATGAATGTAATACTTAGTATAATGAATCCAATAAAAACTGCCTATATTTGTTTTGTTGGGGTAGGTGTTGCAATGGAGGCTGTGATGTTGGAAGGGATTGAGGAGTTTTCCTCAACAAGGCTGTGGCATAGGAAACTGAGAAGGAGGTAGGAAGGAGAGGCATTGAACAGGACACCAGGTTGGTACTGACAGGTTCCCTCAAAATCAAGGTGCACACTTGCTGGGCCTTTGCAGCCCCTGCACTTGATAGGGAAGGAGAGTGTCCCTCAGCATGGGGCTATGTATAGTCCCATACCTGCTCAACCTTAAGAGCAGTAAAGTTGTCCCTGGCTCTTTGTCTTCTTCAGCATCCCTGGAGATTCTGAATAAGAAATTATTCAGGAAACCAAAAAATCTGCATCTGTTTAAGAGTTCTCTGTGTTATCTTGATGCATAAGCAGGTTTGAGAACTATGGTACAGTCCACTCAGTCTAATGAAAAGGAGTCATGAAAGCACCTCTGCCTGAGTTTGCTTGCTCACTCTGTGTTTCACTGCCAGATCAGCAGTCTGGAATCCCATGAAATAGTTGTGTTATCATGTATCTTCCTTTATTTATTTATTTTATTTTTATTTTTTTTATTGTTATTATTTTTTAAATTTTTTTTTTAAGTGAGGCAACCCTTGGTTGACCCCGCAGATTGCAAGGACCTTGTCAGCATGCAATCTCTTATTTTTTACACCTATGGCACCTGATCTTCCTAGGTGGTCTCCCATCCAAATATTAACCAGGCCCAACCCTCTTAGCTTCTAAGATCAGACGGGATTGGGCTTGTTCATGGGGAGCATGGTCGTAGACTGTATCTTCCTTTAAAATGCACTTGGGTCTTGATGTGAAATCACAGAGTCCTAGCACTTAAGACCAAATTCAATAAATTCAATATAATTCTGAAGAGAGATAAAGGCAAGAGGTGATTTGGGGAAAGGGATGATGTGGGAATAAGAAGGGGGCTTTTGGCAACATAGAAGAAGCTATCTGGGAGAAAGGCACAGGGAGTACACCAGGAGACAGAAAAAGGCCCAAGATTAAAGAAATGAGGATTTCAAAGACAAAGGCTGTTTCTTTAGCCAGATGGATGTAGCCTGTAAACTGCCATTAAAGAGCACTTGCTGAGTGGCAAGTATTGTGCTGAACATTTTAACACCAATTTGATCTTCACAACAGCTCTGCAATGAAAGTATTGCTATTCCTATCTGGAGAAGTTGAGAAAGTTGAGGTTCAATTACCTCATCCAATAAGATGGACAAATGGCATTATAGCCCTCGGTCTTACAGAATAGAGGTGAGATTGTGCAAGAGAAGCAAGAGTGAGCATCTTTGGAGACAAGCTCCAGCTGATGACTGAGCCTCTTGTAATCTTCTGTCCTTTTTTTCCCCAAACCCACCTCTCTATGAGCATGGAGGGAAGGAAATAACCCAAATGAATACCTACCACATGCTAAGAACTGTGTTTAGGTATTTTCAGAGCAGGGAGCTGACTAAACACTGTCCTCTGAACTCTCAACCAACAGAGACAGCAAATACATTTGAAGAATATCTTTATTTGGCTTCTGATTCTCATGAAGACATTACTATTAAAACCCAGAACTCTGCCTCACATAGCCTCATCTGCCTCAAAACCCTTGTCAGCATATCGTTCCTAGCAATCAGTTGAATTCGGCATTAAAACCTTTGACTATTTCTGCCTAGTCTGTATCATTGAACTAGTTTCCCATGATTCTGATGCCTTGCCTCTAACCTTTACAGACATGGCTGGGCCCTGATGCCATATCTTGCCCCCATCAGCACTCCTTCCTGTGAGTTGTGCTCCTGTGTTGCTGATGCTCCTGTAGAATAATCACTTGAAGCCTTAATGGCACTGCTCTTTAGTCTTTAAATTTAGTGTTTCCTGAAACTTTATGCTGCTATCTCTTACCCAGTGGATTTTATTAGTCTGGCTCCTGTCAAACCCAAGTTTTCCAAGCTTCATTAAACAGTATAGGTAAGGCAGTTGACTTTTGGGAGACAATTATATATTCTGTTCAGTTACTCATTGTTCATTCATTCACACATATTTACTGAGCTCTTTCTATGTCTATAGTGCTGACCCAGCAGTAAGCTAGGATTTTGGAATACAGTGGTGAATAAAATAGTCTCACATATGTGGAATTTAGAACTTAAGCTTCTAGAGTAGGTGTCAGGGGTACCTACTCTCATGGCTCGGGGTTCTCTGAGGAAGTATATTTCAGTTGGGACCTAAAGAATGGTATAGCCAAAGGTGTGGAGAAAGAGGATTCCAAGCATAGGGAAGAATATGTGTGATGATTAGAAGTGAGACAGGGATGACCTACTAAAGAAATTGGAAGACGTTCAGTAGGACTACAGTGTTAAGCATATGTGATATATTATTCTTTTTAATGCGTGTGTCACATTATGGTCTGAGTATCTGGCTGCCTTTCTCTTCCCACCAGCCTACAAGCTCTATGAAGGCCACATCTGTTGTTGTATCTTTATATTCTCAGAAGCCAGCCCAGGAGCACTTATATAATACGTGCTCAATAAATGCTTGCTGCACCAAACTGAATTGAGCCAGTGCCCTGGCTTTGGCCTTGTCTGGTGACTTACTCTTTTCTAGCACTCTCATTCTCAGCTCACATCCTTGAATTTCACTGAGTTACAGCAATACTCTTGCTACCTGAGTAGAAGGTGGCAATGTATGAGAGGAAGTGAAAACATCTTTTAGTATTTTGATGCACCAATAATTCAGAATTTTGTAGCTAGAATATTTGTCTATGCTAAACTCTTAAAATAAAGTTGGAGTGTCTCAACATTAAAACCTGTTCTCTTTCCTTACTTGCCAAAAAGAACAGTTTTTTGGGTACTAATTCCCACAGGTGTGTAATTCACTATCTAATTTGTTTTCTCCCAAAAATCCTCGGTATTTTTAGACAAGTTATATTTTATTAAGTTATTAAGAAAAACACATGCTTAATAACTAACTTCTAAAAATCTGTTTTCTTATAAGGCTTTCCTTGCCTTTCAGTGGGTCTAAGAAAATCTGGAGAAAGGCTGTGTTGGGCCTATCAAGTTGCCCCTGCTACACTATAAATGAAGGTGAAGGTCCAGTTTAGCTCTTGTTAGTTTTCCTGGATTCCCTGGGCTGGGGGATCCCCCTACTGTTAGAGAGCCCTTGGTTTCAGTAGCCATTAGGACATACTCAGCGTACCATTCTGCCCCCATGGCCTATCAGCCCTTAGGAAAGACAGTCTTGTCAGAGCAGCTCACAATCTTTCACAATCTTTCACAATCTTAGCACCCAACACAGTCTTTCCTTTCATTACTTGTCCTAATATTTAAGTAAAATGAACAATTAATTTTACACACTTGCAGATGGAATCCACAACCCTTTTAAAGCTCATTTTCAACTTCCTAATTGATACACAAAGGAAAAACAGCCAACTATTGCTAATGCTGCTGCTGTTATTACTACTACTCCATCGCTGACATTTATTTAGCACTTAACCAATATTAAATCATTTAATTTTCATAACAATCTTCTGAGCTGGTACATTATTCTTAAAGTTGAAGAAGCTGAGGCAGTCTGGTTCCAAATTTTGTGTTCTTAACCATCACAATATGTTGCTTCTCTAGAGAACAATCACTGTAGTGAGTGAAAGTGGACTTTGAGGTTGGAAATATCCTTGACTTTGATACTTAATTAGTTGAATAATCATGAGCAGGTTACTTAACTTCACTGAACCTCAGTTTTCTTATCTTCAAAATAAGTATAATTCCTACCTCAGAGTAATGAGTAAATGAAAAGAACATCAAAGGATCTTACACATCGGCTGGGAGGAAGATGGCAGACTAGGTAAAAGCAGGGTTCATCTCCTCCCAGGTCCACATTGAAATTACAACCAAATTATAAAATAATCAATGTGGAGAATCACCTGAAGTCCAGCTGATCATAGCACCTATGTCTGATAATATAAAGGAGCCATATCGAAGCCGGTTGGAGGGGCAAAGTCCCAGAATGGGCTGGACCCACACTCATGGGTGGTGGAGGAACACCAGGAGGGAGAGCAAGGGTGCAGAAGCTTCTTTGAAAGAGAGGGGATCTTGGCCTCATTTGGGTTCTCCCAAGCCCAGGGTCATAGCCCAGGGAAGAGGAGAATCCACTAACTCTGACTGTAAAAATCAGAGGGAATTTTGGCCATCTGGGTGAGATAGTAGATGTCCCTTTGAAGGACCCATGCTCAGGCTTTCTGACCTGTGGACACTCATGCAGGACACCAGCAGTGGGTCAGAGGCTCCAGTGGGATACATACCAAGAAAGTTTGCATTACCTGGCACCAGAATGAGGGCTGGAAAGGCAGCCACCATTGTGCCTTAGTCTGGCCTCGCTACTGGGCAACCTATAGGCCCCTCCCAAAGGGCCATTAGGAAGCCCTGGCTTGAGGAGATCAGCCTGCCCCATCCAACCTGCAGATTGCCCTGGGCTTTTTTTGCCAGATGGTTGCCAAGCCCTGCACAGTTTCAGGGCCAAGCATTTACAGCTGGCGGCCAGCACTGTGAGCTGCAATTCCGAAATAGGGTCAGGCAGATCACTGCTGCCAACATGAACTTGGGCAGATCTCGGGAATCTGTGGGCCAATCCCAGAGAGCAGCTGGTCTTGCTGTGATCTGGGACTTCTGCAGGAACACACAAATGGTTACCTAAATTTCAGCGAGACTGAGATTGTATTGATCTGACTGCCATTGTCTCTCTCAGATCCTGCCCCACCCTACCCACAAATAGTCCCAGGTGGCCCATTAACAGTGAACTGACATAGCCCTGCCCCTCCCCTCCTGTGATCTCCTAATCCGCACAGGCAACAAACTTTGGCTAGCATTGGGCGGTCACTGCATTGAAATCAGTGGCAGGTAAACCTCTGCTGCCTGCAAGAGTTACAGTATTGTGTCTAGGGAGCTCAAGGGTCTGTGGAATCACCCTAGAAGGCAACTGGTCTCATTGTGATCTGTGACTACAGTTGAATACCTGGGCACAGAAGTTGCAGGAAAACTGAGGCTGTATTGGCCTGATGGCCCTTGTCTCCCTGAGATCCTGCTTCACCTTAGTCACAAAGCAGCCCATTGACAGGCAGCTTCCTGTGCCCTGTTTAGCTCTGGGGTTGTGTAGTCTGCACAGGCAACATACTTTGACTAGTGCAGTGAGCACATTTTGGAGAAAACAGTTGTGGGCATACCACTGCTACCTGAGAGGATTGCAGTAGTCTGAATTGGTCTGATGGTCCTTAATTCCCTGAGCTCCTACCCCATTTAATACACAAAGTGCCCACTGTATGTTGATAGGCAGCTGCCCCTGTCCTAGGGTAGCACATTTAGGCCATAGGTGGGCAGCAGCTGACATTGCTATGAGAGGAAACTTGTACAAGTAGCCACAGAGACAGCATTGGTATGTAAACTGACACTGCAATAGCAGGAGGAAATTTACTTAATAGACCTAGGAGACTCCCGGGGTCCCTGCACCACCCATCACGCATATCACCCAGAGGCTCATCCAGTTTCAGAGATTCACAGGCAACTGACAAGCAGTGTCAGGCCTTGAGAAGCACTGGTATCTCTGCTAAACTGCCAAAGGTAACTGACCGCTGCCTACAGTGTTGTATCTTCCACTTACCTATAGATCCAGCATAAGCAACAACCACCTGTAGTTCGCTTTGTAGCTCCCACCGGGTACCCCTGAGCAATCAAAAGCAGCAGCTGACCTTGACCTATGGAGAAGGCCCTCCCAAGGGACCACAAAACCGATGTATCTGGAGGCTGGCACCAGAACACAACGGAGCAACTCCTGACTAGTCTCATTAGTGATACACGCAAAGGGTGGTTGCAACAAATACACAAGACTGCTACAGCAAATCCCACTCAGTGGGGTTAGTACCCACACAGCAACTCTCATACTGTGGGTGCAGCCAATTCCCACAGTTAGTCAGCCTGAGCTTTAATCCAATCCACTGATCTATGAATAACAATAAAGTCTTGGCGACAACAGAAGATCACTTACAGCCCATGCAAAGATCACATCCAGAGCCCCCAGCATAGGGGATCAGGAAGATTGTACTGCTGGGCTACACAGGACACCTTCCACATCAGGCCATCTGGCTAAGGCTGAGAAATGAAACAAACATTCCTGACACATAGAAATGAACACAGAGAGGCTAATAAAATGAGCAAACAAGGAAACATGCCAGAAATGAAACAACAGGAGAAAATTCCAGAAAATAAGCTAAATGAAATGGAGGCAAGCAACCTACCAGAGACAGAATTCAAAATAATGGTTATAAGGATGCACAATGAAGTTATGAGGAGAATGGATGAAAACAATGAGAACATTAACAGAGAGATAGTAAGCATAAAAAAAGGACATAGAAATCATAAAAAAAGAACCAGACAGAAATGAAGCATCTGATAACTGAAATGAAGAATATACTAGAAGGATTCAACCGTAGACTGGATAAAAAAAAAGATTGAATCAGCAGACTGGAAGGCAAGGTAGCAGACTATACGCAATCAGAACAAAAAAAAAAGAAAAAAAAGAATTTTACAAAATGAGGATAGTTTAAGAGACCTCTAGGACAAATATCCAGATTATAGGAGTACCTGAAGGGGAAGAGAGAAAGAGATTGAGAATCTATTTGAAGAACTAATGAGGATCTTTGGAAACATGGCAGAGTGAGAGACGTCCCCAGATCTCTCTCATTGAAACAACAGTAAGCTAAACATCTAAAACTCAACAAAAAACACCCAAACTGCACACCAGCATGTCTGAGGGTGCGATCTACGCATAAGAGCTACCACAGATCAAAACCCTGGGTGTCAGGCGGTAGACTAGGAGTAATAAAGAAGCTGCCTATGGCAGCTGATGGAGCTCCCTGCAGGAGGAGAGGAGAGGTGGAGTGGAGAGTAGCTGTGACAAATTCCCCAAACAGACCTGCCTAAGAAAGCTGTAGGGCCCTGAATAGCCCTGCCTGGGAAAGCTGCAGGACCCAGTCATTAGGGCAGAAAGCAGAGAAGCAGGACAGGAATGTAGAGGAACAGCAGTTGATTTTTACTGGCTGTGTTTGCAAAACGGAGGCTGAGCCGCAGCCCCCAACCCCCAACCCAGAGGGCCCCTCCCCCATAACCTCCAAGACCGATCACTGTGGAGCCGTAGGGGAATCTGAGAAAATGCTGCCGAGACTGTCGCTGACACTGAAAAGTACTAAAATGGAGGGTAGTGAGCATGATAAAATTCTACAAGAGAATTTAAAAATCATTATTAAGACTTTATATAAAGCAGGGATCCAAGAGACTTAGGCACCACCTACTGGAAACCAAAAGAAAAGCGCCTTCTTTGCAACAGGCTAAAAAAGAGACCTTTATATAATAAATTTTCTTTATGGGAAAACAGCAGAATACACTTCTATTAATGCCCAGATGGAGAAATAGTCCATTAAATACCATGAACAACAAAGGTGGCAGGGCATCACACAAAGAAAGAGAAAAATCTCCAAAAAATAAGCTTAAAGACAAAGAAATATGCAACTTAAATGACTGAGAATTCAGGATGGTACTTCTGAAAAAACTCACTGAGATCCAAAACAACTCAAACAATTTCAGGAACTGAAAAAACAACTAGATGAGCAGAGCAAAGAGATTGAAACCCTCAAAAAGAACCAAATAGAACTGGAGATGAAGAACACACTGCAAGAGTTGAAAAAAGAAATAGTAAGCTTGGGAAATAGAGTTGATCAAATGGAGAAAAGGATCAGTGATATTGAAGATAGAAATCTAGAAATAAATCAGAGGGAAGAAGAGAAAAACCAAAAAAATGAAAAATAACGAAAGAGAAATTCAAGAACTAGCTGATACCATTAGGAGAGGAAATATAAGAATAATGGACATTATCAAAGGCAAGGAAAGGGAACAGGGATTAGAAAGCATTTTCAGAAAAATAGTCAATGGGAATTTCCCAAAACTAAGAAATGACCTGGAGCTTGGAATTCAAGAAGTCAACAGAACACCCAATTATCTAAACCCAAAAAGGCCTTCACCAAAACACATTATATTAAAATTATCAAAAAATCAACAACAAAGACAGAATTCTAAAGGCAGCTAGGGAGAAAAAAAGGTAAATATAAAGGTAAACCAATTAGATTATCCTCGAACTTCTCAGCGCAAACTTTACAAACCAGAAAGAAATGGAATCAAATATATAAACTATTAAGTGAAAGGAAGGACCAACCTAGAATAATGTATCCAGCTAAGCTCTCCTTTAGATATGAAGGAGAAATTAATACTTTTCCAGACATACAAAACTTGAGGGAATTCTCCACTACGAGGCTTACACTATAGGAAATACTGAAAGGAGTCAGTTCATCTAAAACAAAATGACAAAACAAACAAACAAACAAACAAACATAATTAGGAGTAAAGTGACTATAATGCATATAGAAGCAGAGGAATGCAAATCTTACTAAGAACAGGGCATATAAGCTTAAATAATAATAAGAGAATTGTTAAAACTAATTGTAATGAAAGTTCAGCATACATAGGAATAAATTGAGATAACAATGAAAAGGGGAGGATTTGCAAAGGGGAATGGAGATAAGGCATGCGCAGAAGATAATAGATGACTGTATATATAACTATCTTTTACATATTCATAATGATAACCACACACCAAAGATTCTGAACTACTGTATATAACATAAAACAAGAAGGACCAGAGGGAAAACCTACAAAAGCCAACCAAAATAAAGCAAGCAGAAGCACAAGGACAAGGAAGCAATAGAAACACTGAGCTACCGGAAAGCAAAATATAAAATGGCTATAAGAAGACCTCATATTTCAATAATCACTCTAAATGTAAATGAATTAAACTCACCAATAAAAAGGCACAGAGTTGCAGGATGGATCAAAAAACAAAACCTAACCATGTACTGCCTCCAGGAGGCACCTCTCAGCTCCAAAGACAAATATAGATTCCGAGTGAAAGGGTGGAAAATGATATTTCATGCAAATGCAATTCAGAGAAAAGCGGGAGTAGCAGTGCTAATATCAGATAAATAGACTTCAAAATCAAAAAGGTAAAGAAAGATACTGAGAGACATTTTATAATGATAAAGGGAATCATGGACCAAGAAGATATAGCACTTATTAATATCTATGCTCCCAATATGGGAGCCCAGAAATATGTAAAGCAATTGCTAACAGAACTAAAGGGAGAAACAAACCAAAATACTATTGTAGTAGGGGTCCTACACATCCCGCTGTCAAATATGGACACATCATCCAAACAAAAATCAATAAGAAAATAACATCCTTAAATGACACATTAGACCAACTGGACAAAATTGACATTTACAGAGCCTTCCATCCCAAAACAGCTGCTTATACATTCTTCTCTAGTGCACATGGAACATTCTCAAGAATTGACCACATACTGAGGCACAGAGATAGCCTCAGCAAATATAAGAGGGTTGAAATCACACCAACCATATTCTCTCATCATAATGCTTTAAAACCAGAGATTAACTGCAAAAAGAAATCAGGAAGAAACTCACATACATGGAAGTTAAACAACAAGCTACTGAAGAATAACTGGGTCAGAGGAGAAATAAAAAGAGAGATCAAGAGATACATAGAAATGAATGATAATGGTAGTACAACATATCAAAATTTTGGGACATGACAAAAGCAGTCATAAGAGGAAAGTTTGTATCATTACAGGCCTATCTCTAAAAACTAGAATGAGTCCAAATAAACAACCTAATGCTTCATCTCATCTTGAAAAACTAGAAAAGGAAGAACAAAGGAAGCCTAAAGTCAGCGAAGGAAAAAATAATCGAAATTAGAGCAGAATTAAATGAAAATGGGAAAAAAAAGACAATTGAAAAAATAAATACAACAAAGATCTGGTTCTTTGAGAAGGTTAATAAAATGGACAAACCTCTGGCTAGACTAACTAAAGGAAAAAGAGAAAGGACACAAATAAACAAAATTAGGCATGAAAGGGGAAATTACGACTGATATTGCAGAAATACAAGGGATCATACAAGAATACTATGAAAAAGTATATAACACCAAATTTAATAATCTAGAAGAAATGGAACAGTACTTAGAAAAATACAATCTTCTTAGCCTGAATAAAGAAGAACTGGAAAATCTAAATAGACTGATCAGCAGGATGGAAATTGAGACAATCATCGAAAACCTATCAAAAAGTAAAAGCCCAGGACCAGATGGCTTAACCAATGAATTCTACCAAACATTCAAAGAAGATTTAATATACCTGTTCTCCTCAAACTCTTCCAAAATATCAAAAAGGAGACAATACTTCTCAACTCATTTTATGAGGCTAATATTACTCTGATACCAAAACCTGGTAAAGATAATACACAAAAAAGAAAACTACAGGCCAATATCTCTCATGGACACAGATGCAAAACTCCTAAACAAGATACTAGCAAACTGAATACAGCAACATATTAAAAAGATTATATACCATGATCTAGTGGGCTTCATCCCAGGGGCACAGGGATGGTCCAACATACACAAATCAATTAATGTGACACACCACATAAACAAATTAAAAATAAGAATCATATGATCATATCAATAGATGCAGAAAAAGCCTTTGACAAGATACAGCACCCATTTATGATCAAAACAGTTAACAAAATTGGTATAGAAGGAAAGTACCTTAACATAATAAAGGCCATATATGACAAGCTCTCAGCCAACATCATACTTAATCGTAAAAAACTAAAACCTTTCCTCTAAGATCAGGAACAATGCAAGGCTGTTTACTATTGCTACTCTTATTCAATATAACATTGGAGGTCCTAGCAAGTGCAATCAGGCAAGAGAAAGATATAAAAGGCATCTAAATAGGAAATGAAGAAGTCAAACTGTCACTATTTGTAGATAACATGATTCTCTATGTAGAAAACCCTAAACACTCCACAAGAATACTACTAGAAACCATAAACAAATACAGTAAACTCACTGGATACAAAACTAATGTTAAAAAATACATGGTGTTCCTATACTCTAATAATGAAGTGTCAGAAAAAGAAGTGGAAAAAATAATTCCTTTTGCAACTGCAAAAAAAATGAACACTTAGGAATGTATCTAATGATATATGTGAAGGACCGATGTAATGAAAACTATAAGACCCTATTAAAAGAAATCAAAGAAGATACAAAGAAATGGAAAGATATTCTGTGTTCTTGGATTGGAAAAATCAACATAGTTAAAACAACCTTATTACCTAAAGCTTTATACAGATTTAATGCCATCCCCATCAAAATCTTATCAGCATTTTTTAAAGTAATAGAACAAAAAATCATCAGATTTTTATGGAAGCACAAAAAACCCCGAATTGCCAAAGCCATCTTGAGAAAAAAGAATGAAGCTGGAGGCATCACTCTGTAGTATATTTGAAAATATACTACAAAGGAACAGCAATCAAATGGCATGGTATTGGCAGAAAAATAGACACATGGACAAGTGGAACAGAGTCATGAGTCCAGAAATAAACCTATATTTCTATGTGCAAATAATTTTTGACAAAGAAGCCAAAAACATACAGTGGAGGAAGGAAAGCTTCTTCAATAAGTGATGCTGAGAAAACTGGAAAGCCACCTGCAAAAAATGAAACTAGACTGTTGTCTATCACCACACACCAAAATTAACTCAAAATGGATTAAGGATCTGAATATAAGACCTGAAACAATAAAACGCATAGAAGAAAACATAGGAACTAAACTCAAGAACTTTGGACTTAAAGAGGATTTTATGAATTTGACTTCAAAAGCAAGGGAAGTAAAAGCTACAATAAGTGAATGGTACTATACAAAACTAAAAAAGAAAAACTTCTGCTCAGAAAAAGAAATCATCAGGAAGATAAAAAGACAACCATCCGAATGGGAAATATATTTGCAAACACACCTCCGAAAAGGGCTTAATATCCAAAATATACGAAGAACTCATACAACTCCATAATAACAACAAAAAACCCACAAATGACCCAATCGAAAAATGAGCAGAGGAACTGAACAGACACTTCTCCCTAGAGGATATACAAATGGCCAAGAAATCTTTGAAAAGATGCTCAACATTGCTAAATATTAGAGAAATTCAAATGAAAACCACAATGAGATACCATCTCATACCTGTTAGAATAGCTACAATCAACAGGACAAATAATAACAAATGTTGAAGAGGATGCACAGAAAAATGATCCCTTATACACTGCTGGTTAGAATGCAAATTGATACAGCCACTATGGAAAATAGTATGAAGGTTCCTCAAAAATTTAAGAATTGACCTACCATATGATCCAGCAATCCCTTACTGGGTATTTACCCCAAGGGCTTGAAAACCCATAACCAAAAAGATATTTGCACACTTACATTCACAGTAGCATTATGCACAGTGACCAGGACATGGAAGCAACTGAAGGGTCCTATGATAGATAATTGGCTTAAGAAGCTGTGGTACATATGTACAATGGAATATTATTACTCAACCATAAGAAGAAATGAAATATTGCCATTTGCGACAACCTGAATGGACCTCGATATAATCATGTTAAGTGAAATAAGCCACACAGAAAAGGTTGAAAATCACATGATATCACTTATATGTGAGATGTAAACCTAAAAGCAACAAATGAGTAGGATAAACAAATAGAGACTCATGGACATGGACTATAGGCTAGTGGTTACCCAAGGAGTATAGACTAGTGGTTACTAGTGGGGTGGGGGAGGAGAGGGGAGGTAGACAGGGTAAAGGGGGTCACATATAGGGTTTAGGTGGAAGGTGAAGTGGGAAAGGGGATTAAATACATGGTAGCTGAAGAAAACTGGACTTTGGGTGGTAAACACACAATAGAATATGCAGATGTCAAATGATAATATACACCTGAAAATTATATAATTGTATTAAGCAGTGTCACTTCAATAAAATTAATTTAAAAAATAATAATAATGACAGTAAACTTTCCTAACTTGGCAAAGGAATTAGATATACAAATTCAGGAAGCACAAAGAGTCCCAAACAAGATGAACTCAAACAGCAAGACACATCATAATTAAAATTCTAAAGGTCAAAGACAAAGAGAGAATCTTAAAAGCAGCAAGAGAAATGTAGCTAGTTACTTAAAAAGGTATCCCCATCAAAACGTCTGCTGATTTTTCAATGGAGACTTTGCAGACCAGAAGGGGCTGGCAAGAAATATTCATAGTGATGAAATTCGAAAACCTACAATCATGAATACTCTACTTGGCAAGGCTTTTGATTAAAATGGAAGGTGAAATAAAGAGCTTCCCAGCCAGGAAAAAGCTTAAGGAATTCATCATCAATAAGCCAGTATTACAAGAAATGTTATAGGGACTTCTGTAAAAAAAGAAAGGGTAAAAAAGAAAATAGAAATAGCAATTATAAATAATAAAATGGCTAAAATAGCAGTAACTATGTACTTATAAGTAATCACTTTAAATGTAAACGGATTAAATGCTTCAATCAAAAGACATAAGGTAACTGAATTAATAAGAAAAGAAGACCCATGCATGTGCTGTCTACAGAGACCCATGTCAGATCAATAACACTTGCAGACTGAAAGTAAAAGATGAAAAAAGATATTTCATGCCAACAGAAATGAAAAAAAAAGCTGGCATAGTGATACTTATTTCAGATAAAATACTTTAAAACAAAGGCTAAAATAAGAGACAAAAAAGGGCATTACATAATGATCAAGGGATCGATAAATCAAGAGGACATAACTCTAGTAAACATATATACACTCAACATAGGAGCACCTACATACATAAAGCAACTGTTCACTGACATAAAAAGAGAGCTCAATAGTAGTACACTCATAGTAGGAAACTTTAACATCCCATTGACACCAATGAACAGATCATCCAGGTAAAAAATCAAAAAGGAAACAATGGGCCTAAAAGACACAAGACTAAATGGATATAATAGATATTTTCAGAGCATTTTACTCCAAAGCAGCAAAATATACATTCTTCTCAAGTGCACATGGAACATTTTCTAGGATAGACCACATGTTAGGACATAAAACAAGTCTCAATAAATTTAAGAAGAATGAAATAATATCAAACATCTTCTCTGATTGCAATGGTATGAAACTAGAAATCAACTGCAAGAAAAAAAACTGGGAAATACACAAATATATGGAGGCTAAATAAGATGCTACTAGACAATGACTGGGTTATTAATGAGATCAAAGAAGAAATCAAAAGATACCTATAGACAAATGAAAATGGAAACACAACTCAAAATCTATGGGACACAGCGAAAGCAGTCCTAAGAGGGAAATTCATTGCAATACAGGCCTACCTCAAGAAACAAGAAAATGCTCAAATAAACAATCTAACTTTACAATTAAAATAACTAGAAAAAGAACAGTAAACAAAGCCCAAAATTAATAGAAGAAAGGAAATAATAAAGATCAGAGTGGAATAAATGAAATAGAGTCTAGAAAAACAGTACAGAAGATTATAGAAATCAAGAGCTGGTTCTTTGAAAAGATAAACAAAATTGACAGACCCTTAGCCAGACTCATTAAGGAAAAAAGAGAGGACTTAAATAGATAAAATCAGAAATGAAAGTGGAGAAATAACCACAGACTCCACAGAAATATAAAGGATTATAAGAAAATACTGTGAGCAATTATATGCTAACGTATAGGACAATCTGAAAGAAATGGAAACATTCTTAAAAACATACAATCTCTCAAGACTGAGTCAAGAAAAAGAAAACCTGAATCAACCAATTACCACCAATGAAATAGAATCAGTAATCAAAAAACCCAAACGTAAAAGTCCTGAATTACTTGGCTTCATAGGAGAATTATACCAAACATTCAAAGAAGAATTATGATCTATTCTTCTCAAACTATTACAAAAAATTCAAGAAGAAAGGCTCCCTAACTCTTTTTATGAGGCTACCATTACCTTGACTACAAAACCAGACCAAGACATATACATGTGTGTCATTCTTATGAACACTGATGCAAAGATCATCAACAAAATATTCGCAAACCAAATTGAGCAATACATTAAAAATATCATATACTATGATCAAGTTGGATTTATTACTGAGATACAAGGTTGGCACAATACCTGCAAATCAATTAATGTAACACACCACATTAACGAATCGAAAAATAAAAACCATATGATCATATCAGTAGATGCAGAAAAAGCATTCAACAAATCCAGCATCCACTTATGATAAAAACTCTCAGCAAAGGGGGAATAGAGGGAACATACCCCAATGTAATAAAGGCCATATATGAAAAACCTAAAGCTAATATTATACTCAATGGGGAAAGGCTAAAAGCATTTTTCTTAAGATCAAGAACAAGACAAGGATGATCACTTTTACCAATCCTCTTCAACATTGTATTGGAAGTCTTAGCCACAGCAATAAGACAAGAAAAGAGAAATAAAGGGTATCCGAATTGGAAAGGAAGAAGTTAAACTCTTGTTATTTGCCGATGACATAATACTATATAGAGAGAACTCTAAAGATCCCATCCGAAAACTGTTAGAATTGATCAATGAATTCAGTAAAGTATCAGGTTACAAAATAAATATTCAGGTCAGTGGCATTTTATGCACCAACGATGAACTTTCAGAAAGAGAAATTAAAAAAAAAAACAATCTCATTTATAACTGCATCAAAAACAATAAAACACATGGAAATCAAATTAACCAAAGAGGTAAAAGACCTTTTCTGAGAAGATTATGTCTTTGAAAAAATAAATTGAAGAAAATACAAATAAATGATAGCATATACCGTGTTCATGGGTAGGAAGAATGAACATCATTAAAATGGCCGTACTACCCAAAGTAATCTATAAATTCAGTGCAATCCCTATCAAAATACCAATGACATTTTTCAGAGAGCTGGAACAAATAATCCTAAAATTTATATGGAACCATAAAAGACCCCAAATAGCTGCAGCAGTTTTGAGAAAGAACAAAGTTGGAGGTATCACACTACCTGATATCAAATAGCTGCAGCAGTTTTGAGAAAGAACAAAGTTGAAGGTATCACACTACCTGATATCAAATGACTACAAGGCTACAGTAATCAAAACATCATGGTACTGGCATAAAAACAGATATATTAATCAATGGAACAGAATAGAGAGCCCAGAAATAAATCAATACCTATACGCTCACTTAATATATGACAGAGGAGGTAAAAATATACAATGGAGGTAAAGACATTCTCTTCAATAAGTGGTATTGGAAAAATTAGACAGATGCATGCAAAAAAAAGAAAAGCTGGACCACCTTCTTACACCATATACAAGAATAGACTCATAATGGAGTGAACACTTAAATGTAAGACCCCAAACCATAAAACCCTAGAAGAAAACATAGACGGTAAACTCTCCGATATTACTAACTAGCAATTTCTTTTGGGATATATCTCCCTGGGCAAGGGAAACAAAGAAAAAATAAACAAATGTGACTACATTAAACTAAAAATTTTTGTAGAGCAAAGGAAACCATCAACAAAACAAAAAGACAAACAACTGATAGGGAGAAGATATTTGCTAATGATACATATGATAAGAGGTTAATATTCAAAATATATAAAGAACTCATACAACTTAACAACAACAACAAAAAAAACCAAACAACCCAATTTAAAACGCCTCTGGAAACTCAAAATCAAATCTCAAAGTCCAAAGATCTGAAAGCCCCTGAAAGCATCTGGAGGACAACTAAGCCTCAGAACTGCAGCTACTCCAAAGCACCTGTGTTAGTCCAGGTCCCCCAAAAATCAGGGTCCAAGACAGGATTAAACATTCAAGGACTTTGTTAATGGAAATGCCACTATGAAAAAAAAAGGAGAGGGAGCTAAGTAGGACAGGAGAGTCATCAGGTCACAATGCAAGCCTGACCAGAGGTGGGAAGTTTGAGGGAGGCATCTTAGATGTCCATGAGTCTAAGAATGGTTTGCAAGGCTATCAGGGAGTCCCTGAGCCAGCATTGGCAGTCAAGGGCTGTCACTGTCTCCCAGGAAGTGTCTGCCTTATTATCGTCACTCTACTCAGTTGTTTGCTGGGAGTAGCACCTGAGAAGTTATGTCCTCTTTGCCCCACTGGATTTCAGAATGCAGTAGCTGGGATCCTGGTCAGTTATGCTCAATGTCCCTCTTAAATCTGAGGATGTGATAGAAAGAAAAGGGGATGCATTTCCTTCTTTTTTTTCAGGTTAAAGTTTTATTCTATGACTTTTCTAGCAGCTGTGAAGTTTCTTTAAAATAAAATTGTAGATTATTTAGTTTTATCTTTGAGCATTCCCAACTTTAACATTATAATACTCTATAGTCATGTCTCAGAGAATTCTAAAATCTCAGAGTTGGCATCAGATATTAGAATTGTTTCTACAGGGTGTCTACAGTAATTACTGTGCCAAGAGTCAGTTGTTTAGTTTCACTCTTTCTGAGGATGAATAAATAGAGTCATTGAAGCCCTAGGTTAGTTGCCTTGGTTTTGCCCTTGCCTGTTGGCCTCTGCTTCCTTCCTGATCACATGCTGTCTGCATAGTTTACCAGCATTAACCAAACTAGCTATGCACTAGAATTACCCAAGAAACTTTTTAATAATACACAGCCACGGACCCATTTAATCAGCATCTCTGGGCAGGGGAGAACATGGAAATATGCATTTAAAATAATATCTCCAGATGATTCTCGTGGTTGGCCAGGTATGGAAACCATGATATGGTTCACAAAAAAACTCAATTAAGGGAGACTGCGTAGCTGGAAGCCTTGCTTGGGAACTATCCATTATATTAGCATCCATTCACATTATGTTCTTTGATGGCTCAGGCTCTTTTATGTGTGACATTCTAGGCACATGGTTACAGAGCTGGATAGTTTGTTTTACACTTCCTCAGAGGAAGACACTCTAGGTGGCTCTCTTACATGTTTTGAGAGGAACGTTCACTAAAGGTCTGTGTGCCCAGAAAGCTTGTTAGCTTCTCTTAGTAGAGAAGAGCCATCTTGGTCATGAAGTCAGTAGAATGTAAAACTCAAACAGATACTCAGTAGAATCTGACATAAAAGTGCCTATTGAAGATGCACAGTCAGTTCTCCTTCCAACGTGTCCTCCTATAGTTATACTTCCATGTTACATGTGCACTGCAAACTGAGCTTAGCTCCCTAAGAACTGACGAGTTACTGCCAGTTATACAGAGTTTTTCTCTGGATCAGATGCCTAATCACATCCCTTGCATGAGATCCCCATGGGAAGGTGTGTTTGGGTGTGACCAACTGTTCTGCCAACCTGTATGTTCAAGTTCCTGACAATAGTGCCTAGAAGGTGATCAAAAAGTTCTATTGAACAAAAAATTGTTCCTTGTTTTTTGGCTATAGCCTCTGCTAATGTAGTGAGCTGGCTCAATGCCAATATGGACTTGGTATTGCAAATAAAGAAAATAGTAACATTGAAAATTTCCTGTTTACCAAGCATGGTACTCAGTGCTTTCTATGAATCATCTCATTTAATCCCCACTCCAAATGATTTTATGAAGAAGGCAGTGTTATTGCCATTTAATTGATAAGAAAACCCAAGTTTAGAGAAGTAATGGACTTACTCAATGCAAAAGTGAGTGAGTAGAAGGGCCCATATTAAACCATCAATGTCAGAGAGTTGCAAAGGCCTTCCTTATCTCTCTCTCTCCTTAAACGACTGTTTTAATCTGGGTAGCCTACTCTCTGTCTCTCCAGGGCTCTCTATTGGGAGACCTCATTTTCCAAGCCCCTTCAAAATCCTTATAGGTCTAGCTTTGCCCCCTCACCAGCATAACCTCCATGGACTCTCAGCTCTGTGCCTCCACGACCTACCTTCTTCTACCTTCTAGGTCCTCTCCTTTCTTCTTAAGTTCCCTGGTGGTCTTGAGAAGGTGTTGGTAGAGTGAGTTTGATGGCAACTTAAACAATGCCCACCTCACTGCTTTGTTTCTCTTCTGCACCCTTATTTTTCTCCTATGCCACAAGCACCATCAGCTGGTGACAGAGAAGAGAAAAGGTCATCTTCTTATGTGGTTTAACTTTTTAAATTAATCTTCAATTTAGTGACCTTGTAAAGTTAGTTTCTTATAATGCCTCCCTGTCCCAAGTATTTTATTTACTTGATTTTTCTGTAATATAGACCACTTTTTTTCTCTTCTCACCACCAACTTTGCCCTCAGGAACTTCAGGGCCAGTGAATAATATAAATATAATGTTCATCTCAAAATTGACTCTTCACTGAACCTGGTTAATGTCCCTGACTGGGCTTGTGCACTCTGATGCTCTCCTATCAGGGTGAGTTTCTTTTGGTCTGTCTCATTTCCCTTCTTTGAGAGTGTCAGCCTGACCTGAATGCCAGCCCTCCCTAGATCAATTCTTATGTGTGGTGACCCAGAAAGGAAAAGAGAGCCAGCTCTCATGAGTAATAATGCAGCCTGACTCACTGAATTATGACTGGGCCGATAAGGTTGAAATCAGAGGTTGAAGATTCAGTTCTAGTTGTGTCTGAGAAATGGTAATGCTATACCAGGAGGAGTCAGTACTTGTCAATAAGCTTTAGAAAACAGAATCACACGTTTGGTCAGGGGAAGATGAGATACTGAGTGTAGTCAAGGTGTTAACATTCTGTCACTGCTCTGCTTTGGACATGTGACTTGTCAGTTAATCCGCCATGTAGTAAATACTTAGTAGGTGTCTCTTCTAAGTGTCTTGGGACATCGCCATAAAGGAAATAGGAAGGGCCCCTGGACTCATGAAACTGAGAGTCAGTAGACACTAACTGTCTTAGTTCCACTTCATATAGTAGCTTTTTATAAAATGTTTTGAGTACCTAGGAGATAAACTCTAATTTTGCTTCTTCACTTATCCCCTCTAATGCTCTTCAGGTTGGAACAGCACAATGACAAGATGGAAATAGAGGTGGAAAAGGAGAAGATAAGCAGGCAAATAATAGGGCTGACTTGTCCCAGATGTGTTTAAATGTGATTGCTGATATAACCTCCTTGAACCATGTCATTCATTTGTTCAAACATTTATTAAATATTTACAGTATACCTACTTTCTACTAGGCACAAAGATAAGTGCTGGGAACGTAAAGTCAGATAAGACATAAGCTTTGACCTCAATATGCTTTATTCCAGTAATTGAGACTGTCATGTTAAATCAGCAATTGCATGTACAGATGGACAGGTACTATAATAAAGCTGTGGACAGGATATAGTAGGGCACAAAAGAGTGATAGCCAGTTCTATCTGAAGAAGTCAGCGTTTCTTGAGCTGAGTTTTGAAGAATGACTATCAGGCTACCAGGTAGTCAAAAAAGCAAAGACAAGGAAAAACATGTGCAAGCAACAAATTATGGGAAAGAAGTGACAAGTATGTTTGTAAAGCTGGAGTGTAGAGTACGAAGTGATGACAGTGTTTAGGGGCATAAAGAAGGCAAGAGACTTAATGATTAGAAGTGAGAATGGTTAGAAGTGAACAAGTCAACAATTAGTAGGAGACTAATGTGTCATGATAAGGAGTTTGAAATCAATTCAATACATCATATTGAGTCACTGATATTTCTTAAATAAGGAAATAATATTATTATATTTGCATTTTATAAATTATAATATATTTTATAAAGTTCACTCTAGTAGCACCAAAGAGAACAGATTAAAGGAAGTAAGGGGTGAATCTGGGAGCAGAGACACCATTTAGAGGTACATTTTTTAGTTCTATAGTTAAAATCCACAAAAGCCCAATTCAAACTAGCTTAAGGCATATGTATATGTATATGTATATGTATATGTATATGTATATGTATATGTATATGTTTATGTATAGATTAGGGTGTAAAAACTTTAGGATGGATCCAGAAGCTGGATCCAGGAGCACAAAGGTCATCAAACCTCTCTCCATTGCTTGACTCTTCTAGTTTTCTCTTTTATGTGTTGTATTTTCTCATACTACAAATTGATTATGTACACATGGCAATAATGATGGTTCCTGGAAATCTCAAGACTATTTTCTTATAGCTCTTGATTTAGAAGTGGAAGTCATCCTCTTTCTCCCAGAATTCTTATGTCAAATTTCATAGAATCACTGTGATTGGCTCTGCATGGAACACAGATCCTTCTTGTGGACAGGCACTTTGAGCACTCTGATTGTCCAGGCTATAGTAATGTGCCACCCTTGTGGATAGGGAAAGAACACTTCCTTTTTTATTGTTTCATCTATCTTTTCTTTTTTTAAATATTATTTTTAAATTTATTTTATTAGTCTCAAGTATATAGTTTATAAAACTATCCCCCTAATTGCTCTTGAAAGGACACTTCCTTTTAAGATAAGCTGGTGCAGTTATCAAAAGAAGAAGGAACAGAAAGTGGATAAGACAGGTAAAAATACATCTGCCATAATCAATTTCATTTAAGTAACAACTAATGAAGAACTGGGCTTGAGGCATAAAGGATAGACACAATAACTTTTTAAAAAACAACTTTTAAAGAGTTAGAATGAACTGGAGTTGGTGACAGGTAAGAAATGAGAAAGAGAAAAGGGAAAAGGATGGCTTTTGTAAAATCCTAGGTTTCTCACTTGGGTGAGATGGGGTGTTATATTTAATTGAAATAAAGAAAACTCAGGAAGATAAGTAAGACTCAGTCAGTGGGATAAGAAATATGCAAATGATGAGTTCAGTTTTGGAGTGCTTAAATGGGCTGCAATTAGAGTGTTCAGTAAGAGCATATAATTTGCATTGAGGTTGTCAGGGATTAGGTGAAAGGGTTGGGAAGAAGGAGATAGATACTGGCTAAATGAGAATGGGACCTGGGGAAAAACTGACTAGGTGCTACTTCCTCAGGAGCTATGGCTGTCTCAGTCACTACCCCAGGGACAAGTTAACTAGAGTGGACCTTGTACATACTAGGGTAGGTGCATGAAAAGGGAACTCTGGCCAGAGCTCTTGACTCAAAAGGTGGGTTAAAATCAATGCAAGGGATTCTGGAGTCAGGGTCCCTAAGGAGGGGAGGTAGTGGTGGGAAACTACATGAAAGGATCAGGATGGGAACCAATTAGGCTAGTATTAGGTGATGTGGAGTAGAACTAGGACCAGGACTCAAGTAGGAACCAACAGGAGGAGTTTGGCCACACACTCTGAAGAGTGAATAGGGAGAATCCATGCACATTTAGATTCCTAGGACTAAATTCAATATAATCACAAAGGCTTTCTAGTTCCTCAAGTGAATAAAGCTTATAATGAGTTCCTAATGAGTTCAGGCTTCTACTGGCTCAAGGTAGCAATTGTTTTATATGAGAATTCTGTGGTAGGCAGGGATGGAGCTGTGAAGAATGGCCGAGCTAACTCAAACCTGGCTCAGAGGCTCTGGTTACAACTGCCCTAGTGACCAACTTTAACAAATATGTTATAGAATCCTGGGATCTGATCTTTTTCTGGGGACAAACCCTAAATAGTAGGTCAACAATAAATACTTGATGAATGAATGAATGAATTTCCTCATGTTTGTATCATATACTCTGTGTGGAGTAAGTGTACTGTGTGATCATGTACATCGTAGTTTCTGTGCATAGGTTACCACTAGTAGCTAGAGCTCTAGGGGGCTTACTGGTACATTAAGAGCTATGAAGTCCCCTTGAAGTTTTGGTTACCTGTCAGGTGAGAAGTTGTCTTAAAGTAGGTTGTTCAGAGGTGCTAATTTCTGGAGCACAGCTTCTTTGCAAGGTTTGTTGGCAGAACATGAGGATGGTGGCAGTCTCCACACATTTGGAAAAGGGTTGGTTGGCAGGGCTGCTGGAGGCTCCCAGCAGCTAAAGCTCTCTCAATTGGCTTCATGGACTGAGAGAGAGAGAGAGGCAGTGGGGGCTGCCAAGAACATGGCATTTCTTATGCTAATTAGGAAAAGAGGCAGCAGCCACAGCTCCACTGAGTTATGTTTTTATGTTGAACATTAGGCTTTATCTAAGGATAGGTGAAAGCAAGGACCTCTGCTTTGGAACTGCTTTCATAGTTTATGACCTCAGCCTTTCTTCACACTGCCTCTAATGGGTTCACCATCCTCCCCTTCCTAGCCCAATCTTATACCTAGAGTTGACCAAAGCTAAGACTGGGAATACCCACAGCATCTGCGGGAGGGAGGGGAATCATCCTTCTGCTCTTATTAGTTAAATTAAGCCCTGACACTGAAATTCTTGAAATTCATGAGCATCTTTTGGGTAGGAAGCTCCTATCTGCAAGTGATCTGAATGCTCCGTGTGTACGTGTGTGCACATATAGTGCAAAAGGGTTTGGATAGCTTTGGAAAAATGTCCACAATGTCCAGATGTCCACATTGTTAAGTGAAAAAATTTCAAAACAGTAAATATAGTATGAACCTGTATTGCAAAATATATAATGAAGATATGTATATATGTGTGTGTGTTACAGGCAGAGAAAGTCTGGAAGAATATACACTAAAATGTTAATAGTGTTTTCTCTGTATTATAAGATCAAAGGTGGTTTGTATGTTTGTATGTTTTGAATTTTGGTTAATTTAATTTATTCTTGTTTTTAAATTTTTCTTTAATGAATATATATTTCTTATATAATAACAATAGTGCTGATAATAACAAACATTAGGCAACAAGAGAAATAAATGACCTATTATCCCAATATATTTTTCAGCACAAGGCCCAAAAACAGTCAGAATGAACCTAGGCAAATTCAAAGTTGTTGCAACAGACTGTTTGTGCTCCCCTGTGTCCCGCTCCCTACCACTAAAAAAAAAATGCTTTGAAATCCTAACTCCCAATGTGGTGGTATTAGGCGGTATGGCTTTTGGTAGGTAAACAGGACATGAGGACGAATCATGAATAAGATTAATACCTCTGTAAAAGAGACTCCAGAGAGTTTTGTTGCCCCTTATGCCATACGAAGACACACAGAGAAGGCAGCTGTCTATGACCAGGAAGTGGGTGCTCACCAGACACTAGATCTTCTTTGATCTTGGACTTCCAGCATCCAAAACTGTGAGAAATAAATTTCTGTTGTCTATAAGCCACCCTGTCTATGCTATTTTGTTATAGTAGACCAAATAGACTGAGGCAGCTTTGAATCTAAAAGAATTCTGAAGACTGCCTCAGTCCTCCTTGGGTTCTTGTGTGCATCTGTGTCCAATATGCAAGGGATTCCAAGTATGTTGACCCATCGTAAAGACTAGCATTGTCTGAATCCATCTATGCAAGAAGAAAGAGAAATAAGGGTGACTAAACTAATGGAGGATTTAAGGTGAGGATGGGGGGCAAAATGAAGAGGTAAATGCACACATGAACTTTTGCTGTGTTGATTAACTGATTTTTTTTGCTGCAAAATTACCTGTGAATAATATTCCTCAGATTGGGCTATGATACTCATGTGAAGCAAGTGGAGCTCATTCCATTATTATTATTATTTTTTTAATTTAGAAAAACTCTTTCTGTAGTACCCATCCACTATCCTAACCACTATTCTAGGATTATAAACCACACTGCAAAATTTGTGTCACTAAGTTTTTTAGAGTCTGAGACAATTGAAAGTGTGAAATGCAGGCCAGAAAGCAAGTGGCTTTGAAACATTTGTTTCCATGAAGCATTAATTTTTTAATCACATATTGGAAGTTCTGAGCAAAAACAGAGCTTGGGGCTCTGGTCAGTCAGCCAGGAATTCTTGGCTGAGCTATTTTTTCCCATAAGAAAAATCAGGTAATAGACCTAAAGGGAAAAATAAATGGCTCCCTTTCTGCTTCATAGGCTCTTTCGTGTTTTTGGTAGGAGCCTTATTTGAGTGAAGAGTGTGCTGGTGCTAAGAGTAATAACACAGGATACTCTCAGAGGCCTCTTGAGCTTTAAAATCATTTTATAGCTGAGTGATTAAGAGGAGTAATAAAAGTCCATCTTAACCAGTAGTGTAAGTTTACATTTTGAGCTCCCTGGACAAGTATTTGCAAGGGTCATCACTTTTCATTAATTACACAATAAACAACTTTTCATTGAAAATTGAAAAAGGGTCACTGGATATGGGAACGGCCAGAGAGGGAAGGTAATGCAGGTGTCCTTTAGGCAACAGTCACATACTGGACCCAGAGAGACAAGGACTTACTTCTGCATCTATTTGCAAAGAAGCTCAGCTCTGAGTAGACAAGCCCCTATTCCATTGTGGGAGATGTGTTCCCTTGTTCATTTTCAGTGGAATCATTATTATGTGCTACTATTTCCAAAGGAACAAGACTTTTTTTTTTTAAATTTCCATCTGAAACAGTGACTATGGGATCATTTGCATGGGAGATGTTCTTGGGACTTATCCAGATTATTTTGAGAAGACTGACACTTTCTGAAAATGAGCTTTCTACTTTTGAGTTAATGTTTGAAAGCCATCTGCAATTGATTTATTAGAGTGCTAATAATATTTTGTTTTCCTCTGTTTTCTCTCCAAAGTATCCTAAATTTCTTCCTTGATCCTGTTTACCCAGCTCAACTGTAGAGAAGCCAAAATCACAAGCTATAGAGCTCCATGGTATTTATAGTTTTAGGCTGTTCAGTTTTCACCTAACCCTAATGTTGGATGGGGGAATCTTCTGTTTAAAGAAGAACTGCACCTGAGATACGAAGATTTGTGTTTCTGTTAGGGGTATTTTCTGAACCATAGAAAATAAAATCAAAGGAATAAAAGAGTGCTAGGCTAGGGATGCAGAGAAGTCAATAAGTACTATGTCAAATTTAGCAATGACATTAATAGCTGCCAATGAATATTGAGTCAGACACTACGATACTTGCCAGCGTTCGTTATGGATGATCTCATTTAATCCTTAATAGCTCTGTGAGGAAGATACTGTCATGACCACATCACAGAGGTTTAGAAAGGTTAAGTAATTTTCCCAAATATTTTTTTATTTTAATTTTTAAAGTTGAGATATACTTGACAAATAAAATTGTGTGTATTTAAGGTGTACAACATGATGATTTGGTGTACATATACATTGTGAAATGGTTACCACAATCAAGTTTATTAACACATCTGTCATCTCATATAGTTTTTTTTTTTTTTTTAGGGTTGGGTGGTGTGAATGTTTAAGATCTGCTCTCTTAGCAAAATTCAAGTATAGAATACAGTATCATTAACTGTAGTTACTATGCCATACATTAGATTCTCAGAATTTATTCATCTTATAACTAAAAGTTTGTACCCTTTAACCAAAATTTTCCCATTTCTCTCACACCCTCTCCCCAGCCATAGTAATTACCATTCTACTCACAGTTTCTATGAATTCTATTTTTTTTTTTAAAAAAAAAGGCTCCATGTGTAAATGATTCCATGCAGTATTTGTCTTTATCTTTGCCCAAGTCTTAATGGTAATGCAGAAACAGGACTTGAACCCAAGTAATTCTACACAATGGCTTGTATTCCTATACCCAACACTGCGTTCTCTAGAGGAAGCAGGGAGCAGGCACTTGGCAACTAACTCATCCTTTAAGAAATTATCCTCTGAGCTAGAAGAGCCATTTCCTACCTTTAACCAAACTCCTTCCTCAGCTCCAGATATAGAGCCCATATTCAGTGGTCTATATTATCTTTTACTCTCTTTCCACTGTAGCTTATTGGTGTTAACAAAGCTTATTTACTGAAAGAACTAAGGCATCTCCTGCCAGAGAATTTTTCCTAAGAGGAAGAGCAGCCCCTGAGTGACAATTCTAAGTATAACATGATTCAGTCACTAGTATTTGTCCACTAATCCCATCTCTGAGTCTAATGAAGAACAAAGAATGAGCTGATTATCTATTCTTTTTCTGGTCTTCTTTTGACATTACTATTGTCTCCATGTGGCTTCTTTAGAAGCTTCTTAGAGCATTATAGTAGAAGACACCTTTAGGGTTGTTTGCTCAGCTAGCCCATTTTTCTTGACACTGACATTTACAGCCATGGAGGTGACTCTTGGCAGCCATGTTCCAGTTTTGTGGTGCTGCCTTCTCTTTGTCTCACCCCACTCTTAGCACCCCTGATTGGTGCAGAGGTGGGCTCTTGACTAGGCTGGATCAGAGTCCCTTCCCAGGAATTAGGAATTGGTACTAAGAGAAAGTTAATGGCTGAACTTGTAACATATGAACTTGGAAGCCATTTCCACCAAGTAGATTGATGTACCAAGAGTGGTGGTCTTCAGCTAGAAAACAAAAACAAAAACAAAACTGATAAAGGTGGAGAGCAAATATAGATGGCTTTCTTGTCTCTGCTTCCAGTTCTCTTTTTCTGGCCCTTGGCTCTGGGCATACCATAGTTTTTGTGTTGTTGCTGTTGTTGTAGTTGTAGTAGTTGTTGTTGTTGTTTTTAAGAAACAAATTCTTTTTTCCCCTTACACCAGCTTGAGAGGGTTTCTAAACTTGCAACACAGAATTCTAACTTTCTAAATTTTATGAGTTAGTACATCATATAATCTCTTTATTGAAACCATGGTGATAGGTTCATTTTTCTCTGTAGGTAAATTAATTTTCTTGGTCCCAAAGCAACGATTTATCACCTTATCTGTTTTCACAAGATGGGGAAGGACGTATGAGTCAGCACCACTGGTAGAAAAATGTACTTTTTTAACAAATGTACTATCCTGAAATAAGATGGACTGCACAATATCTGTTTGTTTGTTTGTTTGTTTTTCTCTCTTCATGTAGCCTATGACCCTGAAGATGCTAGGAGAACAAATCTTGTACACAAAGGCACTTGCTTTTCTTTATATCCCTAAGATGTGAGCTGGGAAGCTGAAAGTCTTTGCTCATGTAACAAATCAAATAGATAAGCTAGGAAGCCTGCAAGGGTGTCAGCAACTGGCCATTGGAAAGGGAATAATCAGATGAGGTCCAGGTGGCTCTGGAAATACTGTTGACCCAACTGTAGGGTCAACAGGACTAAAGTCTGATGCAAAGTTTCATGGCAGATCAGAACTGTAGTCTCCTTGCTTCCTTCAAATCCCCTGGAAGGATAGCCATCTGGTAAATATGATATCTATATTAGTTTCTTAGAGCAGCATGGTAACTACAGTTAATGGATTAGAAGCCCAACCTACTCCAATATGAATTACTTAATTACATTTGGAACAACTCCATTTTCAAACAATGTCACATTCTGAGGTACTTCAACATATCTTTTTGAAATGGGGAGAACAATTCGAACCATAGCAGAATTCATGGAGTTTTGGCAAATATGAGTTTAACCTGAGGCAACACAATGTCCCAAGAGGCCTGATGTAGTCATTAAAATAGGTGATGAGGCTCAATTTATTGGGCAGCTTGCGACAACTTTCATGAAGAGCTAAGGAAGAGAGAAGAAATCACCAGGCATGGGACTCTGGGAAAAGTCTTGCTCAAAAAGAAAGAGAGGCAATTCTGAGGACAGCATTCATTCTGTTCCTCAGCTGGCCTTCAGGTCCAGCAATTATTGGAGTACACAGGATCCAAGAGTAAAACTGAAAAGGTTAAAAACTTAAAAACATATATTGGAACCCATAACTATAACAGTCAATAATACCAAAAATGAGTTATTACAGTTACTATGATTTCATCATACCCTCAGATTGGTGAGACCTAGGAAATTTTACTTACATCAAAATCAGACAGGTGGCAGGGAAAGAGATAGCAAGAGGCCACTTCAGTTGGATCCTGGTAGATTGTTTGGCCCTGAGACAATAAAGTGAAACCTATTAGTAGGATTTCAGTCAAGTGAGATAGGACTCGAGGCAGGTCTACGATCCTATCATAGGAACTGAAGTGTAATTGGAAAATGAAGGCAGAAATATATTTAATGGCTTGAGCATGTGTGGTTGGGATTAAAGAAAGACAATAAAAAGAAGACTCATAATTAGACATTGAATTTATGGAAGCTTGATTGCTAGAATCTTCTATTTGCCTTTTCATCTGAAGAAGTAAGTATTATGTTCTTCACATCTTAATTTCTATCACATAATATAGGGCATGTTTCAAACCAAAAGCTCGATAAATATTTGTTGAATGAAGAAATACATGCAAATAGAGCCTAATTAAGATTGGCTCAGACATAAGGGCAAGACTAAACCTACATGATTAAATCTTACTGTTGAGAGAGGCAAAAGGTTAGAGGCTGACATAGTCTTACACTTTATGTGCTCTATCTCTGGCATGGGGTAAGGAAGAAGAAAAGAAGGTATAGAGAAAGGGAGAGGAAGCAGAAAAGCATGATAACTCCTACTGAGTTGGTGCTTGCTAATTAAGTTTCATTATTAGGTTTGTAATATACCAATAAGTGTTTTAATATTCAAATTAAAAATTTATTATCTTCTAACTGAAATATAAATTTGAATTACTCTTGTCACTGTTTCTTTTCATTCTTTAATTGGTTGTATTGATTTCTTCTGTTTGGAAAATATATCAGAACCAATGCATAACTACATTGGAGGTAACATTAGAGAGTTTTCCTAATTTGACATAACTCTCAACAAATAAATTTCTACTAACTTTGCTGAAACATGATTATCTATCCTCTACTTGAACACTTTCAGTGATAGAGAGCTCACGTTTGCCAGGCGATCAGTTTTATCATCGAATAAAAGCCTGAGATTCTGACTTAGTAAGTCAGATATGAAACCCAAGAATCTGCGTTGTTACATCAATGATATTGTGATAGCAAAGTTTATCAATGCTTGACTATGTTTTGGAACCACTGTTTCAGATCAGTGATTTTCAAAATTATTTTATCCAAATAGTGTATGGGTAAAAACCAAAACTTACATAGAAGCAGGACCTTCAAGTGAGACTAGAGAGCAAGAGGGCTATTAGGCTATAGCTCTGAAGAGGGGGAGGTCTGATCATAAATATTCATTTTAACTATAGCCTATTAACCTCTAGAAGTCAACTCTAAAGATTGGAAAATAAACCTATGAGACAGGGGTCTTAAAATTTGAAAATTGCCCAGGTATGACTGAGCTATTAGACGACATGTATGAAAGTAGAATAAAGAAAACTAATAAAGAGGGGTTGAGGTGGAGCTCCAAGGCCTGTCTGCTCATCCCCCACCCCACCCCAAGGTGAACACAGTGAGCATAAAATTTTACAAAAAATTCATTAGTGCTCATTGTTTGCTATCCACTATTTGAGAATTTCTGGTCTAGGTGTCCCCTTGTTTGTCAACGTCTCTTAATCTGTAGCAGTCAAAATAATTTATATGCACAGAAACCTCTAGAACTGTGCAGGTATAATCCATGAGAAAAACAAGAGGAAAGAAAAAAAATACTACCAATTTGCTACAGCCATGCATAATTCTAAAGTATTGCTTTCTCCCGAAGATGTTAGCCCTGAAGGGCCTCATGGAGTTCTTTCTCCCCATGGTGTCTCTACCTCTCACTCTATGTCAAACATTCCCTGAGTCCTCCCCTGTAAGAATGGCTGAAATTCCTTACTTTCTGGGTAAGAGTACATTTAAATGTTCAACATGCTTTAAATCTCAAAGCTACCTTTGGACTATCTCTCAGTATATTTTCAAAGAGTTACTATTATAAAAAAATATTGGCTTTTTTACTATGTCCTATAAAAGACTCTTTTCCTACCATAGTGAAGTGAAGGAAGGAATGAAGAAGATGAGAGAAACAAAAATTTCGGCTTCCACATACATGGTTTAGATAAGGTCTGACTGGAGAAACAAGGGGAGATTATCACTTTCCTTTTTTATGGACTTTTATACTGTATTTCACTGATTTTAAGACATACATTTTCCCATTTCTGAAATTTAATGAGAGCTTAGAATCAATGGTGTACCTTAGTTTACTTGGTAGTTTTTTTTTTTTTAGTTGTATATAATATAATAGAGCATTACAATAGATGGTGATTTAGATTCAGTGAAATCCAATAATTTGAATTTGCTTTCCTTCTTTCTTTATGAAAGTAGTTTCTTCTAGTAACCTCAGATCAACATCCTTGGGGCATGACTCTTCAATTAACCTTGAATTTGCTATGAGCTAATGACAGTTTTTGCCAAATGCCTTGATACAAGAAAATATATAGCATTTTAAAATTCTATAATCTGGTGACCCTTTTCTATAAAACACAAACCAAAAAAAAAAAAAAGGGGCAGTTCATTAGCACAACCAGGAACTTCTAACTGAGCACGTACTATATACCAGCTATGATTCTAAATGAGGATATATATTTATAGTAAACAATGCCAGTAAAGTCTTTGTTCTTAAACTGTTTTTCTAGCTGTCCTACTGGACTATATTAGAAGTCACATTTGTAATTTTATTTTCTGAGTAGCCATATTTGAAAAGTGAAAAAGAAAGGTGAAATTGATTTAATAATATGTTGTATTACCTCAATGTATACAAAATATTTTATTGATAAGAAATTTTACATCTTTTATTTTCACATCAAGTCTTCAAAATCCAATGTGTGTTTTAACCTGCAATACATCTCAATTATGACTAGCCACATTTCAAATGTTCAATAGCCACATGTGGCTAGTGGCTACTGTGTTGGACAGTATAGGTCTAGGGAATAGAGATAAATAACAAAGAAGGAAATGAACAAATTGATCATCTTAGGGATATGACTATGAGAGAATAAAATAAGATCATGGGATCAAGAGTAACTGGATGGAGTTTATATTAATAAAGTCTTTTTCTAGAAGGTAACATTGAAGTGAGATCTAATAGATTAGCAGGAGCCTGCTATGCTAAAATGAGAAGAAAGAGGACTCCAGGTCACAGAATAAGGACAGCAAAGTCACTGCAGTAGGAATGAACTTGGAAAATCCCAGGAACAGAATGTATATAAGTGTGGTTAGAGCAGAGTGAGTCTGCATGTGTGTGTACAGTGGGTGGGGGGTAGCAGTAGATGGAGGACAGTGTGGGAGGGGTAGAAAAGTAAGAGATTAGCAAGGAGAGATAAGCATTAAAGGCCTTGTGGGAATTGTAAAGACTTTGGAAATAATGTTGGTTTTATATGGCTTGTTTCTATGTGAGATCACACTTGTTTCTGGTGAATACTACATTCATTTGTTAAGTATTCACATCAATTCATTTAATAATCAATTCCGGAATTTTGCTGAGGATTAATGCTTAGATTTTCTACATGACGTTTTCAGATGTCATCCCTTTCCATTATTGAAAGTATGAACATTGTTTTTTTTTTGTTTGTTCATTTGTTTTGTGTGGTGTGTGTGTGTGTGTGTGTGTGTGTGTGTGTGTGTGTGTATCTTCTACTTTCCATGATATTACCTGGAGCAATACTGAGTCCACACCTGTAAGTTCCTCCAGTACTCAAAGATGTAATCCAAATAGTCTCATACACATAAACACATTTTCATTGAGCAGACTCTTTTTTCACTAGACCATAACATACCTTCACTTTCATTTCTCTTTTTTATAGTATCTGTACTATTCTTTGCAGTCTGAAGATATCACTTGCTAGAGAAGGCAGAAGTACAATATCAACTGAACTAATTTTGTTTCCTACTAGTTGTTAAAATTATAGCATTTTCCCTGTCTTCTTTTTTTGCTCTGAATACTAATCTTGAGTTGGATTTTTTTTACACAAGTTTCAGCTCATATAGTGTACTGCCTTTTAAATATTGCTGTTTACATTACCTCTTTGTCATTGTGTTTACAACAATCGATGGTGGTAAACACCTTCCTCCCAGATCCCCAAACATAGGGCATTATTGACTCTTATGTATATTAAGCTAGTTATTATGTTAGTCAAGACTCTCAGTTGAAAGTTACAGAAATCCAGCTCAATAAATTTCTGCCCAAAAATCCCCGAACTGGTTCATATGATTGGGAAGTTCAGTGATTTCAAACACAGTAGGATCTAAAGTCTTAAAGATGTTAACAAGACTGTCTCTGTCTTTTCACATTGTTTCTACATTGTTTCAATATCAGAAGGCTCTCTAGCTTGACCAGCAAAAATAAAAAATGTCTTTTCTGATAGTGTCAGCAAAAATCAGTCCTTAGTGGGGTATGGTGTTCTCATTGGCCAAGTTTAGGGTATGTGCCTACTCAAGCTGTTTGGCCTATGAATGGTAAATAAAGGTGGTTCCTCAAGGGAAGATCAATCAGCCTTCTCTTATGAGAAGAAGAGATAATGGATAACAGGTAGGTGCGAAATAACAAACAATGACTAGTCTGTCTTACTGCTTCTCCCTTTATAGTGTCTCTTGTATTTGTTCTCTCCTCTCCATTTCCTCTGTCTCTACTTTAGCCAAGTAACATTAGATTTTTGCCTGGATTTTTAAACAAAGCTCTTAACTAGTTTTCTAGCTTCTACTTTCTTTAGCATAGCCATATCACACAGTTCCATGGTGTACAATTTGTATGAAAGTCAAAACGAATACTCTGTGCAACATTGTTGACCTGATTTTCTCCCATGTGATACTCCTAGAGTAATATTGTAAAATGTAGTTCTGAATGTGCTAGAATTTTCAAAGGCCACTGGACCTGAAGAAAGTCAGAAAGATCACCATTTAGAACAGTAGAAAGATAACCTACTTAGAAGGTGAGGACTAGAATTTGACAGAAAAATAAGAATAGCTACATTATATTGGACTAGGTGATCTGAGGAACACAAAGCGATACAAGAAATGTTCATTAACCACTAAGAATTTTCAATATAGTAAAGGGAGAGAACCCCACAAATGTCTACACTATATACTAGTATGTAGAAGGGAGCAATATGAGGGGTCCTGTCCATATTTCTTAGATAAGTTATGGCTGAAATGAGGAAGAACATCATCATGATAGAGGTGGCATTTGATCTGGCCCTTGAATGATAGGTAGGGTTTAACTGGATATAGGAAGTGAAAAGAGGGGCATGCCTGGCAAAGTGAATGGCTCAAGCAAAGAAATGGTAAGTTTAATAGGAGGTTGGGGAATGGTAAATTAGCCAGACTGGCTTTGTCTGGGGTAGTTGGGGACAAACTTTGAGACTAAGTTTAGGCTAGATTGTGGAGAATGTTAAATGGCATTGGATTTTAGGAATGATGGAGATGTGTCATGTGCTAAATAAGTACAACCCCAAAGATGAGCAGAAGTCTCTAGGGCTACTTGCCCTATTTATGCTTTCAAGAGAATGAGGAGGAGAGTTACCTGTGCTCTTGGGATCCATCATGGGGAACTCATTTTCTGACTGCTGTACCACTGATATTCTCCTGTCCTCTGCATGAGGGAGTGGGTCTATACTTTAGCAACTAGGACCCATGCTCTCAGAAAAAATCTTAGCACATAGGCCCCAGAGCCAATTGAATCCATATTCATGCCCCCTTTTTTTTTTGTCCCCAGCCAGGCCATGCTCATTTGAGATTTTCTGGTTTAACTGACGGAAATTCAGAGGTCTATGCAAGGTCTTGCAACAGGCAGTGGAGAGAGTGGCAGAGGGATACAGAGTGGGCCCTATTTGCTTTCTCTGTGTTTGGTATAATTTCCAAGCTGGTCTGAAAGGTCAGCAGAGGAATTTTGTTTGTGAAAATAGAAAGGAGCTTGAGTTGCTGACTATTTCTTTCTTAATTCTCTTTCCTGTTTACCGTGGGGCTGGGAGTTGTGTTATGCTTCTTGCCAGGAATATTCCTTCTTTGTCAACTGGTTGACTCTCTTTCTTCCCTTCTCAAAAGGAGGGATGGGTTTCTTGGCTGTGTGTCTGATAGCATCTGAAAGCTCCTCAGTCAGTATACTGCTGGCAGAAGCTAGCGTTAGTGTGACTTGTGCAACATGACACGATCTGTGTCTCAGGACTTTGCCCTAAGGTGTTCTGGGAAACATACTTCAGCAAGACAATCTCTGCTGTCCCCTCAGGAGTCCCTGGAATAGGGAAGCAAGGACAGTAGAGTTAAAATGCATCTGCATGAGGTTAGGTTGTGTGGCCGATTTTCCCATTCCGCATGTTACCAGCCCATTAGGATGAGGTCGCAGAAGCCTCTTCTCTGATCCAGACTAGTTCAGAAACTGCTGGACAATGTCCAGATGTTCTTTGGGAAGGATTCATTTCTGTAAGACTTTTTTCAATTCTTAGGCTGCATTTCAACAAGCGCCTGCTCCTGCTTTTTTTTCTTTATGGTCTAATGATAGTGGTAGGATTGGGAATAGATCTTACTAAACCAAAATGCAGATGCCTCTGCCCCAGCCCATCAGAAGAACATATCAATCTGTTGGTTGGAAGTATTTCTGGACTTTGATTGCAATATACTAGAGAAATCCCTGTGAGTCGAGGGGAGGAGGCCCGCCACTGACCCTGTATAAAAGGAAGTATGAACTGCAGGTTAAGAAAGCATCTATTAGAGTCAAGCATACCCAGGCAAAAATTATGCCTCAGCCACTGGCCTGTGAGACTGGCAAGTCACATTCAGATTATCAGTTTCTACATCTGTTAGATAAAATAGTAGCCATGCTTACCTCACATGACATGGGAAGGACTAAACAAGATAATGCATGTAAAGGGTTTAGCAAAGTGCTTGGTATATAGTGAACATACAATAAGTGGTAGCTACAGTTATTAAAGCAGTAATTTTCCCTTTATTATTTGGCACTGATTAACCAAAAAGGGAGGCAGGGCTTTGTATATATCCAACTGCTGTTGCTCCCACAAACAGTCCAGGCAGCTGTTACAAAACAGAATTTATATCGGGGCTACTTTAACATGATATTAATTTAAGATGTAGCTGTGTCATCTCCCGGCTCCGGTGCCTTCCCATTCACTTCTGGCACACTGCTTTGGAGAGACACACATCTCTGTGACTAACAGATTGACCTCAGAAAGGTGTTATGGCTCAGTGATCAAAAGGTGGTTAATTTTTTCATGCATATCACATTAACACACATTTTAAATGATCTCATTAGTTTTTCTGCTGATATCCAGCTATGAAATTCCTGCTTGACTGAAAAGCCCCCGTGGACATAAACTGTCATTATTTTTAGGGATAACGCCTGCATACAGCCATAAATCTAGGATAGCTTCCATTTCAGTACTGTGATTCAACTGTGGTTCGTCTATTAGATAGGAGAAGTAGTAAGTCAGAAACTGTGACTTTGATGTTCAGGTGGGATAAAAGCACATAGGGATATTCAGTTGCACAAAAGCAGGAGTACAACTGGGTTCATAGATTTAAAAAAAAAATCAGGTACTATATCAGACCACAGTTTCAGAGCAGTCAACAATGCAATAAACTTCAAGTGACTGACACTGATAATGGTAAGTGTGTGGGTGTCCATCCTTTATGTTCAGCCTGGTTAACCCCCTATCCCAAAAAGAACAGTGTAAGGTACATATTACAAAATAGAAACTTAGTACATTTTAAAAATTTCAAAGGCTATTTTATTTAAGCTCAGCCCTGGAGTATATCTTTACAACAACCTTTTTTGAAATGAGTGCCAGAATGTTACATTTTTTAAAAATTGAGTATACTAGGTATACAATGTTATATTAGTTTTAGGGAGATAATATACTCATTCGACATTTATATAACTTACTATGTGATCACCACACTAAATCTAGTAACTATCTGTCACCATTCAAAATCATCACAATATTATCAACTATATTCCCCTTCACCTTTTTCATCCAACCCCTCACCTCCCTTCCCTCTGGTAACCATCAGTTTGATCTGTTTCTCTGAGTCTGTATTTGTTTTGTTTTGTTCATTTATTTGTTTTTGTTGTTGTTGTTGATGATGATGATGATGATGATGATGTTGTTTGAGATTCTACACTCAAGTGAAATTATATGGCATTGTCATTCTCGGTCTGACTTATTTCACTGAGTATGCCATCTAGGCCTATCTATGTTGTTGCAAATAACCAGATTTCATTCTTTTTATTGCTGAGTAAAATTCCATTGAGTATGTATGTGTGTAAGTGCACATGCACATGTGTGTGTATCACATCTTGTTTATCCATTCATCTGTTGACATTTAGGTTGCTTCTATATCTTGGCTATTGTAAATAATGCTGCAATGAACATATGGGTGCATATATCTCTTCCTATTAGTGTTTTCATTTTCTTCAGATAAATATTAAGAAGTGGAATTGCTGAATCATATGATAGTTCTGTTTTTAGTTTTATGAGTAATCTCCATACTGTGTTACATAGTAGCTGTGCCAAGGTGCACTCCTACCACCAGTGCACAAGAGTTCTCTTTCTCCACATCTTTGCCAACATTTTTTTATTTGCTGACTTTTTGATTATAGCCATGCTGACAGGTGTGAGGTAGTATTTCATTGCAGCTTTGATTTGACTTTCCCTAGTGATTAGTGATGTTGAGCATCTTTTCATATGTCTGTAGGCCATATGGATATCTTCTTTGGAAAAAAGTCTAGTCATATCCTCTGCTCATATTTTTATCAGATTGTTTATTTTTTGTTATTAAGTTTTGTATGATTTCCTCATATATTTTGGATATTAACCCTTTATTGAATACATCATTTGCAAATATACTCTCCCATTCAGTAGACTGCCATTTTGTTTTGTTGATGGTTTCTTTCACTATGCAAAACTTTTTAGTTTGATGCAGTCCCATTTGTGGGTATATATATATATATATATATATATATATATTTTTTTTTTTTTTTCTTGCTCAACAGGACATATTCAAAAAAGATATTGCTAAGACTGATATCAAAGAGTTTACTACCTATATTTTCTTCTAAGAGTTTTATGGTTTTAGGCCTTACATTAAAGTTTTAATTCAGTTTACTTTTGCATATGGTGTAAGAGAGTGGTCCAGTTTTGTTGTTTTGTATGTATCTGTTCAGTTTTTCCAACACTACTTATTGAAGAGCTTGTCATTTCCCCATTGTATATTCTTGCCTCCTTTGTCATAGACTAATTGGCCTTATAAGTGGAAGTTTATTTCTGGGCTTTCTATTCTCATCCATTGATCTGTGTGTTCATTTTTATGCCAGTACTATGCTGTTTTTATTATTATTGCTTTGTAGTAGATTTTGAAATCAGGGAGCATGATACCTCCTACTTTAATCTTCTTTCTCAAGATTGCTTTTGTGGTTCCATATAAATTTTAGAAAAAATTGTCATGGGTATGTCATTGGTATTTTGTAGTTCTGACGACAATGTCATTGGCATTTTGAGAAGGATTTTATTGCTTTGGGTAGCATGGCCATTTTAATAATATTAATTCTTTCAATCCATGAGTACAATAGATATATCCTCCCATTTATTTGTGTCTTTTTAAATTTCTTTCTTTAATGTCTTATACTTTTCAGAGTATAGGTCTTTAACCTCCTTGGTTAAATTTATACCTAGGTAAAAATTAATATTTAGAAATCGATTGCATCTTTATAAAACAATAAAGAATTATCAAAAGAGAAATTAAAAAAACAATTCCATTTACGATTGCATCAAAAATAAAAAATACCTAGGAATAAATATAACCAAGGACATATAAGATCTGTATTTGAAATATTGTAAAACATTGAAGAAGGAGATTGAAGAAGATATAAATAAGCGGAAGCACGTACTGTGCTCATGAATAGGAAGAATTAACATTGTTAAAGCCACCCAATGCAATCTATAAATTCAATGCAATTCCTATCAAAATACAAATGGCAACATGATGTCAGAAGGATGGCAGAGTAGGGGATCTCTCCAGATATCTCCCCTTGAAATAATAATAAGTTGAACATCTAAAACTTAACAACCACATGCACACAAGCACATCAGAGAGATCTGCACATTAGGGCTTCAAAACTGCACAAGTCTGGAGGTTAGATTTGGAGAAACAAAGAAGCTGCCATACTCAGCTGTAGTACCCTGCAGAAGGAGGAGGAGGGGAGAAGTTGTGGCTGGATCCCCAAACAGCTCTGCCGAAGGGATCAGAGCGTTCCATGAAGTGGAGCCCAGGGATCAAATCAGAGGGTGGAACAGGAACTAAGTGTGGAGGAGCAACAGCTGTGTCTTAGCAGCTACTGTTGCCAAGTGGGAGGCTGAGATACTGAGCCTGGCAGTGCCTCCCCAACCAACCCAGAGTATGCCCTCCCCCTACCCCATATGCTCCAAGACATAGCACCATAGAGCCACAGGGGAATTTGTGCAACTGGTGCTGAAATATAAAATACAGCTGGTACCACAGACAGTTGCTGGGACTGAGGGGATCTGATCACCGATCAAATATACAGTGCATCAGGCAGATGGAAGAAAAAAAGCATTTTAGCCTCAAAGCAGAGATCCAAGGGGCTTGGATACCACCTATTGAAAATCAAAAGAAAACCCCCTTTTTATCAACTGGCTGAAGAGAGATCACTATTTATGATAAATCTTTTGCGAGGGGCGGGGTGGAAGCAGAATACACGCCAATTAATGTTCAGACAGAGAAATAGTCCATAAAACGCCATGAAAAGCCAAGGAGACAAGGCAATTCAGAAAGAAAGAGAAAACCTCCAGAAAACAAGCTTAAAGATGTGATTTAAATGAAAGAGAATTCAGGATTACATTTCTGAAAAAACTCAATGAGATGCAAAATCAATCGGATCGACAATTCCAAGAACTTAGAATCAAAATAGACAAATGAAAAGAGTTTTTTTAGCAAAGAGACTGAAACCCTATAAAAGAACCAAATAGAACTTTTGGAGATGAAGAACACATTAAAAACAATGAAGAATGAAATAGCAAGCTTAGGAAATAGAGCTGACCAGATGGAAGAAAGAATCAGTGATATCAAAGACAGAAATCTGGAAATGACTCAGAAGAAGTGAGAGACCTCAACACACACACACACACACACACACACACACACACACACACACACACACACACTATACAAGAACTATTTAACACCATCAGGAAAAGCAACATAAGAAATAAGCATATACCAGAAGGAGAAGAGGAGGAAAAGAGAAAAAAGAGGACATATTCAAACAAAGGATGAGATTTTCCAAAATATCTTCAAATTCAAGAAGTAAATAAAACATCCATTATCTTAACCCAAAAAGCCTTTTCCAAGACACATTATATTGCAATTGTCAAAAGTAATGACAAAGAAAGAATTGTCAAAACATCCAGGAAAAAAGAAGATAGTAACCTATAAAGGAAAGCCCATTAGACTATCTTCAGAATTCTCAGCACAAACTTTATAAGCAAGAAACAAGCAAGAAAGGGGTGGAATCAAATATTTAAACTATTAAATGAAAAGAACTACCAGCCAAGAATAATATATCCAGCAAAGCTCTCATTTGCATATGAAGGAGAAATAAAGTCTTTTACAGACAAACAAAAGTTAATGTTACAAGGCTTGCAATACACAAAATACTGAAGGGGGTCATCCCTCCTGAGACAAAGGACAAAAAATAAATAACTATGTGCAAGAAAACCAACAGGCAGATAGAAGCAGGATAGTGCAAAACTTATTTAGAACAGTGTTTTATAAGTTTAAACATTAAGAAAATAATTGCTACTACAAGTTACAAATGAATGTTCAGCATGCATAGAGATAATTTGAGACATCAATAACAGAAAAGGGTAGGGAGTAAAGATACAAATACACAAAAGGGAATGGAAGGAAGGTGAATGCAGAAAAAATAAAATATATATATATATACACACACACACACACACACATATATATATATATACACACACACATATATAAATAAAACTATGCTTTACATAATCTTAATGGTAATCACACACCAAAACTCCGGAATTGAGATAGGTGACATAAAACAAGAGAGACCAAAGGGAAAATCCACAAAACCCCACCACATTAAAATAATAGACAGAAATACAGAACAAAGAAAAAATGGAAACAGTGAGCTACTAGAAAACAAAAGATAAAATGGCTATAAGAAGACTTCATATTTTAATAATCAACCTAAATGTAAATGGACTGAACTCAAAAGGCACAGAGTTGTAGATTGTATCAAGAAATAAAATCCAGTTACAGCTTTCCTAGTTGGAAACCTGCCCCTCCCTTTGAGGTATACTATCTTATTTCTTTATCCCATAAATTCCACAGGGCTGTAGTCTTCCTTAGCACAGCCAATCTCTTTCTACAATATACTTCCAATAAATCTTACTTTTTCTAAAAAACCTAAACAAGCAAAACAAACAAAAACCCCCAGCTATATGCAATCTTCAAGAAACATCTCATCTGCAAGGACAAATATAGACTCAAAGTGAAAAGGTGGAAAATGATATTCCAAGGAAATGGCATTCAGTGAAAAGTGGGTGTAGCTGTAATTACACCTGACAAATAGACTTCAAGATAAAAAAGGTAAAGAGAGATACTGATGAGTACTTCATAATGATAAAGGGAACCGACCATACATAAAAAAAGGCATAACACTTATTAATATCTATGTTCCCAATCATGGAGCCCCAAAATATATCAAGCAATCATTATAGAACTAAAGGGAGAAACTGACCAAACACAATCATAGTGGGGGACATAAATACCCTACTATCAGATATGGATAGATCATCCAAACAGAAAATCATTAAGAAGATAACAGCCTTAAATGATACATTAGACCAACTGGACATAATTGACATTTACAGAGCCTTTCATCTCAAAACAGCTGCTTATATATTCTTTTCTAGTGCACATGAAACATTCTCAAGGATAGACCACATGATAGGACACAAAACTAGCCTCAACAAATATAGGAGAATCATACCATGCATATTCTTTGATCATAATGCTCTGAAACTGAAGATCAACTGTAATAAGAAAGCAGAAGAACCATAAATATGTGGAGACTAAATAACATGTTATTAAAGAATGAATGGGTCATTGGGTGGTTCCATAGTGTAATGGTAAGCATGTCTGCTTTATACGCAGAAGGTCCTGGGTTTGTGCCCCAGGTGGAGCCATGGACCCCAAGTGTGCCTGGGAGGCCAAGCCCTAGTGGAAGCCAAGTTCAGGTCACTGGTGCACCAGGCCCTGAGTGCATGCCCCAAGTACATGAGAGAAGACGGCCCACCTTCAGAGAGGAGACGCCCTGCCTTCAGAGATCATGCTGCAAGCGCATGGGAGGAGATGCCCTGTCTTCAGAGATCCAGCTCTTAAGGGGAGACAGCAACATTCATAGGTCAGGGGTGGAAGTAGGGGGTGGAAATTAAAGAGGGGGAAAAAAAAGAATGGGTCATAGAAGAAATAAAAAGAGAGATTAAGAGATACATAGAAATAAGTGAGAATGAAAGTATAATATATCAAAATTTGGGGGACATAACAAAAACTGTAATAAGAGGAAGTTACATATCACACAGGCCTATCTCAAAAAATAAGAATGAGCCCACATAAACAACCTAACACAACATCTTAAAGAAACTAGAAAAAAATAACAATTGAAGCCCTAAGTCAGCAGAAGGAAGGAAATAATCAAAATTAGAGCAGAACTAAATGAAATTGAGAACAAAAAGACAATAGAAAAAATTAATGCAACAAGAGCTGGTTCTTCGAGAAGATTAATAAAATTGACAACTCCCTGGTTAGACTCACTAAAGAAAAAGAGAAACGACACAAACAAAATCAGAAATAAAAGAAGAGTTATGACAGATACCACTGAAATACAAAGAATTATAAAAGAATACTATGAAAAATTATATGACACCAAGTTTAATAACCTAGAAGAAATGAACGAGTTCTTCAAAATATACAACCTTCCTACACTAAATCATGAAGAACTGGAAATTCTAAGGAGACTGATTAGCAGTATGGGAATTGAAATGATCATTAAAAACATCCCAACAAACAGAAGTCTAGGGCTAGATGGATTCACATATGAATTCGAACAAACATTTAAAGATTTAATACACATTCTTCTCAAGCTTTTTAAAAATATTGAAGAAGAGGGAATGCTTCTTAACTTATTTTATGAGGCCAACATTACCCTGATATTACAACCTGGTAAAAATGATGCCAAAAAACAAACAAACAAACAAACAGACAAACAACCTATAGGCCAATATCTCTCATGAATACAGATACAAAATCCTAAATAAGATACTACAAATTGAATACAACAACACATTAAAAAATTACACACAATAATTGAGTAGGTTTCATCCCAGGGGTACAAGGATTGTTTAACATACATAAATTGATTAATGTGATACATCACATAAACAAAATAAGCAATAAGAATCATATGACTTTATTAATAGATTCAGAAAATGCCTTTGACAAGATACAACATCTTTTTTATGATTAAAGTACTCAATAAAATAAGTAAAGAAGGAAAGTACTGCAGCATAATAAAGGCCATATACAACAAACTCTCAGCTAACATTATACTTAGTGAAAAATTAAAAACCTTTCCTCTAAGATCAGGAACAAGACAAGGCTGTTCGTTATCACCACTATTATTCAATATCATTTTGGAAGTCCTAGCAAGCACAATCAGGCAAGAGAAAGAAATAAAATGCATCTAAATAGAAAATGAAGAAGTCAAACTGTCACTATTTGTGGATAACATTATTCTGTATATAGAAAACCCTAGAGATTCCACTAAAACACTACTAGAAATGACAAACGCAGTAGTTTCAAAATACAAAATCAGTGTTCAAAAATTTATAGCATTACTATACTTCGATAATGAATTTTCAGAAAAAAAAAACCCATTTTGTAATTGCAACAAAAAGAATAAAATACCTAGGAATAAATCTAACAAAACATGTAAAAAACCTATACTATGAAAACTATAAGACACTATTAATAGAAATTGAAAAACACAAAGAAATGGAAAGATATTCTGTGTTCTTGGGTTGGAAGAATCAACAGTTAAAATGACCTTGTTACCTAAAGCACTATACAGATTTAATGCAATTTCCATCAAATCCCACTGACATTTTCAAAAGAAATGGAACAAAAAATCATCAGATTTGTATGGAAGCACAAAAGACCCCAAATAGCTGAAACAATTCTAGGCAAAAGAACAAGGCTAGAGATATCGCTCTGCTCAACTTCAAATTATACTACAAAAGAACAATAATCAAAATGGCATGGTATTGGCAGAAAGACAGAAATACAGACCAGTGGAACAGAATTGAGTCCAGAAGTAAACCCATATTTATATGGATAAATAATATTTGACAAAAGAGCACAAAACATACAATGGAGAAAGGAAAACCTCTTCAATAAATGGTTCTGGAAAAAGTGGAAAGCCACATGCAAAATAATGAAAATAGGCTATAACCAAACACCAAAATTAACTCCAAATGGATCAAGGACCAGAATAAAAGACCTGAATCAATAAACTGCATAGAAGAAAACATAGGTACTAAACTTATGAACCTTGAACTTAGGATTTTGTGAATTTGACCTTAAAGGCAAGGGAAGTAAAAGCAAAAATAAATGAATGAAATTAGATCAAACTAAAAGCTTCTGCACAGAAAAAGAAACTGTCAGTAAGGCACAGAGATAATCATCCAAATGGCAAAATATATTTGCAAACAACACCTAATATCCAAAATGTACAAAGAACTCATACATCTCAAAAACAACAACAACAAAAAACAAGCAATCAAATTAAAAAATGAGCAGAGGACCTGAATAGGCACTTCTCCAAGGAAGATGTACAAATGGCCAACATATGAAAAGATGCTCAACTTCACTAGCTATTAGGGAAAAGGAAAGCAATACCATCTCACACCTGTTATAATGGCTATTATCAACAGTACAAGTAATAATGAGTGTTGGAAAGGATTTGAAGAAAACGTAACCCTCATACACTCCTCGTGGGACTTCGAATTGGTACAGCCATTATAGAAAACAGTATGGAATTTCCTCAAAAAACTAAGAATTGAATTACCACATAATCCAGCAATCTCTTTCCTGAGTATTTACCCCGCCAAAAAACAGGGAACATTTATCCATGAAGATATATGCACCGTGATGTTCATAGCAGCATTATTCATTGTGGCCATGGAAGCAATCATATCATCCTAGTGTAGATGATTAGATGAAGAAGATGAGGTACATATATACAATGGAATATTACTGAGCTATAAGAAAATATGAAATACTGCCATTTGCAACAATATCTTGAAATAATTATGTTAAGAGAAGTAAGCCAGAAAAAGTTGAAAATCACTCATCTGTGAAATATAAACCTAAAAGCAGCAAACAACCATGACGTGGACATGGACAGTGGTTACCAGATTAGTGGTTACCAGAAGGAAGAGGAAGAGGGAGGAGGTAGATAGGGGTAAAAGGAGTTAAATATTTGGTGACTGAAGGAAATCTAACTCTGGGTGGTGAATACACAATGCAATAAAAATACGACATACTGTTAAATTGTACACATGAAACTTAATGGATTTTGTTGATCATTGTCACCCTGATAATTTTTAATTAAAAAAATATCAATGGCATTTTTCACAGAACTAAGACAAATAATCCTAAAATTTACATGGAACCATAAAAGATCCCCAATAGCCAAAGCAATCTTGAGAAAGAAGAACAAATTTGAAGGTATCCCACTACTTGATATCAAACTATACTACAAGGCTATAGTAATCAAAAAGCATGGTACTGGCATAAAAACACACACATAGATCGGTGGAACAGAATGGAGAGCCTAGAAATAAACCCGTGCCTATATGGTGAATTAATCCATGACAAAGAAAGCAGGAATATATAATGGGATAAATACAGTCTCTTTAACAAGTGATGTTGGGAAAACTGGACAGACACTTGCAAAAAATGCAATTAGACCCCTTTCTCACACCATATACAAGAATAAACTCAAAATAGATTAAAGACTAAAATGTTACACTCAAAACCACAAAACTCCTAGAAGAAAACATAAGAAGCAAACTTTCTGACATTGCTCTTAGTAATATTTTTTTGTGTATGTCTCCTCAGGCAAGAGAAACGACAACAGCAAAATAAACAAGTGGGACTTCATCAAACTAAAAAGTATTTACACAGCAAAGGAAACCATTAACAAAATGAGAAGACAATCTACCGAATGGGAGAAGATATTCCCCAGTGATACATCTGATAAAGAGTTAATATCCAAAATATAAAAGGAACAACTCATACAACTTAACACCAAAAAGACACAATCCAATTAAAAATGGGGAGAGGACCTGAATAGACATTTCTCCAAAAAGGACGTACAGATGGCCACAGACACAAAAAGGTGCTCAACATTACTAATCATCAGAGAAATACAAATTAAAATCAAAATGAAGTATCACTTCACACCTGTCAGAATAGCTATTATCAAAAATTCAACAAACAGTAAGTGTTGTCAAGGATGTGGAGAAAAAGGAACCCTCATGCACTGTTTGTGGCATTATAAATTGGTGCAGACACTATGGAAGACATGATGGAAGTTACTTAAAAATTTAAAAATAGAGTCTACAGCCATGCCACCCAGAACATGCTCAATCTCGTCTGATCTCGGAAGCTAAGCAGGGTCAGGCCTGGTTAGTACTTGGATAGGAGACCACCTAGGAATACCAAGTGCTATAGGCATTAAAAAAATTAAAAATAGAACTACCATGTGATCCAACAATCCCACTTCTGGGTATTTATTCAAAAAAAATCCAAAACACTAATTGGAAAAGATATATGCATCATTGGAGCATTATTTATAATAGCTGAGATATGGAAGCAACCAAGGTGTCCATCAATAGATGATAGGATAAAGAAGAGGTGGTACATATATACAATGAAATTTTGCTCAACCACGAAAAAGAACATCTTGCAATTTGTGACATGGATAGACCTAGAGGGTATTATGATAAGTGAAATAAATCAGATAAAGACAAATACCACATGATTAATTTATATGTGGAATAAAAAAACTAACTAAACAAAACAGAAACAAACTCATAGACTCAGAGAATAAACTGACAGGTTAGTGTTGGGGGCCTGGGTGAAAAAGTTGAAGATTAAGAAGCACAAATTGGCATTTACAAAATATATTTGGGGATGTTAGGTACAGCATAGGTAATATAGTCAACAATATTGTAATAACTATGTATCGTGCCAGGTGGATACTAGACTTATCTGGGGTAGCACTTCGTAAGTTATGTAAGTATCTAACTACTATGCTATCCACCTGAAACTACTTTAATATTGAATGTCAACTGTAATTGAAAGATTAAAAAAATAAAAATTTAATTTCTAAGTATTTTATTCTTTTTTGATGCAATTGTAAATGGGATTATTTTCTTAATTTCTCTTTTTGATCACTTATTGCTAGTATATGGAAACATGACAAATTTCTGTATATTAATTTTGTATTCTTCTACTCTACTGAATTCATTGATAAATTTTAATAATTTTTGGTAGAGTCTTTGGGTCCTCTAGTGTCATGTCATCTGGAAATAGTGACAGTTTTACTTTTATTTCCCAATGTGTATGCATTTTATTTTTCTTGTCTGATGCTGAGGATAAGATCTCACTGTATTAAATAATATTGGTGAGAGTGAGCTTCCTTGTCTTGCTCCAGATCTTAGCAGAAAAGCTTTCAGATTTTTCATCATTGAGTAGGGAGATTCAAGTAGGAACTGACCAGTAGAGAAGTAGATCTGGTCTCTACCCTGCAAACCTGATTTTAATTAGGAAATTGGGCCATGGTATTTTTCTTAATAACCATCTGATAAACACAGTTCTCTGATATTTTTAAAAAACAGATTAAAACATTTGGTCAAAGGGAGTCATAAATAACATTCATATGTGTGTTTTCTTAATGATAATATGTCTTAAGATATATCAATGTGATTGATATATCTTTATGAAAAATTTAGAAATATAAAAAAGAGAAATTACCATTTGCTTATAATCATATCATCATTAGCATTCTAGTCTTTTTTCATTGTATGTGCATATAAACACGTGAAAATACAAATTAGACTATAAATAAAATTCTGTTGACTCCCATGTCCCTCTCAACCATACATAATAACATTTTTCACATAATTATTCTTTGAAAAATATTTCAAAAGCTTTGAACATGTTCTGGGACAGAATGTTTAATAAATGGCAGCTATTATTATTTATTACACAATAGTTCACTGAATGACAAAAAATATAATGTATTTTACCTTTCTGATTTTGATAAACGTTCAGGTTATTAACTTTCTCCCACTATTATAATCCATTGTGCCAAGAATTTTTTGTACATTGTGTAAATTTCTTATTAATTTGGTAGAGTAGATTCTTAATAAGGAATTACTAGATCAAAGCTTAGGTAATTTTAAACATTTTAATATTAAATACATATTGCCAAACTGCCTTCCTTAAAGGAGCATACCTGTTTAAGTTTTAACAATGATTTAGGAGAGGTTCCATCTCCACTCACACTGAACTTGGGTATTAGTTTGACTTTAGTAAGTAGGGCTCTATTTAAAAACCAGCTTGAATGGATTGATGTGCTTCTCACTGTGGAGGAAATCAGCAAGAAGGTAAGTTGGCCCTGAGACAATGTCAATGAGATCTGGGGATTTCATCTTTGGATAGTTTTGACCTACCACTATTCTTCCTTGTGTATCTCCAAGAACCCTTGTGCTTATCTTTATGCAATGTTTGTTCCACTGGTAATTTCTCATCCACCCTCCCTGTTGGACTCTAAGCTCCATGAGACCAGGTCTCTTTCATCACATTTAGGCCTAGTGTAGAGCTTAGGATCCATTGGGCACTCAGTGCATATATGTGAATGAAAAAATTGCAACTAACATGTCCTAAATTAAGAGCTTTGAGCTCAATCATTCTCTTGTGGCTATATTTAAAAATGGAAAAAAGTATTTCTTACATATGATTAAACAAAAGAGCAAGCTATACAATATCATGTACTTTATGATCCCAGTTTTGAAGGGAGAGGGAGCAAGACAGAGAAAGAGGTAGGGAAAGACAGTAAGAGAACAAGAAACCATCAGAGAAGTAGGGTGAGGAAAAGAAAGATTAAACCTTAAAATATTCATAGTGGTCATCACAGGGGTGGTGATAATTTTTTTCTTTTTTTGTGTTTGTATTTTTTAAAAAATTTTATTATGTACATGAATTATAATTTTTTAAAAAATTATTATCAGATCTCAAATACTTTGAAGCCTGAGTGGTATTATGATGACTTGGCAAAGTTCACCTTATTTACATAGTCCTTTTCATTAGTTGGAGCCACCTTATTTATGTGCCCTCTTTTCTTCTCACAGCTGTAATTTTTCTTTTAACGTGAAGAATTCGGGTAATGAGGAGAAAAAAGAACTTGCCAAGCTCTTAGCAATTTACAGGCTGATTTTTTCCAAGCCAGCAAATCTCTTTGAGGAGGTAGGAAAAGATCGTGATGAATAAAGAGGTGTACTAAGAGGAGCGCTCAGTAGACATGTTGCCTTTCGCAGAGTTCACTGAAAAGATCAAGTGACTTCTTCTACGGAGAAGTTAACTATTCATGATTAATAGAATTTCCTCAGAGCTTTACAGTCTTCAATTTTTATTCCCCCCAGTGCTGGCTTCATTGCCTTCTCTCCTCTTAGGGCAACAGCATTTAGAAATACTGCAGTCCCCAAGGAGGAATAGAAGAGTTGCAGTTTACATGGTGAGACTGGGTACTAAGGGGAAGTATGGGAGGGTGTGGGGATGGGGGAGATAAAAGAGGCCAGGGAGGACTATCCAAAAAAAGGAGAAATCACAACTTCTGTCCCAAGGGGCTTATAATCTATCTGATACTTCTTTTACTGCTTGAACTCCAAACCCCTGAAGCGATTGTAGAATCCTATGGCTATCAATACTTAGTCACTAAAATTATATAATCTGAAATTTTCCAAAATCTTATAGAAGAAAATGTATAATTCTCTTCATCAGACATGAGTTAGAACATGTATTCATCTTTTTGCCTTAATTTCCAGACATTTGTGAATTAAACTCTACTTAAATGCAATGACTATCTAATCATTTTGCATTCTACTTCTGCTCCTGGTATATAATGTCTTATATACTTGGTTCATCTTTATGTGGTTTTGTATTGCAATTCGCCTCATAAATTATTATAATTTACCTTACACTCCCTTTTGTGCTAAAATGTGGTATATATTCATTCATTTATTCTACGGGTTTGGTAAAGGGTAAGCTGCTGTAAAAAAAAAAGTATAGCACTTTTCTTTCTCGTATACACTCTCACAGTGAGTGGTCTTGCTGGCAGATGAGCAAGGGTCTTTGCTCTATGAGTTCTTTGAGGAGCCAGGTTACTGACTCTTGTTGGCCTATCATCTAAAGGGGTGATGTTATTGCATGATCAAAGGAGAGTCATAAGCATGTCTGTATTTCAGCTTGTGGGAAAGTGAGAGAGAGGATACCAGGGCAAAAACTCATCTTTTTTTTTCAATTAATAACTTTTAGGGCAACTTTAGTTTTATAGAAAAAATTGAGCAGAAAGTACAGAATGTTATCATATATCCCCTGTCCCCACACATTCATAGACTTCCCCACTATCAACATCCGGTACCACCATGGACATTTGTTACAATCCATGAACTATGAACACATCATTATCATCCAAAGTCCATAGTTTACATTACAGTTTATTCTTGGTGTTGCACATTCTGTGGGTTTGAACAAATGTATAATAACATGTATTTACCATTGTAGCATTGCACATAACAGTTGCATTGACCTGACCTCTGCCGTGTCTATTCAATCTTTATGCCAACTCCTGGCAACTACTGATCATTTCACTGTCTCTACAATTTTGCCTTTTCCAGAATGTCAAATTCCTGGCCTCTACAGTATGTTGTCTTTGCATACTTTTCAGTGTGTTTTAGATAGGCTTTTTTTTTTTTCTACTTAGTAATATACATTTAGGTATACAGCATAGCTTGATAGGTCTTTTTTTTTTTTTTTTTGCAGTGAGTAATATTTCATTGTCTAGATGTATCACAGTTTATTTATTTGCTCAGCTACTTTGAAGGACATATTGATTGCTTCAAGTTTTGGTAATTATAAATAAAACTACCATAAACATCCATATACAAGTTTTGTGTGGACATAGTTTTTTCTATATTGTTTCTTTTCAAAAAGCCAACTCCTAATTTCATTGGCCTCTTAGATTGTCTTTTTAGTTTCTATTTCATTTACTTCCAGTGTGATCTTTGATAGTTCATTCTTTCTACTAACTTAGGGCCATTTTGTTCTTTTTTTTCCAGATCCTTTACATGTAAAAATTAGTTTATTTGAGATTTTTCTCTTTTTTTAATTTAGGCATTTATCTTTATGAACATTCCTCTTCGAACTGCTTTTGGTGCATTCCATAAGTTTAAAAGTTGTATTCCCATTTTCATTTGTCTCAAGATTTTGAAAAAAATTTTCTCATTTCTTCTTTGACCCATTAGTTTTTCTATAGTATATTGTTTAATCTCCACATATTTGTGAAATTTTTAGTTTTTTTTCTTGTCATCAATTTCTAGTTTTATACCATTGTGGTCCAAAATGATGCTTGATATGATTTTAATCTTCTTAAATTTATTAAGACTTGTTTTATAGCCTAACATAATTTATCCTGGAGAACGTTCCATGTGTTCTTGAGAAGAATGTGTATTATGTATTATTTGGATGGTAACTTCTCTAATTTATCTTTAAGCCTATCAAGTCTAATATATAGTTTAAGTCCAATGCTTCTTTATTGATCTCTATTGATCTTTTTGAAAAATCACCTTTGGGTTTGGTTAATATTCATGCCACTGTTTTGTAAATACTAATTTGTACTTTTTCATCCCTTTCCCTTTTTCACCCAGTCTCCTCTCCCCTCCTCCCCCACCCCCGCTCCAAACTCATTTCCCTCCCCTCTGGCAATCGCCAGTTTGTTCTCTGTATTTGTAAGTCTGTTTTCATTTAGTTTGTTCTTTAGGTGAAACTACATTGTATTTATCTTTCTCTGTCTGACTTATTTCACTCAGCATAATACCTTCTAGGTCCATCTATGTCATTGCAAATGGTAAGATTTCATTTTTTATGGCTGAGTAATATTCTATTGTGTATATATACCATAACTTCTTTATCCAATCATCAATAGATGGTACTCAGGTTGCTTCCATATCTTGGCTATGGTAAATAGTACTGCTGTGAACACAGGGGTGCAGAGATCTTTACAAACTAGTGTTTTGATTTTTTTGGATAAATGCCCCAAAGTGCAATTGCTGAGTCAAAAGGCAGGTATATTTTTTAATTTTCTGAGGAACCTCCAAACTGTTTTCCTTAGTGGCTGTACCAATTTTCAATCCCACCAGCAGTGTATGAGGGTTCCCTTCTCTCCACATCCTCACCAACACTTGTTTTTTGATTCACTGAAGATAGCCAATCTGACAGGTATGAGGTGATATCTCATTGTGGTTTTAATTTGGATTTCTTTGATGATTAATGATTTTGAGCATTTTTTTCATATGTCTATTGGCCATCTGTATTTCCTCTTTGGAAAAATATCTATTCAAGTCTTTTGCTCATTTTTAATTGGGTTGTTTGTTTTTAGCAATATCAAAGAGTTTATTGCCTATGTTTCCTTATAGGAGTTTTATGGTTTCGGGTCTTACATTGAAGTCTTTAATCCACTTTGAGTTTATTCTTGTATATGGTATAAGAAGGAGGCCTAGTTTCATTTTTTTTTTGCATATATCTGTTTAGTTCACCCCATATCATTTGTTGAAGCGTCTGTCTTTACCCCATTGTATGTTCTCTTTTGTCATAGATTAAATGACCATATGGGTGTGAATTTATTTTTGGGATCTCTATTGATCCATATGTCTGTTTTTATGCCAGTACCATACTGTTTTGATTCCTATAGCCTCATAGAATAGTTTATCAGTCAGTGTGATACCTCCAATTTTGTTATTCTTTCTCCAGATTAATATGGCTATTTGTTATCTTTTATGGTCCTATATAAATTTTTGAATTATTTGTTCTAGTTCTCTGAAAAATGCCATTGGTATTTTGATAGGAATTGCATCGAATCTGTAGATGCCTTTGGGTAGTATGGTGATTTTAATTATGTTAATTCTTTCTACCCATGAGCATGATATATGCTTCCATTTATTTGCATCTTAAATTTCTTTTTTCAATGACTTGTAATTTTCCAAGAACAGGTAGGTCTTTTACCTCCTTGGTTAATTTGATTCCTAGGTATTTTATTGTTTTTGATGCAACTGTAAATAGGATTGTTTTTCTTAATTTGTCATTCTGATACTTCATCATTGGTGTATAAAAATACAACCAACTTCTGAATATTAAATTTTTATCTGCTACTTTACTGAATTCATCGATCAATTCTAAGAGTTTTTTGGTGGAATCTTTATGGTTCTCTAATATAATATCATGTCATCTGCAAATGATGACAGTTTTACTTCTTCCTTTCCAATTTGGATGTTTTTCATTTCTGTTTCTTGTCTGATTGCTGTAGTTATGACTTTTAAGGTTTTGCTGGATAAAAGTAGTGAAAATGGGCATCCTTGTCTTGTTCCTGATCTTAAGGAAAGTGCCTTTAGCCATTCCCTATTTAATACAATGTGAGCTGTAGGTATGTCATGTATGGCCTTTATTGTGTTAAGGTATGGTCCCTCTATTCCCACTTCGCTGAGAGGTTTTATCATTAATGAGTATTGAATTTTGTTGAATGAATTTTCTGTATCTATTGATAGGATTACATGATATTTATCTTTTAATTTGTTAATGTGGTGTATCACATTAATTGATTCAAAACTATTAAATCAACCTTGCATCCCGGGAATAAATCCAACTTGATCATGGTGTATGATATTTTTAATGTGTTGCTAAATTCAATTTGCTAATATTTTGTTGAGAATTTTTACATCAGTGTTCATCAGGGATATCCGCCTTTAGTTTTCCTTTTTTGTACTGTCTTTGTCTGGTTCAAAATCAGGGTAATGGAGAACTCATGAAGAGTTAGGAAGCCTTCCCTCATCTTGAATTTTTTGAAATAGTTTGAGAAGAATATGTGTTAATTCTTCTTCAAATGTTTGATAAAATTTACCTATGAAGTCATCCAGTCCAAGGATTTTGTTTTTTTGGAAGTTTTTTGATTACTGGCTGGATTTCATTGGTGGTATATAGGTCAGTTCAGATTTTCTGTTTCTTCTTGATTCAGTCTTGGGATATTATTTGTTTCTAGAAATATATCCATTTCTGCTAGATTGTCCAATTTGTTGGTATGTAATTGCTCATAATATTTTCCTATGATCCTTTATATTTCTGTGGAGTCCATTGTTACTTCTCCTCTTTCATTTCTGATTTTATTTATTTGAGTCCTCTCTCTTTTTTTCTGGTTAAAGGTTTATCAATTTTGTCTACCCTTTTAAAGAACCAGCTTTGATTTCACTGATCTTTGTATTGTTTTTTTCAGACTCAATCAGATTAATTTATAAAATATTTTTGTTTTTTCTACTATATACTAGACACTGTTCTAGGAGCTGAGGATACAGCAGTGAACAAAACAGACAAACATCATTTTCCTCAGAAAGTTTATATTCTGTTGGGAGTGCTGGGATAAATGTATGAACAAATAAAGGAATAATAAACAAAAACAAATAAATTTATGATTTTTCAGGTAGTTATATATGTGACAAAAACAAATGCAGGGCAGGGGGATAAGAAGTGTGAAGAGCAGAGGTTGCCATTTAAAATAGGATGGGTGAGAATGGCTCACTTGAAAGGTGACATTTGAACACAGGCCTGATTGAAGTGAACAAATGATCTATGGCTATACTTAAGGTGAAGAATGTTCCTGGCATAGGGAGCAGCTGAGTCCAGAGGCTCTAGGTTGGGGAGGCTGATGATATGTAAGAAGAAACAAAAGGACAGTGGAACAGAATGGATGGAAGGATCTGACTTTGAGGATTAATAGGAAATGAAGTGAATCTGTGGACTACACTGTTTAGATAATGATCAAACTCTTATCAATTTGTTTAGAAGTAGTTGTTGAGGCCCCATTTTGATTCATTTACATAATTTATTGTGCTTTTATTATCTGCACTATTCTATTCATAGCAATAGTTATGGGTAAGATAAAAACTTGCTATAAGTCAATGAATAGAGGCATGGCCTTGCCCACACAGAGCCTAGAGTCTATCAAGTGATAAAGATTATCTTTTAAAAATATAAAATTTTATCCAATGTGATGGTTATTTTCATGTGTCAACTTGACTAGGCCATGGATGCCCAGATATCTGGTTAAATATTGTTTATGGGTGTGTCTGTAGGGGTATTTTAGTCCCTTAAAGGCCTGGATAGAACAAAAAGGTGGGGAAAAGGATAATTCTGTTTCTCTGTCTGATTGCATAAACTGGAACATCAATCTTCTCCTGTCCTTGGACTAGGATTTATAACATTGGTACTCCTGGTTCTCAGGCCTTTGAACATGGACCAGTTTTATATCACCAGTTTCCTGGGTCTCCAGTTTGCAGATGGTAGATCATGAGACTTCTCAGCCTCCATATTTGCATGAGCCAGTTCCTCATAAAATATCTATATATAAATGCCTATCTATCTCTCTATATATATCTTATTCATTTTGTTTCTCTGAAGAACCTTGACTAGTACATTCAGAAATACAAAATCCTCTGTGTAATTCTGGAAATACAGAATCTTCATCAAGGTATATTAAGCTCCTTGTCTACTCTATAAATTATTTGAGAACTTCTATTCATTGCTGAATTCATGAAACAAAACATTTTAAAATTAAAATATAGGTGACAAGGCATCTTAGAAAGAAAGAGAAAAATCTCCAGAAAATAAGCTTAAAGACATAGAAATATGAGACTTAAATGACAGAGAATTCAGTATGGTACTTCTGAAAAAAACTCAATGAAATCCAAAATAATTCATATCAACACCTCCAGGAATTGGATAAACAACTACATGAGCAGAATCAATTTTTTAGCAAGGAGATTGAAACCCTTAAAAAGAACAAAAAGAACTTATGGAGGTGAAGTACACACTAAAAAAGATGAAGAATAAAATAGCAAGGTTGAGAAATAGAATTGACCAAATGAAGGAAAGGATCAATTATATCGAAGACAGAAATCTAAAAATAAATCATCAGGAAGAAGAGAGAAACTGAAGAATGAAAATTAATGAAAGAGAAATGCAAGAACTAGCTGATACTATCAGGAGAAGAAACAAAAATAATGTGCATTCTAAAAGGGGAGGAAAAGGAGCAGAGATTAGAAAGCATTCTCAGACAAATAGTTGACGAGAATTTCCCAAATTTAAGAAGTGATCTGGAACTTAGAATTCAAGAATTCAACAGAACAACCAATATTTCAATCCAAAAAGGACTTCACCAAGACATATTGCATTAAAATTATCAAAAATCAATGACAAAGGCAGAATTCTTAGGGCAGCCAGGGAGAAGAAAACAGTAACTTATAAAGGTAAACCCATTAGATTATCCTCGGACTTCTCAGAGCAAACCTTACAGGCCAGAAAGGAATGAAATAAAATACTTAAACTATTAAGTGAAAAGAACTATCAGCCTAGAATAATGTATCCAGCTAAACTCTCCTTTAGATATGAAGGAGAAATTAAGACTTTTCCAGATATACAAAAATTGAGGGACATCTCCAGTACAAGGCCTGTATTACAGGAAATACTGAAAGAGGTCAGCTTACCTAAAATAAAATTACAAAAAAATACAAAATTATGAGAAAGGGGACTAGCAGGCAGATAGAAGCAGAGGAGTGCAACCCTTACTAAGAACAGGGCATTATAAGCTTAAACAATAAGAAAAGAATTGCTATAGCAAGATAGTAATGAATTTTCGGCATACATAGGGAAAAATTGAGACAACAATGACTGAAAAGGGGAGGATTCAAAGATCCAGATTAGCAAAGGGGAATGGATATAAGGCACACACAGAAGAAAATTGACAACTATGTATATACAGACACACATGCGCGCACAGATACATATGTATATAAATATCCTCTACATATTCAAAATGGTAACAACACTAAAGATTCAGAACTGAAGTATATAACATAAAACAAAAAGGATCATAGGGAAAACCCACAAAACAAAACAAAAAAGAAAACAAACAAACAAACAAACAAACAAAAAACAGACACACAAGGACAAGGAAGCAATGAAAATACCGAACTACAAGAAAGCAAAAAATAAAATTGCTATAGGAATACCTCATATTTCAGTAATCACCCTAAATGTAAATGTAAATGGATTGAAATCACCAATCAAAAGGCACAGAGTTGCAGATTGGATCAAAAAACAAAACCCAACATACGCTGCCTCCAGGAGACACATCTCAGCTCCAAAGACAAATATAGACTCAAGGTGAAAAGGTGGAAAGTGATATTTCAAGCAAATGGCATTCAGAGAAAAGCAGGAGTAGCTGTACTAATATCAGATGAAATAGACTTCAAAATCAAAAAGGTAAGGAAAGATACTGAGGGATACTTCATAATGATAAAGGGAATCATGCACCAAGAAGACATAACAGTTATTAATACCTATGCTCCCGATCAGGGAGCCTTGAAATATGTAAAACAATTACTAACAGAACTAAAAGGAGAAAGAGACCAAAACACTATTATAGTAGGGTACCTAAATACCCCACTATTGGATATGGAGAGATCATCCAACAGAAAATCGATAAGGAAATAACACCTTTAAACAGCACATTTGACCAACTGGACATAACTGACATTTATAGAGCCTTTCATCCCCAAATAGCTGCTTGAGCATACATTCTTCTCTAGTGCACGTGGAATATTCTCAAGGATTGACCACATACTGGGAAATAGAGATAGCTTCAACAAATATAAGAGGGTTGAAATCACTTCAACTATATCTACTGATCATAATGCTTAGAATGTGAAGAACAACTGTAAAAAAAAAGAAGGAAGAAAAAATACACGAGAGTTAAACAACATGCTATGAAGAATGACTGGGTCACAGAAGAAATAAAAAGAGAGATCAAGAAATACAGAGAGACGTATGATAATGATAGTACAATGATAATGATAGTACAATTTTGAGACACAGCAAAAGTAGTCATAAGAGGAAAGTTCATATCATTATAGGCATATAGGCCTAAAAAGAACAAGCCCAAAAAACAACATATCCCTTCATATTAAAAAAACTAGAAAGAAAATGAAGCCTAAAGTCAGCAGAAGAAAGAAATAATCAAATGTAAAGTTAAATGAAATTGAAAAAAAAAAACAATAGAAAAAATAAATGCAAGAAAAAGATGGTTCTTTGAGAAAGTTAATAAAATTGACAACCCCTTGGCTAGACTCACAAAAGAAAAAAGAGAAAGGACACAAATAAACAAAATCAGGGATGAAAGAGGGGAAATTATGACTGATATCATAGAAATACAAAGGATCATGCAAGAATACTATGAAAAGGTATATACACCAAATTTAATAACCTAGAAGAAATGGACCAGTACTTAGAAAAATACAACCTTCCTAGACTGAATCAAGAAGAACTGGAAAATATAAATAGACCAATTAGCAGTATGAAAATCAAAAATCTACCAAAAAGTAAAAGTCCAGGACCATATGACTTCACCAGGGAATTCTACCAAACATTCAAAAAATATTTAATACTTATTCTCCTCAAACTCTTCCAAAAAATTGAAGAAGAGCTAATAACACAAAAAAAGGAAACTACAGACCAATATCTCTCTTGAACACAGATGCAAAAATCCTAAATAAGATACCAGTGAACTGAATACAGCAACATGTTTAAAAGATTATACACCACAATCAAGTGAGCTTCATTCCAGGGTCACAGATATGGGTCGACATATGCAAATCAATTAATGGGATACACTACATGAACAAATTAAAGAATAAAAATCATATGATCGTATCAGTAGATGCAGAAAAAGCCTTTGACAAGATACAGCATTCATTAACAATCAAAACACTTAACAAAATTGATATAGAGGGAAAGTACCTTAACATAATAAAGGCCATCTATGACAAACCCTCAGCTAACATTATACTTAATGGTGAAAAACTAAAAACCTTCTCTCTAAGATCAAGGCAATAAGGTAAGGCTGTCTACTATCACCACTGTTATTCAATATAACATTGGAGATCCTAGCAAGTGCAATTAGGCAAGAGAAAAATGTAAAATACATCCAAATAGGAAACGAAGAAGTCAAACTGTCACTATATGTTGATGACATGATTCTCTATATAGAAAACCATAAAGACTCCATAAAAACACTACTAGAAACAATAAGCAAATACAGTAAAGTCTCTGGATACAAAAGCAATGTTAAAAATCCATAGTGTTCCTATACTCTAATATTGAAGTGTCAGAAAAAGAAGTGGAAAAAAACAATTCCTTTTGCAATTGCAACAAAAAGAATAAAATACCTAGTAATAAACTTAACGAAATATGTGAAAGACCTATATAATGAAAACTACCAAACCCTATTAAAAGAAATCAAAGAAGATACAAAGAAGTGGAAAGATATTCCATGTTCTTGGATTGGAAGAATCAATATAATTAAAATGACCATATTTCTAAAGCATTATACAGCTTTAATGCAATCCCCATCAAAATCCCATAGGCATTTTTTAAAAAAAAAGAACAAAAAACATCAGATTTGTATAGAAGCACAAAAGACCCTGAATTACAAAAGCCATCCTGAGAAATAAGAACAAGGCTGGAGGCATCACTCTGCCCAACTTCAAATTATACTACAAAGCGACAGTAATCAAAATGTCATGCTTTGGGAAGCAAAACAGACACATGGACCAGTGGAACAGAATCGAGAGTCCAGAAGTAAACCCATGTTTAATTGGGCAAATAATTTTCGACAAAAAAGCCAAATACATACAGTGGAGAAAGGAAAGCCTCTTCAATAAATGGTGCTGAGAAAACTGGAAAGCCATCTGCAAGAATGAAAGTAGACTGTTGTCTATCACCACACACCAAAATTAATTCAAAATGGATTAAGGACCTGAGTGTAAGACCTGAAACAATAAAATGCATAGAAAAAACATAGGAACCTTGGACTTAAAAAGGATTTTATGAATTTGACCTCTAAGTCAAGGGGTGTAAAAGCAAAAATAAATGCATGGGACTACAACAAACTAAAGACTTGTGCACAGCAAAAGAAATTGTCAGTAAGGTAAAGAGACAATCATCTGAATAGAAGAAGATATTTGCAAGCAACGCCTCTGATAAGGGCCTAATATGCAAAATATACAAAGAACTCCTATGACTCAATAACAACAACAAAAACAAATGATTCAATAAGAAAATGGGCAGAGTACCTGAACAGACTCTTCTCCCAAGAAGCCACACAAATAGCCAATGAACATATGAAAAGATGCTCATTATCAACAGCTATTAGGGAAATGCAAAGCAAAACCACAATGAGATACCATCTCATACATCTTAGAATAGCTGTTATCAATAGGACAAGTAATAACAAATGTTGGAGAGGATGCAGAGAAAAAGGAACCCTCATATACTACCGGTGGGACTGTAAATTGGTACGGCCACTATAGAAAACAGTATGGTGTTTCCTCAAAAAACTAAGAGTTGATCTGCCACCATATGATCCAGCAATTCCTGTAGTTGGCATTTACCCCAAAGGCTTGAAAACTCATATCCGAAAAGATATTTGTACACTGATGTTCATAGCAGTATTATTCACAATGGCCAGATCATGGAAGCAACTGAAGTGTCCTATGATAGATGATTGGCTCAAGAAGCTGTATTACATATATACAATAGAATATTAAGAAGTCTTAATTAATTAAGAAGTCTTAAGAAGAGATGAAATACTGCCGTTTGTGACAACATGAATGGACCTCGAGATAATCATGCGAAGCGAAATAAGCCAGACAGAGAAAGTTGAAAACTACACGATATCACTTATATGTGGGATATAAACCTAAAAGCAACAAAGAAACAGGACAAACAAATGGAAACTCATGAACATGGACAATAGCCTAGTGATTACCAGAGTGTAGGGGAGTGGGGAGGGGATAGGTAGAGAGTATAAGGGGTCAAATATGTGGTCACAGAAAGAAATCTAACTATGAGTGATGAACACACAATGCAGTATATATATATATATATATATATATATATATATATATATATATGTATGTATATGTATATATATGTATGTATATATATATGTATATATGTGTGTGTGGGTGTGTGTGTGTGGGTATATATATATATATATATATATATATATATATATGTATGTATGTATATATGCCTTACTATTGGATTATACACCTGAAACTTATTGGATTTCATTAACCAATGTCATCATAATAAAAAGAAAGAAAGCAAGAGAGAGAGAGAGAGAGAGAGAGAGAGAGAGAGAGAGAGAGAGAGAGGAAGAAGGAAGGAAGGAAGGAAGGAAGGAAGGAAGGAAGGAAGGAAGGAAGGAAGGAAGGAAGGAAGAATAAATAATAAAAAATAAAAATGTTGTGACTTTACCATCAACTCAAACTCTAAGGTTTAATGTCAAATGGAACAGTGGAAAACTCAGTAGAATTTGTGAAAATCAGAGCACAAATATGAACTAAAGATATGATATCTGATGGGTTATAAAGATAATATGGGAAATAAAAAATAAATAAATAAAAATATAATTTTCTAGTAAGAATTATGATAACATATTAATAGCTACCATTTATTTATGTTATGCAAAGCATTAGTGAGCTAGGTAGTTTACCTTATTTAATTATATAAAAAACTGATAAAGTAGTCTTATCCTGTTTTACAGATTGGATAACTGGGAATTAGAGACAGGCAATTTGAGCAAGGTCATACAGTTGATAGTAGTAGATCTAGAATTAGAAACCCAAAGTGCTAGTTTCCAGGTCTTACTCGATTTTGATTCCTGCATTATTGTGATTTAGATGATTGTGCAGATATATTTGGTCTTTATCTACAGTTCTTGGCTCACAGCTCCAAAAACCCTTAGAATTCTCTAAGTGAAGAGAGTAACAATGATGTCTCTTGTTAATGAGGTGACTTTTGGACCTACCTAAGAGTGGGGGGATGGTTTCTAGTAGAAGTCAACCTTGTGGTTAGAAGATAGAACTTTCAGTCCTACCTCCTGATTTCTGTGAAGGGGAGAGGGGCTTGGGGTTGAATCAATTGCCAATGGCTAATGACTCAGTCAGTTATGACTGCATAATGAAGTCGCCTTAAAATCTGAAAAGAATACCTCATCAGCCCTTTTTTAGAGAGCTACCATGTTTGGATACAGAATGCTTTCATGTGCCACTGTGCTGGGTCCCAAGCTCCATAAGGACAGAAGTTCCTTTGTTTGGGACCTCACTCTATGTATTTCTTTATCTGGGTGCTGACTTTCACCCTTTAATATCTTTCATAATTAATCAGTAATCTAATGAGTAAACAAGTTTTCCTGAGTTCTGTGAGCCATTCTAGCAAATCAATCAAGCCTAAAGAGAAGTAACAATCTTAATTTGTGATTGGCACCCTGAGTTGGAGGGGGTCATTGCAACCTCCAATATGTAGCTGGTAACATCCTGGGCTATGACTAGCATCTAAAGTGGAGTTCAGTCTTGTGGGACTGACTCCTTTACCTGTGAAATCTGATTCTGTTTCTGTGTAGATAGTGTCAGAATTGAGTTGATTTCTTGTTAATATGATGAAGCCTCCAAACACATGTTGGAATTGAATTTGGGAACGCTTTTCACTACCAATATCCTCACTATAAAAAATAGAGCCTTAAAAGATCATTTATCAAATGAAGAGTGCTGTCTGAATGATTTTAGTCTATCCACTGAGCATTTATTAAGTGACTACTACGTACCTACCAGTAACTGTACTGGGCACTGGAAATACAAGGTTAAATGGCATGATGTTTTCCTTAAGGAAAACAGGTAAATTAAGAGACCATAACTGCACTAAGGTGAATGCTCTGAAATGTGAGCACAGAAGAGGGGCACATCCTGGGAATTCATGGAGGGTTTCTGAAGGAAGTCGAACTGACCTGAGTCTAGAATGATGAGTAGAAGTTAGATAGATGGAAAAGTGGGGAATGATATTCTAGGTAGTCAACGTGTAAAAGGGCACAGAGCTGTGAGGTAGTGTGAAGGAATGTACTTTCCCCATTTCTGTGGCTCATTTCCATATGGAGGGAGCTGCCCACCAATTCCTGCCTTCTCCCTCCCTTTTCTTCTCATGGTGGGTAGAATGAATTATAATTAGTAAATCTGAGATGAATAACTTGAGTGTTTCTTATTCAGCTCTCTTTTCTTACTGAAGGGAGTGAGCTGTAGACAGGAAGCACACGTTTGTCTCTGTAGTTCACAATTAAGAAGCCCCCTTAAAGATTTTCTATCTTTTCTCCAATACTGACTCTATCAATAATAAATGGCGTATGTTGGTTTTTCACATGTGGTCTCCTTGTCCCATTACTTAATTGATTCAGAATTTCAGCAGGGAAGAGAGTTGCTATCCAGTGGGCATTCTAGAACCCACATAGAAGGAATGTATGAGGTGGGGAGGGCAGGAGATGAGATTCAACAGATTTGGAAGAGCCAGATCATGGAATATCTTTATCTTAAATGCTATGTATGGAATCCCTCTGAATTTGGTTTTAAATTGGAGAGTAACCCACTCAGAGTTCATTCTACATTAGTCTCTGGCAACAGTCTAGAGCATGGATGTTGGGGAGGGTGAAAGAAATTAGGAAAGGCAGGATGGCCAATCTAGAAGTGACTGAAGTTATTAGGGAAGGTGAGTCCTGAGCTACTTCAGAGGAGAAAGTGTGGAGGATAACCTGATTCAGCAAATGGCTAGGAGACCACATAAATAAGATTTAATGATTGGTCAGATGTGATGAAATAAATTAGAATAATCCGAGGTGAGTCTTATTTTTCTGACTTCAGTAACAGTGCATTATAATGTTAGTTTCTGAGTGAGGAAACACAGGAAAAGGATTTGATTTGGGCGAAGTAAGGCAATGATGCATTTAGTTTGGGCCATGTTGATTTTCATGTGTGGGATTTCCAGTTGAGATGTTTACCATACTATAGTTGTATACAAGTCTCAAGTCCAGCAGTGACATCGGTGTTGCAGATTTAAATTTGGAAGCCATCAGCATAGGAAGGGGAGCATAACTGTGTTGAATAGTATAGGAAAATAAAACAGTGGGCCAAAAGGAACCCCTTTGGGGAAGGCAAACATTTAAGAAGTTGGCAGAGAAGGAAGAACCTGTGAAATTGGACAAAAAAGCAATGATCAGAGATGTAAGGGGGAAATCATGAGAGATGTCAAGGAAGTAGATAATTTCAGGAAAAACTGAGTGAGAAATAGTATCAAACACAGCATAAAATTTCAGTTAAAATAAAGGTGGGAGTCTCCAATGGCTTTGGCTATTTGGTAGTGATGCTTTTTAAAGCAGTTTGAGTTGAGTGGTATGGCCAGGTGACAGAAGTATGGAAGCAGCAAAGTGAAGACCCCTTCACTTATAGGGGCTATTTTCAAGACGCTTGGCTGAGAAGTCAGGGGGAGGTCAAGAAAGACTTTCTTTCCAAGTGATGTATTTATAGACTGAGGGTAATGAGCTAATAGAAAGCAGGAAGGTGAATTTATGGAAGAAAAGCAATTATAGAGGGTGCAAGTTCCCAAGGTTAAAGGAGATAATTAATGAAAAACTGAGATGGGGTTGGGGAGTAGGGTGGGTGCGTATGGGGGGGAAGTGGGGATGGACATTATCTTGAACAAGAGAAGAGATGCTTGCTTTCTGAGACCCTAAAAAAAGAAGGAAGGGTATTTATAAATGAGACAGGCATTGTTTTGTTGTTGATGTTTTTGATGAAGCCTGGAGGAGAGGGAGAAAGCAGAAGTTCATGCCAATGGCCTCCAGTTCCTTGATAAAATAGGAGGCAATGTCCTTTGCTGAGAGTGTTGGGGCTTGAGAAAATAGTAAAGGTTTGGCATGAACATCAGGGATGTCAGAAGAGCAGACGCTAACCAAGGAAATGGTGACTACATTGGACTTGGCCTGGACAGAGAAAAGAGAAGACAGGAAGATTTTGCAGACTGACTGAAATGGAACAAGGAAGGAACTTGGTGGTCCATGACATACTAGCGGTGGCAATGGGGGCATGAAAGCAATGGAAAGAGAAGAGGTCAGCAGCAGAGAGTGGGTTATTTTTTCAGTTAGTTCTAAAACAACAGTTGATATTTGAACAACTCTATATTTTAAGAAAAGTTTTTGCAGACATTCCATTTGGTTTCCATAGTAGTTCTATGAGACTTATGTTCTATGAGATAAAGCAAGACTCATGGAAATAGTGACTGAAGATTAGACAAGTGGCAAAGGCAGGACTTTGAAGTAGCTATTTAGTCTCCAGGCTTCATACAAATATGATTTGATATTAAAAATATTGATGATCCAAGTCAGAAATAAAAATATACAGCTTGGATGGATTTTTTTAGGAGTAAAGAAAATATTTTCATCTCTATTTGTGACCATAAGCACAGTGTTGCCAAATGGCTTACTGCCATGTATTTATGTCAAGGTGAGTCTTTGCTTTACCTGGCTAATCTGCCTACACAGCCCACATAGGTTCATGGATATCCCATGGTAGTTCACACCTCCTTGCATCTGTACCTGCTGTCTTTCTGCCTAGAATATTCTCCCTGTGGTTGTCTCCTGGATAATTCTTCCATCTTTTAAAACTCCCCAACCACCTTTCTTTGCTCAGACTGAGCAAAATGCCCTATTTTGTGCTCCTACTAGTACTCAAATTTCTTACTTTAGTTCACCATATTAATATTGTTGCCAATACACCTGTCTCCCCATGAGACTAAGAGCTCTTTGAGAGCAGAAACTTTTAATCTCCATAGAAAGTGCCCAGCACAGCACTTGGTGCAAATATGGGTCAGTCACCCGCAAATAACAGAAATATACCTTTAACATGACTCTCAGTAGAAAACAACTAAAAACATGAGTTAGTTCATCACACAATCAGTCCTAACAAAGCCTCACCATTATTTTGTTGAGATGATAAGATGTGGCAGAAGCTTTGATGGGCAGACAATTTGCAAAGGCTTTCCTTTCTTTTGCTGATACTTTTTTTTCTTCACCTTTAAAGATTTAGAATTTTAATAGATGCCAAAATTGACTACTTTCCTCCTACCTCTACTACTACCACTGATCCAAGCCAATATCATCTCTTTCCTGGATTATGAGTCTTAATAGCTGGTCTCCTTGCTCCAGCCTTCCCAGGGTACAGGCTATTCTCAACAAAGCACCAGAGCCATTGTGGTACAGTGTAGGTGAGATGAAGTTTCCTTTGCTCAGTAGACTCCAATGGTTTTCATCTCACTCTGTGTAAAAGCCAAAATACTTTCAAACCCTTTCAGTGCTCTACATGCTCTGTCCCTGTTAATTTAGACTTCACATTCTACTCAGCTACATCTGTGTCCTCACTGTTTCTTAAGACACCAGGCTCATTCCCACCTTAGGACCTTGCATTGACATTCCTTGTCTGAAATTCTCCTCCTCCAGATTTCATTATTCCTCTCCTGTTTTTTCTCTCAGCTCTTTTACTCAGGTATGTCTTTCTCAGTGAGGCACCCCTGGTGACCTTTTCAAACATTATAACTGCCTACTCCTGCCCCTGATATTTCCTATTCATCTCTCTGCTTTATTTTTCTACTTAACATTCAATGCTGACTAGAATACTATTTGTTTTATTTACCTATCTTGTTTGTTTTCTGCTTCCCCAAGTAGGGCAGTGAGTTAGACTGTTCGGTTCATTTCTGTATCATCCCTTCATACCCAGAACAGTGTTCAGCAGAGTAGGCACTTAGTGAACACTTATTGAACAAGTAAGTTCTGATTCAAAGTAGTCCTCTTATCTCCTCATTAGAAATAGACAGTTTTCTAATTGTTTCAAATACATTAACTTAGTTTATATAATTAGAATATATTCTTTCCAGAAGTAGAGACCTGATTTACACTTTGTAGTTGTTGATTAATGCAAAATGATGGTCTTTATAGGTCAATTGCATCTGTCTTTTGTCCCATCCACCAATGTTATGGCTGGATCTGCTCATCCCTCTCAGATCACTCTGTTTCCCTTTACTCTTTCTACTCTTCCTGTGGCCTTGTCTCAGAAAAACCTCATCACTCTTAGAGAAATTCTTCTTTTCCACTGCTTCTGGTGATTTAATCTTTGTTCTTTAATCAGACATAAGGAGGTGGTGGTGGGAGTGGGGAATGTACTCAGATGACCATACATCATGTTATAGAAGGAAAAATCTGACATTTTCATTGGTAAATAAACCCTGGAGTTCTGGAACTGGAAAGGACCTAAGAGGTCAGGTCATCCATCTTCACACTTTGGGGCAGTTCTGTATTGAAAACCTACCCCCCAAACACAACTATCTAGCTTTTTCACTGACTATTCCCTAAGGAACCTAGATCTCTGACCTCCTTTGAAAAGAGATTTTAGTGTCTTTGTGGAAAATATGAAATTATTATTAAAGCACTTGCAGTGCTGTAAAGTTATGAAATTGGAGCACAAATGTACAACCCTGGAGTCCCAGGCTGGAGGTTGGGTTCCAAGGCCTGACCAAACTGGGCTTTAATTTTGAATTGAGCATGAATTAACTGGGTGGCCTAGTGCAAATTAACCTCTAAACAAAAGATAATACTGGATTTCTGGTCAAGATGGTGGAGTAGGTAAACACTGTGCTGGCCTCCTCTAATAACCACATGAAAATTACAACTACAGAACAACTATCATTTAGAACCACCTGAACTCTAGCTGAATGAAGTCTTATAACTAAGAACATACAGAAGAAGCCACATGAAGACTGTTAGGAGGGGCGGAGATGTGGAATTGGCCATCTCCAAACCTGAAAGTGGAAATTAAAAATTGAGAGGGATATCTCAGCTGCAGATGTCCTCCCTGGAGCAAGGGGTTCCAGCTCTGCACCAGGCTCTCCAGCCCAGGGTTCCAGTGCCAGAAAGAGAAGCCTGCATAACTTCTGCTGTGAAAACCAGTGGAGACTGTGACTAAGACAAAGGATTGCTGGAATCCCAGGTGTATCTCTTAAAGGGCTCATGCATGGGCTTATTCTCTGATGGACTTACTCTGAGCTTCAGTGCTGAGGTGGCAGCTTGCTTGAAAGGTACCAGATGCATATGGGGAGGAACTGAACTGCCTAGCTTCAGGGTGAGGGCTGTAGGGGCAGCTTTTTCCTAGACAGAAGTGCTGGGAGAATCCATTGTTCCTTTGTTGATCCCTTCTGCCTCTTAGCATGTAGATGCAGGTGCCACCATATCTGAGTTTCCATTAACCTGACTAACACTTATTGCCCTGCCCTGGTGATTTCCTGAGATTCTGCCCCACTCAACATACTGGCCAACCCAAGCCACTTCTAGTAGCATTTTCATACAAATAGCCTATCTTGGCTCATGAAGCGGACTTTCCTAAAATCACTCAAAGGTTCACAAAACCCAAACAAACAGTATCTGGCCTTGGTGTGCCTCATACCTCTTGGTGAGAAGCCCTAAGCCTGGCAGTAGTGGCAGCTGACCTTGACTTGCGGCTTCACCGCTCCTGGCACCTCCAAGCCCAGCACGGTGGCAGCCATCTGTGGATTGCTTAGTGGCTCATGCCAGGTGGCCCCGGCCAGGGCACAGTCTGCTGTTAAACTTGGCCTATGGCAGAGCCCCTTTCAGGAGGCCTCAAGCCCGGCATGCCTGATGGTCAACTTTTGACCAAACCAGAGCACCACCCAGGCCCAAATCTGAGGCTGACACATGCAAAGGTCAGACTGGGGAGGCACCAGAGCCCTGCTAAAGCAATCCTGATCCATAGGGTCAGTCCCTTCACAACAGCTCTTCCACTGTAGTCTCAACCAGTCTTCTCAACCAAGCAGCCTTAGGGTCAATCCCTCCCACTGATGTGAAAACAGCAACCAAGAGGTGGGCACAGACAACCCACACAAAGGACTCACCTGAAGCACCTGGCTCAGGTGACCAGAGAGACTGTGCTTCTGGGCAACACAGGACACTTATTACATAAGAGCACTCTACTAAGACTGAAAAACCAAGTAGCCCTACCTAATACATAAAAACAAACACAGGGAGGCAGGGAAAATGGGAAGACAAAGAAATATGTCCCAAATGAAAGAACAGAACAAAGCTCCAGAAAAAGAACTAAATAAAATAGAGACAAGCAATCTACCAGATGCAGAGTTCAAGATGCTGGTTATAAGGATGCTCAATGAACCTAGAGGAAGAGTCGATAAACTCACTGAGAACTTTAACAAAAAGAAGGAAAACATAAAAGTGGAGATAGAAACAATAAAAAAGAACCAGTCAGAAGTGAAGAATACAATAATTGAAATAATACCTTAAGAGGAATTAACAATAGATTAGATGAAGTGGAGATCAAGTCATCCCTTTAGAAGATAAGATAGCAGAAAACACCTAATCAGAACAGCAACAATAAAAAAAAAATCCAAAAAATGAGAATAGTTTAAGGGGTCTATGGGATGAAAGCACAATATTTGCATCATAGGGGTACCAGAAGGAGAAGAGAGAGAGCAAGGAAAACCTATTTCAAGAAATAATGATGAAAAACCTCCTTAATCTGTTGAAGGAAATAGACATACAAGCCTGGGAAGCGCAGGGAGACTCAACAAGATGAACCCAAAGAGGCCCACACCAAGACCCATCATAATTAAAATGCCAAAGTTAAAGACAAAGAGAGAATCTTAAAAGCAACAAGAGAAAAGCAATTAGTTACATACAAGTGGATGCCCATAAGACTGTCAGTTGGTTTCTCAACAGGAACTTTTCAAGCCAGAAGGGCTTGACTTGAAATATTCAGTGGTTAAAAGCAAGGGTCTACAACCAAGATTACTCTATCCAGCAAAGTTATCATTTAGAATTGAAGGACAGATAAAGAGCTTCCCAGACAAGAAAAAACTAAAGGAGTTCATCAACACCAAACTATTTCAAATTTTAAAGGGACTTCTTTAAGAAGAAGAGGGGGGAAAAGATAAAAATATGAAGAATAAAATGGTCATAACTACATCAACAATTACTTTAAATGTATATAGATTAAATGTTCCAATCAAAAGTAGAGTGGCTAAATGTGTACAAAAACAAGACCCTTAAATATGCTGTGTACAAGAGACTCAATTCAGATTGAAACACATACAGAGAATGAAAGTAAAGGGATAGAAAAAGATATTTTATGAAAATGAAAAAAAAAAAGCTAGGTATCAATGCTTATACTAGAAAAAATAGACTTTAAAACAGTCTTTAACAAGGACAAAGAAGGACCCAGAAATCCCACTACTGGGTATTCATATGATGAAACCCATCTTTGAAGGAACATTTGAATCCATATGTTCATTGCAGCACAATTTACAGTAGCCAAGATATGGAGGCATCTTGAGTGTCCATCTATGGATGAATGGATAAAGAAGAGGTGTTACATACATACAGTAAAATATTACTTAGCCATAAAAAAAATAAAACCTTGCCACCTGCAGGAACTTATATAGACCTAGAGGGTATTGTGCTGAGTGGATAAGTCAGACAGAGAAAAACAAATGTCATATGATTTCACTTATATGTGGAATCTAAAACACAAAATATACAAACAGATAAATCTGAAACAAACTCATAGATACAGAGATTTTGATGGTTGCAAGATGTAAGGGATGTTGGGGATGGCTGAAAATAATTATAGGGATATAAAGTATAGTGTAAGGAATAGAGTTAATGTCGATAATATTGTAATAACTATGTACAGTGTCAAATGGGTACTAGATTTATTGAGGTGATCACTTTGTAAATTATATAAATGTCCGATCACTATGTTGTACACCTGAAACTAATGTAATATTGTATGTCAACTGTAATTGAAAAAAAAGATAATTTAAAAATAAATAAATATAAAAATAACGTAAGATACTAAGAACTTTGCATGCACATGCATGTGCGTGTGTGTGTAAATAAAGGTATATACTCAATAAATGTAAATGTATAAATATATACTTCATAACTGTTTCTTCTCTTTCTTCTATCCTATCCCCAACCACACCCAGAAGCATTTTGTGTTTAATAAACCATCTAAGTCCTCCTTATAGAATTTTCAACTCTAAGATATCTTTTAGTTTGATGATCCCCAAATTTTACTAGGACTATTCCTATACCATTTTCACCTGAATATAAATATAGTCAACTTAGAAGATAGACACATAGGCTATGGAGACTAGATTTGAATACCAGATCCAAAATACGTCAGATGTATGAATTTGGACACTTGACTTTTTACGGTGTTCATTTTCTCATCTGTAAAGTGGGTGCAAAATATCTCCTTCCTCATGGGTTTTTTGCAACAATTAAATGAGATATATATGGAAAATATTCAGCATAAAGCCCTAGAACTTAGTATGTGCTTAATACATGATATCAATTATAATAATAATAGGTACTATTTAATATATATTTTCCATTAATATACATCAAGCATTAAGAATCGCCTTACATATATTAATTCATTTATTGGTAAATGGTGGAGGAGGTTGTAGCTTTCCTTATTACTATAATCGTGTTTTAAAAGACCCCTGAAGAAAGGTGATTGAGTTCTTTCCTCTCAAATGATCTATTATTTTCTGTTAAAGTCAGTGAGGCAAGCTGTTGACATTTACTCTGCTAAAGAGAAGAGTTGAAAGGGGGCAGAGGGGAATGCACAGAAGGAGCAGTCAGTGAGAGGAGTTGGCCCACTAACCAGAATATGGGGGCCCTGAACTAATGCTGGGCACTGACTTTCATTCCTCAGGCCTGAAACAACAGGCTGCCCCTCCCCAAGGCAGTAGTGCCTGACTTGGGGGAGGGTGACAAGGGGAGGCATAGAACTTTTAGGGCAGTGTTGCTCAGTGTCTGTGGTTTATGAGCACACATTTATCGGAAGTGCAGAGGGGAGGGAAGATGGCAGAGAGGTGTATATGATAATCTGCAAAAAATCCATAGCAGGTCAAACTGACCTAATCAAGTAAGATGCTTGATTTGATAATTAATAATGTTATCAAAGTGTTTCAAAAACATTTCACTTAGTCTGCAGACAGTTCTAATTGTAAAAAAAAAATCACAATTATTATTTTTAAAAACATTAAAGAAAATTGAGCAAAAGAAAATTTGTAGACTCTGACTGTATTACAATTCATCATAAAGGATAAAGCCTGATACATATTGAAGCTGCCTCTAGCTGCTGATTATACAGATTCCTGACACAAAGAGATCTGAGGTATAATGATGATTTTCTATACTGAAAATTGGAGATGGACCATTTGAAATAATGCAATTCCATTTACCATTTTAGGTTACCAAGCCTGAGATGCACTTCATAAATTGTTACACTCTACTGAAACTCCCCATTTGCTTTAATGATATATCAATTTTTAGACTGTGAAATATGTAGGTTGGTGCTTTCTTTGAGAATTTTCGAATGGGCTCCTGAAATACTCAAGGAGGCAACAGGTGGAATAGGATCTTAGGAAGTACTTACCTCACTCACTCCCAAACCTCTGACACAGTGGCCTTCTTTTTTATCTGTTCAGCTCCTGACTAGACTGAACAGGACTTTCTAACTTCAGAACTTCCCACCTGTAGTTTCCCCTTTATGCAACAATTTCCCAACCCTCTTCCTCTGATTGTTGGCTTCTTATCCTTTAGGCTCAAGTTAATTACCACCCCCTAAGAAGTCTTTACTGACCATGCTAGCAAAAGCAAGTCCCCCCACCATCACTGTAGCTTGCAGTGTACTGGTTGTTTCATGGTACATGTCAGCTTATTTGTATTCTTGTCAATGAGATCACCCTACTAGACTCTAAATTTCACAAGGGAAGGTAGACAGGGTCCACGCTTCTCTCATTTCTCATGACAGCCTTAGCATCTAGCACAGTGGGTGTCACCTATTAGAAGCCCAATAAAGTATGGAGACAAAAATCATGGGCCCTTTCCACAAAACTGTACAAGGTAAAGATAAAGTTGCAGACTCTTAATAACAGTGGGATTGAGAAAACACTGTCTGCTAGGTACTGTGATAATGCTATAGTAATACTTGGCATAATTATTCTAATGTTACTAATGGTAAAAATTGGGTCCATAGAAGTTAAGCAACTTTACCCAGTCTCCAAACTTACCAAGAGGCAAGAGGCAGGATCCAGAGCTAGGTCTGTACAATGCCAAAACTCATATTCTTAACTCTTATTACAAATAGTCAGGTTGTAAATAGTATTCATTGTCTGAACCTTCACTCTGCAGAATCAGAAACAGGCATCCTGGGAAACAAGAAAAAAGAAGCTGCCTAGGTGGTTATCTTCGCTTGGAATACATAATCACTGCACATACAAAACATACGTAAAATGCACTAAGCAGGGCAAGCCTGACATTTCTGAGTAATTAAATATATGAAGGATAGGAGAATGAGATAAAAGAAATAGGCAGGGCTGGCTGAAAAGCCTTTCAAGAAGATGAATATAATTCACTAGATTTTAATGAGAGAGAGGGGGAGAGAGAGAGAGAAAGGAAGAGTATGAGGGTGGCTTCCTTGGTGATCATTCCTGGCCCCTTTAACACCACTAGCTGTAATGGCCTTTGGGTCCTCGCCTGAACTAGAACCAGGAAGGATGAGAAGGATGAGAAGGATGGTCAAGATATCCCATGCTTTAGTATAGCCAATATTATTGGCCTATGGGATTCAAGGTACCTACAACTTGCTGCAAGGTTCTGGAGTAACTAGGACAGTGACTTTCAGGAAGAGTGTAAAGCTTTGTTTCCTTTCTACTGTTGTAAATTACTCACTCTGATGTAACAAACGAACATGGGGCTGATGTCAGTGGTTCCTGGCACTTTCGCTGGAGCAGGAACTCATGTGAGTATGGCTTCCAAGACTGCTGCACCAAATCTGAAGTCATTATAATTTACTTAGAATGGGGCGGGGGAGTTTCTGAGCCTTTGTATCATGGTTTTCAAGTTAACCTTCCAACATTACTGTAGAGGACAGTTAATCCAAGGGACTTTTTACAGAGATGATGCCCAAGGAGCTAAGATCTGAAGGAGCATTATGATTACTTGGGGAAGGGGAGGGTGGTTCTATGTACCTGGGTAGAAAATAGAGAAAATTATGATTTGAATTATAACAAAGAGAATTTGGGTTCCTGCTCTTAAGGAGCCCTCCTAATGCTTTACAGTTCCTTCCTAGAAGACAAGTGCATCCTCCTCTAAAAATGATACCACAAATGATTCAGTTAAGATTAATTTTTTATGTTTCAGAACATTGGATTCTGCATAATGATATTAAGACAGAAAACAACAAATTTGTGCTGACTCCCTTTGCCCTTCTCCCCTACCTCAGAGTGGGCTTCATATAAATAAAAGTATGATTCATTTATTCTAATTTATTCAAATTTCAACATATTCTTATTGAGACATGCTGTGATGTTTAGTATGCACTGAGTGAATATCAAAGAAAACACTTGCTTATTGTCAGCATTTCATATGATTACCTAAGTTCAGATTACTGTGTTAATTATTATCCAGTTCCATAAAGTTTATTAAGCTACTGATTCTAATATAATCCTACTGCAACTAGTAATTATGTATTCATTCAACTGTTCGGAGCAAAAAATTAAATCTGGATATATAAGGTGAATTATTTCAATTTATCTAACCATTGGATTTGATCATAAAATGCTTATTAGAATAAGATATTCAATTTCAGTTTGATTTAATATTTTTAGTGCACCCATCAACTGTTATAAGCAGAATTTTCACAGTGAGTATCTTACTTTTCTTTTTAATAGTTTTATTTTTAAATTATAGTTGACATACAATATTACATTAGTTTCAGGTGTACAACATAGTGATTAGACTTTTATAAAACTTTTATAAAACTTACGAAGTTTTATACTTTGTCTCACCATGATTACATTTGTCTAAATTTGTTTTTTAATAAAACATTTTAAGCATGTTCTCTCTCAGCTTCATGAATGCTTTTTAAAAACTTCCTCTTCATCACAAGCAGTTTGTTGAAACAGATACCCCATATTCCCTTTTCCCTCACAGAGAAAATGAGAGTCACTAGATGGGAACACTCTCAAATTCTTGCTGTTAAACACGCAAACGTATCATATACTCTCTGGGTCATCCCTCTCATGGCTTTTATTAACATCTATACACTGCTAACTTCCAAAACTATATCCTCTATCATCCATACATTCACATAGTAGCCTGTGTAATAATCAATTTTCAGTGCAAACAATAAAGTAGAAGCATTTATAGAGCATATAGACCTGAGACCCAGCTGCATAGGCCATTTCCCAGAACAGGTTAACTGCATCCTCCTTAACGCTGTCAAATAGATAGATTGCAAAGGCAGCCAGGCCATGAGAAACTTCCGCTTAGACAAACAGCTTTTGTACCTGTGGGAATCGGGGAGGGGAGACCTGTGAGAAATCGGGAAGGGGGGACCTGTGGGTAATCGGGAAGGGGGGGGCAACTGAGGAGGATAAGGGGGTATATAAGGGTAACAGAAACTAGGTTCGGGGCTCTTGCCTCTATCACTGCTGCGACAGTGGAGGTTTGAGCCCGGATTCGAATCTGTAATAAAGTTTTTTTTTTTTTTTGATTCAGCTATCTGGCTTCTGTGTCAGTGCTCACTGGGAAACTTGCTCTATAACAGCCTGCATGATATTTCTTATATACAGATTATATCCTATCACTTCACTGAATATGCTCTTCAGTATCTTCCCATTGCTCTTAGAATAAAACCAAAACTCTTTGCTGGACAAAAATCCCTCCAAGATCTGGTCTTACCTTGCACTCCAACTTTAGTCACTTTCCAGCCTTCTCCTAAAATTCTAGCCATGTTAAACCTCCTTCATTGTCTTTAATGGCTCATGGTCTTTCAACTCTGAATCTTCATTCACCTAATTCTTCCTACCCTCTTCTACTGGCCTACTCACCTGCTACCTATGTGTTAGTAAGTGCTGTATCCTTTTGGGAGATCATTCTTCACCCCAAGCTGGGTTATGTCCTACTGACTTTTGATCTCATAGCACTTCTGCACCTCTCTTATCAAAATAGTCACCTGATATTCTACTGATATTCTTGTTTAATTGTTCATGTTGTATCCCACCTTCTAGCCCAGTGCCCAATTACATGAGATCCTCAAAATTACTAGTTGAATGAAAAATTTTACCTAAATATTATCCAAACATTCATATTTGAGAATTTTCACATCCCTTCAGGAAGGTGGTCCTTGCGAGTTCTTCCATTTTTTAATCAACTGCTGCTTCCAAAAAACCATTCAAAACAATTAGGCTCTTTTATAAAATTGTGGAGGAAAAGGCTGCAACATTAAAAGACAGCCATGATACTCTCCTGCTGTAGAACACAGAGTGTGAGTTTAATTAGAAAAGTGTCTAAGATCTGATTTAAATAATTCATGACTTTTTTTTTTTCCTTTAGACTTGCTGGGTAGTTTGCACATATACTCTGTGACAATGAAAAAAAATGTTCAAACCTGTAGAGAATTCTTATGAGTTTATTTGAGCCTAACTGATAATAATTGCCAGGAAGAAAATCTCAACTTACTGGGAGAATACTCTGGAGAATGGCAGTTTTGCAGCCAATATGATACATTAGAATCAAAGGAAGAGATGGTAGGTTAAGAGGGCAGTAGGACAAAGTGAGAAATCTCTGAGATTAGATAAAAAGTAAAATGGAGAGACACATACTACTTTTACATTGGTGTGTACAGGATAGTTAATAATTAACATTTATAGCACATAGAGATGGTATGCGGAGAACAAGATAAAAATGAGGGGCTCTGTGGTCTTCTGTTCTGGTATAGCAGTTGTGTCCTGAGGAGTCTGGAAAAGAAAATTACTCTGACATTTACAAGGTATTTTATCTTAGATGCAAAAAGACAATAGATACAGGCCTAAAATATGACTACCCACCATAATCTGCTTTTAGTTAGGAATTTTTATGTTCAGGCCACCCTGTGTGATTACTTCCAGTCTCTGAGTTTATAGGGCCTGCCATGCAGGCCTCCACTGAGCCTGTTAGGTTTAGTATGTGGCTCCTTTTTCATCCACATCAGCAACCTGCTTTGAGTATTATGATTAATAGCTGATCATGAAAACATTGTCTTTCAAACATTTAAAAAATATTTACTAAACCCCTAAATGTGGCTTTATTAACTCTTAAACCTAGATTTTTCCAAAGGAGGAGGAAACATCATGGTTTCTAATGAAAAAACAGAATTAGATATTTAAACATTAACATCATAGAAAAACTTTCAGGAGCATATTACTTTCATGTAATTGAAAAAATTTTTCATATACCTCCTTCTGGGTGAGACAAGTACAGGTGATCCTCGAACAATGTGGGTTTGAATTTTGCAAGTCCACTTATAGGTAGATTTTTCCATGGAGTTCAATTGACCTGAACTATCCAAGGGTCAGTTGGAGGTTGGAAATCTGCATACTCAGAGAATCTACTTAAGTTCCCTCATTTCTGACTGTGGGTAGTCAGGGCCCTACTCCCACCCCCACTGCCATGCCTACCCTGTGCTGTCCAAGGGTCAACCGTAATGGAGCCTTCCTGGGGCCTATGAGGATGTTGCATCTGTCTAAATCTTGTCCTACTGATGTTTGTTTGATGTTTTCCCTCCTATATGAAGACCCAAAATACTGGGAAATTTCAGCTTGAGACAAAATGTTTCATGAGAATTTGAAGAGAACATTTACTAAACCATCAGAATGTAGAGAATCACTCTGATATCCTGCAGCACCAAAAGTGATATGTTGTCCCATGTGGAAGGGGTGTGTGTAAATGCACAAGCTGGATTTTATTTGTGAGTGGTTGTTTTGTGTATTTTGTTGTCATTGTGCCTAAAATACATGGCTGGGAATGGAAGAGTATAGCTTTAAATGCAGTTAAAAGGAACATAGCAGCAAGGATACATCACTGCCAGGCTGGTTGAGGAGCAAGATTTTCTAAAGACTAGGGAGGGAGTAGATGCCATTTCCAGAGCCCTCCAGTACAAAGATTGTATGATTCTTTGCACATCCTCTGTCCAAATCTAAAGTGCTAGTGCTTCTGCTTCTGTTGGAACACGGGGAAAAGTATAACTGCTGCACCTACAGTCTGATCCTAGAAACTGCAAAGCCTCAGCCAGGAAAAACAAAACAAACAAGAAGGGAGGAAAAAATCCACCTTAAAAATGCAATTTCAGAGTATATAACATTCCCCCAAATGTTATTTCCCCCAAATATATTTGCTCTTAGTCCAGCGTTTCAAATAAAATGTAACTTTAATATGTTTTTCACAGTTCTCAGTATTCATTCATTCATTCATTCATTCATTCATTCATATATTTTATGTCTAACATGTAAGATCATTTCATGAGAAAGGGAAGAGAAAAAAATTTGGCTCTTCCTTTGACAAGTGAGGAGCAAGACTTGGAGAGGTGAGTTAGCTGTTCCTGGTTATATAGCCTGAGTCAAGGCCCAGGTGTTCTGAGTACCAATAAGAAATGAGTGAAGATTTCTAAACTTCTGAGAATTACCCAACATCGCAGTCCTCTTGTCAAACATTATACATTAAATTCTTTCTTTCACTTACAGGTCCTGGTACTCACTCTATATTCCATACAACCTGAACCTTGTCCCTCTTCTGGCCTCTTAACCTTACTTACCTCTGTCCTTATAAACTTCCTCCCAATTCTATAAACTTTCCAGGTCTTACCAGGTCACAGCAGCCTTGTTATTCTTTCTCAAACACAACAAAGGCCTGCCCTAAATCCTTTTCTCTCAGATACCCACATGGCTTACTCTTCCTTTTCATTCATTGTCTGCTCAAATGTCACCCCTCAGACAGGGCTTTTTCAATTATCTTTTCTAAAACAGTACCCTATGAGTTTTTCATTCATTATTTTTTTAACTTCAATTATATTTTTAAACTTTTGTTGTGAAATGTAATGCATACATCAAACAGTATATGAAGGACAAAGCTCTCTTCCACCTGCTGGGCTCCAGCTCTCACCATCACTGTTGCTGACATAGAGCCTTCCTTACTAGACCCTATCTAATGGCTTTGGGGCTGAATTACTTAGAAAGACAGGAAAGGAAAGAGAGCAAACACTTCCATAACATGTTTACTTCTCATTCGTGGTCCTAACCACGTCCTAAGTTGAGCCCAACGTAGGTCTTTCTCTATCAATAAGCACCTATTTTCTAATTACTATTCAAGTAGCTAGAATCTTGGCACTCCCAAGGGAGTAGGAATTTCCCATGCCAGTTCTTAATCCAGAAGTCTGACAAATTCCTTAAATTCTCATACGGTGGCACTTCAAACAGTAGAATTTTGTAAAGGTTATTCATAACTACCCAGTAAGTGATTTCACGCTCATCAAGGGATTACTTTTCCACAACTCCAACACTGAAAAAGTTTACGGTTGGAGCTGTCCTGCATGACATCATTAGTATAGTCGCTTCAAAGGAAGTTGAATATCCACTTTGGTGAACTTTGGTCTTTCAATTAACCTCAACAAAGTTGTTGTTCCAGCCTACAAAATGACATGTGACATTGAGTAATTGATTTTATTTCTTTGGACTTGTCTCTTCCTATACAAATAAAGAGTTGAACCCATGATTCCTAATGTCCTCCATATGTCTAACATTTGCCATTCTAAAAAAGGTTCTTGAAGAAGGGTTAAAATGTTAGTCATTCACCCTTGCATGTGAATTAATCATAGGGGCTTTAGCCTAAGAAAAGATACTAACAGTATGAATGTTGAACAGAATATTAAGACCTTCATCACATGAGGGAAGTAAATAAGTGATAAAAGGACTTCGGTGAGGAGATTTAGAATGAATAATAATGATAAGCACTTACTGAGTGCTAAACCATCTGACATTGATCTCAGTGCTTTGCAAATGTCATGTCAGTTCATCTTTACATTACAGTTGTGTATTCTAGTGTATAACCAAAGGCTGTAAAACAAGAGACCAGAGTTTAGTCCTGAGTTCTAATCCTGACGTTGCCATATACTTGCTTTCTGATTTTAGGCAAACTGTCCTAATCTTCCCAGTATCAATTTTTTCTCATATAAAATATAGAATTTGTCCCATAGGTTTTGGGAAGATTAAATAATACATACAAAATGTCCTGCACAAGGTATTGCACAAAACAGTTTCAATAATGGCAGCTATTTACAATATTAGAAATGTTTAATATCAATTATAGAGCTCAGAACCAGTATCTGAACCCATATTAGTTTTATACCATATCTGTTTATTTTGAACAGTTTTGCTTTTCCTACTACACAGATTTCTCTTCTATTGGCAAAAGTGTTTCAGTAGAATTTATGGGTTCAATGTTTCCAGTTTTATCGAAATCTGCCTATAGACCTGTTATTATGTTTTATAGTAAATATGTATTCAGCTTTGTCCCACTTCTGGAACACAGGTCCTAACACCCTTGACATTTCAAAAGTGGGAAGAGCAAAAAAGGTGCTTTTTGTTAAGTTCATTAGCGACTTTTGGACCAAACCTAAGGATGAAGGCCAGTTATTAGGACCCAACCATGTTATTAGAAGTTTCTGGAAGTTTCAGTCCCACCCCACTGATTTCTGAGAATGGGACAGGAACTAGAGGTTGAATCAATCACCAATAGCCAATGTTTAAATCAATAATGCTTATGTAATGAAGCCTCCATAAAAACCAAAAGGACAGGATTTGGAGAGCTTTAAGGCTGGGGAACCAGAATACTACCACATGCCCCCATGCCAGGCCCTAAACTCCATGAGAACATAAGTCCTTTGCTCAAGACCTCACCCTATGTATCTTGTCATCTGACTATTGATTTGTATCCTTTAATAAACTGGTAATTTAGTGAGTAAACCGGTTTCCTGAGTTCTATGAGATGCTCTAGCAAATTAATTGAAACCAAGGAGGTGGTCATGGGAATCTCTGATTTAGAAACATGGGTATCAACCTGGACTTGTGATTGGCATCAGAAATCAAGGGCAATCTGTGAGACTGAGCCCTTAACCTGTGGAATCTCATGCTGTCTCTGAGTACTGTCAGTATTTAGATAAATTGTAAGACACCCAGCTAGTGTTGGATTGCTTGTTGGTGTAGGGAAGTACCCTCTACCTCCCTCACACACATTAAAATCAACCCTACAACTACCAGAAATAGGGTTTATTTTAGGGCAATCATAAAAGCTTTTGGATTCCTTAGTTGGACTCTGAACTGAGAATTTATTAAAGTGATAAACTCATTTTCTTTGCACAAGTTCCTCAGCACACTTGAAAGAAATCAACCAATACCATATTATACTTGTGGGCAACAGGCCTAGCTGGCCCAAGGTCTGGCTGTGATCTAAGGTCTGGCTGTTAGCCAAGGCCTGGCTGATCCAAGGCCTGACTGGCCCAAGATGTGGCTGGTCCAAGGTCTTCAGCTTATTGTATCATGCATGCATGGCTGAAGGCCACTATTGTACTCTGCTATGTGAGGAGCCATGCGGTGCCCTGGAGAGCAGAAGGGGAGCACAACAAAGGGGAGCAGAAGTACGCACAGTACCTCGTGCTCCCCTCAATAGACTGCACTTCCCAAAAGAAGTGCAATAAAATTGGTGCCTGCTGTTTCATTCTCATGTCTGCCTCTTGTGCATTCTTCCAATTGGGCTTCTTGCCACTGAACCTTCCCTTCTTGATCAGCAATACACTGACACTTGGTGTAGCTGACATGATCCACTTGGCCCTGACAATACTCCTTAATTTCCACTAAAATGTTCTATGCAGCAAATACTTGATCCTCCAAAGCCCTGCCTTCTATAGGCACTTTGTTGCAGGTATTTTTAAGAGTTTAAGTAATTCTTGCTATGGTATATCATAGACTTCTAGTATCTCCTTTTAATACTGAGAACAAGGTTATTAACTACTTTAAATCTAATCAAATCAGTGAACCAATTGTAGATAACACAGGACCAATTCAGAGAACACATTCTTTAGGTTCTGACCTCTGGAACCATTTCAGGACCAAATTCTTTATCAGTGTTCCATCAGAGAAGCAAGAATTTAACCACATACAACTGTGAAAGCAGGTCACAATGAAGTGACTTTCTGCGTCTCGTGATAAAATCTGAAGTCTGCAGAGTAGGAGGTCAGAAAGAAGGGGTTAATGTGACATGGGAGTGAGGGGGTGGCAAGGACAACATATAACGGGAAGTTGAGCTGAAAGTCATGATGGCAGACTGGTATCCCTGTTATTCTCTCACAACTTTGAGCTGAAGTGTATCAGAGGCTGGAGCCCTTCATGTGGAGTTAATAAAAATCCCGAATTTGGAGAAGCTGAAGGGTACCAGAGAGGAACTCCAGCTGCTGTGAGCTCAGATGCTGCCTTAAGTCAACCAGAAAGAAAATAATTTGAAATGAATAATAATGAACACACAACATATCAAAATTTGTGGAATACAGCCACAGCAGGCCTTAGAGGGAATTTTGTGGCTTTAAATGTTATACTTATAAAGGTAAAAATATTAAATCAATAATGTGAGCTTCTACCTTAAGAAGTTAGGGGGCAAAAAGAGAGCAATTGAAGCCAAAAATAAATGAAAGAAAATAAAAAGATAGAGTCAGACAACTAATTGAAGAAAAGCAACATAGAAAAATCAACAAAGCCAAAGTTGGTTGTTAAAAAATAAAATAAAATTGGTATTCTCTCAACTAGACTTGTCAAGAAAGAGTATGCAAATGATCGATATCAGGAATAAAACTACAGATCCTACAGACATTGACAGGATAATAGGAGAATGTAACAAACAACTTTATGGTAATAAATTTGATAACTTAAATGAACAAATTTCTTGAAAACAGTGTATCAAAACTGACAAAGAAAAATAAAAATATGAAAAGCCTTATATTTATTAAGAATTTGAATTCTTTATCAAAAATCTTCTCACAAAAAAATTTTCAGACTTGCTTTGGGATAGGCAAAGATTTCTTAGATAGGACATAAACTCCAGTAATCACGAAAGACAAAAAGTGTGATAAATTGGTCTTAATCAAAATTAAATCATTTTTAAAATCAAAAACACAATTTAGGAAATGGAAAGGCAAGCCACAGATTAAATATCTGTAGTACAAATTTCTGATAACATATTTATGCCAATATATAAAGAATTCTTATAAATTAATGATACAAAAGAAAATAACATAGTTTAAAAAATGGCCAGACTTGAACAAATACTTCACAAAAGAAACACAAAACAACCAAAATGCAGGAAAAAAGGTGTTTAACATCATTAGTCATAGGAAAATACAAATTAAGCCATAATAAGAGAATACTTCACACCCACTAGAAGGGCAAAAAATAAAAACTGATGACACTATTAGTGAGAATGTGGAATGGAAATTTTCATAATTGGTAGTGGGAATGTAAAATGATACAACCACTTTAGAAAACAGTTTGACAGATTCTTATAAAACTAAACATATATCTATCTACTCTAGCATTTATTAATTCTAATAGGTATTTAACAAAGAGAAATAGAAAAATATCCATACAAAGACAAACACATTTGTAGCAGTTTTATTCATAATAACCTCACACTAGAAATTAACTCAAATATCTATCAGTAGACACAGATAACCAAACTGTGATATACTACAATGGAATACTATTCAGGAATAAAGAGGAACAGACTAGATATATGCAACAGCATAAATGCATCTCAAAATATGGTAAGCAAAAGAAACTAAACACAAGAGTACATACCATCTGATTCGATTCACAAGAAATTCTAGAATAGGCAAAATTAATCTCCAATGACAGTGAATAGATCAGCAGTTACCTAGGGGTGGGCAGATTGCAAAGGGAGTTAAAACTTTTCTTCTGGTGAAGAAAATGTTCTTTATCTTGATTAGACTGGTGGTTACATGGTATATACATTTGTCCAAGCTATTGAACTGTACAGTTAAAATGAGTACATTTTATTATATGTAAATTATACCTCCATTAAGCTGATTAAAAATTTAAAAAGATCCTAATGAAGGAGCAGACAAAAGTCACTACAACAACTGCTGTCAAATAATGGAGTGCACTAACTTTCCAGGTTTCTATTAGTTTCTTTGTTAGTAGCATGTCAGGTAGACAATTTTTCATTTAAGAAAATGGTTTAATTAGTAAAATCATAATCTTAAAATAGAGGAAGGCATAAAAAATGATAAATGATACAAAAAATGAACAGAAGACTATAGTGTGAATACTTTAATGTTGAATGACTTACTTTTGATATCATTATGCTATTTTGTGTTTAAGTATGTTTGAGTTATATTTGAATCATAGTTGTCAAGGCGGCTAAGAAAAATCCTTTGAGTATACAAGTCCACCCTTTTGGGGGATGAATCAAATACATTAAATCTCTTATCAAATGTCTAAGTAAATGTGACTAATCAAGTAAGTAAATAGTATTAAATGTTTAGGAGAATTTGATCGATCAATTTTATAAGTTTAATCATTAATCAAAGAAATAAAATATCTTACTTTTATATGAATTTTACTCTACTTATATTTTAGTATCTCCCAAGTTGAGCTTAGAGAATTAAGACTATTTTTTATGTATTATAATAAAGCAAATATTAATTAAAATAAATATTTATTAGTTTTTCTTTTCATACCAAAATCCTGCTTTGACAGTAAAAGCTCATTGACAATATGGTTCACACAATACTTCCTTCTTGCCTTTCTTAATTTATTTATTTTACTTTTCAGGGAAGCTAAGCTTCATACTTTTTACTTCAAAATCTTATAGGGGATTCTGGGAAACATGGCGGAGTAAGAGATGTCCTCAGATCTCTCCCCTTGAAACAATAAGCTGAACATCTAAAACTCAACAAAAACATCTAAACTGCACAACACACATCTGAGCATAGGATCTGTGCATAAGAACTACCACAGGTCAGAACCCTGGGTGTCGGGCGGTGGACTGGGAGGAATAAAGAAGCTGCCTCTCATAGCCGCCAGAGCTCCTTGCAGGAGGAGGGGGAGGGGTGAAGGTGAGGTGACTTCCCTGAACATCCCTGCCTGGAAGTGCCAGGACTTCTACGCAGCTGGCAGCAGGGCCCAGTCATCAGGGCAGAAAGCAGAGAAGCTTGATGGGGCCACAGAGAAACAACAGTTGATCTTTACCAGCTGCAACTGCAAATCTGAAGCTGAGTCTCAGCACCCAACTCCCAACCCAGAGGGTCAACTCCCTGCACTCTCCAAGACCAAAAACCATGGAGCCCCTGGGTAATCTGAGCAAACGCTACTGAAACTGTTTACTAACACTGACAGGGACTGAAACTGAGAGTAGCGAGTGTGATTAAATTTCTACAAGAAAATAAAATTTAAAAAAAAACATTATTTAGGCTTTATATAAAGCAGGGATCCAAGAGGCTTAGATGCCACCTACCGAAAGCCAAAAGAAAAGCGACTTCTTTGTAGCAGACTAAACAGAGACCCTTATAAATTAAATCTTCTTTCTGGAAAAACAGCAGAATAAACTTCCATTAATGCTCATCAGAGAAATAGTCCATTAAACACCATGAACAACCAAGGTGTCAAGTCATTTCAGAAAGACAAAAATCTATAGAAAATAAGCTTACAGACACAGAAAACTGCAACTTAAATAACAGAGAATTCAAGATAGTACTTCTGAAAAAACTCAATGAGTTCTAAAACAAGTCATATCAACAATTTCAGGAATTGAAAAAACAACTAGATGAACAGAGCAAGGAGACTGAAACCCTCAAGAAGAACAAAATAAATCTAGAGATAACAAAACACACTGCAAGAGTTGAAAAACGAAACAGCAAGCTTGGGAAATAGAGTCGACTAAATGGAGGAAAAGATCAGTGATATCAAAGACAGAAATCTAGAAATAAATCAGAAGGAAGAAGAGAGAAACGGAAGAATAAAAAATAATGAAAGAGAAATTCAAGAACTAGCTGATTCTATTAGGAAAGAAAACATAAGAATAATAGGCATTATTGAAGGTGAGGAAAAGGATCAGGGATTAGAAAGCATTTTCAGACAAATAGTTGATGAGAATTTCCCAAATGTAAGGAATGAGCTGGAGCTTGGATTCAAGAGTTCAACAGTACACACAATTATCTCAACCCAAAAAGGCCTTCGCCAAGATACACTGTATTAAAGTTACCAAAAATCAGCAACAAAGATAGAATTCTCAGAGCTGCCAGAAAGAAGAAAACAGTAATTTATAAAGGAAAAACCATTACATTATCCTCGGACTTCTCAGCACAAACCTTATAAGCCAGAAAGGAATGGAATCAAATATATAAACTATTAAGTGAAAGGAACTACCAGGCTAGAATAATGTATACAGCTAAGCTCTCCTTAGATATGAAGGAGAAATTAAGACCTTTCCAAACATACAAAAATAGAGAGAATTCTCTACTATGAGTCCTGCACTATGGGAAAAACAGAAAGGGGTCAGCTCACTTAAAAAAAATAACAACAACAAAAATACATAATTAGGAGTAAAGTGACTACCAGGAAAATAGAAGCAGAGGAATGCAACCCTTACGAAGAACAGGGCATTATAAGCTTATGCAATAAGAAGAGAATTGCTATGGCAAGCTAGTAATGAACATTCAGCATACATAGAGACGAACTGAGATAACAATGACTGAAAAGGGGAGGATTCAAAGATCCAAATTCGCAAAGGGGAAAAGAGATAAAGCACACTCATAAGAAAATGGACGACTATATACATATAATTATCCTTTCCATATTCGTAATGGTAACCACACACCAAAGATTCAGAACTGAAGTATACAATATAAATCAAGAAGAACTAGAGGCAAAACCCACAAAAGCCAACTAAAATAAAGGAAACAAAAACACAAGGACAAGGAAGCAATGGAAACACCAAGCTACCACAAAGCAAAAGATAAAATGGCTATAAGAAGACCTCATATTTCAATAATCACCCTAAATGTAAATGGACTGAACTCACCAATAAAAAGGCACAGAATTGCAGATTGGATCAAAAAACAAAACCCAACCATATGCTGCCTCCATGAGACATATCTCAGCTCCAAAGACAAATATAGACTTAAAGTAAAAGGGTGGAAAATGATATTTCAAGCAAATGGCATTCAGAGAAAAGTAGGAGTAGCAGTACTAATATCAGACAAAATAGACTTCGAAATAAAAAAGGTAAAGGGAGATACTGAGGGATACTTCATAATGATAAAGAGAATCATGCACCAAGAAGACATAACAGTTATTAATATCTATGCTCCCAATCAGGTAGCCCTGAAATATGTAAAGCAATTACTAACAGAACTAAAGGGAGAAACGGACAAAAACATTAACATATATGGATATAAAGAGATCATCCAAACAGAAAATCAATAAAGAAATAACATCCTTTATTGATACATTAGACCAACTAGACATAACTGACATATACAGAGTTTTCCATCCCAAAGTAGCTGATTATACATTATTCTCCAGTGCACATGGAACATTCTCAGAACCAACCACTTACTGGGACACAGAAATAGCTTCACAACAAATATAAGAAGTTTGAAATCATACCAACCATATTCTCTGATCATAATACTTTAAAACTAGAGATCAACTGCAAAAAGAAATCAGGAAGAACCACAAATACATGGAGAATAAACAACATGCCACTGAAGAATAACTGGGTCAGAGAAGAAATAAAAAGAAAGATCAATAGATACATAGAAACGAATGAATGTGATAGTACAACATATCAAAACTTTTGGGACACGGCAAAAGCAATAATAAGAGGAAAGTTCGTATCATTACAGGCCCATCTCCAAAAACAAGAACAAGCTCAAATAAACAACCTAATGCTTCATCTTAAAAAACCGGAAAAGGAAGAACAAATAAGGCCTAAAGTTCACAGAAGGAAAGAAATCATCAAATTTAGAGCAGAAATAAAATTGAAAACAAAAAAATCAATTACAAAGTAAATATAACAAAGAGCTCGTTCTTTGAGAAGGTTAATTAAATTGAAAAACCCCTGGCTAGACTCACTAAAGAACAAAGAAAAAGGACACAAATAAACGAAATCAGGGGTGAAAGAGGGGAGATTATGACTGACATTGTAGAAATACAATGGATCATGCAAGAATACTATGAAAAAGTATATAACGCCAAATTTAATAACCTAGAAGAAATGGACCAGAACTCAGAAAAATACAACCTTCCTAGACTGAATGAAGAACTGGAAAATCTAAATAGACTGATCAGCAGTATGGAAATTGAAACAATTGTCAAAAACCTACCAAAAAGTAAAAGTCAAGGAACAGATGGCTTCAACAGTGAATTCTAACAAACATTCAAAGAAGCTTTAATACCTATTCTCCTCAAACTATTCCAAAAAATCAAAGAGGAGGCAATACTTCCCACTCATTTAATGAGGCCACTATTACTCTGATACCAAAACCCGGTAAAGATAATACACAAAAAAGAAAACTACAGGCCAATATCTCTAATGAACACAGATGCAAAACTCCTAAATAAGATACCAGCAAACTGAATACAGCAACATATTAAAAAGATTATCTATCATGATCTAGTGGGCTTCATCCCAGGGGCACAGGGATGGTCCAACATACACAAATCAATTAATGTGATATACCACATAAACAAATTAAAAATAAGAATCATATGATCATATCAAATAGATGCAGAAAAAGCCTTTGACAAGATACAGCACCCATTTATGGTTTAAAAAACACTTCACAAAATCAGTGTAAAAGAAAAGTACCTTGACATAATAAAGGCCATATATGACAAGCCCTCAGCTAACATCATACTTAATGGTGAAAAACTCAAAACATTTCCTCTAATATCAGGAACAAGGCAAAGTTGTCCACTATCACCACTCTTATTCAATATAACATTGGAGGTCATAGCAAGTGCAATCAGGCAAGAGAAAGATATAAAAGGCATCCAAATAGGAAACAAAGAAGTCAAAGTGTCACTATTTGCGGATGACATGATTTTCTATATAGAAAACCCTAAAGACTCCACAAGAACACTACTAGAAACAATAAGCAAATGCAGTAAACTCACTGGACACAAAATCAATGTTCAAAAATCCATAGTGTTCCTATACTCTAATAATGAAATGTCAGAAAAAGAAGTGGGAAAAATAATTCCCTTTGCAATTGCAACAAAAAGAATGAAATACCTAGGAATAAATTTAACAATACATGTGAAGACGTATGTAATGAAAACCACAAGACCTTATTAAAAGAAATTGAAGATATGAAGAAATGGAAAGATATTCCGTGTTCTTGGATTGGAAAAATCAACATTGTTAAAATGACCATATTACCTAAAGCAATCCTCATCAATATTCCATGGGCATTTTTTAAAAAAAATAGAACAAAAAATCATCAGATTTGTATGGAAGCACAAAAGGCCCCAAATTGCCAAAGCCATCCTGGGAAAAAAGAACGAGGCTGCAGGAATCACTCTGGCTGACTTCAAATTACAGTACAAAGCGACAGTAATCAAAACGACATGCTTTTGGAAGCAAAAAAGACACACGGACCAGTGGAACAGAATCTAGAGTCCAGAAGTAAACCCATATTTATATAGGCAAATAATTTTAGACAAAAAAGCCAAAAACATACAGTGGAGAAAGGAAAGCCTCTTCAATAAATGGTGCTGGGAAAATTGGAAGGCCACCTGCAAAAGAATGAAACTAGACTGTTGTCTATCACCACACACCAAATTAAATCTGAACATAAAACCAGAATCAATAAAATGCATAGAAGAAAACATAGGAACTAAACTCAAGGACCTTGGATATAAAGAGGATTTTATGAATTTGACCTCAAACGCAAGGGAAGTAAAAGCTAAGGTAAATGAATGGGACTACATCAAACTAAAAAAAACTTCTGCTCAGCAAAAAAAAAGTCAACAAGGTAAAGAGACAACTATCCGAATGGGAAAATATATTTGCACGCAACACCTCTGATAAGGGCCTAATATCCAATATATATAAAGAACTCATACGACTCAATAACAAAAAAAAGCAAATGATCCAATCAAAAATGGGCAGAGAACCTGAACAGACACTTCTCCCTAGAGGACATACAAATGTTCAACATCGCTAACTATTAGCAAATGAAAACCACAATGAGATACCCTCTCACACCTGTTAGAATAGCTATAATCGACAAGTAATGACAAGTAATGACAAATGTTGGAGAGCATGCAGAGAGAAAGGAACCCTTATACACTGCTGGTGGGACTGCAAATTGGTACAGTCACTATGGAAAACAGTATGGAAGTTCCTCAAAAACCTAAGAATTGACCTACCATATGATCCTGCAATCCCTCTACTGGGTATTTACCCCAAAGACTTGAAAACCCATATCCAAAAAGATATTTGCACACTGACGTTCATAGCAGCATTATTCACAGTGGCCAGGACATGGAAGCAACCTAAGTTGGAAGCAACCTAAGGTAGATGACTGGCTAAAGAAGCTGTGGTACATATATACAATGGAATATTACTCAGCCATAAGAAGAGATGAAATACTGCCATTTTTGACAATCTGGTTGGACCTCGAGATAATCATGCTAAGCGAAATAAGCTAGACAGAAAAAGTTGAAAACACATATCACTTATATGTGGGATATAAACCTAAAAGCAACAAATGAACAGGAGAAACAGAAACTCAGGGACATGGACAATGGACGAGTGGTTACCAGAGGACAGGGGAGGGAGAGGAGCAGGGAGGTAGATGGGGTAAAGGGAATCAAATATAGGGAGATAGGCATTAGCTGAAGTGGGTAAAGGGGATAAAATATGTGGTAGCTGAAGGAAACTGGACTTTGGGTAGTAATCACACAATAGAATATATAGATGTTGAATTATAATGTACACCTGAAAATTATATAATCATATTAACCAATGTTCCCCAAAAACTTAATAAAAAAAATTTAAAAAACACACAAAATCTTATAGACTGGTCTTATGGTTTACAGCAATGCATTTTAAAAATAAAATTGTTTAACAATAAATATCTTTCAACTTTTGCAAAGAAAATTCACAGTAAATAATGTAGCAATTTTAGTTTTACTGATGTGATTTTCCTCTACATCCCCTATTCTAGTTCACCTCATGTTTTTCACCTTCCAATTTTAAGGTAAAATTGGCATTATCTAGGCATTTTTCTCTCCACCTTTGGTTTCTACTGAGGGCCTACCCTAGGCATAATAAAATAATCACTGAACCTAGCAAGCAGCATTAAGCACCATTTACGTGAATAACAGCCTCCACTGACATTTAATTGAGTGTTTCTAATTTACTTAATCTTATTACATAGTTAGTATTTTCATTAATTTACAGATAGAGAGACCAAGATCATGCAATCTACTAAGTGGCAGAGCCAGGATTCAAAATCGTTTAACTTCAAAGCTCTTAGCTTCTATAATTCTGAGATAAATTACCTTCCAGTCAAAGTTGTAGATTATCCTCCTAGGTTTGTCATTACTAGGTATAATCAATGAATAACTATGAAGATCTTTTATTTTTGTATCCAGAGCACTATGTTACATAATAACTGCACATATTCACCCCTCTAATCAGTATTTATATCACTAATTCACAAATGATCTGAATCCAGGGTGGGTTTTGTTTCAGGTGGAAAGCATGACTATGAGTGAGAAAAAAAGACAGTTTATCCTTGATGTAGGGACTATCTTTGATTTCCCTTCAGTTCTCCTTGTGACTCCACCAAGGAATATAGCAAATATCAGCTAATGAATAAATGAAAAACAAATTGTTGGGTAAAAAGACAGCTTTTACGAGTTTGGGATTAAATATTTGCATTTAGTGTAGTGTTTGGCACCTAACAGAGGTTCATTAAATATTTATTGATGGGAATGGCATTTCTACCATTGCATTAGCTCATTCAGCAAAGCATTTATGGAACTTCAACCATATCCTGGGCATTCTGTAGGAACACATGGTTTAACCCAACAATGATTCAAACATGGTCTCTATTCTGAAGGAATCTGGGGGTCTAGAATAAATAGGGCATGAATAACAATGATAGAAAGCAATAAATGATGATACAAGACTGCCAGTCAAGTGTTTTGAGTTTGAAATTAGACAAGGAAAGGAAGTTCTTTTTCTTTTAAGTTGGTTTGTTTCTTTGGACATCTATTTTTCATGCTCTCTTTGACAATCAATCTCAGAGCCTCAAACTTTTCTTCTATCTGAATTCATCACAAATATCTTTGTTTTGATTTGTCTCTGTACTTCCCATCTTCCTCCCAAACATCATCTCTATATAAATAATCTGCCTATACTGTACACTCCATGTAAGAAGAACTGAACTCACAATTTTCTCCCAAATTTGTCTTGATTTCTTGAAGATGGGAGGAAAAAGTAATATGATACAGGACAATGAGAAGTAGGAAATCACAGCATTCACACACAGGGAGACAGGAAGAGAGACACTGGGAGGAAGATAAGGATTCAGTAAATGTCTCTGGGTTTTGTATCACCTCCATCCATTTCTCAATTTCTAACATAAAAGTGGAAAATATAATCCTGATTTTCCCTTTCTATCCTGTAAGTACAAAAGGTTTCAAAGTCAAGGCAAAAAAGTCTTTCATCAGATATTCCTGTAGGAAAGAATTTAAATCCTGAATTCCATAAATATTCTCTAAATTTCTCTAATGGAGAGTAGGAGAATGCGATGGTAGTCTACAAATAATGTTAGGACTGCTTAAAACCATAGTGCTTAATAAGATCGGGCTTTAAGAAAAATGGTGGGAGGGCAAAGACTAGTTTGATTACTTTTGAGGAAGCTTCTCTCTCTCCATAAATTACATCCTATCTTTTCTATTAGCTACACGGTAATAAGAATCTAGAGGAAATTTTAATACTCATAATTGGAGTTATAGAATTAAGGACACAAAGATCACCATTTCATGGATAACTTGAAATACTTTTGAGCTCATATGTCTCTTCGACACCTTTGCTGGGACCCTCAAAGAGAAGGGAATAAATTATGAGTATGGCAAACTAGCTAATGGTTCTAGAAACTGGTTACCCCATCCTCCCAGCTATACAATTAGAGACATTTCCCTGACTCTCTGAATCTCTTTCAGTCAGATGGACCATGTGACTGAGTTTTCAAAGGAACATAGGAAAGGGATATGCATGACTTCCAGGCCTGACCTACACATTTTCCTTGTGTACTTTCCCTATTGCCTTATGTGCTCCTTCAACAAAGAAGATTGTAGACTGAGGCAAAGGCAGCTCCCCAAGATGGAAGGAGCCTGGGTCTCAGAATTACTGTGGAAGGCTGCCCACTGACTAGAAACATATCCATATATGAGAGAAATATTATCGGAAAAGTGGCATGACTGGGTCCTAGTTTCCTCATGTCAAGTATTTGTAACAGTGCCTGATCAAGAGTAAAACCTCAATAAATAGTTGCTGCCATTATTATTAAGCAACAAAGTTTTTTTAATTTCCTTCCTTTTCTTGGGAAAAGTGGAATATCAGATGGTGAGGATGATAACTGAAAAAGCACTCAGCTGCATTTATCAGTTAAAAATACTAATTAGTATACTGGTATATATAAGGAAAACAAACATAACAGTAACTCAAAGAGAAAAATACATTTTATATGGATCTCAAGCATTAGATTTATGATGGTCTCTTTCTTGCTAAATTACTCAAATCTAATAAAATGACATAAAAAGAACGTAATACCCCTTTCCCTCTTTCTCCCCTTGACATTGAGCATTTGGGGACATTTTAAATCAGTTTTGACAACCCAAATCATTTCTGTGGTTCCAAATTAGTATGAAATTTGTACAAAGAATACTTTGTGTTGTTACAATATTTACCTGATACAGCTTAATAGTCATAGCCAACCTTTATTGATTTTATATAAATAAAGAATGCCTACACAAACCATGTTTTGCCAATATTTATGTTATGTACAACATTTCATTATGAAAATATTTGTTAATTTTTTTTTTCAGAGGAAGTGGGGAAAAGTGAGGGAGAAATGAGAGAATATTTCAAAACTATTCTTCAGTGATGTGTCTAAATATTTGGCAACTATTCCCTTTTATAGAAAATTATAGGTCTGTGATGTTGAAGAATCAAAAGTGCAGTGCATCAATTTAAAAATCAGTAGTGTCAAAGATATTATTTGGGCATCAAATTTCTCTAATGATAATAGTTTATTAGTTATTGTTGTTAATCTATTACTGTGCCTAATTTACAAACTAAACTTTATCATAGGTATATATGTGTAGAAAAAGATAGTATATATAGTATTTGAAATTATCTGCAGTTTCAAGCATCCACTGGGGGTCTTAGAACATATCCCCCATGAATAAGGGAAGACTACTATCTATTCAGATCACATATTTATATATTCACATTTTTATACTTATTAAATGATGGTTTTAAATAATAACCATCAAACTCTTTAATAATCCTAGATCAAAATTAAATCATGGTAATATCAATCATTTTTTTAATTCCAATTTATTTAATCATCACTAAAATGTAATATTTGTTAATATCCTCGAGTATAAGCTTCCTATGTATAGGAAGTGATAATCTAATTATACTTACTATTAATTAGGTCATTTACAAAGCCACTAATACGTTACATCAGTATCTTTTTTTGTCACACTGATGTTTCCACTTGAACAAATTATGCAGACATAATCATTCCTAAAACAAGGAACCATCTTTACATTAGTATTTCCTCGTTATAGTGCTTAGTCTTGGTATTATTAAACACAATGAATTTTTCTTTATGAATATGGTAGAGTAAGGCAAAAGGGCATAACCTACTCCCCTCAATTACTTATTTTCTATCTTTTTAAAAATGGTTGTTGAGACTATACAAACTATACATCTGCTGGAAAGAAAAATACAAGTTGTCCCTTAGACCAACATCTAGTATTTTGAGCATGTGGTTAAAATCATGGTGCTCATAGCACCTTCCCTTGATCTACCATTATGATCATTCATCAGCAGTAACCCACATGCTGATTTTCAAAGAGTACCATTTACTTGCTATGTCTTTTGGCTATATATAGATTATTTTTCCTTATTAAAAAACATTTAATAATTGGGCAGTAATCTACTCAGTCTTTGTAAACTCACCATTGAATAATTTTTCATTTTTACAACCATTTCCTGCATGGCTGTTGTATTTTTCTTCTGTCATCTTCTTCACATAATTAAGTGGTCCCTTCCCTTCGAAAGAGGAAGGATTCTTGAATGAGCCTCCAATTCTATCCCACAATGTGAAATACTGTCCATAATTATAGTCAAAGAATATGTGGTGGTCTGTATGATGAGCTGAGCCATTAATAAAAGGCCTTAAGATTTGAGGGACACGAAAATCACCATCATGAATAGAAATTGTCCAGATATTGACCAAGATGTACAAACCTAAATAAACTACCTTGTGCAATGGAAACATAAAAGGGTATATATGGTAAGGTAGACTTTGAAGGAAACCATCCACAGGGTGAAAAGCATGACTTGCAAATGGAGTAGGAATCTTCCAGATGTGATGAGGTTTATGTATGCGCTACAGAAGAAAAGAACACCGTTAGTATCACCAACATTATCCCATGCAATATTAAACTTAGTTTATCATATTCATGTTGTAGAAATGGCCTAAAAAATCCCTGTAAAATTACTAAAATCACTTTATAAAATGCCCTCCTTCCTCACCCTCAAGTAAACAGTAAAATTTTAAAACAAACACTCTAAACCCATAAAGAACATAAAACGTACCTGGTACCTGTCATGACTATGGCTACTTAGGTATTTAATATAGAGTAAATTCTTATAAATAGAGAACAGAATTTATAAACATACACTGTTGAAAAATGTATATATATTTTCTCTTTCCCCTACAAATGATTTTACCTTATATACAAGTCTATGATGAAGACTTCTGTGAATCCAATAGATCAGCATGTCAGTGAAAAAGAGGAAGGACAGTACACTAACAATGAGTTGAAACCAGCCTAGAAGAGATAACAGAGTATATAGCAGGAATCAAGATTCAGCTTCCAGGATCAGCATTTACTTTTTACATTTAAATCCAAAATATGATCCTAGGCTGAAACAATATAAATGATCTGTTTTGGCTAATTCAACACATCATAAATTAATCCTTGACTCTCTGGAATCTGCTCATTTCCTCCTTTCTCTCATATAAAAACTTGGAAGTATCCCACCTAAAATATTTAATTATTAAGATATTTATGAGACAGAAAAAGGATATTCCTGAGGTATGTTATTTAAATCTCTCAGAATAATGCTATCTAATGATTTTCCTTCATAAACACATCTTTATACATTATCTTCCTGCTTAGAATTTTAATTTCCACTAAATACCTAAATCCAAGTATTTACTCCATAACTCAACCGTTTCTGATCTTTCCAAACTTCATCTGTTCCTGTACTAATGAGGCTGGTTTACTGAATGTCCTCCCAACATCTTGAAAGTCTTACCTCTACTTCTACTCATACTATTGAGGGAAGTATCTAGAATGCCTTTCTCCTTTTATTTTTACTCATAATCCTATCTGCTTATCACCTTAGTGCATTATTTTTGTTCCTTCCTTTAACGAACTAACCTCTTACTTAGAAAGCAGGGTTGATGGTGCCCGTAAGCCTGGGTTCCAGTACCAGAAACACCAGGTATCTGTTGAGTAAACTGGGCAAGTTACTGAAATGCTCTGTATGTTTAATTTACTCACCTATAAAAAGAACATAATAGTACTTACTTCATAGAACTGATGTGGAATAAAATGGATTGATACATGTGAAAAGCTTAAAACTGTAGCTGGTACTTATTAACATTCAATAAATGTTAACTATTATCTTTCTAATACTAGATGCTAGAAATGTACCTTGAAATGATTTCAGAATTTCACAAAAATTTAGTTCAGTTACCGTAGCAGGACTGCTTACAGTAGACAAAAATAAAAAATCTAAAGGTCTAAGAGGTCATTTAAATAAACTATGGATATCTATACAATGATACTATAATTAATATACTATATAATGCCAATATTTATAGACATGAAAATATGGGCACATATATTGCTAAGAGAAATATATTTTCTGATTTTCTGTAATTGTCAGGTACTACTTGAGTTATTTTTTTTAGAAGTTTGAATTCAGTACAGATAATAGGAAACAAATGCAAAGGCCTATATCTGATCACATCAATCTTCTCACAGGCACAATTTCATCTAAAACAAAGACTTTAAAATTCATAGATAAACTCAAAGAAATGCATATATGTGGCAAGATATAAATGCATAAAAGCAGAACATTCAGAACAACTGAACAATTTATAATTATTCAAAAAATAAAAAGGCAGATTTGGTTCCTTAGAAAAAACAATCTGTGCCTGACATTCTTTATTATTTACTTACCATTTGGAAACTCTCCTATGTCATCATATAATTTGCTGTACCCTCTCAATTCCAGCAGGAACAATGAAACAGTGGGAATACTTATCCATGGCAATGCCTGGACAGTAAACATAATCTCTCGATAGACTTGATTCTGAAAATAAAATTTCCAATACTTAAAAATCACAAAATCTAGACTTAACAAAACTAGCATAAAATTGTTTTGGATTAGATTTTTTTAAATCTCTTTTTATAAAGGAGCTTACCTCTAAATTTTTTCTATTATAATGTTAATATGTGGGGATGGGTGTATAAGAAAAATATTCCTTTTGTACTGAGCAAAAGCAATAAATATTTTAAATTCTCAAACTTTTCCTCCTTCCCACAAAATGTTTATTCTAAATTTCTATTTACTGAATACTCATTTCTTTCATAATTAACTTCCATTCTTAGCCCTATTTTTTTTTCCAGTCCTTGGAGACTTTTATTTGAGATTGTATTTGACAAATACAAGTAACTGAAATAGAAAAATAATTGTAAACAAATCTAAAACTATTGAGTTTGGATTCTCTAGTCAAAAAAATACATATTTCAGTTTGTAAAAATCAAACATTAAAATAACTACACAGATGTGTGCATTTATTTATTCATCACTATTAGCAAAGAAATTCTTTTCTTTGTAACTAGCAAAATACCAGACTTCTGGTTAAGAAAAAGTCTGGATTAATTTATTTGTTTAAAGCAAGGGGAGGAGAGGTGGGATTAGCCCTATCAAAAATATCTAACCTATCTGGGGCTGTTTCAAAACCTTTATTTAATGGTTATAACGAGTTTAATCTGAAAATCTCACAATTTCATCATATTGTAATTTTTACTGTAACAGTAGTTAAAAATAGGTTAAGAAAATCACTTACCTTTAAAAACTGTGGATGCTTCATTAATGAATGATCAAAGACAAAATAATAGCTCAGTGTTGCAAAAAAGAAATAAAGGATATAAGCACCAAGATTTGTTATAATCAAGAGACTAATAGTTTGTCGGAAGAAGTCATCCTCTGGCCACGTGGCTGGATATACGTATGGTGTAAAAAAGTAATGATCTGCAGCACTGAGTACAAGATCCATCTTAGTCCCTAAAAGATAAACATATGTAACAATTATTAACCCACTCTGACATTTCTCAAAGCAAAAATTTTCCGGAAAAACTATATATGAAGCTCCTGTTTCAATAAGCATACGTAGTACAAGTCTGCTCCTATCAGAATTCCCAAAGTGCCATCCTTACAATTGGAAGGTTCTTAAATATCATCTCTAGTCCAGTCTCTTCATATTATACATGGGGACACTAAAGCTCACTTAGAGAAACTGAGGCCCAGGAAGTTTTTTCTCTAAGGTCTAGCTTATATGTGGCATAAGAACAGATCTAATTCCATCTTAGTGTTCTTTTCTACTATGCCCAATGGCAACATGGCAAATAGTAAAGATGTGAAACACAAGGGACAATATTCAGGCCAATGGTTTGCTCTTTCAGCAGCTTCTCTATCTTAAAAACAAAAAACAAAAAAACAAAAAAAAAAAAACAATAAAAAACATATTTCAGAGATTTTTGCTTCACGCTAAAACTTAAGATGATTCCCTAAAATGTATCTATGTTACCATCACAAGCATAGAAGTCAGGGACTATCTGTTCTTGTGACCGAACAAAGGCCATGCTCATTGACAGAACAAAGAGAGATGTATTCTTGATGATAAGAGCTAGAATCCATTTACTCCTCTCCCCCTAAGTAATACTCTAGATCAGAGGCTGGCAAACTGTGGCCCACGAGCCAAACACAGAGCCCCTTTCTGTAAAAAAAGCTTTATTGGAACACAGCTATGTCCAGATGTTTATATATTGTCTATAGTTGCTTCTCTAGACAGGGTTGAGTTATTGCAATTGAGACAGTGTGGCCCATAAAGCTAAGATATTTATGATCAGGCCTTTTAAAGGCAAAGTTTGCCAACTTCTGTTTCAGATGCTTACACTTTTGAAAAACTTTACTCAATTCAGTGAATACTTAAGTCTATTTTATATTCGTGATCCTGTTATATAGTTCAGCAACATTATGGTCAGCATTTGTGAGCTGACCATTGCATCTATTATTTATGATCTATTCCTTTATTCTTCGTTGCACTGTTTAGAGGAAAATGTGTCCAACATTCTAAAACATCTCTCATCTATAACAGAAAATTTAAACAACAGCAACAAGAATTAAAAAAATGCTCTCGAAATTGCCCACCCATATTAGATTCTAGTTATTCAAATGGCCTTTATCTGTTACATATTGGACCATATAAATAAATATCAATTTCTGAAATAAAGTTGAAAGAAAAACTGAAAAGAAAAAATTTAAAGTATTTAATTATTTATAGCCTATTTCCTGTACTAGAATCCCCACTAAATCTTTACAGTGATTTAGAAAGTCTTAAAAAATATATAGACATGTAGTTTAAAATTGATATAAAAAGATATACAGAGAGAAGTCTCGCTTCTATACTGTCTCTGAACACTACCATCATTCTCTCACTTCAGTCTTCTAGGTAACAATATTTATTAGTTTCTAATGAATCCTTACAATATTTTTAAATGTAAGATCAAACTACAAATTTTTATTTTCTTCCTTCTTCACAAAAAAGTGACATATTATGCACACCATGACATTCTTTTCTCTTAACAATGTATCTTGGAGATTTACCATCATTGTATAAAGAATATCCGCCTCATTTGTTTTTAATTAAATAGCTTTATTGAGATACAATCCACATACTCTTAATTTTAATTCATCATTTTAGAGTATATTCAGAAGTTTTCAGCATATTCTCGGTCATGAAATCATCATCACTATCCAATTTCAGAATATTTTCATCATCTCCAAAAGAAACCCCACATTCCATACCGTTGATTATTTCTTGGATGTGTAGATTAATGTTTGTCCTCCAATGTAAGAAGTTTTGGGCTACTATTTCTTAAAATAACCTTTCATCCAATTTTCTCTCTCTTCTCTTTCTGGGACTTTCATTATGTTTATGGTGGTCTTCTTGATGATATCCTCCAAGTCTCTGAGGCTCTGTTCATTTTTCTTCAATCTTACTACCTGCTCCTTAGACTGGATAAATCTCAATTGAACTATGTTTAAGTTCTTTGATTCTGTCAGCTCAAATCTTATGTTAAGCCTGCAGGTTCATTTTAATCTTCAGTTATTATACTTTCGACTCCTAAATTTTTATTTGGTATTTTAAAAAAGAAAACATTCTATCACTTTAACAATGTCTCTAGTTGGTGCGCAATTGTTCTCACACTTTGTTATTTAGACGTGGTGTTCTTTAAACATATTTATAGTAGCTGATTTTAAAGTCTTTGTCCAGTAAGTCTATTATCTGGACTTTCTCAGAGATAGTTTCTATTGACTGTTTCTTTTGTGAGTGCATAGGCCATAATTATCCATTCTTTTGTGTCTCATAATGTGTGTGTGGAAAATGGAGCATTTTAAAAAATATAATGTGGCAGCTCTGGAAAATCAGATTCCCCACAGGCTTCCCTCAGGTTTTCGTGTTGCTATTGTTACTTATTTAAGTGACTTTCCCAGGTTAATTGTATTAACACCTGAATTCTTTGTTGTGTGCATCTAAGGAAGTCTGCTCACTAATGACTGGACAGATTTCCTTAAAAGCCTTAAATCAACAAGTTCCCCAGCCTTTGTTGAGATGCTATGTGCTGGGCCATGCTTTCAATGCTTCTGTGGGCAATTTACAACTCTGATTTAGACTGTACTTCCTGCTTGTGCAGACCTGCAAGGTCAGCCAGGAGTGAGAGATTAGGGCCTCCTCCTAACTTTCTTGGGTATTTGCACAGCCCATCTCATGGAAATCATTCTAGAGTCCCAATAAAATGTCATAGCTTTTCAAAGCCTCCTATATTCATTTGTCAGTGTTTCCTTTTAAATTTTTTGGTCAGGCTCTTGTGTAGACTTTCAATATTGCTTCCTGTGCTATGATGTTAAGTAATCACCACTAATTGACTTGATAAAAACCTTGGGGATAGGAATATCTACCCACACAAGCAAGCTCTAAGTCAGATCAAGTAAAGACAAGCCTTGAGAATAAAGTTTTTTCAGGGAACTACCCCGAGATATCAAATAGTGAAAATTCTCTGGGTTTGACTTTTGGGGGAACTGCAAACCTGTTGCTAGGCTGCTGTTTTTCAGTTATCTGCAAGACTGTTAGTTTTCAAGGCTATGGCGGAGCTGAGGAAAGGGGAATGTTAATGGAGAAAGTTGAAATGACAAAATTGCTCTTCTTACTGATGGTCAGCCACTTTTCTGGAATAAACATTCCAGGATTGTTGTAAACCTTTAATTTCTAGAGTTCTATAAAAGATGATTCTGACAACTTTTCTCAGTATTTTATTGCTTTTATAGAGAAGCAGATTTTCAGAGGTTCTTACTCTGCTATTCCGGAAGTCACCACCTCCACAGTTTTATAGTACATGTCTACCAATCTCTCATAAAACATTTGATTTCAGATGTATTTTGGAATTCAGAATTTCTAGATTTTTTCAAAAGTCAAAATATCTCACTGCTATTAAATACATAAATATTTGTTTAGAAAATGTATGAATATTCACATTAAATGGGATACATAGCATTACAGTTTGTTTTAATGGTAATAATTTATGTAGAAATTATATAGCACTAAACTAATAAAAAATAGAATTGTTATAGACTAAACTAGTACTTTTCAAGAAAATATTCAGTAAACTTTCAAATACAGACCAAAGTTTAATATCTGCGTATGTATGTGTTCACATACGTGTAATAAATATTCATTAAATCTGATTGCATGAGGATATTAGAAAGAAGGGTCCACCAGGTTGAAATCAGACATTGATGATGGGCCAGGATCAAGATTTTCAAGTGATAAAGCCAACATTACCCAAGATAGCCTTTTAGAAAGATTTCTATTAATGTCATCTGTCTCATTAACATGTTTCTGCCTAAGAAATTGCTGTTTCATTGCTTACCGTATGCCTTGGCAATTTTTCCATTTGTGTTCACAATGTAGCCATTGCTATCATCTTTAATATGGTCAAGACTATATTCATGCTTAAGTGTGTTTAACAATCTTTTAGCAGTTTCCCCATTGCCCAAGAAATGGGGAACAGAAGTCATGATCAACGTTCAGCATTTCTTCAGAAATGTCAGCTTCTCCTGACTTATTTATGGTTTTGGCTATTAAGATATATGGTGTAATTAATGAAGTCAGGTATCATCTCTTCAGTGGTGATAAAAAAATCTTTCAAAATCTTTATATGCAGGTTCATTTTCAAACCTCATTACTAGCTAAAATATTAAGCATTTATTAATGCTAATTTATCAACATCATTTCAAACATTAGCAATTTTGAAAACAAGACATTTAAGACCGAAGCCTTAAAGAAGTTTTGATTCCCAGGCCTCTGCTAACTACTGCAGGCAATACAAACACCTGCTTTTCCCATAGTGTAATAAACCTTGGTGGAAAAGGCTATATTCCAGTCACAGTAGGAGGAAAGTAAATGCTAAAAACATTATTTTAACAAAAAGTAAAGGAGAATTCACAAAACAAGCTGTCTAGGAATAATTAAAAATCTTCAACTGTCTTCCAGTCCAGCCTGCCTAGAGCTTGTACCATCAGCCTAGGTGTGACTGAACCAACCTGAAGATTTTTGCATAAAGTTACCCCAGGTTATTTTGTGAGATTCATTCACACATGGTAGATGATGGCTTTTTTCTAAAGCCAATTTTATTTTGTGTGTGTGTGTTTGGAACACTGGCACCTTCCACAAGTCAACTTTTACTTAGTATTAAAATCTGGTGTTTCTCCTGAGGTCTAAAGATTTTTTTTAGGAATGAAAACCAAGTACAGGACTGTATCATCACTACCAAAAATTTATTCAGCACTCAGGTTTTCATCAGATATTATCTTAGCAAACTCATCAAAGTACTTCATAATCAGAATAATTTTCTCCACACTTTTAGATATTTTTCACCACACTGCTTCCCAAATTTCTGAATCCTCCCTTCTTAATACTAATATTCATCTTCAGTAGCAGTTCTTAATGATATATTCTGGCTTGCTTCATGATCAACAAAGCAATCAGTGGATTTTACATCCTTATTGTCAAATCCACTTAATTGAAGCATAGTTAGGATCTTCATATAACGGTTTCCTGTTTTTCCTCAGTTCTTGGTCCTCACTGCCAGTGTAAAACTTCAGCAATCTGTCTTATTCTTTAAGTTATATATGGTTGTAGTTTCCACACAGTCTTCTTTAGTATGATGCCTCACAGACTTATCATGCATAAGCTCTCAGAATAGCTCCATATTTTGTGCTACTACTTATCACAGACATTTTCATTCATTGTTATTCAAAGAGCTTCCTTTAACTATTTTTTTATGTTTCATATACAGTTAAACCCAAAGTAACACAATAGTATGAACAAACAATAGAAGCAGGAGTTTCTGGTAGGTGCACCAAGAAACAAAGGAAGCCTCAGTCAGTTGAAGTCAAGCTTTGCCATCAAATGAGTTTGAGTGCCAAACTTCAAAAACAACAACAAAAAAAAAACCATTGGTTCTCAGGGCTTTCCAGACTTTGAAACTGTAGCTAAGGGACTGTGGGCCTATATTCCTTAATGTGACTTCTCTGTTGTTTATTTAACCCACGTACAGATATTTGAATAAAATCTAACTTTTTGCTACTACAAACAATGCTGCAATAACTAATGCTACATTGGTAAACATCTAAGAGCAGAAGATTTAAGTCAAAAAGTAATTGCATTGGTAACTTTGGTAAATATTGTTAAATTGCTCCTCATAAGAGTTATACTAATTTGCAAGTCCATAGTAATGTAGGATACTGCCTATTTCCCTACAACCTTAACAAAAGAGAATATTATCAAACTTTTAGATATCTGTCAATCTGATAGCAAAGAAATGAGATCTCAGTGTATACTTAATAAACATTTATCTTGAGTGAGGTGAGCATCATTTCACATATTTAGAATAATTTATACTTTTTTTCTGTGAATTATGTTTTTGACCATTACCCATTTTCCCACTGTGTTTTTAGTCTCTCAAAATCACATTCTAAAAGGTTTTTATTGAGGTGTTTAGCCCCTTGTTTGTGATACGAGTTGCAAACGTTTTTTCTCACTTGTTGCAGAAAGAAAATTTTAATACCAAATGCCAGATATTGATATATATCCTTCATCTTACATTGTTAATTCATTTAGATAACAATTAAGTATCAAACACTACACTAAGTAATGAGCATACAAAGATTTAAAAAGATATAATCTAAAGTCACCTTAAAGGTAAGGCAACTACAGAAACAAATAATTACATTAACATGACAAGTGCTATAATAAAGGTATATGTACAAATTCTATGATATGAGAAAAGACAATACAACCACCTCAGCTTACAGTGGAAGGCTTTCAAGGACATTGCCTTAAAGAAAAGGTTAGGGATGGCCATTTCAAATAGCAATAACAAACGCAAAGGCACAGAAAGGTCATGGTACATTCATGGCTCACTGTGGTTGGTGGGTGCCAAACTGTGATGGGTAAAGCAGTGGGGGAAAATGTTCAAGGATGAACCTGGTCAAAGGAAACTGGTGTTATACTGTGAAGGGATCTGACACTCTGAGGAATTTGAACTTTTATACATGATTGGGAGAAACTAAAGATTTTTGAGTAGGAATGAAGTATAATCAGACTCATTTTCATAAAAACTATTCCATCAGGAATATGTAGTATTGATGAGAAGCAGGGAGACTAGTTTAGTTGCTCCTATGGTAGACTAACCCAGAGAAGATGTAAGAATAGACAAAGGCATCGGAGATTTGGCATAGGATTTGATAACTGATTAGATAACTGTAATGTGAAAAAGGGAGAAATGCAGGATGACTGGGAGATTTTTAGTTTGCCTGAGTGAATGGTGGTGTCCTTATAATGGTGTACAGGTGTAGATGTAAAAAAAGCTGACTCCATCTTTGTGTGATCTCTGATTTCTTGCTAATTTCCATGCTCTTAACCCTGATCTAGCCAGTCTCAGCCAGCACTAAAGCTGAGTCCTGTAAGCTTACACAATGTGGCCATATTTGCTTTTACCCGAAGATCAGGTTAATTGTGTTAATTTGTATATTTCCCATATATAATTGCTATTATAGTAAACCAGTGCCTGGAAGGGAGGAGAAAATGTACCTCAGTCAATCTAAAGGCAGTTTAGATATTGTGAAATTCAACCTGTTTTAAGTGTTTTTAGAATTTTGGTTTAATTTCATTCTATTATTTGAATGTAGTAAACAGATATTCATGGACATATTGCTGTAATTTCTAACATCTACCATATAATTTTCTGAAATCATATGACTGCAAAACTGCCATTCAATTTTGAAGTTTATATACAAACCCACATCTGTGAACTGGTGATAACATGTCTATATTATAGAATGTTGTTAGGATTTAGAGACTTAAGTACCTACATAGTCTTTTGGCACCATCTGAATCATGGAAGTTAGTCAATAAATAGGAGCTATTATTATTACTGTTATGAGAGTCAAAGCTGAGTCAAAAACCTTAACTAAGGTGCCATTTGATTTTTCTTTGAAAAATAATTTACAGCTAATCGATAATTGGTAATAATAATAGGTAATTAATATTTGCTATACATGAGGAACTGTAAACATTAAGTCATTTAACCCTTTCAAGAAACCCAGGAGTTAGGAGTTACATTATTCTTATTTTACAGAAGAAGCAGCTGGGCACAGAATATTCAAGTAACTTGCCCAGGGCTATCAAGTAAATAAATGCTGGAGCTGGGATTCAAACACATGCAGTCTGGTTGCAAAGTCCATTGACTTTAACCAAGTTTCACTGCCCCTTCCTCACTATCTCAACTTTCAGCTTTTTCGTTTTTTAAATTCTCAGTGACTCTACAAGCTTGTATAATTTTAAGAGGCTAAACTTAGGGACTTCACAAATCCTAAGTACCTCTGCCTTTTTTAGAAGCTTATATTAAATAATAGTTTACCTTTGCAAAAACAAAGAAAACTTTTCTTAAAATGTAGGTATCAATAAAACACAAGCTTAGAATGACTGAGTCTACAATTTTTTTGCTTTACCTTAAAAGTATAGATAATAGCTAACATTTATTAAGAACCAAGTATTATTTAAAGCATTTTATGTATTATATTGCTTAATTTTCATAACCCTCTGAGGTAGGTACTTCTATAACCCCCTTTTTACAGATGGGAAACTGAGGTCAGGAGTATCTAACTTGTTCAGTAAGAAGTAACAATAACAAGTAACAGCTGGGATGTATATTCCTGAGCCTGTTCTCTTAGCTACTACATTGTATTTCTCAAGATATTATGCATGCGGATAAGGAATTCAGTATCCCACGTTAATTACAATACATAATGAATGGAAAAGCACTCTTTAAAGATCAAGGGTCTTGTACTTATTATTTGAAGAAGAAAAAGGGAAGGAAGGTGCTATAAAGACACATCACCTACCAGGTTTTGGCTAAAAATACCCAGCTACCACGAACTTTCCAGTGTGGACACTTTAACTACGGAGGTAATTTTTTCTTTTCCTATACCACCTCTAAATTTCCTCTGCTATTACACAGAGATGCTAGTAGACATGATTTTTCCTTTTACAATGCTAAAGTAATAGATCATTTCCCTTCCATTCTAGTCTTCTCAAATCATGGATTGTTGCCGCCCCCCCCCGCTCCCCCCCCCCCTCCCACACACCTAAATACTTTGTAGTAACTGTGGCTCATACTGCAATGGTCAAGATGTCACAGATAACGACCAGTTCTTCAGCCTAATTCCTTTGCTCCTTAAAAAACAAACAAGAAAGAAAAAATCCTCCAAGAACAGACCGAAATTCGTCGCAAAGCAAAACATTCCTGTTCAGTGGACAGACTTCCCTTTGATAAGAGATCTGCAATAGTAAATAAAAAATATTTCATTTTCTTCACACCCATCCATGTGTTAATTTTTTTTTTTCATGTCCAGGCCTCCTCGGCGCCCTTAAATACTCCTTTATCTGAGCAGAAGCCTCTAACCAGAGGTGTGGCCACAACCTTTCTTCCTCTAGCGCGAACCAGCGTGCGTCCCCTGCGCACTGCACTAGCCCTATCGCAGCTTTTGCAACCTGTGTTTTCAGGATGCCCAACTACCTGTCAGTCTCTGCTAGTGGTCAGTGAAAGAGTCCTAAGGTCAGTTTCACCCTTACACTCCCAGCGCCTGCCCAGTGCCTGGCATCTAGGAGGCATTCAGTAAACGCCTGCGGCACGTTGGAAAAGAGCAGGGCGCACGCACTCTCAACTTCCCCATCTGGGCCCCATCTTGCTGTTTCTCTCAATTCCCTCTTCTGCCTGTCCTCTCCCGTCCTGCTCGGGTGTATTCTGCCTCCTTCCCCGCCTTCCTGCCGTCCCTACCTAGTGACGATCTGCCGCCGATCCAGTTACTGCCAGGTCCCAAAATGCCAGGGCTTCCGGACCGCCCCGGTCAGTTAGCGGGCGCTGCCTGGGGGGGCGGAGCCAGATTCCATGCTCCGAGCTGCCGGTGTTGCCAACCAATGATGAGCCGGCGGAATAAGCTGATATGACGGCGGATCGCGCGACTTGGCCGCGCACGGCCCTCTGAGGTCACGTGGGCGCCGCGCGCGGCCGCGCCCCCCTATTCCTCCTGACCCAGGGAAGGGCGGGAACCTGAGTCAGGTGCTGAAGTGGCTGAGGATGAAGTCTCAGGTTTTTGGGTTTTTGTTTTTGTTTTTCTTTTTTTTTGCTGTTTAATTAGTCCTGACGCTTGTAGCTCGAGTCTTGTACAAAGCAGGTTTACTGTATTTATGGAACCGTTCCTAAAAATGATGCTTTACCTTTAGGGAAAGGGATGGTATTTCCTTTGAGATGCATGTCGGAGGCATTTTCCCTCTCAAGTGAAGGAGGCTCAAATAGCTGTTGGACAGCTGCTAATATTTCTCAACCCGGAGTCTGCCCTTTTTATATAACATTGAATGGCCGGAATCTGGCTGAACCAGTTTAAGTAGGTGTTTAAATGGCAGAAATCTTTTCATAGTACAAATAAAGCAAAAATATGCAGACGAAACGGGAATATCTGTAGATTGCTAGAGGTTTGTTTTTGTGTGAGTGTGTGGATTTTTATTTTTGTGGTTGTTAGCTTTTTTAAACATGAGTTATGGTGGTCACACTTGTAAATCAGCCTTCCTGGGAGCCTCAGTGTGGTGGTTCTCAAAGTTCAACCAGCAGCGTCAGCATCATCTGATAATTTACTGGAAATACAAATTCTTGGGCTCCAGGCACCCCAGACCTGCTGGATCAGAAACTGGGAATGCCCCAGAAATCTGTGTTTTAACAAACACTGGAGTGATTCTAATGTTTAATAAAGTTTAAGAAACACTGCTCTAGTGAACTTATCAATCAGAAGAAAATCTAACTAGTCGTTTAATTTTGCTACCTCCAGAGTGATAGAATAAAATACAGGAAAGTGGGAGATGACTGAGTCTGGGGAAAATCATTTTTATTTCCTTAAAGAACCATCAGAAGTGCTATAATGTAAGGGGAGAGATTATTAGACTTCAATCATTAAAAATCCCCTATATCAGTATTGTTTTAAATATTTGTGGCTTGCCTCCTACTTTAAAAAAATCAACATATGACATTATATTAGTGTCAGTTATAAAAGACTTGATATTTGTATATATTGTGAAATTGCCTCCTACTCTAAATCACATTTCTTCTCCTTTATTTCCTTTGTTATTGTTCTTATTTAATCCTTTAATTTTTTAGAGTAAGATTTTTATATTCATATCTATATTCAGTAAATAGTTATAAAATGGCTGATAGTTGCCAGGCACTTTCTATGCACATAAAATATATTGGTGATCAAGAGAAATAAAGTCCTGCCTCTTGAAGCTTATATACTGGTGAGGAGACAGGAAACAAATAAGTGTATGATGCAATGTCAGATAGTGATAAATGCTATGAAAAAAAAAAGAAAAAGGAAAAGGGTAAAGAGATTAAAATTGTTGGTAAGGGCTGTTTCTTTAGACTGCAATGTCAGAGTCAGCTTCTCTGAGGAGAAAACATTTGACCTGAATAGAAAAAGGGTACTTCGTTTGCTTGGAAGATTATAAACTGAGATATAGAGTCTGAATGTTTTTGGTGAACTGGTGGGCCACTGGCTCACAAACATGAATTTATCTTTTATCGGTAGTTTCCTTGAATGCATGTACGTACATATGTGACCAATGCCACTTTACAAAGCAGGCTGAATGCCAGTTCACCTAAAGAGGGATCATCCATATCACCTGAAGGGAATATTCTTGCATAGATAAATGGGCCCATTAAGTTGTTTATTGCTTTGGATTATATAGCTCTTAACAAACACGTGCCACATGGCTATAGGCTACTTGTGTTAGCATGTACCACTTAGCTATACATAACAAGTCCCATCTTTGGGTATGGAAATCTACAGTCTTGCTGCTGCCCAAGACTCTGCTTCAGTTCATAGTTTCCTTAAGAAACTTGCTGTAATTCTGGAGTTGTCATCCTCTTTCTTTGGTCTCTCAGCCCTAAGAAGTTTTCCCAAGGAGACCCTCTCTAGATCTTTGGGATTCTCTCTGTATGTAGCTCTCTCCTCTTCTGTCCATGAACTCTAGCTGACTTGGTCTCTACATACTCTCAGCTCTGTCTGATCAGTTCTGAGGAGTCCACTGGACTCTGCCTTAGTTCTTTGTCCCTGCCCTGCAGCCAAGAGACTCTCAGGGCAGTGAACTGGGGCAATCTTTGTGCTTGTTCATTTGTTTCCCATTTCTCAAGTGACACTGTCTTTCAATGCCATATGTCCAGTGTCTTGAAAGCCATTCTTTGATATATTTTTGTTGGTGGTGGTGGTGGTATTGTTGTTATTTTTGCAGGTAGGAGGGTAAATCTGGTCCTTCTTTTTTTATCTTAAAAGCAAAAGTCAGAACTCATAGTCCAAGCACTTTCTTGTACCATCTTCTACAGCATCTAAAAAAGTGCATAAATTTTTCAAAAAATTTGTGGCCCTTCTGATTGCCATACATGGGACCATGATCCTATGTTACAAGTTTTTAGACGAAACTGATGGATTCCGTCAGATAGATTTCACTGCAACAGCAGAACATAGGTTCACTCATGTGCACATATGAGGCACACCATAAGTTTCCAAAAATAATTGAGACTTTTGTGAGACATACCAGTAAAGGAGCAATTAATATGTGACTTTTGGACCTTTAATATTGATGCATTTGTAAGCAGAATGGAATTAAAGGGATTGCTGAGTGGTGAAACTAACAATTCTTGTTGAACTAACTGTCTTTCAGAACAAGGATGTTCCCTGGAAGACTAACCACAAGAAGATGACACCCTGCTCCTATTGAAACCAGATAAGGACGCCTTAAAGAAACAAAGGTTGACCCTGCTTTATTATAATACTAAATTCTCCTCCCCAGAAAGAGCTTATCCACTGTTTTCTATACATGTGATATATGATAAAGCATGACCCCTTAAAATCCCTGTGGTAGAATGGCCCAGCCTCTACATCTGATGACTTATCGCTTTTGATAAATATGCATAACTAGTCCCAGTAAAGGCAATTCCTTTGTGTATTCAGGGAGAGACAGTGCTTTGGGAATGGTCTCCAGTGCTCTCCTTACTTGCTGCAGGTAATAAACTTTCTTTGCTCATATTTTATCTTTGTTGAGATTCATTGTACTATGCTCATCAAGAGATGGACCCCTTGCATTTGGTAACAAGTTATATCATCCATAACCATGAACTGGCGAGGCCTGAAGAAATTTGGGTTATAAGTAGAAAGTATGTACTAAATAGAATAGGAGCATAGAGAGGATATTGACTTACTCTAAGGGAGGCAAAAGCAGCTTTACAGCTCAAGCTAAGACTTGAAGTTGAGAAAAAGGAGTTCACCAGTGTCAGACGATAGTTATGACTAGAAGGCAAAGGTCATCGCCTATGCAATGGGTGACAAAGTGAAAAAGTATAGCATGTCTGGAATGTGAAAGTCATAAAGTCGAGAATCATAAACAAGATGTAAGGAATACAGAGTAATGAATTGTTAATATTTGTTGGAATTTTTTTGAGGCCTGGTATGAATTTCTCTGTGGGATATAATTTACTTCGGCCAAGCTTCTGGGGATTCTACTAATCCAAGAGCACTCTAATTTAAATCCTCATTTTGAGGTTTTTAGTATTACCAAGATAACAAGAATTTGGCTTGAAGGTTGACTTTCAGTTCTGAATTCTTGTCAGTTATTTCCTTATTTGCTCAGCACAGATGTTTGAGTTTATTAATTTACTTGTGTAGTTCCCTGGGGCTTGGATGGGGGTGGGCATGGTAGAAATATTTTAGTGAAAAAGTTTATCCTTATACCTAAGTTATCAAATAATTAGAAACAGAATGAAAATCTTCCTGACGGAAGAATCTAGTGTTTTATTTACTGGCATCTTATCTGCTGAGAAACTATTTCCAAATTCATTTGCTTTATAAAATTTTGAGTAAAGGAAAGAACATGGAAATGGTTAATCTAAATGACAGAGAGCTAGACTTTTTCCAAACGTACTCATTCCTATGCTTGTCCTCAATGGTCTTTAAATACTAACGCTGAGTTTTAGTCTGGCCCCTAGCTTAGTGGTAAGAACAATACTTTTGAAGACTTGAGTATAGTGCCAGTATTGCTATGTATAAAGTTTGTAACTCCCAGGACTTCACTTGTCTCCTCTGTAAAAATTGAACATGAATACATGCTATATTAGTTTTCTATGGCTGTGTAACAAAGTATCACAAACTGGTGGCTTAAAACAATAGATATTTATTGTCTCACAGTTCTGGAGGCTAAAGGTCCAAAATCGAGGTGCTGGCCATGTCATGCTCTCCCTGAAATCTTTAGGGAAGAATTCTTTCTTGCCTCTTGTTTTGGGTGATGAGCATTAATCCTTGGTGTTCCTTGGCCTGAAAATGCCTCACTTCAATCCTTTTGCCTTTTGTCACTACATAATGTTCTCCCTGTGTGTTCAAATTTCCCTCTTAGAAAGGACATTGGTTATACGGAATTAAAGGCTCTCCAATTTCAGTATGACTTCATCTTAGCTTGATTACATCTGCAGAGATCCTATTTCTAAATAAGGTCACATTCTGAGGTACTGGGAGTTAGAACTCCAATATATCTTTTTGTGGAACTCAATTCAACTCATAATACCTATCTTCTAGGGTCACTCCCTTTTCTCTCTATCAAAACACATCACACATATCATATACTTTAGTTATAGTACTTATTGCTGTTTTAAATAAGCTATTATTGATGTATAGCATTCATACAGATAAAAACATTCAAGTCATAAATGTGTATCTTGAAAAATGATCACAAAATTAACCAACACCTGTTACTGTCACCCAGACAAAAAAGAGAACATTACCAGCACCCCAGGAAAAGCTCATGCCCACTTCTAGTCACTACCCTTTATAACCAAAGGTCATCATTATTCTGATTTGTAATATCATAGATTTGTTTTGCCTGTTTAGAACAATTTGTATTCTTTTGTCTATGTCGTTCATTTGAAATTATGTTTATGAGTTAATGAATATTGCAATGTGCAACAGTTCATTTATTTTTATTGCTATATAGTATTCTGTTGCATGAATATATTATATTTATTTATCCATTACACTGTTGATAGACATTTAGGTTGTTTTCAGTTTGAGCTTTACAAATAACATTGTAAAGGACTTTCTTGCATATGTCTTTGGTACATATAAGTATTCATTTTTGTTTTCTATATTCCTGGAGTGGAATAGCTGGATCTTAAGTCTTACATATGTTCAGTTGAGTAGATATCACAAACAAATTTTTTAAATGTTTTTACCAAAGTACATTTCCTCCAGAAGTATAAATCTGTCATTGTTCCAATAAAACCAGCAGCATATGAAAGTTGCAATTGTTCCAAATTCTCTTGCAATTCCCAATGTTGAGTATTATCATTCTTTTTAAATTATAGCTATTCTTATGGGTGTGTCATGATAGCTTATACAGATATTGGTTTTAATTTAAATTGCCTCATTGACTTAGGAGTATGAGTATGTTTTCATGCTTATTGATCATTTGAATATCCACTTTGTTAATGTGTCCAGACATTTTGCCCACTGTTTTTGCATATTGAAGTGCTACATTAAAAAATTACTTCGTAGGCATTTTTTCATATATTTTGGATACATAATTTGTCAATTGTATGTATTGCAGATATTTTCTCCCAAATTGTAGCTTGAATTTTTTGTCTTAATGGCATCTCTCATTATATATCTTTTGCTAGATATATTGCTAGCTTTTTGATAATTTTTATACTATTTCAAATGATATGATTCTTAATTTTAATGTCATCAAGTTATCAATCTTTCTTTTATATTTGCTGTTTTTTGGATCCTACTTAAGAAATCTTTGTCTACTCACAAATCACAAAGACATTCTATACTATCTTCTAAAAATATATTATATTTTGCATTTAGAAACATAATCCACCTGAAATTGATTTTTATGTATGGTGTGAGGTAAAGATCAATATTCATTCTTCTCCCTCTCAGAGCTATTTCATTAACCCAACACCATTTACTGAAAAAATATGTATTATTCATTGTTCTGCAGTGCCATCTTTATCAACAATCCATATGAGGTCTGTTTCTGGACTCTAATCTGTTTAATTGCTTTCTTTTTTTTGAAGGTTTATAATATGACAATATCCAGTAGTATATGCCCTCCAACTTTATTCTTCTCTTTAAAGTATTTTTGGCTATTCTGGCCCTTTGCATTTCCATATAAATTTTATAATCAGGTTGTCAATTTTCACAAAATATACTTCTGATGTTTTGATTGTCATTATCTTGGGTTTATAGATTGATATTGAATGAATTGGTACACTGATAATTCAAACTCATGAACATAATATGCCCCTCCATTTTTTAGGTATCCTTTAATTTATTTCAATACTATTTAATACTTTGTGTGTCAAAATCTTGTACAGTTTTTCTTGGATTCCTTTCTAGATGTCTGATACTTTTTTGGCTATTTAATTCAATTTTTGCTTTTTTAAAAGGCCTTTATTTATTTATTTTTCAAAGGGCCCAACAGATAAGGTTTATTTCAGAGAAGCCAATAAAGAGATGTTTTCTTGACTTTACTCTGTATATCCCATAAGATGCACTAGACCCAAGGACTTTATTTTTCAGAGCAGTTTTAGATTCACAGCAAAATTAAGAGGAAGATATAGAGGTTTCTCTTATATACCCTGCTCCTAAGCATACATAGCCTCCCCCATTATCAACATTCCCCACCAGAGTGGTACATTTATTACAAATGATGGACTTACATCCACTTCATCTATGTGTCTCTTTCCACCCTATTCCCCCTCCCCCAATTCCTGGCAACCATTAATCTTTTTACTGTCTCCATAGTTTTGCCTTTTCCAGAATATCATATAGTTGGAATCTTACAGTATATAGCTTTTTCAAATTGGCTTCTTTCACTTAAAAATATGCTTAGGTTCTTTCATATCTTTTCATGACTTGATAGCTTATTTCTTTTTAGCACTGAATAATATTCCATTGTCTAGACGCTCCACAGTTTATCCAGTCACAAATTGAAGAACAGATGGTTGCTTCCAAGTTTTGTCAATTATGAATAAAACTGCTATAAACATCTGTGTGCAGGTTTTTGTGTGGATATAATTCTCAACTCCTTTGGACAAATACAAAGGAGGGAATCATACCATTTAAAAATTTTTATTTTGAAACTATTGGTATATAGAAATACAATCTATTATTATATACTGATCTGGTATCCAGCAATCTTGCTAACTTTTTTTCATTAATTCTAATAGTTTTCTAGAGGCCTATTGGCTTTTCCATATGCAATCTTGTCATATATGAATAATTACATTTATATTTACAATCCAATTATTTTTTGTCTCTTATTACTCTGTCTGGAGCCTCTGGAATAATATTGAATAGAATTGTTGATAGGGAATATCTAATAAGATCTTAAGAGTTGTTTTCAGTCTTTTGGTTCAAATGCCATGTTTGCTATAGCTTTTTGTAGACATTGATGATCAGATTAAGGAAGTTCTTTTTTATTCTTGATTCATAAGATATTTTACTATGAAACAATTTTGAAAATTTTACCAAATCTTTTTTGCATCTATTGAGATAACCACATGATTTTTCTCCTTTGTTCTATTAATGTAGTGAATTTCCATTGATTGCATTGTAAGTATTGAACCAACTTTGCATTCTTAAAATAAACCTAACTGGGCCTTGGTATAGTTTTTTGTTGTGGTTGGCTAAGATCATTTTGCTAATATTGTTTACAATTTTTGCATCTGTGTATTTGAGAGAGATTAGCTTATACTTTTCCTTTCTTAGAATATCTTTGACAGATTTGAATATGAAGCTGATCCTGGCCTCAAAAATAAATTAATATTCCTTCTATTTACTGGTCTCTGAAAAGTTTGTGTAAGATTGGTATTTTTATTTTAGTATTATTTTTTAATAGTTGGAAGTCTTTACTAGTGAAGACATCTGTGTTTGGAGTTTTGATGGGAAATTTTTTTTTTACTTTTTATTTTGGAATTATTTTAGACTTACAGAAAATGTGCACAAACAATGCAGAGAGTTCCTGTATACCAATAGTTCTTAACTGAGGGGTGATTTTGCTTCTCCACCCCCAGTGGACATTTGAAAATATCTGAGACATTTTCCTTGTCACATCACAACTTGAGAGGAGAGGAAGGTGGTGTTAGTGCCATCTAGTGGGTAGAGGCCAGAGATGCTGCTAAACTTCATACAATATACAAGGCAGCCCCCCCACAACAAAAAATTATTCAGCCCAATATGCCAATAGTGTGGATGTTGAGAAACCCTGAATGAGGTCATTACTCTCAGCTCTTTAGATGCATATTTCAAGTGTAATAATAACAACAACAACAACAACAACAACAACAACAAAAAGCTTATATTAGACAAATTGAACTGAAAATTAAAACATTTTAGTCAGATATTCTGATTGTTAAGCATCTATATGTATCATGGATATTTTATTGCATATATCTGTCATTGTTCATCTAGGAAAACAAAAACTATTATAGGTATTTTAATAGTAAGGGCTTTAGTATGGTAAATTGATACTTACAAAATCTTTGAAAGGGAAGTGGAAGTGGACATGGAAGTCAAGGGAGAACTGGTGCTGCCTTTCACAAACTTAGGAAGTAGAGGATCGTGATAATAACCACCAGTGATCTTAACTGCCTGCAGCATTGGATGATTTGCAAAAGTTTATCCAGAAGCTATTGCAAACTTCACATCCACCTTTTGCCAAAACATCTACCTTCTTTAAAGGAAAAATGATGGTTTATACTGATATTTCTTTTACATATTTCTAATTTCCTATAATGTGGAACCTAGGTGACAAGAGATTCCTGGAAACGTAGTTGCTATGTACCAGCCCCTTAAAGAAAGAATAGAAAGGGTTGGGGATAGTGCTGAGTCATTAACAGACAATATGGCACAGTCCAACCACATGGAACTCAACATTCTTACAACGCCTTCTACCCATGTTTCTCTTCCACACAAAAGTAATAGAAAAAATATTCTATTTCTACCTAATATGCAGTTATCCCTTGTTCAAACCAAAACATCCACCCAGTCTCAAAAAAGGTAGGTTAAATATTCCACAAGTCACTGTAACTCCATCTGGGTAATGGTCATTTTCTAGTATAATCATGTAACCTAAATTAAAATTTTAATAGTCATCATTATGATTTATACAGAAGAGTAGGAAAAAGGAGAGAGAAAGAAAAAAATTATATTCTGGGTATGGGTGAAACAGTATTATAAATTGTTACTGGTTTGAAACATATCACATTTTGTATGACAGCACATCAACCCTACAAGCTGTTGTCACTGAATTCTAACTGAATGGAATTTATTCAATTATAATTTCATCTTTAAGAGGTCAGTCTACTATTCTATACTGCTGGTTGCTTTGTGGTGATGGGGTATGTAGTAAAATGAGTAAATTCTGTGGGCATGATCACATCTTTTACTGTAAAATGAATTCTTTTGTCAGAAGTTATGCTGTAGGAGATACCATTATGGTAAATTGTCATCTCTAAGTTTGTACATGCTAATGCTGGCAGAACCATCATGATCAGGGAAGGCATACTTCTACCCTGTGTAAATATATATTCCAGTGAAAATAAACTGTTGTCATTTCTGTAATGAAAGATATCCAAGGAAATCGACTTCTTACCTTGTAGCTGACTGTTCCCACAAAGAAATTGTGCTATATAGGAACTCAGTATTTATTTCCCTGTTAACAGTTGAACATTCAGCACCGGCTTAGTTGTTCAAGCTAAACATTGCAAACAGAATCTCTGATATACTTAACCTTAGTAAATTCCAACCTAGTCTTATAATTCATTCTCAGATTTTTGTTCATGTCAATTGGCAAAATCTTGGAATCCCGTGGTGTATAAATTAAAATTATCTTTTTTTTTTTTAGTCCTTGCATGCATCTCCATAGATTAGGGATTAGCAAACTATGGCTCCTGAGCTAACTACCTATTTTTGTAAGTAACATTTTATCAGAATATAATGATGTCCTTTTGTTTATATATTACTTATACCTGCTTTTGCACTACATGAACAGTGTTGAGTAGTTGTGACAGAAACTATATGGCCTGCAAACCTGTTAAACTATTTGCTATGTGGCTCTTTAAAAAAAATGCTACCCCCTGCCTATGATTATGATGGGATATAACTATAGTTATATATCTAGTAGCAATGATAGATGGTGGAGGTTCATTTGAGGATAATCAGAATCTGCTTTAAGTGAGAAAATTGCAGGGTCTTCAAGCTTGGGAGGCTAACCTCAGATGGGAAGGATGGGCTAATTCCATTGGAAGCAAGCAATTCAGATGTTTAAGTTTCTTGATGTCATTGGAATGCACACAGATGTTATCATTTCAGTATTCAAGATCTCATACTTCTTCAATTAACACCCACATTTTTACATAAGAGACTTGACAAGGCTGTGACCACAATTTATAATTTTGCAATTCTTAGTATCACAATTCAAATCTGTTTTGTTTTTTTTTTTTTGGAAATATCAAAACCTAACTTTTTCAAGAAATTCCTTGAAATTTTCTAGTTCTCTAAAAGTCCTGTGACCCCAAATTGTAAAGACCTGAGCTTGTCATTTTACTTCTGTGTGATCTCTAGTATAGTCCGAAGGAGCTAGCCCACCCTACAGTTGTTATAGTCTTCATTTCCACTTTAAAGTTTTATTGTTTCAGCTGTGGGTAATGAGTTTTAAATAATTGCTTTTCATTGAGTGCCATGGATTACTAATGTTTCGTTTTCTGCTAGTAAGGTCATTACTGATTACATGTGTAACTAGGTTTAAGAAAAATAAGTCTAGATGATCTTCAATTCTTCAGAATCTATTCCCTGAAACCAACTAACGTGAATCAATTCTTTATTAGTCTAGGTTCAGACAGGAAACCAAAAACCAGACGTTTAGTGAGAAGGGATTTAATACATACATTTAGATGCTTTAAAAAATTAAAGGAAGACCTGGAGGGAGTGAAGGCCAGGGAGAACTGCTGTGAGCTTGTAGAAAAGTAATGAATGTAGAATCATAGGAAGCTGCTATAGATGGTATCAGCTATCTAAAGTACTGAAGCACATAATTCACTGAACCTTGCCTGGAAGCTGCTACAAACCATATATCTGCCCTCTGCCCACAAGTCTACCATCCAGTGCTAGTGAATAATGTCTTCTGCATAGCTTCTGTGAAAGGAATTTAGGTCAAGACAAAATTTAAAAGCTAAGTAGATTTTCATTTGGTGAAATATAGAAGTGCCTGAATAAAATATGAAAAATTATTTTAAACCATAACAATTGGAACATAAAGTAGAGGTTAATAATCTGAGGTCAGACTTTTTTCCATTTTTAATTGTTATAAAATATACATAACATAAATTTGTCATTTTAACCATTTTAGAGTTCAGTGGTATTAAGTACATTTACAGTATTGTGCAACCATCACCACTGTCCAGTTCCAGAACTTTTTCATAATCCTAAACAGAAACTCTGTACTCATTAAACAGTAACATCCCATTTCCTCCCAGCCTCCAATCTCTGGTAATCTCTATTCCACTTTCTGTCTTTATGAATTCACTATTCTAGGTACCTCATATAAGTGAAATTATAACTTCACAATATCTGTTTATTTGTGTCTGGCTTATTTCACTTACTATAATATTTTTAAGGTTCATCTATGTTATATAGCATGTATTAGAATTTTATTACTTTTTTTCAGGCTGAATAATATTCCATTGTTTATATATATCACATTTTGTTTGCCCATTTTATCTATTGATGAATACTGAGTTGTATCTGCCTTTTGGCTATTGTGATGAATGCTGCTATGAACATTGGTGTACAGCTATCTATTTGAGTCCTGCTTTTAGTTCTTTGGGGTATTTACCTAGAAATGAAATTGCTGGATTCTACGGTAATTATTTTACTTCTTGAAGAAAAATTGCTTTCCACAGAAGCTGCACCAGAATTTTTAAAAGATATTTCTTCAAAAGAAAAGGAGCCCTGGAACTGGAATTTTCCCTGAGGTGATATTTGCTGGCCTAGAGTTTGGGTTTCAGTCTATTTATATTTAATGTAATTATTGATGTTGTTAGACTGAAGTATACTATATCAGAATTTGTTCTTATTTGTCTCATTTTAATTGTTTTTTCTGTTTCTGCTTTCCTGCCTTTTTTAATTTTCATAAAATATTTTAACAAACATGTTAGGGTTTATGGGAAACTTTTTATTGAGTGGAGAAAGGTGGTTTGCTTTCTAATATACTAGTTTAAATTCAAAATCTTCAAGAACAAAGTTTATCCTCTTACCATGAATGATATGAAATATTAGCTTGCCCTGTTTCTTTTTTCCATTCAACATATCTTCATATTATATTCCTAATACCCATATTCAATGGACAAAGAATGGTATGAAGTTTTTGATAGAGTGAGAAAAAGCTGTTAACTGGTGTAAACTGAAATGTTTGCTTTTCAGTAAAAATCTTGCACTGAGTCACCTGGAGAGTTGGTAATGTGGCCTGAAAATAAATAAAGGTTAACCAAAAAGCCAAAAGTTCATTTATTCAGCATAAAAAGTTGTGGAATATATTGAGAAGAGGAGAAGTGAAATGTGAGTTTCAACATCATAAACTTGAAGCAGGAACCCTATAAACAAGAATGCATAAATAAATAATCTACCATGTATAAGGCAATTAACTAGATAAAAGTCATTTAGCATAAAATACCTACACCTGGTAAAACACCCACTAAGGTATTTTATAAAGACCCTTTTATTATATTATGATGATAAATCCACAGCAGGCATGCCTCAACATAAGGTTGTCAAGGACATTATGAAGCACCAGTAGGTCTACCTAAAGAGAAACTCTAATCACCAAAATAGACTGCAAATATGTGTTAATGAAGAACTCTCTGCCTACAAATTAAACTGGCAGCATTCGCACCACATGCCTCAGAACAGTCCACAATGGAGTAGCAAATGTGCTTTCTTGAAAGGAGAATTTGCAAGAGGAGAAACAAGTGCTGACAGTCTGTCCAGTATTAAGGGTTTCTCCAAGAGTCACATTCTTTCTAAGTTCCTCTAGATAGATTCCAGAATACAGTCACTACTGGAGGGGGGTTGGGGTGAGATAGGCAGTGACAAATCCTGTAGAACACCTCATCTCCTCTCATTGTGGGGAGGGTCTGCTCTTGGAAATAGTCCTCCTTATCATCAAAGGAGCCATTTTCTAGTACATAAGTGATGTCTGGGATAGAGGCTGCCTGGAAAGTTCTCTCATATCCCTGAATTGGTCGGTAGAGAATGTACAGAGCAAGGACATGTCCAGCTGTGGGAAGGCAACTATCTCTTTTCAGAGTCGTGCCAGTAAGGCATGTAGATTGGGGAGTTTAGTAGACAGTGTAACAGCACTGCCTTTGCTGTGACTTATGCTGCTACAGCTCAGCATTCTCTGAATACTTGACTTCTGCATATACACTCACTCCAGGTGTTATGAATCTTCCAACGCACTGCTGCCTGATGATGCATTGAGCAGACTGCTGAGGATCTTGGACATCTGGGGGTGTGCGTCAGTCTGTCCATCCATGGCCCCTGAATTACTCTGGTTACTACACTCAGTGCCCACTCATCATCCACTAACCTGCAGCTGGTACAGCCCTTTCTGCCTTCTTTTAAACAAACTGAGTAATTTTCAGAATTTTATTTTACCCTCTTTAGCTGTACCTGTTTGAGGATTGTTTGAGACTACAATATACAGCTTTAATTTATCATAGTCCATTTTTAAATAGCATTATATGACTTTGTGATCAATATAAGAACCTTAAACAATATGATTCTATTTATCCCCCCTCCACACTTTGTGCTCTGTCATTTATTTTAGTCCTACATATGTTATGAACACCACAAATCATGGTTATTCATGCTTTAAATAATGCTTAATCTTTTAAAGGAATTTATGTATAAACATATGTGTATCTCTTAAACACAATGAAATTGGTCTATTGTATTTACTTGCATACTTTTCTTATGTTCTTCCTTTCTTCCTTCGGCTTTGAGCTTCCATAATGTGTCATTTCCATTCAGCCTGAATAACTTTTAGCATTTCTTATAGTACAGCTCTTCTAGAAATAAAACCTCTTCACTTTCGTTTAACTGAAAATGCTTTTATTTTGCCTTTGCTTTTGAAGGATATATTTTGCTGTATAGAGAAATTCAAGTTGTCTTTTTTTTCCTTCAAACACTCAAAATTTGACTTCCTATTATCTTCTGGCCCACCTTGTTTCTATGGAGAAGTCAGTAATAATTCTTGTTGTTTTCCTGTATGTTATGTACAATACTTCTAAGACTTTCTCTTTATCTTCGTTTTCAGCAGTTTGAGTCTGATGTGCCTAGGTATGCTGTGTACTCTGTGTGCACACACTTATCTTGCTTGGAGTTTGATAACTGATATCTTTTAATATTTTTGGAAAATTATCAGTTATTATCTATTCAACTATTTCTTCTGCCCCATTCCCTTTTCTTTTCCTCTGGGACTCTAATTACATATATGTGTCCCATATATTTTAGGTGCTTCATTGTATTTTCTATCTTCTTTTATTTTTGTGTTTTAGTTCATATAATTTCTATTATCTTTAAATTTATCGATCTTTTACTTCCACTTTGTCCAGGCTGCTTCTGATCCCATGGAATGAATACTTCACTTATAATATCATACTTTTTTTTCTAACACTTCCATTTGATCCATTTATATTGCTTCCGTCTCAATGCTGACATTTCCTATATGTTCATAGTGTTATCCAGCTTTTTTACTACATCCATTAACACATTTCATGGTTCCTGGAAATGAGCGAGATTCTAAGCTCCTCTTTCAAAGTACACAATAGGGCTGCTAAAAGCCAGCTGTGTGGAAAGCATGGAATCTGGTCTAAAATTTCCAAACAGCTGTCACTAGAAACTTTGGTTCACATGAATTACCACTAGAGGGGAAAAAAATTCTGGTTAGAAAAGTATAGCTGGAAATCTGACCAGAGAAGTC